>CM060699.1:178178608-179378608 GCA_030686995.1 Artemisia argyi | reverse complement strand
ATATAGACTAATAACGGTGAAACTAAAGTGATAAAGTAAGAATCTTGCAAGGTCTTAAGTGCCGATAGTGGTCCGATTCGCACGGTAATCAGCTCCCAGGCGAGACTAGCAAAATTCATACTTTATTATAAGATTTTGAGATTGAATCCATAAACTTTTGCTTGATTGATGTTTTGTACAAATATGCTTTTAAAATTAAGTCCTTTAAGACGATATTCATAACCGTGATTTGAAGGCTTAGAAAAGAGCCTTAGAGTCTGCCTTGGTTATCACAATCTTGAATATGTCTTAAACGAATTACTTTTAAAATCATAATTGTAGAAAGTCATCTTAGGGTTTGTTAAACCTCAAGTAAAACTTTGTGTATTAATTTCACGAATTGGTAATAAAAAGGTTTTGAAAACTTATGCTATAAAGATGAGTGCATGCATCTTTATACATATTTTGATTTACACATCAAAAATAAATACCCTTAAAATTTAAGTTACATGCCATCTACCTATAAGAAACACTTGGAATTTTAATTTAGTAAACGTGAGACCTAGGCTAAATTACTATAACAAGGTAAAATTCTTTTAACGCGTGAGACCATAATTGTAATTTTACAGTTTCTAAGGTAGACGACTTAATTAAGTTGTGCGTGAGACCTAGAACTTAAGGCATGAGATGGGATGAAACATGCTTACAAGGCAAATTGATGAATCAATTTGATGTAATTCCCATAATGATCTAGGAATTGGAAATCTTGTTTGCCAATTATTGTTCGACAGATTACTATCTTTTGTACTTTCACCACTAGCAGATCAACTGATGTGGTGAAACTATGTAAAGTTAGATCCTAAGTTTTTCAAGAAAATTTTGGTGGTTATATGAATATAACTTTGGGTATTTTATTTTCTTGAAGATATTTATTATCGAAAATACTAATGTTTGAACTTTTATCTGTAGATATGGCTCAACCCGATACCCCATCTGTGATTTCTGCTTTCAAGAGTCATCTTGAGAGAGAGAAACTGACTGGAAAGAATTTCAATGATTGGTACCGCTCACTTAGAATTGTCTTGAGGTCGACCGGTAAAATGGACTATTTGACCGAAGAATGCCCAGCTGAGCCTGCTGCTACTGAACCAGAAGCAGTCAAGGCGGCATGGAGGGTGGAACATGCTAAGTTCAATGAGGTTGCTTGTTTAATGCTCACTAGCATGAGTGCTCAATTGCAAAAGAAGTTTGAGTACTTTTTCCCAAAAGATATGCTTGATGTTCTTAGGCAATCTTATGAGAAACCACCAGCAGTTGAATTGTATGATGAATTGGACAAGCTACATAACTGCAAGCATGGTGATGGTAAACCAGTTGAAGATTATGTGACTGAGATGAAGGAATCTTTTGATCAGCTTCACAGAATTGGATTTGGTTACCCTGACAATGTGCAAGTGCATTTGATCAACAGGTCCCTTAACAAGGACTTTGCTGGTTTTGTGCAGAACTTCAATATGCACTGCTCGGGGAAGACAGTATCTGAATTACTCGCATTGCTTATTGAGTATGAGAAAAGTCTACCAGCCAAGGTCAAGAATCCTACCCCGCAAGTGTTGGCAATTCATGGTGGGAGAATCCAGAAGAAATCGCATGTGAACAAAGGCAAAGGGAAGGTTAACAAAGGCAAGCAGGTCATGGCCTATCAATCTGAACCCAAGATGAAGCAACATCAGCCTAAGCAGAAAAAGGTGAATCCACCAAACAAGAAGGATCAGGCATGTCACCATTGTCATGAAAAGGGCCATTGGAAGCGCAATTGTCCTCTCTATATTCATGACTTGCGACTCAAGAAGCAGGGGAATGAAGCTGGTAACCCCAGCTCATCAGGTGCGTTATTTATGATTGAATTATTCACTCTTACTCCTAAATTGAATTCATGGGTATATGATACGGGATGTGGCATTCATATTTGCAATACCTTGCAGGGGTTTAGAGTTGAGAGAAAGCTGGCCTATGGACAACAATTCTTGCACGTTGGTAACGGAGCGCATGCAGGAGTTGAAGCTATAGGAGTTTATGATTTAGTGTTGCCTTCGGGCTTAGTACTATCTTTAAATAATTGTCATTATGCACCGTCAATTGTTAGAGGTGTAATTTCATTTTCATGTTTGTTGAACTTTGGTTTTGAGCATACTATTTCTAGCAATGGAATTTCGGTTTCTTTAAATGGTGTTTTTTATTTTAATGCTATTGCTGTGAATGGTGTCTTTGAAATTGATATGAATGATAATGATAATGCTTTTGTTAAAAATAATTCAATGTATAGCATCAACAATAAGAGAATCAAGAAAAGTCTGGATTCATCTTACCTTTGGCATTGTTGACTTGCTCACATTGGCAAAGATCGCATGAAAAAGCTGCAACATGATGGGCTTTTAGAAAAAATCAATGATGAATCATTTGATAAATGCGAATCTTGCATTGCTGGGAAGATGACTAAGAAACCCTTTAAAAATAGGATTGAAAGGGCGAATGATCTACTTGGTCTTATACACACAGATGTGTGTGGACCACTTAGACATGTGTCAAGGAGAGGTGCTAGCTACTTCTTAACATTTACGGATGACTACAGCCGTTATGGTTATGTTTATTTACTTAAACATAAACATGAGGTGTTGAGACATTCAAAGTGTTTAAAGCAGAAGTAGAGTTGCAACTAGGAAAGAAGATTAAAGCTCTTCGTTCCGATAGAGGTGGTGAATACCTGAGTCAAGAGTTTATAGATTACTTAGCAAAAGAGGGAATTGTCCAGCACCTTACTTCTCCATATACTCCACAACAAAATGGTGTATCTGAAAGAAGGAATCGTACATTGCAAGATATGATACGATCTATGTTTAATCTAACAACTCTTCCTTACTCGTTTTGGGATTATGCCTTGGAATCTGCAGTTCGCATTTTAAATATGGTTCCAACAAAGAAGGTTGATAAGACTCCATATGAAGTATGGACTGGGAAAGCTCCTAACTTGTCTTATCTAAAGGTCTGGGGTTGTGAGGCGTATGTTAAACGTGACTCAGCAGACAAACTCCAACAAAGATCTGTAAAGTGCATCTTCGTAGGTTACCCTAAGGAAACTATGGGTTACTACTTTTATTACCCAGCTGAAAACAAGGTTTTTGTTGCAAGGTATGGAGACTTCTTAGAAAAGGAGCTCATATCTCAAGAATTCAGTGGGAGAGTATATGATCTGGAAGACGATCATGAAGATGTAACACCTTATGAAAACACTAGCCAACTTCCTGAAGAACCTGAAAGTTTAGGTCCTCCACTAGAAGTTGAAGTGATTCCTGTTCGCAGATCTTCAAGATCTGTGAAGGCTCCTACACGTCTATGTTTAAATGTAGAGTGTGATGACAACTTGTCAGGGGATCTTGATGAACCTACAAGTTATAAAGCTGCCATGAATAGTCCTGAAAGGGAAAAATGGCAGGGAGCTATGAATGGGGAAATGCAATCCATGAAAGACAATGAAGTCTGGGAAGAAGTAGACCTACCTCCGGGTGCCAAGCTAGTTGGGAGTAAATGGCTCTACAAGAAGAAGACTGATATGGATGGCATTGTACACACCTATAAGGCCCGTTTGGTAGCTAAAGGCTTTACTCAAACTTTTGGTGTTGACTATGAGGAGACCTTTTCTCCTGTAGCTGACATAAGGGCAATTAGGATTCTTATAGCCATAGCCGCTTACTATGACTATGAGATTTGGCAAATGGATGTCAAAACCGCCTTCTTAAATGGTCGCCTAGATGAAGACATCTATATGGCGCAGCCTGAGGGGTTTGTGAATCCAGAATTCCCAGATCGTGTATGCAAGCTTAAAAGATCCATTTATGGATTAAAGCAAGCATCACGACAATGGAATAAAAGATTTGATAGTGAAATTAAGAAGTATGGATTCACTCAAAATCTTGATGAGCCATGTGTATATCACAAAGCTAGTGGGAGTAATGTAATTTTCCTTATATTATATGTCGATGACATATTGATCATGGGGAATGACATTCCAAGTTTACAAAAGGTTAAGGAATATCTTGGAAGTTGTTTTTCTATGAAAGATCTAGGAGAAGCTGCATTTATTCTGGGAATCAAGATATATAGAGATAGATCTCAGCGATTAATTGGATTAAGCCAAAGTGCTTACATTGATAAAATATTGAAGAGATTCAGTATGCAAAATTCCAAGAAAGGATATTTGCCGATGCAAGAGCAACATGGCTTGAGCAATAAAGTTTGTGCTTCAACACCTGAAGAGGTACAACGCATGAAGAGAGTCCCTTATGCTTCGGCTGTGGGATCTATAATGTATGCGGTAAAAAGCACAAGGCCTGATGTGGCGTTTGCTCAGAATTTAACCAGTCAATATCAGCAGAACCCAGGTGAAAAACACTGGACTGCTGTTAAGAATATTCTTAAGTACCTTAGGGCTACTAAAGAGATGTTCTTGGTATATGGGGGGTACTCCATCTGCAGAACTTGATGTAACAGGTTACTGCGATGCTTCTTGGAAAGGTGATAAAGATGATACGAAGTCTCAGACGGGTTATGTCTTTGTCATTAATGGAGGAGCTGTTGATTGGAGGAGCAAAAAGCAGAGTGTACTAGCGATGTCTGCTACAGAAAGTGAGTATATAGCTGCTTCAGAAGCTGCAATGGAAGCTGTTTGGATTAGGAAGTTTGTTTCAGGGCTTGGGGTTATGCCTTCGATTCAGCGACCTATAAAAATGTATTGTGACAACTCAGCCGCAATTACATTTGCCAATGAACCTGGAATCATGAGAGGCACCAGACATTTCCCGATTAAGCACCACTATGTCAGAGAACAAGTGGAGATAGGTGAAATCGAAATGCTCAAAGTTCACACAGATGAAAACTTAGCTGATCAATTTACAAAGCCTTTACCTGGCACAAAGCTTTACAAGCATGCTGAAGGAATAGGACTTAAATTAGCTGATAGTTTCATGCCCATTTGTGATTAGTATTTGGATAAAGGATGTAATGTACAATTATTAATATTTACTGAAATAAAATATTGGTTATGTTTATTTATTCATTGTCTTATTAATAATATATCCTATATTTGCATGTTTAAGATCCGTGAATAATTTATTATTCTAAATAGTCCGTTGTCGATTAATGATATGGGAATATCATTAAACTAAGACAATTTTGAGTATTGGTTAAGGATATACTTGAAAGTATATTGATGCGCAGTCATACCAATTTCACATGATATTCAATGAATTGAGTATTGGACTTATCCCAACAATATGATTTAAATTTATTGTGAGAATCATATTTAATAGTTATCCTCAGACTTGAGATACCAGATAAGTGTCATGGATGTAGTGCATTTTGTGGAGCAATCTACCGCTTACCGTAATTGGAAGTCATAAGGGTTGTTTTCAGAATGTTGCAAAGTTCATGGGTTATTCTTGTAGTCAAGAGAGAATTCGCTTCTTCTGATTTGTTCAGAAGTTTAATACTGCTGGGCCCCTCGTAGGGTTGACAAAATGTTTGCGTGGCCACGCCCAAAGTCTATCTGGAATACGTTCAGATGTTTTGGTAATTTTGTTCAATCATAAAGAGACGAGAAACATAATTTAATAAAGAACCTCACATCTTTATTAATGTAGTATTAGAGGTGAAAGGATAATAATAATGATGAATCATTAAAGGTTTTCCAGGAAACCTAGCTCAGGTCGAACTAGGGGCATTGGAGTGTTGCAAGACGCTAACCAGTGTCATTTTACTATTAATAGATATACGAGTGGGAGCTGTTAAAAGTTACGTATAAATATTAATAAGTAAATGTCTAGTATCGAACCCGAGACCTCGGGACTGCACACTTTACAAACAAGAATAATGTAAAATAAATATGTATATATTAAATGTATTGAATATATATATTTATGACACTTAATGGACTAAATGATCATTAGTTATTAAACGTATGGACTAATTATCATTAGGGACAAAAGGAAAAGGACTAGGATGTAATTTGGAAGTCAAGAAGGTTCTAGAACACCCATGGGGTGTCTAGGCCGGTCGAACCCAACCCACAAGGGTCGACCCATGCTTTCTTGAGCTCCAAGATTCACCTAGTATAAATACAAGGCCTTGGGGTTAAACCTAAACATATTTTGTGCACACACACAACCATAAAACCTTTTCTCTTCTCCTTGTTTTCTTGTGGCCGATCGGTTCTCCCCCCCATAGGGTTGGATCGATTTTTCATAAGCAAAAATATTAAGTGTTTTGTTTACTTGCATCAAACCTTTATTCGTTGGTAGTTTGTGTGTACAAGAACGAGGTAATTACTTACTTTAGTAATTATCAAGAGATCGATAAACAAAACGGTAAGAGGTTTATCATTGATCTAATTGTACAAGAATCAAGGTTTATTTGAAGTGCATCGGGTACGTTTGCTATTTATGTTATAGTTAATCTTTATACGTGTTATTACTTGATCCTAGCTTCCGCAATATGTGTACTTTGATTGTCAAACTCTAACACGCTGTAATTTTGTAAACTTATCAAACTTTAGGCACTTCAAGATTAATATATGTGATTTCCTAAATTTGGATGTGAAGCACGGAGTCCCAGAATTTATTGCAAATAAACTTTGTCTGAGAGTGTGATGAACAAAGATGCTGATAATTATATTTTTTTGGCGATCAACAGGTACATTCCAGGTTTTATGATCTACACACGACTAACACAAATACTAATGCTGTCTACCAAGAGCTTCTAGTGGTACTTGAAGGCTATTGGACCGGACTTTCAGTTTCTCGTTTGCCTCATTTAGAGGAAAGCTACTCAATAAAGTTTAACAGATCACTGGACTATACGTCCTTAGGTGTGAGTAATATTGAGGAGCTCCTTATTAAGATGGGCGACAGGGTGGCGTGGTTTGTAGTGCGAGGAAGCAAGGAGAAAAGTGTGATGTCTGCTAGTGAGGCAGAAAACACACGAAGGTTAGAATTGAAGCCTGAAGTTCAAGAATTACTCAATAGCCATCGTGGTGAAATCGAGTTCAGTATTTTTGAGAATTTATACGAGGATCAGTTTAAGCATAAAATGCGGTATAAGTTCTATGGTTTGACCGATCTTGATCATCTTTGTAAAGTCTTCAAAGATGATATTCTAGAGATGGGAGTAGCAAATCGCTCAGGGGAGAAGGTGATAAAGGCGCTGAATGGCATCAATTTAAGAAAAAGGAAGTGTCAGCTCTATCTGAGCCAGGACCAAGGCCTTAAAAAGATTGCCCCATCCAAATGCAAATAGATAAATGTCATAAATCCAAAAACTTTTTCCATCTGTCTTAAATTAAATATTTCTGTATTTTTATTTTATATTTTGAAACATTATGAGTGATAGAATATAATTATATATCTTTAACGAATCACACAAGAGGATACCATAGAGACTTCAAGGACCTCATTGCTTTAACCCAGATAAAAATCAGACGTCTATCAAAATGAAGGTCTTATGTGTTTTTACACTGAAGTTTCTTTTAAAGTTAGAACTTAGAAGTATCAATTAAAAGTAACTTTACTTATAAATAAAACCATAAGACATAATAAAATTGTGTTTACTTAACTACGGTTACTTTAATATTTCACTAATAGAAAAATTAAGTTACAGTAAAAGGGTTAACACATAATACTAAAAAGATTAAGGTATATATAAATATTAGATTAGACGCGCTTTATAATTGGTGGACGAGTGGCCAGTGAGACTCATGAGTGGCGAACATTAAGCTCAGATTGATTATTATCTAAAATAAAATTTTATCCTTGGAGCACGTAAGATGAAATGAACAAGTCAGGAGTAACATAGGCACCACATGAATTTTCGTTATAACCATGTAAACTAGTACAATACCCGTGCGTTGCCCGGGTATAGCGATTTAATAATAATAATAATAATAATAATAATAATAATAATAATAATAATAACATTTTAAAAAAATACTTAAAAACACACAAATTAACACAATTGGAAACAAAATACCTAAAAGTTCAATACCTGTGCGTACAATACTCGTGATTTGCTCCAATATAACAATTCAATAATTTTTTAAAAAAATATTTAGTGTTGTGATTTGTGAACGCATTTTATAAAATACATACTTTACAAACAATTAAATAATTTATTGACAATATTGTCCGATAATAAAACCCCACACACTACATATAATAGATAAAAAGTAGAAAGTTCCACATCTAAGTTATATTCGGTTAAAGGGTAACAAATCCATACATTATTTGAAAAACTAATACTCCGTAATATGATTAATTTTGTGCTTAAATTGATGTGCTAATAGTTTATTAGTTTATTAAAAAATGACTTTTCTCATAACAATTAGGCATGTCAATCATCAATAGTTTTAAAGTATTATTAAGTGATCAAAACTTCAAATCGTATAATTTCCATGTTACAAAGTTTTGTTCTCTTTTCCTTTTCTTATATGTGTGATTAACATCATCAAGCAACGAAAAAACGGGTATCTAAATCGAAAAGCGAAACCGAAACACAATAAAATAAAATTAAATGTTAGCTTATGAAACTACTCATAAATACCTAGTTCGACATTCCCGATTTTCTATCCAAAGGAGGAAGAAAATGTTAGTTATTCGTCACAATATATATATATATATATATATATATATATATATATATATATATATATATATATATATATATATATATATATATATATATATATATATATTATGTAAGATGTTAAAGTAGGCATAAACTTAATCTTGGTTGCTATGTTAGAGAATGCATTGTTTGATTTGCTCATTTGTGTAAATGAAATAAATCAAATATTAAAATTATCACTTTCGATATATCATGAATCCTCTGCATTTTATGATGAAATGAAACTGTTTCATTAGTGTACTGACGTGCAAGGTTTCGTTTACCTCCAAAACCAACTAAATCAAAATTAAAGTTACGTAAATATGAATATAAAAGTGGAAGGTTGTTATAGATATTTTAGTTTACAATTATCCATATTCAAAGAAGTCACACTTATCTTTTTATATGTATCTTGCACATGTTGTTATAATACCAATTTTACCTCTTAGTTTGTTAATATGGATAATTAATGAATTAGGACGGTCATGATTGAAAGTAGTTTTAATCCAACGGATGTGAGAAAGGTTCGCATGAGTGCTACAGCAACAATAGAATAGTAATATCCCACATAGTGAAAAGAAAGAAAAGAGAACTACCTTATATACCACAACTAATACGCATAACATGTGATCTGATAAGTATTAGGCTTTTCCTTGTTTCTTAAATCAATATTTATGGACTATGGCGGAAGCCTGAAAGGCTTGTACGAGTTTTTTTTTTTTTTTTTTTTTTTTTTTTTTTTTTTTTTTTTTTTTTTTTTTTTCTTAAAATGATGGAGAGTCCATTTCTGTATACTCGGACCACCAATTATGCTGACATGACATCCAACTTGTATGATGCTGTTATAACGGCTTATATGACCATATGAACTACTCCTACTCTCTTCCATTAGTTCCATCATCTTAAGCCAACTCCAACGATTCCAAAAGAGGACACCCGGATAGTATATTTTGAAACAAATCTTCACTTAATTCCGCTAGAGAAATAGACAAACTCGTAAGTTTACTCCAACTTATCGCACCAGTTGGATAAAACTCACAGCCATACAATTTCAAATGAGTAAAACACGAGTTTCAATTTTGCCTCTATCCTTTTCTTAAAAGTACATTTTGGTCCTTACAAACATATGACACGTGACAACCCTATCAAAATATTTTGTAAACATGTCAACTTTAACATGATGTTTAGGGGTGTAAACGAGACGAGACAACTCGTGAGATATTCGGGATCAACTCGTAAACTACTCGAAATCAACTCGATGTAAACGAGTCGAGCTCGAGTTCGAGCTACTCGAGTATATTTTTGAGTCGAGCTCGAGCTTGAAAATACTCTGCTCGCGAGCCTTAACGAGCTTCAACTAAATTACACTTTTGCCATTTTATATACATATACTTACTAAATTTTCATACAAATCGAGTCGAGGCGAGCTTGATATGTCGACTATTCATCGAGTTCAAGCCTTGAATACGAAAATAATCGAGCTCGAGTCGAGCTTCGAGCTCGAGTTTTTTATAACGAGTCGAGCTCGAGCTCGAAATACAAAGCTCGATCGAGCTCGAGCTTGGCAGTACTTGGCTCGACTCGACTCATTTACACCCCTATTGATGTTAGACATTTTTTGAAAATTTGATTAAATCTTTTAAATAAAAAAGTAAAAGCCAAAATTGTCACGGTCAGTCTGAAGGTTGAACATCTCCAAAATCTGGTTCCAAAAGAAATCATGAGAACGGTATATCCGATATCTTTGTCTGGAGAAACTTCTACCCAAATTTCCAAAAGAACTCAACGGAACAACCATACGATAAGTGTAACACCTTAGAAAAAGAATATTAATAGGCTTCAAATTGTAATACTTGGTGTTTATTTCTGTTAGTCAAAATGACCTATCTAAGTATAACTTATTGAACTAGTTGTGCATAAACGTTAAAAGATATGTGTTCTTTCCACCTTTGCTTTAAGCTTTATCATTACCATTAGTGGTAGAATATAATTATATATCTTTAACCAATCACACAAGAGGATACCATAGAGACTTCAAGGACCTCATTACTTTAATCTAGATAAAAGTCTTTGTCAAATATCAAAATGAAGGTCTTATGTTTTTACACTGAAGTTTCTTTTAAAGTTAGAAGTATTAGCTAAAACCTTAAAAGTAACGTTAGTTATAAATAAAATCAAACCAATTGCTCTAGAGCAGTTGGCCACCGGGCTTCACCTTGGAGCTTGGGAGGGGTTGTTGCCCAGGTTCGAATCCCGCAAGGGACTAGAATTTGGGATTTTCCCCTTAGGCGAATCGGGAATAGGAGTGGGGTTATCCCCTAAGGAGAGGCTCGCGGTTGGTATCTCTGCCCGAGGATGCAACACTAACTCTAGCCAACAACTAACAACTAACCCGCCGTTAAAAAAAAAAAAGTTATAAATAAAATCATCTTTTATATTTACTGTGACGTTTACACTGAAGTTTCTTTTAAACAAAATCATATTTTAATTTTTGTTACATACTTTTTTTAAGCTAAAAGAATAAACACTTACCATGTCATGTTTAGCAATCTTAGGTGACTTTTTCTATTATCTTACATCATGACTAATACGCGATTAAAATTCTGTTAACTTAACTACGGTTACTTTAATATTTCACTAATAGAAAAATTAAGTTACAGTAAAAGGGCTACCACATAATAATACAAAGATTAAGGTATTTATAAGTATTATACGTGCTTTGTAATTGGTGGACGAGTGGCCAGTGAGACTCATTAGTGGCGAACATTAAGCTCAGATTGATTATTATCTAAAATAAAATTTATCTTTGGACCACGTAAGATGAAATGAACAAGTCAGGAGTAACATAGGCACCACATGATTTTCGTTATAACCATGTAAATATCCCACATAGTGAAAAGAAAGAAAAGAGAACTACCTTATATACCACAACTTATACGCATAACATGTGATCTGTTAAGTGTTATGCTCTTATGCTTCTCCCTTATTCCGGGAATAAATCAATGTTCATGGACTATGGCTGAAGCTTGACAGCTCATACGAGTTCTTTTATATATATATGTATATGTATATTTTTTTCCCACAATGATGGAGAGTCCATTTCTGTATACTCGGACTACCAAATATGCTGACATGACAACCAACTAGTATGATGTTGTTATAAGGGCTTATATGACCAAATGAAGTACTCCTACTCTCTTCCATTAGTTCCATCATCTTAAGCGCGTATTCTACTCTTCCTTCTGAGAGCTACCCACGACCTAATGTATCATACAATAAATTACGTCATCCAATATAGTATAAATTATAAACTAGGAAAAGAGCGTCAAATTGTAATACATGATGTTGATTTCTATGTCAAACTATTGGTGGCCTGACATACCTTAAGTACTTTATTTAAAAGAAATTTTCAAATTTAGTCACATTTTAACTTTTATATTCATTTTCTAGTTAAAAAAACATTTACAAAATATCATGTGCGACCATTAAACTGTGTGACACTATAAATTTTTTGACACACATTCAAGAAGTAGGTGATGGTTTTTGCTAAAACATTAACTTAGTCGCATAAAATATTACTTCGGTCTAGCAAAAAAGTCACCTACTTTTTGGACACGTGTCAAAATTTCTATAGAGTCAAGCAGTATAGCGGTTAAGAATGACAATGGGGCGGGGCGGCCATCCCCATCCCCAAACCTGATTAGCAAACCACGCCCCCCCAAAAAGACGTAAATGTCGAGCACAAAGAAACTCTATGAAAACATTGTTAACTTACTTTTGGCATTCAAAACCTTTAAAACAACAATCTTTATAAAATAAAACACATTCAGTCAATCAAGAATAAGTTTTTACAACACGATCTATCTCGTGCAAGTGGGTTTGGATGTAGTTTCCATTTTTTAGTTTTGCAGCAGGTTCATCTACTAAATCCGTTGATGCAATTAGAAAACAAAATTAATATGTACAAATATTACAATCTCATTTTGCACACACTAATTGAAAGAAAGATGTTCTAACCTTTGTGAAAAAAATCGTTCTGTCACGTACCTACCTGCAAGTACAACTGCAGAAGCAAAGGCACCATTCAAAATTTTGATCCATGATGAAGTTCATACAGCTTACGTAGTCCATGAATATTGGATATCATGTCTTCAAAAGACGGTTGATCACAATGTTGAAACCTACATTCAAGACATTTGTAGTTATTGTGCATCACAAAATAAGCCCTTCGCACCAACTTCTCTTTTTGGACTATATAAAAACATGTAATTGAGGAAAAAAATTATCAAAATAAAGTTAATAATCTGTAATTGTGAGTACCACGAAAACAGGCGTCAATTAGGTCGCCGGAATAACTTGCCCTCAATAATCGACCCACCTATTCCACAAGAACACACTTCCTTTTAATCCTCAAAACGAAACCAAAATTATATTGCAAAAACAAATCCGTATAATTCAATTGATAACAATTCCCTCGTTTCCTACTTATGACTAAAGGGCCAAATATTGCACATACCCATCATTAAGAAATCAATAACATACACAAATTAATTGAACATACCGATCATAACGTTCAAAACGTCACAGGTTGCCTTTTTCAGCCATTTTTTTTTTCTAAATCAAAGAGGGTTTTAGCATCATCTTGTACGAACATTTTTTTTGGGATCATGGATGTTTTTTACAGCCGCTTTTGTGTTTGTCAGTTAGGGGTTTTGATAGGGGATCTCATGTTTTTTATTTATTTATTACTATATTTTTTTTGATCGGCTATGTTATTTTTTTATTTTTTTTTGGATACCGATTGTAGGCAAAAATAAGGGATTAAATGATTTGGGGGAGGTTTTGGTTTCAAGGGATTATGTGTTGATTCTTGATTTTGATTTTCTGTTTGGGTTGAACAGGGGATCTAAAGAGAAAAGTTTGTGTGTTTTTTGTTATGAGTTGTAACAAATGAATGAGAGATAGAGATACCGCCCATTTTTTTGTTTGCATTCAATGTTTAGAAGTTGAAATTGCTTCAGACTGTAGGATCAAAATGAATTTCCAAGTGTCGAATATTAAGCAATTTTGGGTTACAGATAGCTTTTTAAAACCATGCTTTATATAGATAGTAGATATAGATATAGATATAGATTGGAGATGCTCTGAGTAGGATTGACGGATATCATGAACACCAACACAGTCCTCGAATATCTCAACATAATCAATTTAACATTTCTCAATTTTCAACAAAGGTTCAAAATTTTGACAATTCTTAGAGAAATGCTAGGTTCACAAAATAAAATTCGAACATACACACAACTACACAAGGATTGGACAACTAAACTTCGGAGGTTAATGCATTTTTTTTTTGAATCTGAGTAGCAAAACTACTTGCATTTGAAATACAGCAAGATTGTCGAACTACCTAAACATGAAACCTTCACTTTCAAGGTACTGATCATGCAATAATTCCTTTGAGTCTGCATCTAAATCTTCTAGCGAATCACTATCACTATTGGAGGATATAAGTGAAACATCATTGACAACATTCAAGTTCGATGGAAATATGAAACCTTTAGCTTCCAAACGAGATACAGTCTACCAATATGAAAAGAGAGAGGAAAAAAAAAAAAAAAAACAATTAGAATACTGACATGCCTGTATATATTAGTTATGAACAGGGCAAAGCAAAAACAGAACGTGCACCCCTTATGAACAAAAAACACACCCAATAGGAAGTATGAAAGACATTTAAACTCCTTGCATGAGTTCTAAGCGGCCAATTAAGAAATGACCTACAACAAAGATTAACAATTGTGAACAACATCAAACCGTACATGTACATTTTTGTTTACGGTTTGATGATGTTGACAACTGTTTTGTTTTGTGAATTCAAAAAGGTGTCTGGTTGTAAGATAATAACAATAAACATTGTGACTAGTTGGTTTTATCTTTAGGGTCAAAATAAACACATCCCAAGTAAATTATCTACCAATATCTTGCTCAAGGAAACTGATACAGTATTCACTTTTGAAATGTACATCCAAACACCCCCTCAGTTCAAACCTGTGACTTAATGATGCGTGAGAATCGCAACAGGCTTTACCTCTCGAGGGATCTCGAGAAGCTTACAACCCCCACCAGGCAGTGTACCTGATCGTTGTAGCATAGTAAAGTGACAAGTACCGGGGGATTGATCATTCAGCTTAGGAATAGTGTCGCTAGGATTAGAAAGCCTAAATTACTAGTTCTAAAGGTGAGGGATGATTATTTTTGTGTTTTTATATTTTTATGAAAGCAAGTAAAATATCGGGTTTTGAAGGATTAGGGCGGAATTAGTTGCTATTCAACTAACCCAAAACTAAGATACAATCAAAATAAAATACTAAAAATGTAAATAAACTAATTTAAACTAAGGTTGTGAACAGTAATTGGAGAAAATGTGTTTACTTAGACTTCACTACTCCCTAGATATCTTTTACACGTTAATTACTTGTTATAATTGTATGGATGACGGATTGTATTCCTTAATACCATTCATGAGGTGGCATACATAACTCCCCACTTCTATGAGCTCTTATCTCCTCCTACATCATGACCCAGCACAACTATAGGGATTGTAAACAGTGGCTCATGCATTAAATACAACCAATAAAGACCTAGTACGCCTCGGTTCATGTTTCTTAAGACGTTCAAGCATGTTACCATTTGGAGATCTGCCAGTTTTCTTAAGCCTAACATATAAAATCATTCATCCAAGACAAGAATAAACAAATAATCAACACATAATCAATATCTAGGTTTCATTAGTTCTAAGCAAACACAAAGGAGATCTAGCCTAGCATAATGGAATTGAGACAAGAACAAGATATAGACAACCAACACATAGACATATTAATTGAATTAGAAGATCACTTATCTCAATTACAATGCAAGGTATCAAGGGTTTGGAACCCTTGAAAAACCTGTAAAAGTTGCACCAAATTCGTCTTTAGGGTTTCTCCAAAACTTCTCTCTTCTAATGTGAAAAACTAGAAAACTATATATAGGAAAATAGGGGTGACGGCGTCAAGAGCAAGGGTGTGACGCCGTCATCTCGCCGCCAAATACTTCATCGGACGGCCTTGATCTACTTATGACGGCCTATGTGACGCCGTCATCAACCACAGTATTTTATTCTTGGGACTTTGACGCCGTCAAGAACAACTCTTGACGCCTTCAGGTACTGTTCCCAGCATAGAAATTTGAGACTTTGCCGTTTTCTTCACTTTTATGCTCCAAAAACGTCCGAAATGGCTTCTTTTCCAGAATTCACTCTCCAAGTACCTAAAATCACAAAAGGAACGATTTAGGGCAATATTTGATCAAATAAAGTAGGATTCGGGCTTAAATGACCCCCTAAAAACGGATCATTTTTCACCTCATCATATACCCTTACACTTGAGATTTGCTTGTCCTCAAGCAAATGCGCTTTTATTCTACTCAAAATACAAGTTAGGGGTCATTTAACACTAATATAAAAGTAATTACAACAAATAATCGTTCCACTAAAGACCTATAGACAAGCACGAAGGTCATACACAAGCACCTCACAAATAGTGTTTAGATACTCAAATCTCTCGGGTGTAATAAAGTAATATAACATTATGGAAATGGAAGATATCTCTCACTACCTGTCATAGTAAAATAGATTACCATAGGCTTGGGAAAGGATCAAACCTCCACCACATGGCGTAAGCACCTAGGATAAACTATCAAAGAGGTCTTTTAAAGGGTTGTAACGTTAGGTATAGGGATATGAATTACACGATTTTGTTGGATAAAGGAAGTTTTACTGGTGGCGAGTTAACAATCTTGGTTAATTACATGTACAAGATGGCGTTGCTAAGCCAAGACTAGACTCGACTTAAGCTAATAAATGAAAAATAACAAAAACATAAAATAAACATAGAATAAAAACGGGATGGTAGTCTGTTTTTTTTTTTTTTTTTTTTTTTTTTTTTTTTTTTTTTTTTTTTTTTTTTTTGCATACACTCTTACCCTACCATCCAAAATAATACATCATAGGGGATGAGAATTCCCCTTACACTTGAGTCTTTACATACTTTACATTAAACTAATCTAATGATTCGAATTAAGAAAATCAAAACACTTGGAGCACTTTTAAGATTGACGTACATATGGGGGTAATAAATGATGTTCTTCCCCATTACTCCATAAACAAGTACTTACCCATGAGTCCCAATCGTCCCAAAACAATATGTACAAGGATATGACTCGACTTAGCAACCATGTAATCAATTAGAAAGTTAACTTAGGGTTTAACAAATAACAATAATGCACTAAAAATGAGCGCATACACGGAAGGCTAAGGCGATTTGGGTGTACATTTAAGTGGGGTGTAACAAATTCTTCCTTTAAGTAAAATGCTTAAAGTTAGAAACGAAAGGATAGGCTCGGAGGGGTGTACTAGGGGTATCGTGTACTAAAAATGAGTACAACGCTAAGGGTGTGGGAAAAATTAGTTGACTTAACTAGCCAAGTAATATTACTTAAATGGTCAAGTAATTATGATACGGGTTTAACACAAGGGTGATCCTAATGCCTCTTATCAGTAAATCCTACTACACGAATGTAGTCTCACTAGCGGTCTCGGAATGCATCACTAACGCAAGTTCTAGAATCTAAATGCTACCGGTACACTCATAAGCACTAATAATGAATGTTTTTCCTATCAAATCTAAAGGCGAACCTCACAATTTTGGGTGGAAAATTTTTCTGAATATACGGTTATGTGCTAGTCATACAATCTCCTATCCATGAGACGCTTGCTATGGCTAAAGTTTCACTCCTAAATGTTGTAAAAAAATTTAAATTTGGCGCTAAAATTGCACTAACAAGTATTTCTCATAGTTTTATTACACATCTACCATCAAACAAAACAAACTCAAGCGAAAGTGCATATGTAAGGTATCATCTTTTTACCCTCCCCTTACACTTAAGATGAACATTGTCCCCAATGTTCAAGTAAAGAATGTAAAAGTGAAAAAGTAAAGAGAATGAAATCAAATACTCCCCTGATTCGCTCGGTATGGATTATAGGTTGGCCAGGTTAAATCTTCCTCCAAGAAAACGAACAATCAAAGCTTCCCTTCCAGAATATAAATCATCTCCTTGTCGAACATAACATGTAAATCCTGACAACAATAGACAAGACAACCTCGCGTAAAATCGGCGGCATCCTATATAAGTTACTAAATCCTAGAAAACAAAGTAAGATATAATGCTTGTGGAATGAAGTTTGCAGATTTCCTGGAGATTATAAAACTTAATAATTCACAAAAACCATAAGACTCCGTTAGAAAAACAAAACCGGTAAAATTTCCAGATTTTAACTCCTGACGCCGTCAAGAGTAAACCCCTGACGCCGTCAGAATGGACCTGCAGAAATTCTTATGTTAAGTTTTCGGAAAATTTCTGGAAAAACTTGGTCCTACTTCCTGGAAAATCCTGCAAAACTTCATTATGACTCAATACAAGCATTTGACTCTAACAAATACGAATATACATGCTCATTTAATATCGTGGAGAATCATGATCGGTTTGTTTCTTAAAAACATATTTGAGGTTTCCCTTTACACTTATCTTTTGCCAAAATACTTTTAGGTTGGAGTTAAGACTAGGCCAAAACAACATAGTAAAGTATTTCCACTGTTTTAATTTAGAAACATAATCAACCAATAATAAAAATAAAACATGCATACGGAAGCAAATAACAAACAAACAAATTAAATCACACAAAACATGGGTTGCCTCCCAAGAAGCGCTTTTCTTTATTTACGAGTCTTGTAGCTAGACTCAAGGCTACGGGTTACTACGTGATTCCATCATTGGTTCCACTCTCTAGGTCATCTTCTAAACTAGTATCGCTTTCATAGTGCAAGTACTTCGGATCTTCGAACTCGAAAATATCTTGTCGATACTTAGAACCAAGCTTACTAGCATTCTTAAAGAATCCACATGTGATGAGGCGAAAAATGATCCGTTTTTAGGGGGTCATTTAAGCCCGAATCCGAATTTATTTGATCAAATATTGCCCTAAATCGTTCCTTTTGTGATTTTAGGTGTTTGGAGAGTGAATTCTGGAAAAGAGGCTATTTTGGACGTTTTTGGAGCATAAAGTGAAGAAAACAACAAAGTACCAAATCCAAGCTGGAATTACAAGGTGACGGCGTCAAGAATTTACTCTTGACGGCGTCAGAAAGGATGAATATTTTACCGAAGGTTGTGAAGGCGTCAGATGAAGAGATGACGGCGTCAAAATGACCAAGATTAATTTACCGAGGGTGGTGACGGCGTCACATAGGCCGTCACGATTGGATCTAGGGCGTCCGAGGAAGTATATGGCGGCGAGTTGACGGCGTCAGATTTTACTCTTGACGCCGTCAGGACGATTTTCCTATATATAGTTTTCTAGTTTTTTCATTAAAAGGAGAGAAGTTTTGGTGAAACCCTAAAGACGATTTTGGTGCCTCTTTTACAGGTTTTTCAAGGGTTCCAAACCCTTGAGACCTTGCATTGTAATTGAGATAAGTATACTCTTAATTCAATCAATATGTCTATGTGTTGGTTGTCTATCTTTTGTTCTTATCTTAATTCTACTATGCTAGGCTAAATTTCCTTTGTGTTTGCTTAGATCTAATGAAACCTAGATGTTGATTATGTGTTGATTACTTGTCTATTCTTGTTTTGAATGAATGATATTATATGTTAGGCTTAAGAAAACTGGCAGATCTCCAAATGGTAACATGCTTGAACGTCTTAAGAAACATGAACCGAGGCGTACTAGGTCTTTATTGGTTGTATTTAATGCATGAGCCACTGTTTACAATCCCTATAGTTGTGTTGGGTCATGGTGTAGGAGGAGATAAGAGCTCATAGAGTTGGGGAGTTATGTATGCCACTCCACGAATGGTATTAAGGAATACAACCCGTCATTCATACAAGTGTAACAAGTAATTAACATGTAAAAGATATCTAGGGAGTAATGAAGTCTAAGTAAACACAATTTCTCCAACCACTGCTCACAACCTTAGTTTAATATTAGTTTAATTTCATTTTCATTAGTTAATTAGTTATAAAGTAGTTTTTGGGTTAGTTGATTAGCAACTAATTCCGCCCACTCCTTCAAAACCCGAGATTTTACTTGCTTTCATAAAATATAAAAACACAAAAATAATCATCTTCCATCTCTAGAACTATTAATTAGGCTTTCTAATCCTAGCGACACTATTCCTAAGCTGAACGATCAATCCCCCGGTACTTGTCACTATACTATACTACAACGATCAGGTACACTGCCTGGTGGGGGTTGTAAGCCTCGCGAGATCCCTCGAGAGGTAAAGCAAGGTGCGATTCCCACGCATCAAGTTTTTGGCGCCGCAGCCCGGGGAATAGTTATTGTCTAGGTTAGGATTTCTTTTTATTAGGTCTACTTGCTAGATTCCTTTCTAGCAAGATTTTATTTTTATTTTTTAGGTCTTCTTTAGTCTATCTTATTTCTTCGTGCTTTTGTTCGTAATTCTTCGTGTCTTTGTTCGCAAACTATTTTGATGGATCACAATAACATTGATCGGCTGATTCCTGTTATTCGTGTTTTTCGTCGTAGGATGTTCCAATTGCCCGCCCCACTTCCTTTAGCAGAAAATGAGAACCCACCTAACCTCTCACCCAACCACCACTTTGACAATAATTCTGAACTAGAAGAGTCTGATCATGATGATGACCGTAGGGCTAGTCCTTTTTATTATTCAGACTCCGATGAGGATCTCGATGATGGTGACGTAGTCAATGAGGATAGAATGGAAGAGGAAATAAACCCTCTTAGGTATGTGGACCCTAGAACTAGGATTGAGTGCGATAGTTCATTTAACATGCAATTCCCTTGTAAGATTGGATTTAAGAGCTTTAACGCCTATCTCAACTCATCTCTTCCCATGAATATAATCTCACGTAATGAATACAATAAAATCATGGTAGATGAGTTAGAATATAAAGGAGAAAACATTGTGGCTATGGCAATACCATTACATGTGTTTGTAGGAAGTTTGGTTTATCTCGTTGAATTCATGGTTATGGAGAATCTAGGAGAATTTATTGATGATAAATTGACCCAAGTTGTGTTTGGAAGATCTTTCAAACGATTGACCAACCTCGATGAAAAACTCATAGAAGGGTTAATTACATTCTCGGATGGGGATGAAGAATTTGTCTATCAAATGCCCCGCACACACCCTAGGTTCAAGGATTTCTCCATGGAAAAGTGTAGTAGGTATCCGCCTATGGAAATGCTAAGTGAGAATGATAAGAGGAAGGGACTTAAGTACACATATGAAAAGAATAAAAGATATTATCGCGGGTGCTTAGAGTTAGGAGACGAATACAAGAAAGATGAGGCGACTATTAGATGGCTCACACTTGGTTACGTGAGCATAAGCGATACGCGTTAACCCACGACTTTGAGTCTAGCTACAAGACTCGTAAATAAAGAAAAGCGCTTCTTGGGAGGCAACCCATGTTTTGTGTGATTTTAATTGTTTGATTGTTATTTGCTTCCGTATGCATGTTTTATTTTTATTGTTGGTTGATCATGTTTCTCAATTAAAATGTGGAAATACTTTATTATGTTGTTTAGCCTAGTCTTAACTTCAACCTAAAGGTATTTTTGCAAAAGATAAGTGTAAGGGGAAACCCCAAATATGTTTTTTAAGAAACAAACCGATCATGATTCTCCACAATATTTAATGAACATGTGTATTCGTATTGTTAGAGTCAAATGCTTGTATTGAGTCATAATGTAGTTTTGCAGGATTTTCCAGGAAGTAGGACAAAGTTTTTCCAGAAATTTTCCGGAAACTTAACATAAAGATTTCTGCAGGTTCATTCTGACGGCGTCAGGCAATTGCTCTTGACGGCGTCAGGAGTCAAAAATCTGGAAATTTTACCAGTTTTGTTTTTCTAACGGAGTCTTATAAGTTTTTATGAATTATTAAGTTTTATAATCTCCAGGAAATCTGCAAACTTCATTCCACAAGCATTATATCTTACTTTGTTTTCTAGGATTTAGTAACTTATATAGGATGCCGCCGATTTTACGCGAGGTTGCCTTGTCTACTTTTGTCAGGATTTACAGGTTATTTGAGACAAGAAGATGATTTATATTCTGGAAGGGAAGCTTTGATTGTTCGTTTTCTTGGAGGAAGATTTAACCTGGCCAACCTAAAATCCATACCGAGCGAATCAGGGGAGTATTTGAATTCATTCTCTTTACTTTTAACTTTTACATTCTTTACTTGAACATTGGGGACAATGTTCATCTTAAGTGTAAGGGGAGGGTAAAAAGATGATACCTTACATATGCACTTTCGCTTGAGTTTGTTTTGTTTGATAGTAGATGAGTAATAAAACTATGAGAAATACTTGTTAGTGCAATTTTAGCGCCAAATTTAAAATTTTTTACAACATTTAGGAGTGAAACTTTAGCCATAGCAAGCGTCTCATGGATAGGAGGTTGTATGACTAGCACATAACCGTATATTCAGAAAAATTTTCCACCCAAAAATGTGAGGTTCGCCTTTAGTTTTGATAGGAAAAGCATTTATTATTGGTGCTTATGAGTGTACCGGTAGCATTTAGATTCTAGAACTTGCGTTAGTGATGCATCCCGAGACCGCTAGTGAGACTACATTCGTGTAGTAGGATTTACTACATGATAAGAGGCATTAGGATCACCCTTGTGTTAAACCCGTATTACGATTACTTGACCATTTAAGTCATATTACTTGGCTAGTTAAGTCAACTAATTTTTCCCACACCCTTAGCGTTGTACTCATTTTTAGTACACGATACCCCTAGTACACCCCTCCGAGCCTATCTTTTCGTTTCTAACTTTAAGCAGTTTACTTAAAGGAAGAATTTGTTACACCCCACTTAAATGTACACCCAAATCGCCTTAGCCTTCCGTGTATGCGCTCATTTTTAGTGCATTATTGTTATTTGTTAAACCCTAAGTTAACTTTCTAATTGATTACATGGTTGCTAAGTCGAGTCATATCCTTGTACATATTGTTTTGGGACGATTGGGACTCATGGGTAAGTACTTATTTTATGGAGTAATGGGGAAGAACAACACTTATTACCCCCATATGTACGTTAATCTTAAAAGTGCTCCAAGTGTTTTGATTTTCTTAATTCGAGTCATTAGAATAGTTTAATGTAAAGTATGTAAAGATTCAAGTGTAAGGGGAATGCTCAAACCCCTATGATGTATTATTTTGGATGGTAGGGTAAGAGTGTATGAAAAAAAAAAAAAAAAAAAAAAAAAAAATCGAAAAAATCAAGAAAAAGAAAAAAAAATAGAAAAGAAAGAGAGAAAAAACATACGGACTACCATCCCGTTTTCATTCTATGTTCATTTTATGTTTTTAGTTATTTTTCATTTATTAGCTTAAGTCGAGTCTAGTCTTGGCTTAGCAACGCCATCTTGTACATGTAATTAACTAAGATTGTTAACTCGCCACCAGTGAAATCCCCTTTATCCAACAAAACCGTGTAATTCATATCCCTACACCTAACGTTATAACCCTTTAAAAAGACCTCTTTGATAGTTTATCCTAGGTGCTTACGCTATGTGGTGGAGGTTTGATCCTTTCCCAAGCCTATGGTAATCTATTTTGCTATGACAGGTAGTGAGAGATATCTTCCATTTCCATAATGTTATATTACTTTATTACACCCGAGAGATGTGAGTATCTAAACACTATTTGTGAGGTGCTTGTGTATGACCTCCGTGCTTGTCTATTGGTCTTTAGTGGAACGATTATTTGTTGTAATTACTTTTATATTAGTGTTAAATGACCCCTAACTTGTCTTTTGAGTAGAATAAAAGCTCATTTGCTTGAGGACAAGCAAATCTCAAGTGTAAGGGTATATGATGAGGCGAAAAATGATCCGTTTTTAGGGGGTCATTTAAGCCCGAATCCGAATTTATTTGATCAAATATTGCCCTAAATCGTTCCTTTTGTGATTTTAGGTGTTTGGAGAGTGAATTCTGGAAAAGAGGCTATTTTGGACGTTTTTGGAGCATAAAGTGAAGAAAACAACAAAGTACCAAATCCAAGCTGGAATTACAAGGTGACGGCGTCAAGAATTTACTCTTGACGGCGTCAGAAAGGATGAATATTTTACCGAAGGTTGTGAAGGCGTCAGATGAAGAGATGACGGCGTCAAAATGACCAAGATTAATTTACCGAGGGTGGTGACGGCGTCACATAGGCCGTCACGATTGGATCTAGGGCGTCCGAGGAAGTATATGGCGGCGAGTTGACGGCGTCAGATTTTACTCTTGACGCCGTCAGGACGATTTTCCTATATATAGTTTTCTAGTTTTTTCATTAAAAGGAGAGAAGTTTTGGTGAAACCCTAAAGACGATTTTGGTGCCTCTTTTACAGGTTTTTCAAGGGTTCCAAACCCTTGAGACCTTGCATTGTAATTGAGATAAGTATACTCTTAATTCAATCAATATGTCTATGTGTTGGTTGTCTATCTTTTGTTCTTATCTTAATTCTACTATGCTAGGCTAAATTTCCTTTGTGTTTGCTTAGATCTAATGAAACCTAGATGTTGATTATGTGTTGATTACTTGTCTATTCTTGTTTTGAATGAATGATATTATATGTTAGGCTTAAGAAAACTGGCAGATCTCCAAATGGTAACATGCTTGAACGTCTTAAGAAACATGAACCGAGGCGTACTAGGTCTTTATTGGTTGTATTTAATGCATGAGCCACTGTTTACAATCCCTATAGTTGTGCTGGGTCATGGTGTAGGAGGAGATAAGAGCTCATAGAGTTGGGGAGTTATGTATGCCACTCCACGAATGGTATTAAGGAATACAACCCGTCATTCATACAAGTGTAACAAGTAATTAACATGTAAAAGATATCTAGGGAGTAATGAAGTCTAAGTAAACACAATTTCTCCAACCACTGCTCACAACCTTAGTTTAATATTAGTTTAATTTCATTTTCATTAGTTAATTAGTTATAAAGTAGTTTTTGGGTTAGTTGATTAGCAACTAATTCCGCCCACTCCTTCAAAACCCGAGATTTTACTTGCTTTCATAAAATATAAAAACACAAAAATAATCATCTTCCATCTCTAGAACTATTAATTAGGCTTTCTAATCCTAGCGACACTATTCCTAAGCTGAACGATCAATCCCCCGGTACTTGTCACTATACTATACTACAACGATCAGGTACACTGCCTGGTGGGGGTTGTAAGCCTCGCGAGATCCCTCGAGAGGTAAAGCAAGGTGCGATTCCCACGCATCAACATGATAAATCAGAAATATTTCTACATCCTCTCCTAACATCTTCATCACACAAGATAAGTTGGGAGCTCATCATATCAAGCCCGTCACAATCTATTTCCTTAAGGTCTTTTCTCTTGTATGGCGTTTGGTATGAAATCCTCCTAATCCCATCAGTGAAGGTCATGATTCCGTTCAAGTCATCCACTATCAAATTAGTGATTTCACAAAAGGGTGCTCCAAAGACGACTTGTGATAACCTAGGGTCGACATAGTCCTCTATGTTGTCTACAATCGTGAATTCCATAGAGAATGCCATATTTCCTACGAACACCTGGATTTCGTGATCCTTGCCAACCACTTTCTCTCCCTTATAAATCATTCCCCATCTGCAGATATTGTTATAATGAAACAATGACATAAAATTCTTTGGCAGGAATACATTGATGTATATGTTATCGAAGTATTTATGACCGATCATGCAGGGGATTTTGAGATTATTCGGATCACGTCGTCTTATCTTCCCCAACTCTCCATCCTTTGACCCATATATATTCCCCTCAAGAGAGGGACGATACTCGTACACCCCCTCACTATCCCTACGAAAAATTACCTTCCTAACACCATTGGTGAGTACAACACTACCATCTTTCTCATCAAGGATTGCTCCCGATTCATTAATAAATGGTATCCCAAGGACAAGGTTGGTTAACGTTTGATTGGTGAGAGGGTCCACGTCATCAACCACGGTGAGGTCAGTATTGTAAACAAGCTCTCCAATCCTAATTGATAAATTTTCTATTACTCTCTTGCACGCAATGTGCTCAGGGAAGATTTTGTGGTATAGGGAATGGGGGATTATGTTGGCTGGGAAGCTGGGATCTATATGACTATCGGTTAAGAGCTTTTCCTTAATGGCACAGGGGATCTTGAAAACTTTAGGGTTACTTTCCTTAGTCTGATTGCTACCCACACTCATAACATCCTCCATTTTTCTCTCGGGTTCTTCTATAATAGATTTACCCAAAATGGTTGGATCTCTCTCATGCTCTTCCGATTTCTCTTTCCCTTCATCCAGTTTGCCGGATTCTTGCGCGGTGTATTGCTCGGGTGATTCGGTAGGTTTCCTTGCCGAAGCATGGTTAACCCTTGAGGTCTTATCTTTCGCTGTCTGACTGAATTTGTTAGTTTGTTGTTGGGTTGGGTTGGATGTTGAAGCAGATATTGTGGTGATGGTGTTTACGAAGTGGATTGGTCCAGGGGAGTTGACAGGTTCTTTTCCGTTAGGAGATAGATGTTTGAATAACTTGCTAGGGCTTTTTATTTTTACAGGGGAGGCTGGTGGGCTCATGACGGTAGCAGATTTAACCTCATCAACGTGAATGAGCTTATTATCAATATGCTCTTTGATAGCAGTCAACAGATTACAAATCTTGTTGTTTACATCAGCCTGCTGTTGTTTAAATTTGGCCTCGAGTGTAGCGAGCTGTAGTTCTTGAGATAGAATGAATTTTTTTAAAGTATCTTCACAGCTTTGCCTAGGAATGCCTTGTGATGGAAAATGCTCGGACCAGGTGAGTGGTGAGGAGTCATTGAAGGATACGCTTCGCGTTTGGTACCCTCTAAAATTAGGTTTATCCTTCCATGCCTCATAGGCTTCAGCAGAGGTTCGAGGACCCTGACCTACGTGTGATGATGTGAATTCGTTATAAGCACGTTTTGGAAGTTCCATGCAGTTATGGGTCTCATGAGAGCCATTGCATAGTTTGCATGTAGAAGCGATTCTGCTTACTTGGCTTGAAGGTTTATGAGCTTCGTAAGATTTCATGAGAGACTTGACTCGACCTTCAAGTTCCATGATCCTACGGTCGGGAGTGCTAGAGTTGTTCGAAGGCAAAGATATTGCCTTGACCGTTTTGTTCAAATCACGGGGATCGTTCCAACTTTCGTTGTCATAGAGAGCAAGATCTTCTATGAGTTCCCATGATTGTTCCGCACTAAGATCACGTAGCTTACCACTGGCCGATTGGTCAATGGCTCGCCTCGTGGAGATGTCGATATGGTCATAAAAAAATTTGGACTTGGAGCCAAAGATCTATGCCATGATGAGGGACTTTTTGGAGTAAGTCCTTGAAACGAGTCCATGCTTCATAAAGAGATTCATTTTGACGTTGTTGGAACATCAAGATGTCATTTCTAAGCTTAGTAGTTCTCCTCGGTGGGAAAAATTGAGCAAGGAAACGAGTGGTGAGATCATCCCATGTGGTGATGGATCCCGCGGGTAAACGCTCAAGCCATTGACTAGCTTGATCCCGTAGAGAGAATTGGAATAGGCGTAAACGGGTAGTCTCTCTAGTTTCAACACCTAGGTCTATGGAATCTACGATTTTGAGAAAGTCCTTAAGATGTTGTTTTGGATCTTCGGAACGAAGTCCATGGAATGCACATCCGCTTTGCACCAACCGGATGGTGTCGGATCGCAAGGGGGTCACATTGGCTCCGGTGAGCTCAATGGTGTTTCGGTAGCCTTGGTGGCTAGGTCGGGAATACTCTCCTAAGGTTCGGGGCCTAAGGGGTTCTAATGGTGGGTTTTGTTGTGGTGGGATGACGGGTTCAAAGATGTTACCACCTTCCATGATGTCGGATGGTAAAGAGTTACGAACAAAGGCACAAAGAAATAAGATAGACTAAAGAAGACTTAAAAATAAAAATAAAATCTTACTAGAAAGGAATCTAGCAAGTAGACCTAATAAAAAGAAATTCTAACCTAGACAATAACTATTCCCCGGGCTGCGGCGCCAAAAACTTGATGCGTGAGAATCGCAACAGGCTTTACCTCTCGAGGGATCTCGAGAAGCTTACAACCCCCACTAGGCAGTGTACCTGATCGTTGTAGTATAGTATAGTGACAAGTACCGGGGGATTGATCGTTCAGCTTAGGAATAGTGTCGCTAGGATTAGAAAGCCTAAATTACTAGTTCTAAAGGTGAGTGATGATTATTTTTGTGTTTTTATATTTTTATGAAAGCAAGTAAAATATCGGGTTTTGAAGGATTAGGGCGGAATTAGTTGCTATTCAACTAACCCAAAACTAAGATACAATCAAAATAAAATACTAAAAATGTAAATAAACTAATTTAAACTAAGGTTGTGAGCAGTAATTGGAGAAAATGTGTTTACTTAGACTTCACTACTCCCTAGATATCTTTTACACGTTAATTACTTGTTATAATTGTATGGATGACGGATTGTATTCCTTAATACCATTCATGGGGTGGCATACATAACTCCCCAATTCTATGAGCTCTTATCTCCTCCTACACCATGACCCAGCACAACTATAGGGATTGTAAACAGTGGCTCATGCATTAAATACAACCAATAAAGACCTAATACGCCTCGGTTCATGTTTCTTAAGACGTTCAAGCATGTTACCATTTGGAGATCTGCCAGTTTTCTTAAGCCTAACATATAAAATCATTCATCCAAGACAAGAATAAACAAATAATCAACACATAATCAATATCTAGGTTTCATTAGTTCTAAGCAAACACAAAGGAGATCTAGCCTAGCATAATGGAATTGAGACAAGAACAAGATATAGACAACCAACACATAGACATATTGATTGAATTAGAAGATCACTTATCTCAATTACAATGCAAGGTATCAAGGGTTTGGAACCCTTGAAAAACCTGTAAAAGTTGCACCAAATTCGTCTTTAGAGTTTCTCCAAAACTTCTCTCTTCTAATGTGAAAAACTAGAAAACTATATATAGGAAAATAGGGGTGACGGCGTCAAGAGCAAGGGTGTGACGCCGTCATCTCGCCGCCAAATACTTCCTCGGATGGCCTTGATCTACTTATGACGGCCTATGTGACGCCGTCATCAACCACGGTATTTTATTCTTGGGACTTTGACGCCGTCAAGAACAACTCTTGACGCCTTCAGGTACTGTTCCCAACATAGAAATTTGAGACTTTGCCGTTTTCTTCACTTTTATGCTCCAAAAACGTCCGAAATGGCTTCTTTTCCAGAATTCACTCTCCAAGTACCTAAAATCACAAAAGGAACGATTTAGGGCAATATTTGATCAAATAAAGTCGGATTCGGGCTTAAATGACCCCCTAAAAATGGATCATTTTTCGCCTCATCGATTATTTGTAACAAGTGTATGCTAAAGAATAATTAGTAAAGTACTACTAAAGCAACAAAAGACATAAATAAAAGAAATGGCAAATCTTACCTTAAACAAAGAAATCCCGATTTTAAGCTCTGTGACGTGGCGAAGGCTTTGTATATATGCTTTGAGAATCTTTTCTTTACGAATTTTCTCACAACACCCCATTCTTATAAAATTCAAATCAGCTTTTACCAAGGAAGAGACGTCTAGCAACAAAAGCTTCCAGAACCTTACATGACATGCGATTGTTAGTGACTCAATATAAGGAGCATTGATTTTGGTAATATCATTAAGGCCGTCCAATGGCCCTCCGGGAGTATAGTATACAGTAAACACAAAATTCTTAACATTATTTGAAGTAATATCAATCCGCTGATGACCATAGCATTGAGCCAACTCCAACGATACCAAAAGAGGACACTCAGATAGTATATTTTGAATCAAATCTTCACTTAATTCCGCTAGAGAAATAGACAAACTCGTAAGTTTACTCCAACTTATCGCACCAGTTGGATAAAACTCACAGCCATGCAATTTCAAATGAGTAAAACACGAGTTGGTAAAAATAAACTCATCCAACACAAACTCGTGTAACATAGTCATACGTAGTAAAGATGCCTCAGTGTCTTGAACGTTACATACGAATCCAGCTGTTAACTTGTGATTGAATCTGAATATCATTAGTGGTAATGATTTGGAACTTATTGAGGTTTGATTGGCGGCATTAGGTTAGGGTTTTGTCGACTAACGAAACAAAATCCTTAAGCTGAGGATTACTTTCTAGTCCACTAAAAATGAGATTATGAACTTATGGCCAAAGATGCCGTCATCGTTTGGAGAGTGTACCTGTTCTAATGGCTTCTTTTGTGGAGGCAGGGGCGGAGGGAGGGGGTGGCTAGCGGGTGCTAGGCCCCCTCCAATAATCCCAATGATTGTATTAACATACCATTGTTTAGCCCATAATTTAACGTTTAATATACCACTAGCATCTTCCAACTAGCGATTTTTCTATCATAAAAGAAAAAAAAAAAAAAAAAACAACCGGCATGAAATATCTCCTATCTAAGTGGCCACTGGAACGAAAATATGAAATGAGACATTTTTGACAATATTTTTTTGTTGTTAATCTAAAACATTTAAGAGACTTGTCAACAACTAGTTATATCACAAATTTGGATATCTGAAATTTCCGATAATAGTTTTATGTTAGACATTATATTATATCTAAGTTTTTTGTAATTCGGATATCTGAAATTTCAGATTACACTTTTATGTATCTGAATATCCATATATCTATAATTTGTGGAAAACTTTTATATGATTTCCAAAACTGTCATTTCATAAAAACTTTTTAGTAAATTATGATCAAGTTTTCGAATATCCAAATACTTATATTTTTTGAACACCCAAAACCTAAATCAAGAAATCTTAGAAAGTTTCTGCTTTGTTACTCTCCCCTAATTATATACTCAAAAGCATAAAAATAGATAAAAAAAAATGACATTATTTTGAGTTTACTATACTTTTTATCCACTAAATATGTTAGAAAAAATCAGGTTTAGGAATGCATTCGTAAGTTTTTGTGATGGTTTATTTGTATAAACTAAAGTTGGAAACCATTTTTAAATTTTTATTTTTCCGGGTTATATAATGAACTTCGGCCCCCCTTAACTACAAATCCTGGCTCCGCCCCTGTGTGGAGGGTAAAAGAGATAGGATTTCAACAATTAAGCAATCTGGTAACAAACTTATCCGATCTTCCTCTTCTTGATTATTTAATTTGTTTTTTGGTGGATTTTGAAAATTTTCTTCTTCCATCATTTCGAATACCAGTGGATTTGCCTTCTTGAAACATAAAGAGATATCCCAACCCTCAAAGGGTTAACAAGTTCAGTTTCAATTTTGCCTCTATCCTTTTCTTAAAACTACATTTCAGTACTTATAAACATATGACATGTGACAACCATATCAAAATATTTTGTAAACATGTCAACTTTAACATGATGTTTAGGGGTGTAAACGAGACGAGACAACTTGCGAGCTATTCGAGTATATTTTCGAGCTCGAACTCGAGCTTGAAAATACTCTGCTCATGAAGCTTGCGAGCCTTAACGAGCTTCAACTAAATTACACTTTTGCCATTTTATATACATATACTTACTAACTTTATAGTGCAAACATCTATTTTTATTAGAAATTAATATATTATATTTAAAAGTCCGTGTACACGGGTCACTAAACTAGTTCTAATAAGTAACAATTAGCCCATTCTACAAGAACCAGCTCATCTATAAATAGCTTGAATACATTTATTATTTTTATTTTTTATTTTCAATATAGTGTTACGTCACTGTCACGTCACTATCTCATAACTAATAGTGCATAGAACTTACACGGGTTAACACATTTCCACATCATCTTATTTATTATCGATCATTATTGTAACCTTAGAAACTCGAATATTTTATTTTTATATTTATATAATAAAAGAAAACCACAAGTGAAGAATTATGTATTTCGGATCTTATTAGATAATAATTTAATTACTAATATTTTTTTTATTAAAATATTGAAATATAAAAAGTCTAAATATTTCCTCATTTGATCAAAACTTAAAAAAGTCGTTTTTGTACTAGATGAAGGGAAAAAAAATAATAAAAATTTAGTGAATAGTTTCGAGCCAAAATAAAAAATAAAAGGGGGATTTATATACATATAAAAGAAAATATATCAATATTTACATATTTCTCCAAATACAAAATGGATGATATACAATGCTATTAAGGTAATCTTTGAAAAAAATGTAAATATTGATGAATGTTGGAATAATAAAAATAATCGGGTTGCTGTGGGTGGAAAAAACAATGAAAACAGAGATAGCGTTTAAAACAATATTTTTCAACAAAATGTTTTGCAAAACACAAAATCCCCTATTTCCTAACTTAATGTGGAAAACCACAAAACAAATTTTAGTTTTTTTCCTTTCGAACCCACAACCCACATCAACTAAACGCGTTTTCTATATTTTTGTTCATTTTTGCAAATTTTTACAAAAGAATTTTTACAAAACTTAAAATAGAAAACAAAACAATTTTTTCCATCTAACCGCACAAATTCATTATAGTTTGGAAAATGGGTAAGAGAAGATTGTCAGAGAGATGGGAAGAGTAGCGGTCGGGTTGGGTAGGGCCAAAGAAGCATGGCCCAAGAGTACGTTGGGCAATGCATGCCGGTGATTGTTATGATTATATATAGAGAATTTAGGTGATCGGAATCAACATATTCATTCATTCATATTCATATATCCATCGGTGAGCGATACTTTTTCAGTTTCATTATTATTCTGTTTGTTTTATAATCATTCAAAATTGATTCACATTTATTTATTGGTGTTACATGTACAAGTAAAAAATTACCCAATTTAGATAGCACGTGACTTGCACGTGCTATAACCAATCCCAACCACTTTTCCCGCCTTTTCTCACATGTATAAAAACCATACTTTGTATATTGTTCAATTCATTCTGATGTATTCATTTCTCCTATATGTGTAAACACTCTCTCAATATTCAATAACAAATCATTTTCACTTTCAATTACGAATTGTGTTCTAATTCATCATAATTCCAAATGTTAGTTAAAGACTATCTCCAATCTATAAATAGATTGAGATAGTGCGTGTTACAATTGGATTAAAAAGGTTGTTTTTCTGTTGTACCAATTATTGATTGATTGATTTGTTGACGTTACAGGATAATATAATAATGGCAGTGAAACGTCCTCCTGCTCTCCGTAGGAGGAAGAAGAAGGTTAAACTTTTTATTTGATTTAAGTTTTTCTCTTCTATTACTAACTAGAATGGTACCCGCGCAATGCGGCGGCGGGTACCGTGTGATTATATTTTGCGTTATTTGGTTACACGTTAGTTGTCTTCATGCTTTATAAGTAGAGACATTAGAGATGGTTAAGCCAAATAATTTTAGTTTCAACAACCAACCGCTTCCTAACAAACTTCCTAACCAATTTGCTTCCTAACAAATTAATTTTGAAATCTTTCCATAATAAGCAAGAAAAATGTCTAATTTTTAAGCCTTTCTAATTATAAAATAGTCTCAAATGCATTATAATGTAATATATATTTTACCGGGGTAAGTCCCCCTTAACCCCCCCCCCCCCCCCCCCCCCCCCACAAAAAAAAATGTAGTTTAGATTTCCATTTTTTACCAAACCGATTAATAAGGCCCCGATTAGTTAAAATCCAAATTTTGCAACACAAGTACTATGTTGATTGATTGTGTGTTAGGGTTTATGATTTTCCTTTATTATTTTGTTTGTTTGGTTATCAGTTGATTTATAAACCAGCAGGATGGATTAGTTTTTCAAGTTAGCTTCTTAATTAGTTTGTTGTGCATTGCGGATCTAAGAATATCAAATTATATGACCATCTTTTGCGGTTCTAAGTCTTTGTGTTGGTATACATAGTTTTTTCTGTTTTAGGGCGGGTAACTTTAAAATGCAAACTAAACCTGGTAATACATGCATGTGTTCTTCTTTGTGTAACTATTTCTCGCTCGGTTTGCTTGCTCTAATACACACACACACACCTTAAATCACTATGAAAGGACCAGCTACTTATCAAGTTGTAATCAGCCTTTCAATGGGCTAGCTGCTATGAATGGAAGTTAAACTATTTTTAAAGGTAGCCCTTGTATTAGGTTTGAATGATGCTGGTGTACTTGGTTTCTCTTCCTACTATCACCTATATGAAAATGTACATGGAGTTAGCGACATCTGTTATAGCTTGTGGGTCATGTGCAATTATTTTATTGATTGGATTGCTCTATAGACTGGTTGCAAAAGCCCTTTTTTTGTTACTTCTTAAAGTCGAGCTGGCTTGTTAGCTTAGTAAGACCTGGGAGATCTCACAAGCGTAATCATCAAGCAGGGCCTTTTCTGTTTTATATTCAAAAATCTTCTACTATTAAGCAATTTCTTAAGTAAATTTGTTTACAGACGTAAAAATAAAAATGAGTAATATAGCATAATTTGGTGTTTCACTTTGTTAAGTTCTAGAACGGCTTAGGTTTTCCAGAAATCGGTTCACTAACATAGGCATGCAACAATGACAACTCTTTAGTAGTATCAAATTAGTTGGAGTAGGGGCTAATCTCATAATCTTTGCAATTTATAGGCTTATAAATCTTTACACTTCTTATTTATTGGATTTCTCAACTGACTTATCGTTTTGAGCTTTCTGAATTAGTGGACACATGTTCACTGTAATTTTGTAAACTTATCATACTTTAGGCACTTCAAGATTAATATAAGTGATTTCCCAAATCTGGATGTGAAGCACGGAGTCCCAAAATTTATTGCAAATAAACTTTGGATTAGAGTGTGATGAACAAAGATGCTGCTAATTATATTTTTTGGCAATCAACAGGTACATTCCAGCTTTTATGATCTACACATGACTAATACAAATACTAGTGCCGTCTACCGAGACCTTCTAGTGGTACTTGGAGGCTATTTGAACAGACTTTTAGTTTCCTGTTTGCCTCATTATTTAGAGACAAGTTACTCGATAAAGTTTAACAGATCACTGGACTATAAGTCCTTAGGTGTGAGTAATATTGAGGAGCTCCTTATTAAGATTGGCGACAGGGTGGTGTGGTTTGAAGACCGACAAAACAAGGAGAAATGTGTGATGTGTGCTAGTGTGGTAGAAACGAGACGAAGGTTATGTCTGAAGCCTGAAGTTCAAGAGTTACTCAATAGCCATCGTGGTGAAATCGAGTTCAGTATTTTGAGAATTTATACGAGGATCAGCTTAAGTGGAAATTGCACTATACTTTCTATGGTTTGACCGATCTTGATCATCTTTGTGAAATCTTGAAAGATGATATTCTGGAGGTGGGAGTATTAAATCGCTCATGGGAGAAGGTGATAAAGGCGCTGAATGGCATCAATTTAAGAAAAAAGAAGTGTCAGCTATCCATGGGCGGACTCACATTTGTGCCGGGTGTAGCACGGGCTACACCCTTTTTTTGGTCACGAAGTGTAAATTTTTTCAAAAACTGTCATTTCTTCATATGTGCAACACTCAATTTTTATTATTTTTATTTTTTGCTACTTTCGTTTTTTATCTTGCAACTTTAGTTAGTCGTGCACCTTTTATTTAGCCTAAAATATAGTTGTAGAGAAATAAATAGCCCATTGTGAGATTGTTTTCTTTGTTTTATGAGGTTATTAAGGTGTTGAAATATGTGGAAATGTAAGCTTTTGATGGCTCGAACCAAAATCAAGCAATTGGTATTTTATCATATTTTAAAAAGTTTGAGTTTGCGTTTTATTCCCACTTGATGGGGCACATTTTAGGAATCACGAATTTATTGTCGAGATCTCTTTAAAAACAAGTTCAGAATATTGTAGAGGCGGTTTCAATGATAAAAGGAACAAAACAAGCATTGGTAAGACTTAGAACAAGTGGGTTTGATGCATTTTTGTAGATAGTAAATTCTTTCTGTGAAAAACATGATATTGTAGTATTGAATATGGACGAAATTTGTGTTGCTAAAAGAAAACTGAGTAGCGGCATAAAGAATCGACATTATTTTGAGATTGATGTTTGGAGACCGATTTGGTGAGATAAGCACTTGCTTCCTTATTAATATGTCAACTTTGAGTCAATGTGATTCATTTACGATGCTTGATGCATCAAAGATACTTACTTTAACTACGTTTTATCAAGATGATTTTAAGGATGCGGATAGGTTTTCTCTTAGGCGGGAACTTGACCTCTACTGTGAGACAGTGATTCATGATGTAGACTTTATGAAGTTGAAAGGAATTACCGAGCTTGCTACGTTGATGGTGACACGAAAGAAGCATATTTCTTTTCCTTTGATTTATAAGTTATTGAAGTTTTCTTTAGTCTTACATGTGGCAACCGCAACTGTAGAAAGATGTTTTTCGGCAATGAAATTGATAAAGACGAATCTCCGCAACAGAATAGGTGAAAATTATATGAATGATGCTTTAATTTGTAACATAAAAAAAGAATTATTTGCGAATGTTACAAATGAAGACGTGATAAAGCACTTTCAAGGCTCAAAACGTCGAAGAGGTCAATAATAAGAGACCGGGTACTTTATGTACTAGTTTGTCATTTTTACAATTTATATAACGTTGAATTTTTTTTGGGTACTTATGATTTTTTTGTGCAACACCCTTTTTAAAATTCTGGGTCCGTCCCTGCAGCTATCTATAGCTGAGCCAGGACCAAGGCCTTAAAAAGATTGCCACATCCAAATGCAAATAGATAAATAAATCCAAAAACTTTTTTCATCTGTCTTAAATTAAATATTACTGTATTTTTATTTTATATTTTGAAACATTATGAGTGGTAGAATATAATTATATATCTTTAACGAATCACACAAGAGGATACCATAGAGACTTCAAGGACCTCATTGCTTTAACCCATATAAAAATCAGACGTTTATCAAAATGAAGGTCTTATGTGTTTTTACACTGAAGTTTCTTTTAAAGTTAGAAGTACTAGTTAAAAGTATCTTTACTTATAAATAAAGTCAAATTTATATTTACTGTGACGTTAGTGAAGCATACTACAATATCAATTATATTTACGGGAAGCTAACACCTTTTTTTAAGCTAAAAGAAGTGAACACTTACCATGTCATGTTTAGCGATCTTAGGTGACTTTTTCTATTATCATACATCACGACTAATACGCGATTAAAATTTATCTTTTGAGCAAGTAATATGATATCGATTTCTAGCAAAAATAAACAAGTCAGGAGTAATATACGCACCGCATGATTTTTGTTATAGCCCATGTAATCCCACATAGGGAAAAGAAAGAAAAGAGAACTACCTTATATACCACAACTTATACACATAACATGTGATTTGATAAGTATTATGCTCTTAAGTCTCAAACCAAAAGCTGGAGATAAAAATTTACGGATTATGGTTGAGGCTTGAAAGCTCATACGAGTTCTTATCTTTTTTTCTAGTTTCTATACACAAAAAACTACAAACCTTTTTTCACAGTGATGGAGAGTCCATTTCTGTACATAATCTAGTTATACACAGAAGAAGAAGAAGAAGTCGTTGATGCAATCAAAGTAACTGAACGGACTTTTAACATGAAGTGCATCTGAGACCACGGGGATATATCTAAAAGAACTTGGAAGAAAGACTATCGATGAATGTATTATTAGAAAATGAGGGGTTGTTTCATGTATGTGTTTGATGAGCAGAAAGGTCAAGGTGGGCGAGTTAGGTAGGTAGATCTTCATTGCGAATACTTCGGGGCATAAATGCTTACCCTCGCCGAGTGTGTTTACCAATCCTCGTTCCACCACTAGTCGGACTACCAAATATGCTGACATGACATCCAACTTGAATGATGTTATAAGGGCTTATATGACCAAATGAAGTACTCCTACTCTCTTCCATTAGTTCCATGATCTTAAGCGCGTCGATCAGCTTCTCTACGCTTACTTCTGAACACTACCCACGAACTAATGTATCATACGTATTGAAATTCAAAGTGATCCCTTCATCTCCATAGAACATATCAAGAGCCGAATCTAACAAACCAGACTCATAGAAGCCAGATATTAATGCATTATAAGTGTCCACCTTTGGAAAGCATCCCTTCAATTCCATTTATTTTAAAAACCGGAACAAAGGCCAAGATGAAAACATTTTTCCAACATCACTAGTGCTTGCACGATATTCTCTTGTTGCAATTATCAAAATATTAAACGTAACATCATTTCACTAATCAAACTCCTAGCTCTCCCTATACCAAGTCTTCCATTTTTACACAGAGCATTAATCAATGTTCGGGATCACACCCTTTTCTTCATTACTTGCAAAAGCTTAATTAAAACCATCCGATACACGATTCATCAAGCAAAGTCCCTTCATCAATATCCCATAAGTATACATATCCCCTTCCACACAACATTCCATCATTCTCCTTCTATAAGAAGCCCTCATTATATCAATATCTTCCTTAACACGTTATATATTTACTGTGACGTTTACAAGTGAAGTTTCATTATTTAAACAAAGTCATATTTTAAATTTTGTTACATACTTCAATATCAATTATATTTACTGGAAGCCAACACATTTTTTTAGCTAAAAGAAGTTAATACAAAAAACTAGTTGAATTCTCCACATTTTAAAGGCCAAATGGCCACATTTAAAAATATATAAAATTATTGATTCCACACTTTCTCAAGTGTGGTAATAATTGGTGTGACAAATTTTGCTACACATAGAAGTGTGGAGATATTATCCATGGTTAAAAGTGTGGAAACAATTTTTGAATGTTCACACCTAAAAGTGTGGCAAATTTGCAAAAAATGTTCAAACATAAAAGTGTGGAGACATTTGCTACACTTATAAGTGTAGCTTTATTTTAATTGTACACACTTATATATGTGGATTGTTTTTTAAATATTTGTCACACCTATAAATGTAGCAAAATTATTATCTATATAAAAAAAAAGTCCACAGTTGATCATACCATGACAAAATAAGTGTGGAGAATAGCACTATTTTTTGTAGACACTTACCATGTCATGTTTAGTGATCTTAGGTGACTTTTTCTATTATCTTACATCATGACTAATACACAACGATTAAAATTCTGTTTACTTAACTACGGTTACTTTACTATTTCACTAATAGAAAAATTAAGTTACAGCAATTGGGTTAACACATAATACTAAAAAGATTAAGGTATTTATAAATATTAGATTAGACGCGCTTTATAATTGGTGGATGAATTGCTAGTGAGACTCATGAGCGGCGAACATTAATCTCAGATTGATTATTATCTTCAAACATATGTTATGATCTTCATACCAAATTATCTTGAGGAGAAAAGGTTTTTTCATAACTAAGTTGATCGATCATTTTGTGAACTAATTTTTATGTGTTATTATGAACTTATGATATTATTTTGACTTGACTTTGGCTGTGTTTTCGTTTCCACACGTAATCCGTAACTTGTACGGTGCATCTAGGACGTTTGGTTTCCGATTGCTCTTACGCTATTTAGATAAAATTTATCTTTTGAGCAAGTAAGATGATATCGATTTCTAGCAAAAATAAATAAGTCAGGAGTAATATAGGCACCACATGATTTTCGTTATAACCATTCCAACATGTAAATCCCACATAGGGAAAAGAAAGAAAAGAGAACTAGCTTATATACCACAACTTATATGCGTAACATGTGATCTGAACTAGCTTATATACCACAACTTCTACCAAGTCAATAAATATAGAAATTTGTTGACTATGGTTGGGGCTGGAAGCTTATACGAGTTCTTATCTCTTATCAAGTCCTTCGAATTGACTTCTAGCTTATTATTTATTTATTTTTTCCCTAAGTTGTTAATGCAATAAAAGTAACTGAATTGACTTTTAGTTTGAGTTAAAACCTTCGCTAATTCATTCTCAAGTCCTTCGAGATAAAGGATATTGTGAAAAAACGTTGAAAAGAACTTGGAAGAAAGACTATAGATGAACGTATTATTAGAAAAATGAGGGGGGTTATTTCATGTATGTGTTTGATGAACAAAATCAGGTCAAGGTATAGTTGGCGGGTTAGGTTGTTAGATCTTCATTGCGAATACTTCGGTGCATAAATGCATACCCTCGCCGACAGCGTTTACCAATCCTCGTTCCACCATTACTCGGACAACCAAATATGCTGACATGACATCCAACTTGTATGATGCTGTTATAAGGGCTTCTATGACCAAATGAACTACCCCTACTCTCTTCCATTAGTTCCATCATCTTAACTCTTAAGCGTGTCTTCTACCCTTCCTTCTAAACACTACCCACGAACTAATGTATCATACGTATTGAAATTCGAAGTGAATCTAATAACAGGACTCACAGAAGCCGGAATTAATATACGGAGTGTTTATATGTTACAATAAATTACGTCATGAAGTATATAAATTATAGGATTAATTTAATATATCACCCTACTTTCATGATTAATTTCATATATACACAAAGTGCAAGTATTAAATGCATTATAAACTAGAAAAAGGGGGGAAGATTGTAATACAAGATGTTGATTTTTATGTCAAACTATTGGTGGCTTGAAATACCTTAATTAATTACTTTATTTAAAAGAAAATTTCAAATTTAGTCGCATTTTAACTTTTATATTCACTTTCTAGAGAAAAAAACATTTACAAAATATCTTGTGTGACCATTAAAGTGTGTAACCTTATAGATTTTTTAACACGCGTCCAAGAAGTAGGTGATGTTTTTTGCTAAACCAAAATGACATTTTGTGCTATCATATTAATGTTTTGCTAGATCAGTTAGTCTTATTCAAAAAGTCAACTGTGTATCCCATTTTTTTTTTCATTTACACGTTTTTGAATAAAAAAGTGATACTCGCGGTTTGACTTTTTGAATAATACAAACTGGTCTAGCAAAACATTAACTTAGTCGCACATACGGACGGACCCACTTGAGAGCCGGGTGTGGCCCGCAAAACATGAATTTAGTCGCACACACGGACGGACCCACTTGGGAGCCGAGGTGTGGCACGAGCCACATTCGATTTTGTGTCACGAAGTGTAAATTCTTTGAAAAATGTTATTTTTTTAAAGCACGTGCAACCCCCGATAATGTTTAGTGCTACTTCAGTTTACGCCAAATTTTCTTTATGTTTCAAATTTTAGTAATTATGATCGAAAAATTTTGCGTAAAACTTCTTTTAGAAAATTTGTGCAACACCTATCCAAAATTCCTGGGTCCGTCTATGGTGGCACAACATGTTACTTTGGTCTAGCAAAAAACCTCACCAACCTTTTGGACACGTGTCAAAAATTCTATAGAGTCAAGCAGTATATCGGTTAGGAATGACAATGGGGCGGGGGGGGTGGGGGGGGGGGGGGGGGGGGGCATCCCTAAACCTGATTAGCAAACCACGCACCAAACCCGCCGCCCTCCTCATTGGGATCTTATTGGGGTGCCCCATTGAGGCAAGATACTGCCCAATTTTTCTCCGATCACCGTTGAGGATCTTATCGAAGCCCCTTTTCGGGTGCAATGCTCCACCAAATACACGTTATTCCTCGTTTATTATTACTTTTACACCACATTTTAACAATATGATTATATGCAATAAGGTAAATAATTAAAACCCACTAACAATATATTAAGTACTAGCCTTAATAAGTGTTCAACAAATTAAACATAAATAATGACAAACCATCTTTTTAGAAAATCTAAACTTCTGTTAAAAAAATATGATACAAAAGAAGATTTTTTTAATCATAATTTGCGATCTTGCAAAGATACAAAACTACAAAAATTCGATAATACTGTTTGTGTTCCAAAAATACTAACATAACAATATATGAATATAAGAAATCTACATGTATATACATGTTTCAGAGCGAGGTGAGTTGGGGATGTTGTGCCGCACTCTTCACCCCGAACACGATAAAAATCCCCGTAAATGTCTCGAAAACCGCCCCGTAACCCAATAAGCATGCTTCGCCTCGCCTCAAAAACTTTGTATTTTGAGTTTCTCCGTTATGTTTGGGTTTTTTTTTACCATCACTAATAATGATTGCACAAGATTATTTTTAGAAAGGGTTTTTCTAATGTGTGCCCTGGGGGCACACGTTAAGAACACCAAAAGGACAATGGGCCCTACGAAAAAGTACATCCGGACCCACACTTTTTATTTGAAAAGTGTACTTTTCTGTGGGTCCGGATGTACTTTTTCGTGGGGTCCATTGTCCTTTTGGTGTTCTTAACGTGTGCCCCTAGGACACACATTAGAAAAACCCTATTAGAAATGCTTTTCTTTTTTACTAAAAGATGAGTGAAAGTTGAATTTTGTGACTATTTGTGGAATGTTCTCTTATTTTAATTGAGATAAAAGTTAGTACGTCCTTTCCACCATTACTTTAAGCTTAATTATTAGTGGTAGGACAAAAGATACCATAGAGACTTTAAGGACCTCAATTTGAGACTTATCTAATGAAGGTTTTATGTGATTCTAACCACATGTAATGTTTTAATTATATCTAAACTAGAACGGTACTCGCGTAATATGGCGGCGGGTACATGTGACTATATTTTGTATTATTTGGTTACACATTTAGTTGTCTTTATGCTTTATAAGTTAAAATGGTAAAGATAGTTAAGCCAAATAATTTTAGTTTGAACAACCAACCTCCTTCCTATCCAACTTGCTTCCTAACAAACATGCTTCCTAACCAATTTATTTTGAAATCCTTTCATAATAAGCAAGTAAAAGTCTGAATTTTAAGCATTTCTAATTATAAAATAGTACCAAATGCATTATATAGTAATATTGATAGTGTGTTAAGAAAACAATATCTAAATGGAATTTACTACAGCGAATTTCTTTTAAAGTTAGAAATATCACTAGTTTAGAGTAATTGTACTAGTAAATAAAATTGGATTAAGGTATCACTTATGTTAATTGGTGACATGTTGAAATCACATTTTAAGAACATATTTTTAATTTTTGTTACATACTACTATCAATTATATTTAAAAAGTAACACTTTTAATGTCATGTTTAGCTATTTTTGGTGACTAATTGTTAGTGCCTTACACCATATTTTTTCGGTCGTGTTTTAAGTGTCACATTAATGTTCTGGTTGGACTTAAAAAAACATTTCTAGTTTCTTAATCACCTATTTTGCAGGAGTTTTTTGGGGAGCTGTTAGCTTTTTGTTACAAAAAAAATTTCCTTTAAAATAAGTAGCTCCGTTTAGATACATTATCTTCAAGCTTTTATTTAAACAAATATCTCTTAAATGAAAAGCCGATTCATGAAACTTTTTAAATATCTTTGAGCTGTTAAAACTATAAATTACTGATATACCCTCCAAACATTTGTTTACAATTATAAATATGTCTTTTTATGTCATTTTACATCTTATAATTACATTTAATAGCTAATTTACCAAACACTTTTATTAAAAAAAAAAAAAAAAAAAAAAAAAAAAAAAAATACAGCTTGTAGCTCATGTTAACAGTTTTGCAGTTTACAGCTTACAGTTAACAGCTTTCAGCATACAGCTTACAGCTAATTTTGCCAAACTACCGCTAGTGGTTAATAATGACTGTTTTAATTATTTTACCTTCATTAACTTTTTCAAGATTTTATTTTGAAGTAAATGCACCCATCATAAAATGAATTTTGGTGACACTTAATATTTTTCTTATGGTTACTTTAATATTTTACTAATGGAAAAATTAAGTTACAGTAAAAGTGTTAAGCATACTCCATAAGACCATAATTACAGGCAGATTAAAGTATTTATAAATGTTAGATTCGTGTTATAATTGGTGGACAAGTGGCAAACATTAAAGACGGCTGGTTTGTCTTGATCTTCAATTTTCCACACCTATCTATATATATCTTAATTTATAAGTTATAACTTTAACTTTAATCTTTTATATAATACAACAAAACCTTATTGGGAATTTTTTATTTTAAAAAAATGCATTCATACTTTATTTAGTAATAATTTTATTTAAAAAAAAGTTATTTTCTTATTAGGTAATATTTTATATTTATCCATAACACAAGTAGAAGATAAATATAAAAAATATAGATAAGATGCAATTAATAATATGATTACAATTATTAAATAATTATCTTTAATAATAAAAAAACTATAATTAAACATCATAAATCAAACAAAACAAAGATTAAATTATTTGTTTTTTAATAAATAAAAATATATGATTCAAAAATTTAAAAAAAAAAAAAACCAGCGCGCACGCGGGCATTATAACTAGTATCTTAAAAGGATATATATTTATATTGTAATTTATGTAAAAACTAAAAAGTATACAAACGTGATAAATCTATGTAAAGGAATCAGCATTTTGAAACACTTGACGTTAAAATAATAATCTATGTGACATAATATTCTACTCATCTATCTAACCCATTAATAACTAACTGAGTGCCATATGACAATGTATAGTTCGAACCTATCTATCTCTCAAAGAGATCGTTTCTATATTATTGGATAAGGTTGTTATCAAAAGTTCGAAACTCTAATTTTTAGTCATTTATTAGCTTTTTACAGTAGTATTCAGGGGCGGAGCCGGTAGAGGGATTAGCGGGTGCTCGGCCAAGATTGAGCAAGTTTAGAATAAAAACATCTAACTTACATAGTTTTGTTTTTTTCCTTCATTTTGGAACAGTTTGATATTGATTTTGAAAGTGAAATGTGACCATCAAACATCTTTCTTGTCGAAGACTAAGTCATGTCTACTCTTTATTAAAATCATAGTCCAGATGTTGACAATTATTGCTTGTTAATTTATGGAAATATATATTCCAATATAGTTTAAACTTGTATACATAATACTACATGATAAGTCAAGCCTAGTAAAACAAACCAAAAAAATATATGGGAAATGATTTGTGTTGCTAGCAGTAACATGGTTTATTTGTTCGTGCGTGAATCATTCCCCATATGTACATCGTTAAAAACATTTAAGGATTAACCACGTGGTGCATGCAACCTTAATCTCAGCTAAAAAAAAATTCAGAAATCATGTTTAAAAAAAGGCTAATGACCATTTTACCCTATGAAATTTAAACAAAGTAAAGGTATACACAATACACAAATTCAAAAGGTTTGTGAAAAAAAAAAAAAAAAAAAAAAAAAAAAAAAAAAAAAAAAAAAAAAAACCTACATTTTCAAGTCATTAGCACTTAAAAAAATGCACAAGAATATAATACACAAGCCAGGTATTCTATACTTCTATAGTAAAGTACACAAACCCATATTTAATTTGTCTACACTACTAAACTCCCTCGACCACCAACCTCGGACGACATTTTAACAGGAATCCCAATGGCCACCCGACCATAATTCATCTCGGGCAACCGTCTCACGTCCGGCTCCAGTACTCTCCTCGGTCCCTCGAATATCGAGCTCTCCAGCTTCACCACCACATTAACAAAACCATGAGCCCTAGAACCATCTTTTTTCCTCAGCCTATAACTCAACTGCCTGGCAGTCCCAACTTGCGAAAACCCATCGAGAATATCCCTAGCAGGAATCCCACACCACCCTAGAAACCTAGGACCCAACAATGCCCTGTTTGTATACAATTGTAAGTATATGCATGAATTCTTATTATACAAGAAACTTTTATCAATAAGTTTGGAAAGATCAAACTTATCACCCCATGATGGATTCACTCCTCCTTCACGGTCCACACGTGTAGTGTACACGTGGCTCGGGTCGTGTAAGGAAGAGGGAGGGGTGGTAGTTAAGGTGATAAAAGGTCTTAGGTGGTTAGAAAAAAGTGATGACAAAGTTGAGGTTTTCTTGAGTCCTTGAGCTGATATTATGGTGATTTCCATTAGTCAGCGTTGTCGGTTATCAATATTTTGCGACCTAGAATGAAGTCTGGACAAATATATAGGTGTGATCACGGTGGTTCGATCGAGTGGTGATTCTAGGGAGGTGCCTGGAGAGTGAGTGAGCAATTTCCTTTTGTGGGGATATCATGTTTTGAAAAGGTAAACGCATGCATATTTTCCAAGGCCACGTTGGCAATATGAGTGATCATTTGGAACATTATCAGTGATCATTTGGATATTTGAACCAATTTAAATGATTTTAAAAAGTTCATATGACATTATATTTGTTCACTCTTGAGCATGATACCTGCACAATACGGCGTCGGGTACCTTATTACTAAATTTTATGGAGAGCAAATGTTGTTCAGTTACATGTTTTTTTTTCTAACAATAACCGTATAAAGAATGAAAATTTAAATTAAAATAACTTCGCGAGTCATGCAACAAACAAACCATCTCGATTCGTGAAGTCAAATAAGTACGCGACCTCGTGATTTATTGAACCAACCAATGTTGGAGCCGACCGACCCAGTTCGACCTTCATGCTGCAATGGCGGCGACTCGGTTAACGCAGTTGCGACTGAACAGGTCGACCAACTACGTGGGCAACCTAATGACTTTATTTTTGCGTGTTTAGCTTAGTAAATTGATTAGATTGTACATTGTGGTTAAATGTTGTATATTTTGGTGAAAGTGTTTTTAATAATATATTAATTGTAGGTGTTGAATAATTGAATAATGTTTTTTTGTTTTATTTGTCTTTTAAATACTTGTAAATTACGTTTTTTTACTTGTATTTGTTTAAAATCCAATTTTAAGTAGTCTTAAAAAATTAATATGAGAGAAGATGCAAGATGCATTATAAGGTAGTGTAGATATAGTTTCGTGAACCAGTGACGCAGTAAAAACAAAAAACTTGACCAAGCCGCAATAACATACTGTCATAACTCATATGATAAGTGTAACACAAAGAATATCAATAGGCTTCAAATTGTAATGCTTGATGTTGATTTCAGTTAGGTCAAAATGACCTATCAAATTATAACTTATTGAACTAGTTGTGCACAAACGTTAAAAGATATGTGTTCTTTCCACCTTTGCTTTAAGCTTTATCATTACCATTAGTGGTAGAATATAATTATATATCTTTAACCAATCACACAAGAGGATACCATAGAGACTTCAAGGACCTCATTGATTTAACCCAGATAAAAATAGACGTTTATCAAAATGAAGGTCTTATGTGTTTTTACAGTGAAGTTTCTTTTAAAGTTAGAAGTATTAGTTAAAAGTCAAATTTATATTTACTGTGACGTTACAGTGAAGTTTCATTTAAACAAAAAAATATTTTAAATTTTGTTACAAACTACAATATCAATTATATTTACCCGAAGCTAACACTTTTTTTTAGCGATCTTAGGTGACTTTTTCTATTATCTTACATCACAACTAATACGTGATTAAAATTCTGTTAACTTATCTACAGTTACTTTAATATTTTACTAATAGAAAACATTAAGTTACAGTAAAAGGGTTAACACATAATACTAAAAAGATTACGGTATTTATAAATATTAGATTAGACGCGCTTTATAATTGGTGGACGAGTGGCTAGTGAGACATATGTTATGATCTTCATACCAAATTATCTAGAGGAGAAAAGGTTTTTCATAACTAAGTTGATCGATCATTTTGTGGAGTAATTTTTATGTGTTATTATGAACTTATGATATTATTTTGACTTGACTTTGGCTGTGTTTTCGTTTCCACACGTAATCCGTAACTTGCACGGTGCATCTAGGACGTTTGGTGTCCGATTGCTCTTACGCTATTTAGATCAAATTTATCTTTTGAGCAAGTAAGATGATATCGATTTCTAGCAAAAATAAACAAGCCAGGAGTAATATACGCACCACATGATTTTCGTTATAACCATTCCAACATGTAAACCCACATAGGGAAAAGAAAGAAAAGAGAACTACCTTATATACCACAACTTATATGCATAACATGTTATCTGATAAGTATTATGCTCTTACATCTGTGAGCACAGCCGGAAATAAAAATTTGCGGATTATGCTTGGGGTGTGAAAGCTCATACGAGTTCTTTTCTTTTTTCTAGTTTCTATACAACTGTACCACAAACTACAAACTTTTTTTCACAATGATGGAGAGTCCAAGTGAATCTAAAAACCGGACTCACAGAAGCCGGAATTAATATATTTATAAGTTACAATAAATTACGTCATGCAATATAATATAAAAACAATTTGTAGGTCTCTTTATTAGGCCTATTTATCAATTATCACTACTCTAAATTATAAACTAGGAAAAGAGCGTCAAATTGTAATACATGATGTTGATTTCTATGTCACACTATTGGTGGCCTGACATACCTTAAGTAATTACTTTATTTAAAAGAAAATTTCAAATTTAGTTGCATTTAATAACTTTTATATTCATTTTCTAGTTAAAAAAAAAAAAAAAAAACATTTACAAAATATCACGTGCGACCATTAAACTGTGCAACTTTAGATTTTTTGACACACGTTCAAGAAGTAGGTGATGTTTATTTGCTAAGACACTAACTTAGTCGCACAAAATGTTACTTCGATCTAGCAAAAAACCTCACCTACTTTTTGGACACGTGTCAAAAATTCTATAGAGTCAAGCAGTATAGCTGTTAGGAATGACAATGGGATGGGGCGGCCATCCCCATCCCCAAACTTGATTAGCAAACCACGCCCCAAACCCGCCGCCATCCTCATTGGTACCCCCCATTGGGGAAGATGCTCCCCAATTTTTCTCCGATCACCATTGAGGATCTTATCGGGGCGCCTTTTCAGGTGCAATGTTCCACCAAATACACATTATTCCCCGTTAATTGTTACTTTTACACCATATTTTAACAATTTGATTATATGCAATAAGGTAAATAATTAAAACCCACTAACAATATACCCGTATTAAGTACTAGCCTTAAAAAGTTTTCAACAAATTAAATATAAATAATGACAAACTATCTTTTAGAAAATCTAAAAAAAAAATAACACAAAAGAAGATTTTTTTAATCATATTTTGCGATCTTGCAAAGATACAAAACTACAAAATTTCGATAATACCGTTTTTGTTATAAAAATACTAACATAACAATATATGAATAGATGAAATCTATATGTATATACATGTTTCAGAGCGAGGTGAGTTGGGGATGTTGTGCCCCGCTCTTCACCCCGAACATGATAAAATCCTCGTAAATGTTAGGGGTGGCAATTCGGGTCGGGTTTGGGTTAGCGGGTTCGGGTTGTCAGGTTGGCGGGTCAGAAAACCCCAACCTGAACCTGACCCATTTAAATCATCGGGTCAGCTATGTCAACCCTAACCTGTTTACACGTAACCCGAACCTGACCCATTTAACCCGTATATATACTTAGGTTGACAGGTTAAATATGTTACATGTGTTGAATATGTTAAACGGGTTTCGAGTTGCCCCATTTAATCCGTTTTATATATAAAAGTTAGCACATTACACGAGCTAAATATGTTAAACGGGTTAGTGGGTCGACCTGTTTAACCCATTTAACCCGTATAATTAAATATAAATAATTTTTAATTAAGAAAAAAAACTTAAACGGGTTGAAGGGTCGACCCGTTTATTTTATTCCCAACCCGAACCTGACCTGTTTAATAAACGGGTTAGATATGTCGACCCAAACCTGACCCACAATTTATTTAGCTCAACCCGAACCTGTTAATTTTCGTGTCGGTTTCAGGTCGGGTTTCATGTCGGGTCAGAAATTGCCACACCTAGTAAATGTCTCAAAACCGCCTCGTAACCTGATAAGCATGCTTCGCCCCGCCTCAAAAACTTTGGATTTTGAGTTTCTCCATTAGGTTCCCGTTTTTTTTTTTTTTTTTTTTTTTTTTTTTTTTTTTTTTTTTACCATCTCTAATAATGATCGCACAAGATTATTTTTAGAAATGTTTTTCTTTTTTACTAAAAGGTGAGTGAAAGTTGAATTTTGTGACTATTTGTGGAATGTTCTCTTATTTTAATTGATATAAAAGTTAGTACGTCCTTTCCAGTTTCCACCATTACTTTAAGCTTAATTATTAGTGGTAGAACAAAAAATACCATAGAGACTTTAAGGACCCCAACTTGAGACTTATCTAATGAAGGTTTTATGTGATTCTAACCACATATAATGTTTTAATTATATCTAAATAGTGTGTTAAAAAAAATTATATCTAAATAGAATTTACTGCAGCGAATTTCTTATAAAGTTAGAAATATCACTAGTTTAGAGTAATTGTACTAGTAAATAAAATTGGGTTAAGGTATCACTTATGTTAATTGGTGACATGTTAAAATCACATTTTAAGAACATATTTTTAATTTTTGTTCATACTACTATCAATTATATTTAAGAAGTTAACACTTTTTATGTCACGTTTAGTTATTTTTGGTGACTAACTGTTAGTGCCTTACATCATATTGTTTCGGTCGTGTTTTAATTGTCACATTTTTGTTTTGGTTTAACTTAAAAAAAAAAAAACTTTCTAGTTTCTTAATCTAGTGGTTAATAATGATTGTTTTAACTATTTTACCTTCATTAACTTTTTCAAGATTTTATTTTGAAGTAAATGCACCCATCATAAAATGAATTTTGGTGACACTTAATATTTTTCTTATGGTTACTTTTAATATTTTACTAATGGAAAAATTAAGTTACAGTAAAAGTGTTAAGACATACTCCATAATTACAGGCAGCTGATTAAAGTATTTATAAATGTTAGATTCGTGTTATAATTGGTGGACGAGTGGCAAACATTAAAGACGGCTGGTTTGTCTTGATCTTCAATTTTCCACACCCATCTATATATATTCTCCAATTTATAAGTTATAATTTTAACTTTATGAGCACTTGGTAAGCTCACATTTCACATGCGTGAAATGTTAGCTCAGCCCAATTTTTAGGCATGTTAACTTACCGGGCATGATGGTCAAATGCACGTTAACGTGTCACGTGAAGCCTTTCACGCAGCGTTAAGCTGCCGATTTTAAAAAATAATAATAATAATAATAAAATAATAATAATAACACTTTTGGCCCTTGTCATATTATTTGCTTTTATTAATACCAAAATGAAAAAATTACAAAACACCCCTTATGATTTAAAAATCAAATCATAACTTAAAATTCATTATCGAATACAAGACAATATGAATACATAAACCATCCAACGATACTCGGTAAGCTTTTATATAGATTTGTAATTGTCGATAAGTTCTGACTTCTCTTCCCACACCTGCAACACTTGTTCCCTAACCATCTTTAAGGCTACATGAAGTTCAAGATCTGTTTCATTCGTTTTTTTAATAATCGTAGTTTATTTAACTCGTAGTTTTTGTTTAAGTATCGTAGTTTAATAATTGTATTTTAATTAATATGTTTTATGTTTAAGTATTGTAGTTTAATTAAGATGTTTTCTTTTTAATAATTGTAGTTTAATTAAGATGTTTTATATTTAATTATCGTAGTTTAATTAAGATGTTTTATGTAATTTGTGTTTTATAAATGTTTATGTTAGTTTTAAATGAAGTATTTGTTAAAATTTGAGGTTGAAATTAAAAATAATTGAGGTGGAGGTGAGTTAAATGTAAGTGATGTTACCGGGGTGGAAAGTTAAAAGTTAAAATTAAAATGTAAAAGCTGATGTGGCGCTGACGTAACAGTGAGTTAAAAGATAACCCTGTGTTACATTACACATGCTCTAATAGCTTAAAAGGATATATATTTTTATTGCAATTTATGTAAAAAGTATACAAACGTCATAAATCTATGTAAAGGAATCAGCATTTTGAAACACTTGACGTTAAATAATAATCTATGTGACATAATATTCTACTCATCTATCTAATCCATTAAGTAAGTAGTAATGGTCAGTATAACTAACTGAGTGCCATATGACAATGTATAGTTCGAACCTATCTATCTCTCAAAGAGATCGTTTCTATATTATATTTTCTGGATAAGGTTGTTATCAAAAGTTCTAAACTATTTTCGGGCATCCAGAATGCTAACTTTTTAGTCATTTATTAGCTTTTTACAGTAGTATTCGGGGGCGGAGCCAGTGGAGAAATTGGCGGGTGCTCCGCCACCCCTAACTGACACAATTAGCCCTACTTGTAGCTTGGTTTCCGGCCTACGCTAGCATTTGAGTGTATGAATACTTGGAGCAATGACTTAAAAATTGTTAAAGTGTTTGTTTCACAAACTTGGAAGTTGGAACTCCTCTTATAAAATTCATATTAAATATTTAAAAAAAATATATTTATTTATTTATTTATTTCCTTTCTTAGGTTTATTTATTTATTTATTTTGTGTGTGTGTGTTATAGGTAATCTTAGAGAATGAAATTTTCTATGACAAATTTTTTGGTAAAGATAGATGAATTAAAGATGCTTTTGTATCATGGCCAGTGTTTTAAGTTTTTTCTATGCACTAACTTTAAACACCATTTGCTCATACATCATAAACTTTGTGAAAAAATTAAGTTGTTGTGATTATTAGACACCAAGAAGATTCAGAAACTAATCAGCGCCTTACAAAATTCGACATAATTCATCAGTTGTGCCTGTTATATTTGGGGGGTGATAAATTCATGGGTAAAAGGAAAGACATATAGCTTAGGTATCAAGATTGAGCAAGTTTAGAATTAAAACATCTAACTTACATATATAGTTTTGTTTTTTTGGAACAGTTTGATATTGATTTTGAAAGTGAAATGTGACCATCAAACATCTTTCTTGTCGAAGACTAAGTCATGTCTACTCTTTATTAAAATCATAGTCCAAATGTTGACAATTATATTATTGCTTGTTCATGGACATATTCCAATAGTTTAAACTTATATACATAATACATTAATACATGATAAGTCAAGCCTAGTAAAACAAACCAAAAATATATGAGAAATGATTTGTGTTGCTAGCAGTAACATGGTTTATTAGTTCGTGCGCGCGTGAATCATTCCCCATATGTACATCGTGAAAAAACATTTAAGGATTAACCATGTGGTGCATGCAACCTTAATCTCAGCTAAAAAAAATCAGAAATCATGTTTAAAAAAAGGCTAATAACCATTTTACCCTTTAAAATTTGAAAAAAGTAAAGGTAAAATTGTCACAAAATACACACAATACACAAAATTCAAAAAGTTTGTGTAAAAAAAAAAAAAAAAAAAAAAAAAAAAAAAAAAAACTACATTTTCAAGTCATTAGCCCTTAAAAAAATGCACACAATATGATACACAAGCCAGGTATTCTATATTAAAGTACACAAACCCATATTTAACTTGTCTACACTACTAAACTCCCTCGAGCACCAACCTCGGACGACATTTTAACAGGAATCCCAATGGCCACCCGACCATAATTCATCTCGGGCAACCGTCTCACGTCCGGCTCCAGTACTCTCCTCGGTCCCTCGAATATCGAGCTCTCCAGCTTCACCACCACATTAACAAAACCATGAGCCCTAGAACCATCTTTTTTCCTCAGCCTATAACTCAACTGCCTGGCAGTCCCAACTTGCGAAAACCCATCGAGAATATCCCTAGCAGGAATCCCACACCACCCTAGAAACCTAGGACCCAGCAATGCCCTATTTGTATACAACTGTAAGTATATGCATGAATTCTTATTATACAAGAAACTTTTATCAATAAGTTTGGAAAGATCAAACTTATCACCCCATGATGGATTCACTCCTCCTTCACGGTCCACACGTGTAGTGTACACGTGGCTCGGGTCGTGTAAGGAGGAGGGAGGGGTGGTAGTTAAGGTGATAAAAGGTCTTAGGTGGTTAGAAAAAAGTGATGACAAAGTTGAGGTTTTCTTGAGTCCTTGAGCTGACATTATGGTGATTTCCATTAGTCAGCGTTGTCGGTTATCAATATTTTGCGACCGAGAATGAAGTCTGGACAAATATATAGGTGTGATCACGGTGGTTCGAGTGGTGATTCTAGGGGGGTGCCTGGAGAGTGAGTGAGCAATTTCCTTTTTGTGGATGTCGTGTTTTGAAAAGGTAAACGCATGCATATATTTTCCAAGGCCACGTTGGCAATATGGAAATTTCCCTCTATCCATAAAATACAACTGTCAATTACTATAAAACACCAACTAATGTCATAGTCATATACAATTCAAGATCATGGTTACTTCTAGAATAAACAAATAAAAGTTACAGTTAAAGAATCTCATATATAAAATTAGCATTTCGTATAGAGCTGCCAAATTGAGTACCTGTTAGGACCTGTTAAGGGAAAAAAATGTACTATTGCAATTTTTTATTTTTTAAAATAATTGTTTTTAGTATTCTAGGGTTCAATATTTAACTTTTTTGATACATAAAACGTATATCTGTCATACTCAAACCACCAAAACCAAGTGTTAAACGAGTCGTTTTCATGTTTGAAACTTATGTTATTCGCACGCTCAGAACCTGTTAAGACCTGTTAAGACACGATTTGCCAGCTCTAAATTTTCATATGATTTTTCAACTGTGTATATACATATAAAATGTCGATTATTAAGCATACTTTATATACTCTTGGGGCGGCAATACAAGTCCTATAAACAATTTTATCAAATCATGTGGATTAATCAGTCAAAAGGTTAAACAAACCATGTTTACCTTATAATAATAATAATAATAATAATAATAATAATAATAATAATAATACAACTACTTTGTTTGAGCTAAATAAAACTTCGGTTGAAGATTACAAAACTGTAAAACCTAATAATAAAACATAACTAGCTGTAAATTCTAGCTTTTTAATTTTACTTCTCAACTTAAACAAATTAAGAGATATTAAACTTAGAAAACGAAAAACCTTAGACCATACACTATGGTGGATTTTTTTAAAAAGTTTATAAAATTATCACCTCTTACATCGTCATTAATTTTTAAAAACATTTCGTATTATTAACCTATTCTAATTTAATAGAAAAGTGAATATGAAAACTTCGTCGTGTCGCTTTACATATATATAAATACATCATATTTGATTAAAGAATATGAAAACAAGCTTATATGACTTGATTTGTTTAATGAATAAAACCTATCTTTTTTGCTATGTATTTGGCAACTTCTTGTTAGTACCAACCTGTTATATATTTTGGTTTTCATATAAAACAACTTTAAGAAAACTACTTTCTTCGTCTTAAAATCATTATCTATCTTTTGCATTTTAAAATGTCCAGTTTGACTTTTTATAGTCAAGCTGATTCAAATTTGATCTTAAATATATATATATTTTTTTGTTATATAATACTTGGTGAAAAAATTATACCAATGAAAAATATACTTAAAACCAATCTATTTATATATTTTGCATCAAATATTATATGACACTCGTAAAAATAAATAAGGTTAAAGTTGAACTAGTTTAACTCTGAAAAGGGACACTTATTTTGGGACGGAAATAGTATTTCAAACAAATCAAAAAAGATTTTGTGCATAAATATCATATTTGATTGGTTAAAAATGTAATAATGTTATTTTTCTTAAATTGTACTTTTTTTATATGAGACAACAATATTGAAACGGTAAATAGTAGCACCGAAAGTGACAAAAAGAAGGATATTGAAAACTTTAATTGTAAAGTTTTGAAATGTCAACTTTGTACGTTTCTACTCTCAATTTCTAAAAACGGCTATGTATATGGGTCAACTTGTCACCTACTACTTCGGTGAAAATACTTCAAATATGTCGATTGTCTCAAGCCCAATAGATGTCGAAACTATTGTTCAATCAAAATGAGACCCAACAAGCTAACCTCTTACGACTTTACGAGCGTATACTTGACACCAGATCAGATCAATTGGCTATATCATGGTGGAATAATCAAGGAAAATTACCTTCAGAAAGAGATACTAATCACTAAAACAAAATTCACATGGTCTCAAGACTTCGAAAATTGGTAGATCGCCTACTTCTTCATTGCCAATGGTCTTTTAGCATACTCACCCGTTTTTGTCGGAATATGTCATGGGAGATTATAAAGGATTGTTTGGCTAAGCTTATTTTGTGATGCTTATTAGCTTAATGTGTTTTTAAACATCAGCCTCAATACAAGTACTTCTTAGTTTTTACAGGAAACAATCAATAAGCTTAAGCTTTTTGAGAATGTAAAAGCTCAGCTATTTGGCAGCAAACATGTTAACTAAACAGCATAATCTTCATCATGGGATACAAATAGGTGAATGATAAACTAGGCAACTTTTTGAACAAATTAAATTCCACGTTTTAGTAAATTCACAGTCTGCTTTTACAAACTTTTTTAGATAGTCTATGTTTGGCACGAAGCTTTTTGGGGTGATAAGTGGTGAGCAATTAACTTTTTTATTTTTATTGTTAGTTTAGCAAAGGAGTGATGAGATTTGATATTTTTTAGGAATGCTCATCTTTTTAATGTTTTTTTAAAAAGCTGTGAGCGGAGAAGTGTGAGTTGTTGCTACACAGCTACCTACTTTTAACAAACACAAGCTAATTAAAATGAAAGTGACCCGCAAATAAAAATACTCCAATAAATAATCATTAAAAGGTCACAACATAAATATAAGTCTTTCATTCCATATAATATAAATAAAATATAAAAAATACTTCATAGGTCCCCAGCCAAACTCGAACAAGAGACCTTCCACAAAAACCAAAACACCCTTAACCCATCCTTAACAACCACTGATCCAAAAAACTTATACCTTCCTTTAACGCTATTACATACATTTTATATATATCACTTAACCCAACACTTAACTTTTAATCTTTCTTGCTGATTTCATTTTTTTAACCATACCTTTTTTTACCACTTCATAATCACCTTTCCTAATTTTCTTACCACCACCATCATTTACAAACTTTTCACCATCATCTTCATAAATTTGACATAATATCCTTTTACCCCCTTTACAAACACCACTTCTCAAATCAACCCGAAACTTTAGATTAGTTACATCTTTACCCCTCCCACTTTTACCCCCTATTTCAAACCTCACTTTCTTTCTTACCACAGGTAACTCACTAACCTTCACCTTTTCATTTTCATTTTTACCTTCATTTACCTCAGTAAAAACCACTTTTTCACCGCACTCACTTTTCTTAGGAAACTCCGGTAACCACTTCGGTACATGACACATTTCACCATACGGTGACGTCACCATCTGTCTGCCACGTGGCACCACATCATTTTCACCTTCATTTAACTCCTCATTCCCATTACTTTCACCATACAGTGACGTCACCATCTGTTTGCCACGTGTCACCTTCTTGTCCTTTTCACCTTCATTGTCACAAAGTGACGTCACCATCTGCTTGCCACATGGCACCTCCTTCTTCACACCTTCACTTTTACCTTCATTTACCGCAGTAAAAACTCTTTTTTCACACGATGACGTCAGCATCTGTAACGGCTTCGCAAACGGTATCTCACGGCTCCAGCGAACAAACCTCACCATCTCCTTCAACATCTCGGAATCCTCCAACCGTTTCGTAACGGCCGAGTTGCCTTTGAATCCGACGTCAGCGTGGACGTCATCAAGCGCACGGATGACGTCATACAAGTTGCACTCCGTACGGCCGGTTGACGCGGCAGAGTTGGCTGCTGACGTGGCAAGTGAAGTTAGGTACCGGACGGTTATGTTAGTTAGGGTTTGGAGTGCGGTTGTTTGTGTGGCTTTGTATCCGGCTGAGTGGCAGATTTGTGCTACGGCGGTTGAGGCGATTGACACGTGGAAGGTGGATGAATCTGAGCCGTTGATTTGATTTGAAGATGATTTGGTTTTGTTCTTCTTCTTTTTCATGGTTAGGGTTTCGATATGAATTAGAAACCCTAGTTTTTGATTTTTTTGATTTTTGTTATGGTGAAGGAGTGGTGAAAAGGGGGTTTTTGAAACAGTTGTTTAGATGGGTTTTTTGATGATATATGGGCTAATAATGATTTGGGCCTATGTGCAATTTTGTCTAGACTTTAGAAAGGCACCAGGGGAGGGGTACTCACAAATCGGGTAATACTATAAATAGCACGAGGCGTGCGTGGCGGCATGTCCAAGCCTCACGTTTTTGCGGCCAAAGTAATGTTTTTGCGTTTATAAGGTGACACATTTCATATTTCATTTTGCGGCCAAAGCGAAGTTTTTGAGTTTATAAGATGTGACATGAGGCGACACAAATTACAAAAATATTTATATATGTATATCATATTTCATATATATCGAGTTTATAAAAAGACGTAGCATAAGGGCGGCGTGGCAGAATAGGGTGGCGGCATGATCAAGTCTAACGCCTTTGCGAGATCTTTGCGAGCCTTTTAGAACCATGCTTACAGTATCCGAAAACCGAAATCTCACCGAATCTGTAACTGAACCAAATTTGTCAAAGCCAGACTTAACCGAAATATTCGGTTTTCGGTTTGGATATAATTTTAGTAAAATGAAAATTGAACCGGACCGAATCGAATCGAATTCAAATTCGTATCTCGTTTCGGTTTAATTCAATTTGAATTCGGTTATGTTCGGGATTTTACCCAAAAGAATTTTTTTAACCAAATAAATCAAACAACCCGATAACCGAACCGATGAATACTCCTAAAACATATAGATTAATATAGTAAGTTATTGAAGAGAAAATAATTAAAAGAAGAACATAAATGTAATTGTGTGTCTGTTGGGGTTGGGGTGGACATGGGCTACTCAGCGGTTCACGGAGAACTTAATAGATGTTTGCTGCCTAATATATTTTTTTGTTGTGTTACACAAATATATGTATTTGTCAGTTAGTTTACTATTATGTTAAAAGAAATACATGTCTTATTGTAGTTTTATTGAAATCATAATTTTTAGTTCATTTTTTTCCTTTATACTCGTTAAATAGATTGTGCACATGATAACTTAGAGTCTTAGTTCCACCCGTGTGTGTTTTTCTGAGCTAGAAGAGAAGTAAAGAAGAATACGATTTATTTTTTCGTGTTTTCGAGCTGGAAAGGAAGAGTTTATATCATGTGTTACATATTAGTTTAGATCCAAGTTGATTGGGCTATAAAATGAAGCTCAAGTAAATTGTCATGTTTCCTTGGGAAAGGGTGGGGGTAAAGATGCCTGCCGATTGATTTAAATCGTTTGAGGGCTTGTATGTATGAACGTATGATTACTTCATTGAAGGTTCCATGAAGACTTGTGTTGTTGTTTTTGCTGGTTACGTGATAGTGTCGTGACAAGTAATGTTGATAGTTGTTAGGAAATTACATGACTTGCAAGTTTTGGATTCATTATTGCACGTATATGTGACCGACAAATTATAGTCAAGTTGAAGTTTTACTAGAAATGTCCCAGTTTTGAATTCCTAAAACTCAATGAAAAAGATCATAAACTTGAAAGAAAATGAAAACAAGCTAATTGGACAGCTCGTTGCTTGTGCAAACCACTTGACATAAAGTCTCTTCTTCAAACCGACCCAGCCTTAATTCAAGAGAAATGAACCCATCATGGTTAATGTGAAGACGAAGGCTTGTATTGTACGTTTTGGTTGTTGGCCGATCGTGACATAGTAATATTATCAACTGTCGGCTCAGATTAATTATTGCACAACTCATACATCATTGACTTAAAACTAGCTTATGGTCTTAATATTCACATTCATAAAACGTGAGACCAGCATATTAGATTCAAGTTGAAAACTTTACTTAAAAGTTCAATTCTGGTCACACTATAATAACTCACATTAAAAAGAAGTTGCTGAGAATAAGCTGGCTAACAAACCTTATATGCCTAAAGTCATAACCAACGAAAAACATACATACAACTACATACTATATATGAATCAATGTCCAACCTATATGAATGAAACATGTAGCAATGTAACAAAGTTTCGACTTATCGGAAACACTAGGCCTAACAGCTAAAAGCATTTCACTTGTTTGTGTATGCAAAGTTACATCTAATCTATTTATGTCAAGATTTTGTGATCCGATGCATGTACATCAAGAATAGAAATTAGTACGGTTACTAGAACTCTTATTGTACCATCTTATTATCTCGTTCATCAACAACAGCATCCTCCAAAGACGTCCTTGCACGTTTTGCTCCTATCGATACCCCAAACAACCGCGGACACATCTCATCTTCTGCTTGTGGACGATTACCACTGTCTTCAATCCCCTTCATCGATGGTTCACCAATGTTTATCTGTGGTTGGTTGCACATGAAATTAGACATCATCATAACGACATTAGTACACATACTTCTTAAATGATCAAGTTCACATCTCATATTTGCATTCTGTTCTTTCAAGCGCTCGTTTTCTTCTAGAAGATCCGTTTCTGTGATAGCAATTGGCGATGAGTTTGATGACACCCCAAGTTCTTCACTTGAATTTCCAGCCGATGTTGATATCGGTTTATCTACTAATGGACTAATTGAGGTTGTTGCGGGTGTTGCAGGCGGAGTAGTCGGAGCAATAGAGATTTTCCGACGTTGGATCTCTTTAAGGAGAGATTTTTCACCTTTACGAAAGTAATCGTGAGAGAATTCCCAACGATCGGCTACAATCTTCCTAAATCCCTGCATTCAAACACAATCGCTCATTAAAAACAATTCATGTAGAAAAACAAAATGCAAAGTGTTCAATTCTTTTGTAGCCAAACTAACATAATTTCTTGCTACTGAAATCGGTCATCATAAATCATCATTTTTTGACTCCAATGTCCTAGCTAGAAAGTAAAATAAGCTGTTTTAATAAGCAGTTTCAAACACCTTATTGAGATCTTATCACATCACCACCAAATGTATTAGTAGTAAGGTCACTAGTTTCCTCACAAGAGGTACATTTTGGGTGGCCAGAAAAAGGTCTAAAACAGTCTCGAGATTAACCCGGTTAACCTGAGCATGAAAAACCTCATCCGTTTACCTGTTTTTTTTTATTAAAATCTTATTAAAAAGTGATTATTTAGACCTTAATAAAAACAAGTTATTTTCACCTAATTAGAATAAGTTGTTGTTAATAAGCAGTTTCAAAATGCTTATTTCCACCTTATTGATGAAAACAAATCCCCCTAAACATATCTCTCCATCCATACAATACTTAAAACATATTTTACCAAACATTTAGGGGGTGTTTCTTTCGGCTTATATAGCGGGCTTATGACTTATATGGTTATAGGCTTATGTTTCATAAGCTCACTTTTTGTAGCTTATTTTGAAACTTTTTGATGACATAATAAACGTATATAAGCCGAAAAGTTTCAAAATAAACCACACAAAAATGAGCCTATGAAACATTAACATGAAAAAGTAAAAAACCTGTCCGTTTACCTTTTTTTTTCATTAAAAAGTGAGATTATTTAGACCTTAATAAAAACAAGCTATTTTCACATAATTAGAATAAGTTGTTATTAATAAGCAGTTTCAAAATGCTTATAAATGAAAATCAATTCCAAACATCCCTTAAACATTTAACAAGTGAAGAAAAACTTACATAAGTATTAAGCTGACGAATAAAGCTGGAGAAATTATTATGCTTAAAAAACTTGGGCAACAAATCTCTAGCAAATTCAGCAGGTTTCCAAACCACAAAACCATTTCCATTCTCATTCCAAGAAATCATTTCATCAGTTACCGGATCATCAACTAACGAATACGTTTTACTCAAAAACGGCGTCGGAACCGCTCTTTCCATCGCCATCTACTGCTAATCTTTTCTAGAAGATTCGAGTGGATGAAAGGATGGTTGTTATTATCGTGGGTTCGAGAAGGATGAATGGATGGATATTTATTTATTTATTTTGTGAAGAAGATTGAAGAAGCATTTATTTTTTTATTTATTGGTCCTACAATCAGAAAAAGCGTGTTACATAAATCTAGAAAAAGGGACATTATTTTATTACCAAAATAATATTATAAGGTTTTTTCTAATGTTAGAGATCTTTTACGCAAAATGTTTTGAAAATCGGGTTTTTATTTGACTCGGTTGAATCACCTAGGGGTGTTCATGGTTCGGTTAATTAACCGAATAAACCGAAAACCGAACCGAACCGAACATATAACCGAACCGAACTTGTTAAAACCGAACCGAACCGAATTAAAAATTCGGTTTTCGGTTTGGATATGGGTTTAGCTATCTGAACCGAAAACCGAATTTATATAAATATATATATTTTTTATATATTTATATTATTTTAAATATAAAAAATATCCATTAAAATTTTATACTAATATAAAAAAACACTTTTTTATGCTTGAAATATTTTTTTTGCCAAAAAAATATATAATAAAATTCAAAAAAAAAAATATAAATAGTGTAATTTAAGTAAAAAATTCGGTTTTCGGTTTTGACCCATAACCGAACCGAACTTCGGTTCGGTTCGGTTATAGATATTTTCGGTTCGGTTCGGTTTTCGGTTATGACCCAAAAAAATTTTTTAACCGAACAACCCGAACCGAATAAACCGATTAACCGATAACCGAACCGATGAACACCCCTAGAATCACCTGGTTAACCTTGTTTTTTATTCCAAAAAAAAAACTCTTTTATTTTTCAATCGGGTCAGCTAGTTCGACTATTGAGTCAAACTGATTCAACCGGCTCGACCATCAGGTTAACTCGGTTTTCTATTAAAAAAATGAAAAACCTTAAACCCGGCCGGGTTTTGAGAACCGGGTTGACCTGAGTCACTTAAAACCCGACGGATATAACTGGTTAACCTGTTTTTAAAAACTCGATTGCATTTACCCCTTTTTTGCCGTAACTGGTTCAACCGGTTAACCCGGTCGGGTCGACTCGGGTTTCAAAACATTGCTTATGCATTTGAAAGTTATAAGTGTTATTTAACTTTTACTTTATAATAATATATTTATAGATTTAGGATCAAATGAGAAGAAATTTTAAAATGAGAAAGGTAAAAAATAACTGTAAATACACATTAGAAATCTTATCGACTTGAATTATATTTATCCTTGATCATTTTAAATGCATCCTAATATATTTTAAAATTAGATGCATATATATATATATATATATATATATATATATATATATATATATATATATATATATATATATATATATATATATATATATATATATATATATATGCATTTCATCGAGTCAGGGGATTCCTATGTATTTTCCATTTCATATAGGTCAAATTTATTGCCAGTATGATTCCTCCCGAACCGTCACTTATTTATCACACAAGCCAACCGCTTGTGAACGGTTAACCGTAATATCTAAATGGAGCCCGGGAGGAACTAGCAATGTTAATCCGTGGGAGTTAAGTACAGAAAAAGTACGTGAGTACAGAAAAGTACATCCCCGGGTCGTTATGTCCCAACGAGGTGTGCGTGATAGTACAATGACTTGTAATGTGTTGAAATAATATGTATATAGAAAAACGGGAATCTGAATGACTAACACTGGAATGTGAATAGTACTAGCTCTGTCACAGCTACATCGTTTAAGAAACGTGCAAACAGAAACCCTAAAATAATAAAGGATTTACAAACGTACGTTTAGGTTCAAATAAACGTAAACGTACAAAACAAAACAACAAATATAATTACAGTATGTATTTGCATGCCTTAGGGGCTTAAATGCAAATTAAATAAACTTAAAATATTTACTTTATATTTAAAAATTAAGAAAACCTAAAAACCTAAAATGCGTACGTTTACGTTTAAATAAACGTCTACGTACCAAAATAAAACTGAAAACTGATCAGTATAAACCCCACAAATGTGAAATTTATATTTTTGTGATCCTAATAATAAAAGAAAACTATTTATGAATTAAAATAATTTTTACAAGAGTTTATGTAATTACTATTAATTAAAACTATTATTTACTATTAATAATTACCTAAAAATAAGAAAAATATAAAAAATGCTTAGAAAAATAAAATTAAAACTTAAAAAAGTTAAAAATATTATAAAATGAATTTTAAAACTAAAAATATATTTATTACACAATTATTGTATTTATTATTAATTATTTACTATTTAATAATTAACTAAATATAAAGAATATCTAAAATAAACCTAAATAAATGAAATAAAAATTTTGAAAAGTTTAAAATAATATAAAAGAATTTCTGAAACAAAAATTATATTTATTATACATATTTCTATTTATTATAATTAATTTACTATTATTTATTTATTAATACTAATATTAATTCTAATAATTACGGATGAACAGTAAAAAATGTAAAAAAATTACAGAAAGTATATCATATTATGAAGAAGCTAGGAAAAATAAGTTGGGGCCACAAGCTTATTCCAATAAGCTGTTATAAGCTTAACAGTCCAAATAAGCCAAAAGGGCCAAAACTACCTTAAGTAGTTTGATAGTTCATGAACTAACGGAACTGGTGCCCCAGAGCAAATGGAAGGGGTGTGGGGTATTATGCATATTACTAGCGAGAGGTCCCAGGTTCGACTCCACCCACACCCATTTTTGCATTTTTATTTTATTTTTGATTTTTCTTTTTACAAAACTATATAACAAGTAAAAATATATGACTTTAACAAAACCAACTTTTATAAAACTTGGAGATAAGCTCTGTGACAGCTTATTTCCATCTCAGTTAGCTAAATAAGCTCAAACTCCTTAAATAGAAGCTATCACTTTTGTTAAAGGTTGATTTTGGTTTTTCTTTTTATAGAACTATATATATATATAGATATTATACATGTATTATGAAAATAAAACTTATAGAATCTAAAAATAAGCCAATCGTGGGCTTATTACCCACACAGTTGAGCTTTTGGGCTCTAAGTGGGGTATTAAGCTTGGAATAAGCTAGAGAAAAAAAAAAACTATACAGAAAGGGAACAAAGAAAAGTAACATGTGAGCTACTCCAAATGACATTTATAAACAAGTTTATGCACTGGAATAGGTCACATAGGTGTTAGCTTATGGTTTAGTCAGTTAAGCTTTTGACAGCTTAACTTGGATTGAGTTGAAGCCTGTTAAGCCTATAATAAGCTATACACATGAAAACAAAAGTAAAATAGATATATACAAGTATTTTTGGACAACTATAAACAAGCATGTTAACTGAAATCAACCCATAAGCTCATTATAAGCTTATAAGTTAATTCAGTTTCATGCAGTCCCAAACACCCCCTTCAACCTTTTAGTTGGCACAATTAAGCTCAGTAAAAGAGCTTAAAAACCCAAATTGTGAATTGAGGTTGCAAGTTATGCTGGTTGGCTTTCCAAAAAGCCCAAGCTCAACTAGTGGGGTCCACTAGTGAGCTTGTAAGAGGCTTATGAAAAGTCTCCCATTTGACTGAGTGTGGTGGAAGACCAATACACACAATTAAATGGGACAAACTAAAAGCACTTTGCAGCCCTTATAAATAAGCTGCAAAGGGATAATTAAGCACTGGATCTATTTAACTAGTGGATAAGCTCCCAAGGGAGCTAAATTCCATAAGCTAGATCCAAGTAAAAAGCTTTTAGTGAGCTTATGAAATAAGCTAGGATTGGTGAGCTATGCTGAGGACTCAGCATAGCTTTTCACATGGTGATAAGTTGAAGCTACTTGCAGCCCTTATAAATAAGCTGCAAGCTTGAACTTAAGCACAGGATCTTATACTTTGATTGCTAAGCTTCATAAAAAGCCAATCAACAAAAGCTTATGACCACTAATGAGCCTGTTGAGAGCTTTTGGAAATGGTGCATGTTGACTGAGTTCACAGTCACTTTGAAAGTGGGCAAACAAAAACTCTCAAGATAACTTATCAAATAAGCACTTAAATGCTCAACCAACACTGAGAGGCTTGAGTTGGATAGCTTGCCTATCATAAGGCCAAGAATCTCAAGATCAAGCTCAATGGGGAGTCTTTTTAAGAACTTGGACACACAGCCAACCCACACAGTTTGCTTCTGTGTGGGTAGCTGGTGGGACAAAAAGTTGTAAGGTGAATAAGCTACTCTAAAAGCTATAAAAGGAAAATAAGGCACAAACTAAACAAATACCACTAGGGCAACACAAAAATGCCAAACTCACTAGAATGGGTAAAATCCATAAGCTTGTGCAAGCTTATGAGTTTGACTGCATTCCAGTGAGACAGGGCAAAAACTAGTGAAAATAAGCTAAGAGAAAAGCTATTAAATAAGCACAATAAAAATTAACAAAAATAGAAATAGACAGATTAGCAACAATATTTTAACATCCTAAAAGATCTAAAACAGAAACTTAAAAATAAAGGCATAAGAAAATAATCTTTTTAATCAAAAACCAGAAAATCTGAATTTTGACTATTATGCTAAACAACCTAAGTTGACTAATCTGAATTTAAAAGCTAATCTATGGACTAATTAAGTTATATTAAGACATAAGAACATGAAATTCAACAAGATACATAATATTTAAACAGATATGTAGGTTTGTGGGTCAAGACAACCTCATAGTACTCATGTGGAGAGGATCAAATGTCAATTTGACTTTCCACATGCTATACCACTTAGTTGAAACCATCACTGAGCTATATTGGACATGTAAGCACACAATCAAACAAGAACAACACCATACATGGCCTATAACACAGATCAATCATCTAAACCAAACAACCCTTTAATGGAATAAAATTGAGATTTTCATATCATTCAACTGTGTAAACCAATACCTTCCAATCCAGGGGTCTAAAGTGTCAAATCAGACCCTTTTAAACTTCAACCAGTAGTCACACAAGTCTAGGTCTAGGGTTATCAGAAATTTGCTCATTGACAGTCTAAATAATATTTTCAAAGCAACAACTAATTCCAAAACATAATAACTAAATATTAAGCTAGAAAAACATTAATTAACAACAAAAAAAAAATAAGATAATCAAAACAGATTAAAGATAGAACAGTAAAATTGCAGAAGTGGAGAATAAAGCTTACAAGTTGATCCTGCTGAGACTTTGAAAACCAAGGACCCAACCATAACCTATAGCCCCCCATGAGGCACTACAGCCAATGGCCATCCATAATAGCCATGCTCAAAGCAGATTCACACAAGAACACATGATTTTTGATTTATTTTCTATTTTCTCTATTTTTTATGATTTTTTATTTTTTTAAAGACTATGACTGATTAAGGTTTCTAAAAGCTTAAACAAGCTTTGTCAGGAGCTTATATGAGTTAATAGAGTCCAAATGATCAACAACAATCAAATATAAATGTAAATGACTTAAAAATTAAAGGTAAATATGAAAACTTGAAATATAAAAGAGACATGAATTTAAACTGAAATTGAGGTTCCATTACACTACTTTGAGTTTCATTACACTATTTTAAAGCTGTAAATGACAATAATTAAAGAAAAGCAATAAAAATTAAGCTAAGATTATGCTATTCTAAGATGACAATGGCAGAAGGCCAAGGTAATTAATCCTTCTCCCTCTTGCTCCTTTTATAGCATCTTTGAGTTCCTCTTGACTTCCTGGTCAAATCCCAACTGAAATCTCATCCATTGATTCACTAAATTTCATCCTAGCCGTTTGATTGAATTTTGGCGCCAAAACTGCTCCACGTGGCTAGGGGCAGTTATAGAGCAATTAATGCTCTCTGTTGTGTTATGGAGAGTTGGGGGGGGACACAATGGAGTGTATAGGTGGTTTATGGGTGGTGGTGTAAGTAGTTGCAGGCGTAGGGGTGATGGTGGATGTAGGTTTGCTAGGTGGCACCTCCTAGGGTAAACCTAGGAGGTGGGTTTGGTTGAGGAGGTGACAGAGGATGTATGAGGTGGAGGGTGAAGGCAAGTGGTGATGAAGGTGGAGGTGGAGAGCAGGTTGCAGAGGTGTGAGGTAGGGGACGGGTCAACGCGGGTCAACGCCCATGTTTTATTAAAAGGGAAGGTTGGGCTTGTTTTGTTGGGCCTGGGAAAGACTTGGGCCAGGTTTTATTTATTTTGGATTATAGGGAATTTAAGGAGTAAATGGATCCGGTTTGGTTTATTAATAAATTAGGCCCAAGGACTAATCTTGTAATTTTCCTGAAACTTTAGGGACTGAACTTGCCATCTTTTCCAAAGTATCACAAGGGCTATTCCTGCCAAATATCATTAGTACAAGGACATAATTATATAATTTCCAATTTTAAAACCTTCAGGGACCATTTATGTAATTTCACCAAACTTGAGGGGGTGAAATTGTAATTTTCCACAAGTTATCAAATTGTTCCAATTTTGTCATTCATGCATAGTACAAGGGTATTTTGTATTAAATTTCCATTTTATAATACCCAGGGACCTATTTTGCCAATTTTGTAACTTGAGGGGTAAAAGTTGTCATTTTGTGTAAACTTTTATCCAGGGGTCATAAGTGAACATTTTTTGACTTCCCAAGGACTAAAGTTGACTTTTTATTTCAAAATAAACTTCTAGGGACTAAAACTGTCATTTTATGAAACTTGGAGGACCTGTTTTGCCATTTGTGCAATTTTGAACTTCAAGGGTAAAATTTGTCATTTCATGATTCCTGGGGGACTGTTGTTGACTTTTCTTCAAAATAATTTTCCCAGGGACCATTTCTGGCATTTCTTGAAAGTAAAGGGACTGATTTTGCCAAGTGTGCAAACTTTGCACGTTTTCCTTTGTTTTCAGTCCTTTTGCACCTGAAACATATAAAAACACAATTAAAAGATATTTATAGTATTATGTAGTATTTCTGTGTGTTTTTTTAACTATTTTCGTATTTAAAATGGAACAGAAATGATGAGTTTTTAGGAACTCATCACAGTACTACTTTTCATCAATAATGTTTAAATAGACAACAAAAAAACCTTAGTTGTGCCATTTTAACACTCAAAAAGAAAAGATCCCCTTTACCCAAAGGAAGAAAAAAAAATCTTATAACTTTCATTATGCAAATAGCGGTGACCTATAACTTGTGGATTGTGGCGCAGCTATAACATGGATGGTGTGTTATAGACGCCAATTTTTACCTATAACGAGGATATATTTTGTTGTATCTTGCACTCTTAAAGTTTATTAATCAGTCTCAAAATTATATATCCATTTATGAAATGTAAGCGATCCAAAAGTAAGTAAAACATGCACTTATTGTGTGATGGTAGAGAGAGGTTAAATTCAAAAAATAAACAATTACTATTAAACATACAAGTAGGGGTGTCAGTAGGGTCGGGTCAACCCGACCCGAACCCGAACCCGATAAGGCTTATCGGGTCGGGTTAAATCGGGTTGAAAAATCTTGTCGGGTTGTTTTGACCCGAACCCGATAACCCGATAGTGTTATCGGGTCGGGTTCGGGTTAGAAAATTTATGCTATCGGGTTATCGGGTCAACCCGATAAGACCCGAAAATCATTATTTATTTTTTTTCTTCTAATATTTTTAGAAGGCCAATACCTAGAACTAGAGAATGCAAATTGCTAAGAAAGTGAGTTTGGTACTTCATTGTTTGCTAGCAAGGTACTGAGTTTTAAACTTCATTGTATATTAATAAAACTCATATGTGATACAACTGCAAAACCATATATCTTTGTTGGTTACATTTCATATATGATCAGTTGATCACCCAAATGATCATGATTGACTAGTAAAAGGAACTCGTAAACTTGTTTCCTTTTTGAGGGTCATATATTTGAATACTAATGTTTAACTTTATAATGATTAAGGTAACATGAAATAATCAAGTTGTTACTTTGTACAAATCTAAACTTGTCACACAATTTGTCTGTATGTTTTTTTCTTTGTTCACCACTAATACATAGTCGCAGCTCACCTCTAGTGGAGAACCTATGTGTTTTGGGTTTGACTTATTAAAGATAACAAATGCCTAACATAACAACATATAAAAAATCAATGAGAAAACATAAAGAATAACTTGTACATCAAACTGGTGTTTATAACTTAGTCAAATTTGTGCTCACTGACTCACTGTTACAAGTTTTTTACATTAAAACCCACAAATTGGTGTTTTTAACTTAGTTTTGTTTGGTTTATAGGACAAAAGAACCTTTATGAGTAATATATCATCAACAATGAGCAAGTTTTAAATGCATTTTGTAAGAATTGGGCATTGAAGACTCGGCCACAAATTGGTGTTTTTAACCCGACAACCCGAATCACCCGACCCGACTTAACCCGACCCGATAAGCACCCGAACCCGATAACCCGATTTCTTATCGGGTCGAGTTGCGGGTCACTTTTTAAAAACTCAAAACCCGACTCAACCCGACCCGATAAACCCGATAACCCGACCCGATAACACCCCTACATACAAGTAGTACGTAGCCTTTTGAGCTATGTTTAGCAACTTCTTTAAGATTAAATATTTTTCTTAAACATCTAATATGAACAATTATTTAAGAACAAATTAGTTTTATGAAAAAACAACATACACGTTAGTAAACCCACTAATCACAAAGTACGTAACAATTTTGAATTCACTAGAAAAGTCAAAAATAAAATAAGATTGAATTCCATTAGAAATGTTCTCAACACTTGCAAGTTTTTTTTGCCAAACTTGCAAGATTTTTAGCGACACTTTTAGCCAAGCAATTTATTATTATTATTATTATTATTATTATTATTATTATTATTATTATTATTATTATTATTATTATTATTATTATTATTATTTTGAAAATAAAGCATAAAAGGAACTTGGACATTTGTTAAAATAAACGAATAATTCAGCAAATCCAATAAATTAAAGGTGCTCATCAGGCGAAAACCGGACCGGACCGAGACAGAATCCGGCAAAAAAATTTAGACCGAGACCGGGCCGAATGTGGTCGGTCCGGTCTTGTCTCGGTTCAAATAGGCTAAATGTCATGTTTTTAAGCCGGACCAAAAACCCTAGACCGAGACCAGACTGAATGTGGTCGGTCCAGTCCGGTCGGTTTTATCGGTCGGTCCGATTCATCCTGTCCGTTGTTTGGTAAAAATGAATTATGAATATACGGAGTATTTCTCATTGATGTTTGTATTGATGGAGATTATCTTTAATTTAACGGAATTTACTTTAAATTTTATCTGCTATCTTTAATCAAGATATTAATTATGTCTTAAAAGAGTTATAGATATTTATGAATTTATTGTCTTAATTATGTAACAGATTTTCATCAATTGTATTTAATTATTTTAGCATTCTAAGCTGATAAGATGAGATTTTAAGTTATTGCCACAATAACAACACATGTTGTAGATGTCTAACTTTACCTTTTCACATATCTTTCAAACTAAAAAAGATTATGGTGATATTATTTGCGTCCCGTGATTTATTGCTTTGATTATCTTAAGTATTACTCCAACAAATAACAAAGTCCTATTTGGACATTTTCAAAAGTAATTAGTATTTGGACATTTTCTTAATAACAAGTAAGGTAGTTGATAGGTTGAAATGAAAACAACTAGTAGGACCAAGAAACGACTTAAAAATTAATTGGATTTTCTAGAAACCTTGTCACAAAGTTGTTTATTATGTATATTATACATTTACTTAAAACATAAAAAATTAAAATATAATTAGTCTAAAATATTTTTACTTATAAAAAGCATCTATCAAATATTTAAATATTTCTTACTACACAACATCATTATCATCGCTATGCGCAAATAATCGTTTAGTTTTTAATAATATTATTTGTTTTTTCTCTTACTAAATGCTTGAGATTAAAAAAAATGCGCGTAAATCATCTTAGATTCAAAAGGCTATGAACGCCAAAGACATATAGTTCAGTTGATAAAGAGAGACATTTTTGCACCTAACAAGCACAAGGCAAAGGGTTCAATATTTGGCGCTCTATAACCACAACCGTTGAGTAAATCATGTATGCCGCCACGTTATGAAAAACTGTCGATTATGAGCCGGTTCGAATTACCGTTTATTAAACTTTTGCAACTAACAATACTAAGAGCATTTTTGATAGACTTTGAGAATATAAATAAAGAAAAAATAAATAAAAGATTCATTCAACTTATTTGTCCATACTCCATAGCTGTCATTATTGTTGTGTTAACTTTTTCAGGAATTTTGAAACAAAATATATTTGTTTTTCATGAAAAAGTGGCATGAGCAATAGAAAGTTGATAAATATAAAACAGAAACTTCTAAACCATAATTTAATTCTCCCTGTTGTGGAGTGTGACTGGTTAACTTGCTCTTTTTCTTTTTTATTGACTTTGAGTATTCCTTTTGTGGACTGCTACTTTAAGTAACATTTAGCAAGACCACATTGCACAGGTGGTAAGTTTTATATAGAAAGACAAATAACAAATTTTGCTGATGTGTTTAACAATAGTGTAGATTTAAAAGCAAATGCAGCCAAATATATAATGATGTTTGAGCCTTCAAAAATAAATAAAAATAGTGATGTTTGGGTATAAATGTATAATTCGTGTTAATGTCAGCATGTTGCCATGGTAACTTATCCGAAACTAATTATCGCAAAATGCCTAATCAAATTCAAAACACAATCCTAAACAACAGTCATACGTACAATCCTTACCACATACAATGGCAAGCCATAGTTTCTATGCGTTGGTGAAAAAGATAAACATTTGTTCTTCCCATACACACAAATGTGTTATCTATAAGATGGTTTGCTGGTTGAATATGTGCATACCGTGTGGTAAAATTAATATTTAATACCAGTACGAATAAAGGTCTTAGCGTATGTCCTTAGCCAAATCAGTGCATACCTTTCGGTCCCTCCATTCCTATAAAGTCGGCTTAACAATATATTCTTTGCCTTTAGATGTGTTAAGAGGATCATATTTGTTCACATATAAACTACGGAGTAATTGTTCAGTCACTTTGACTTTGAACCATAAAAGTAGCTTCTTTGACTCTAAAGTCAAAATTATACCTCTGTGTTTGCAGCAGAGGTAAAATTTGGTAACACATGATCTGTTGCCAATGTGTATTTATCATTCAAAATGCATTAAGCAGATTCAGTAACCTAATAATGCTCTCATCTAAGTATGTCAGATGGAGTTAAAAAAAACTTACACGACTTTTGGTATTGGCATCGCTGCAATGAGTGCCAAAGAAGAATCAAAGGTGAAAACGAACATCATCACTATAAGAAAGAGACTGGATATCTGAATTGAAGGTCTAGACAAACTCTATCTCATAGAAGCAACAACCATTGCTAAGACGAGTAGGCAACACTAGAAGAAACAGCTTCCATCAGTTGAAGTGGAATCACCAGAACACCTCGCCTGTTACTATGCGAGTATGTGTCTATTGCATAAAGTAAAGTATCACGTAATTATGTTGGATTCTGTTTTCACTCTTTACGTTCATGATATCTAAAACTCCTAGTTTATATAACTGAAAACCAAGATAATTATAATGGGCAACCCATAAGTACAGCATCTTACTAAAAAATTAAGAACATATACTTCCTCGACTTTGTAATTAAGTTATGCATAGGCCATTTTATCACCTATTTATTGCAGGTTTTAGTCTGCGCATGTGCTCGGACTGACAGACTCTAGATGCATCAGGAATTTACTTAAATACAGTATCTCTCCACATCGACAAATACACAAACATTAAACATTTTTCCAGATCTGTTTAATGTGCTCTCAAGCATGTTGAATTGTTAAAAAAAATCACTCCATACATATTTAAAGCATATTTATTGTTCCATTAAGTTAAGTTAGGCTTTGTTCTTGTCTTACTGGAATATTATGGTGTAAAAAATGCTTTAGATACCGAGGATAAAAATTGAAGAATGCCATTTTACCATGCCAATATAATCCAGAGATAGCTATAGCTCTTTGACATAGACGAACTACTTATATGTTTGAAATATATTTTAACATATTCATGATAGAGTGATTCATAGGTTTCCTTTTGTAAGATTCAAAATCATAATTGCTCACTAGCTTCCAACACAACATGATGGATTTAACAAACCAATATGGATTTTGATCAGACTTACAAAAGTAAACCAGATGACTGTTTCATACGTCTCTTCTTCTTCTTATGCTTCTCTGATTTAAAACCAAATTAAGGGTGACGATGCTTCAATTTCATTCCATTTCTATGCATAAAAAGAAACAAACATTATAAGAGCAGCATAAAGAGAAACAATATTAAAGAAGCAAAATGAGGGACCAAAAACTAACCTGCGAGTGCTTACAAGTTTAGCAAAAACATCATAAAGTCCCTAATAAAATGGTAATAACAGAAAGGTCATTTCCACTCTATTTGGCAGTAGTTGCCATTAATGTAAAAGTCTTCATAACCTGCCTCTGGCATCGGTTTCTTTATACTCCTGCTGAGACGAATTGACCTCAAAGTTGGGAGGGTCAAAGCAATTGACTGAACATCTTCCCATGAAATTTTGTAGCATGAGAACAACCTAATTCCAAATAAGTACCGATGACCAGTAAAAGCACGTAAACCGACACCAGTAATTCTCTTACAACCATCCAAACTTATCGACATAATAATATTCAAATATTTGCGACCAATTTCAAGCAATGAAACGTCCGTTATATTGAACAAATAATCCAGATTTAGTGAATAAATATTTGGAAGCTCACATAGGGCCACAATCCCATAGTCAGTGATTTTACCCCCACATCTACGAAAACTCAAGCTACTAAGAGTGACCAGTTTCTTCAAGTGGATAATACCATTATCGGTAATCCTATCACATTTATCTAGATTAAGTGTCTCCAAACAGTACTTTAAATCTCCATTCGCCAAATATTCCAAACCCAAATCACTAATTAAATAACAACCTTGCAAATGCAATTCATTTAAACAAGTTGCTTCTGCAATAATCTTCAATGATTTGTCTGTGACATTAACACAATCTTCCAAATTTAAACTTCTTAAATTCTTGCATGATCTTACAAGGGAACCAATTCCTAATTCCTTAAAACGTAACCTCCCAGATAGATTCACCAAAACTAAATGAACACAAGCTTCCGCGACTGCATGCAAGCCAACATCATTAAACTCCAACTTACCAACCTCAGGGTCAAGGTTTTGCTCTACAGAAAGCGTTAGGTACCTAATATTGGGGCATGAATCGGCTATCAGTTTCATGTGGTTATTCAAAAGTGGTTCGTGACATGAAAATGATACCATTTTTGGGGATGCAATTAGCATATCATATAGTAGATCAGGAAGCTTATTATGTAACATCCAAAGGTGAAACGATGCAACTCTCAAGAATTTCTTGCAAACTACAGCAAATGAGTTTTTGTCCTCGCGGTTGGAAATTCGTTCAAAAATGGAGGAGATTTCATCATCTCCAAGCCGTTCCATCACTTTATCGTTTTTGTTGCGACCTTACCTGTAACATGTACATTATCAAACCACTTGTTAATAGTTATCATATTCTATATGTATACACACACATAAACATACTAACCTAACTAGGGCCGAGCATCGGTCCCGCACCGGACCGACCAAGACCGAGACCGGAGACCGGACCGAATGTGGTCGGTCCGGTCCGGTCTCGGTCAGTCCGGTCCAACGAGGCAAAATAGTCGGTTTGTTGTCCGGACCGTACCGGACCGACCAAGACCGAGACCGAATTAGCCCAAAATCCGAGACCAAAGACTGGACCGAATGTGGTCGGTCCGGTCTCGGTCAGTCCAGTCCATTCGGGTGATTTGCTCAGCCCTAAACCTAACTATTTACTCCAAAAAAATGCATAAAAACATAAATATGTACTACAAACACTTGATATGAAAATTTTAAAAATTATGCACCATACGAAACATAAATATGCAACAACAAGTTCCGATAAGTATCCTGTTGAATATTTCCTTTTAGACATTTTATCAAACACTTGATATGCAACCTTTTTTTTTTTTTTTTTTTTTTTTTTTGTTACAAAAATCCATAACTACTACTACACGCACAGGCATACACATATTCTTATTGAAATACAAGTAATAGATGGAATTAATATTACTGTGTGTTTGTGTATGCAAAATTAGGATTTTACCTCTGGAGCAAAAATGGAGGGAGTGATATACAAATTGGGGTTTGGATATTTAATTTGAACAAGTTTTTATAAAAGTACATAACTACCCCCTTAACTATATGAAGTTTTTCTTATTTGTTGTATTCTATTAAAAATAATTTGGAAACATTTTTTTTTTTAACCATAGACCATAGTACGTGAGTTTTTTTGTTGACGGGGTTTAAACTTATGACCACAGAGACTTAAACCGGGTGAAAGACTATTTTTTTAAAAGGTTGATGACTTGACGTGACATAAATTGAACTTGAGACTTGCCACATTTTAGTAGAGGTGGTAATTTGTGACAAAAATAAAAAAGAGGGCTAAATAAGCAAATTTTTAAAAGATCTAAATACATTTTTTTTTTTTTTTTTTTTTTTTTTTGAAATGGGCATATATTGCCTATTTAGAAGTTAAATGAGAATAATGGACACATGTTTTTTCTCAGAGAACATTAAATTGTTTTTAATAAAAAAACTTATGGATATATTATATTTAATTACTTAAATATAAATGAGGTGCGTTTGAGGAATTTTCTGTTGTTGTTTTAGTTTTTTTTAAAACGATTCGTATAACATGTTGGGCCAGCGCCCATAGCTCATGCCCGCCTTTTTTGCCACCTCTACATTTTAGTAATAAAAGTCAAAAGTTTTTTGCTACTAAGCCACAACTCACTCGAGCCGTAACCGCCTTTTTTGCCGCCTCTACGAGTAATAAAAGTCAAAAGTTTTTTTGCAACTAAGCACAGCTCGAGCCACCACCGATTCTAATGGACATTTGATGACATTTGTGCCAGGTAACTCAATATGATCAACAAATGTCTTGGCTTCAACTAGTCTAATGTGTGCACACAGCTGTATATAAACAAGAAAAGTTTTGTTTCGTTGAACGATGTGGGATTAGAGTTGTACAAACTTAGTTTTTGAGATAAAGTAACAAAGCAAAATTTTTTAGAAATCTCAATCTATATATATCGTTTGAGATAGTTTTTTAAATTTTATACTAGTTTAAAACATGGTTATTTAGTGCCACCAAAATCTAATAATCTATTTATTTATTTTGAAGCAATGAGAAAATCTATACCAAGCTCAAATATGGTTCTTCTTGGGCCATACGTTAACACAATCTATCAAGAAGCGGAATAGGTACTATATTGTTGTTTGATATCAAGCTAGTATTGCATATATTGCTGGTTTGATTGTAGCTTTTAAAGGAGTGATTCAAGCATATAGCTGCTAGAGAAAACACGAGAAGTGAAATTGAAAAATGTTGAACGAGGGATTGTAAAGTGTTGTGAAAAGCGGTTGAACTGATATTTGTCATTAAAGAAGAAAGTGGAGTATGGTGCAATGTCTTTGGAATTAGGAAAAAGATTATACAAAGCTTGAAGTCGAGTTGAAGAAAATGGCGCCTTTGAGCGGTCAAACTGTTCTTGTGTCTCATGCGCCATGTGGATGTCTTGCTGGGAGATTGGAGGTTTGGGGAGCTAAGAGGGTTCATAGGATTACGATTAACATGTTGATTTCTAAGAAGTATTCAAACTTCTAGTACCTATAACCTCATAAGCTAGACATCAAGACTCATGAAACAATGACCATTCTAAGTTTCTAACTAAATACAATCTAATTAGCCTATGACAAAATTGATGCCAAACTCGAATAGCAATAACAGGATCAATAAGAAGTATTCGGTTCAATAAATCCATTTTGTGAACATGAATTGTTGGTATGCTCAAAAGACTTGTATTTCATTGCTGGAAACCGGGAAGGAAAACAAATCCAACTTGGATATAAAAGAAAAAAAAGTGTAATACAAGTACTTTGTAATTCTTTCCTTCTTTGATTTCTGTAACTAATACATACAAGATACTCACGAATAATTATGTAAGTAATGATGGTTGTGACTACACGCCTGTATCAAGTAGATATGTTGTTAAACAATAAGATATACACTATAACACTACATATGACTTATCTAACTAATGATGATTCAATATCTATGTAAGTCCATATATTAATTTTATTACAATTTCAGTTTTTTTGACATCATCCGGTTCTTGACGCATGTTGAACCATCGAACCTTTTATGCAAGTATGTTATTAATAAGAAGTTGTGTTTTTGGGTCTAAATATTTGTCGTGACTAACTAAAATAAATATGGGTCTGAATATGTGATTAAAAAAAAGAAGATTCATATTGGTTGTTGACGAGGAGAGCTTCTTTAAATCATTGTATTCAAAGACACTTCAACGTATGCCAACAACAAATGACTTGGCTTCAATTGATGTAATGCGTATACACAACTGTATATAAACAAGGAAACTTTTGTTTTTTGAACAATGTGGGACTAGAGTTGTACAAAATTACCTGGAGTTAATTAGAGATTTTTATCTGTATCATCTAAAACTAACACTTAAACAAAAATTCATGTGTTAAGAGGATCATATTTGTTCACATATAAAGTATAAACTAATTGTCCAGTTACATGGACTCTGAAAGTTTGAAGTATAAAAGTAGCTTCTTTGACTCTAAAGTCAATATTATACCTCGGTTTTTGCAACAGAGGTATAATTTGGTAATGCATGACTTTCGGTATTGGTATCGCTGCAATGAGTCCCAAAGAAGAACCAAAGGTGAAAACGAACATCATCACTATAAGGAAGATAATGGAAATCTGAATGGAAGGTCTAGATAAACTCTATCTCGTAGAAGCAACTATTATTGCTAAGACGAGTAGGCTGCACTAGAAGAAACAGCTTGAAGCGGAATCACCAAAACACCACACCACAACCTTCTTTCATCTCACCTATTACTATGTGATTATTGCATAAAGTAAAGTATCACGTAATGACGTAATCTATGTTGGATTCTGTTTTCACTCTTTACGTTCAATCTATCTAAAACTCCGAGTTTATATAACTGAAAACCAAGATAATCATAATGGGCAACCCATAAGTATGGCATCTTACTAAAAAGTTAAGTAACATATACTTCCTCGACTTTGATACATCAACAAATACACAAACATTTTTCCAGTTCTGTGTAATGTGCTCTCAAGCATGTTGAATTGTTATGAAAATTACTCCATACATATTCAAAACACATTTATTGTTCCATTAAGTTAAGTTATGCTTTGTTCTAGTCTTACTGGAATGTCTTCGGTGATGATGATTATTATGGTGTAAAAAATGCTTTAGATACCGAGGATAAAAACTGGAGAATGCCATTTTACCATGCCAATATAATCTAGAGATAGCGATAGCTCTTTGACATAGCCGAACTATATGTTTGAAATATATTTTAACATATTCATGATAGAGTGATTCGTAGGTATCCTTTCTATAAGATTCAAAATCATAATTGCTCACTAGCTTCCAACATAACAAGATGGACTTAACAATGCTGAGTCATATTTTATAGAGTTGACGAAAAACATTAGCAATTATGCTTCCCATATGCTTAAATGACATGTGATATACTTTGTAATATACTTTTTGCTACCCGACACATACAATGCTGGTCGAGCATGTGCATACTGTGTGGTAAATTTAATATTAATACCAGTACTAGTAGGAGTCGTAGTGTAAACCCTTAGCCAAATCAGTAGGTGTCAACTTGGTCCATCCATTCCTTTCATAGTGGTACCATACTGAACTTTGTGGTCAAAAGGGCAACACTTCAGTATGATATGAAGGTTCCACAACTTAACATTGGGTTTTATCCTTTTCATGGTTAAGAGAATCATACTTGTTCGCAGGTCAACTAGTTGTTGTGGCAGATTGACTTAGAAATTCGAAAGTAGTTTCTTTGACCCTAAAAGTCAAATTTAAACCTCGGTTCATGCAGCAGAGTTAAGTGTTAGTTTTGTAACACAAAATCTGTTGCAAAAGAGCTCATACAATTAGAAGAGTATTAAATCTAATTCAATAGAAGATTTTCTCACTTTTTGTTTTATAACTGTAGGTATGTCCACATAGAGATAAAGAGAGCGTACACCACTTTTGGAATTCTAATCGCTGCAAACCAAAGGTGAAAACGAACATCATCACTATAACTCTATAAGTCCATAAGAGAGACTGGAAAATAATAACGGAAGGTCTAGACAAACTCTATCTTGTAGAATCAACCACCATTGCTGAGACAAGTAGACTGCGCTAGGAGAAACAGCTGCCATCAGTTAAAGCTGAATCACCAAAAGCCCACAACCTTATTTTATCTCACCTGTTAGTATGGGGCAAAGCATAATGTATGTCAACTCTTGACATTTTGAAGTATCCCCATAACCTTCTTGTATTATGAAATTTATAATCTATGTTTCTGTAGGATTACACAAATGTCTGGACTAATATAAAGGAACAACTTTTATATCCTTATACAAACTGTTAGCCACTTAAGAGTATACATAAAAAGATAGCAAATTTTGAGACTCAACAATTGCAAATGTACTTGCTTGATTCTGTTCTTGCATTCTTTTCATGCCCCCTTTTATTAGTACAATAGCTTTGTTCTTAATTATAAGCAAACTATTGAGACCTAATAAGTTTTCGAGTAAAAACACTAAAGATGGATGACATTTGTAACAGGTAACTCAGTATGATCAACACCAGTTTTCTGATATTTAATAAGCTTAAGAAGACTCCCTATTACCAAAATCGCCTTCGGGTTAATATCATGTAACGCCCTAGCATACAAACTCCTACACGCATGGCACGCTGCTTCATGCAACTCCTTGTTCTTCTTATTATTCTTACTAATCCCCATCAAACAATGACTTAAAATCCTCAACATCGGTTGCAACATCTCCCATGGTAGCAAAATGCGCCCTTCTTTCTTTCCAATCTTCGTCTCGCCTACTTTTTCCTTTTGATCATCTTCCTTCTCGTCGTCGTTGTCATCATCATCTTGGCCTGCCCATATGATGCAAAACTCACAAAAATCGAGCTTTGATTGAACCGGCATATCAGCAATCTTGCTATGATACAGCTCAAGAGCCACCCCAATGATCTGGGCGCGCTTAGTTGATCGGATGGTTCCTTGAGGCTCCAAAGCGGGTGACACCACAACAAGGTGAAGCTCGGGTGAAGCGATTTTATGAGGATGCTTATTTTCATGGTAAACACTCGGATGAGAAGCATCAGAAATGTTTATTGTAACCGCTTGGCCGTTACGTGAAGCGGTCTCGTGGGCATATATTGCCAACAAGACCGCTTCAAAACCAGCAAGCGGCTTCCTAAGTGGGACGCGGGAGAGGTATACTCCTGCGATTATTGGAAGGAAACGAAGGACTACGAGTTGCAGGTCAATTTTGGACGTGTGAAATGTGTCATAAAGCCATCGACAAAGCTGGTTGTCGCCTGCACCGGAGTCAGGTTGGCGGATGTGGTTTGAGATTTGTTCAGCAAGTTCTGGGTCGTTAAGGAGGGCGAACACGGGGTTTTCTGAGGCGGTGACGGGTTTAGGGACGGCAGGGAGGATGGTGGTGAGGGATTGGATGGCGTTTTGTGCTTGGGAGAAGGAGTCCGTCCATGATACTTGTTGGGTGGACATTGGTGGTATACGGTGGTTTATGGTGGTGATGATTTACTGATTTGGGTTTATTGGGTGGGTGGTAAATTTTTGGAGTTTTATGAGGAGAAAATTGTGGATCGCTTAAACGTCATCCTTTGAAATTTTGAAGTGAAATATATTTCTTGTTTCACAACCATCATACATATGTATGATTACTATTGCATTAAGATGTAAAAAGTATATACGTGACTGTAAACTCTTTACAATAAGGTTGAAAAATGTTTGAACTTCACAAGTGTTCCAACAACGATGATGCTTACCCAAAGTAAATTATCACACTATCTTTTTGTTCAAATTACTCATTCTACTAGTAAAATATTCACCATTGATTATTCTAAAATTTGAAATAGTCAAAAGTCAAAACAATGTTGTGGGTCAACCTAACCCAAAACCCAAACTAAAAATCTCCTTTCAACACAAACAACTTACCCAAATTGCCCCAAACTGCTAATTTTCCTCCCTCAGCTAATGGCCTTAATCTCAGGTGTGAATTTGTTACAAAAAGGCTAATTTACCCGATGATATCAACTTTCTGTGAGCTAAGACTACAACAATTAAGCAAACTATAAACTGACTGTTCATATCAAACTTGAGATATGTCAAATAGAAAAGGAAAAATTGAATTGAATGCCACAAAGGTGGATTTAGTTTCACATGATTACAAAGCTATTACAAGGTAACCATGGAGACTCTTTCAACTTTACTTTCGCCATTCCTTGCAACATATTCACAAAAGCATCAACAGAAAAGATCTTACAATTGATCAAAGCTCTCTTCAGCTATGACCAATATTATTTCGAAAAATACACATATCACAGAATCAAGTGCAACTACTACAACAGACAATTGTATTTCAATCACAACCTCAAGTGTTACTTGGTTGGGGGCTTCTGGTATCCCCAGGGGTTCTGTCTTGCCCAGTTCCACTGATCTCTGCACATCTCATCAATCCCATACTTTGCCCTGAAAACACAACAAACCGTCTCAAACACTAAACAGGCAAACACTACTATTTATAGAGAAGTAAATTACAACACACTCCCTCCCATATACTGTGATAAGATAAACGCTTATGCAGACCAAAGAAATACCATGTACTGTACTAATGTCAACAGTCAGATAAGTGATCGATTTACCCAACAAACTGAAATAATGCAGTTTACATAGAACAATAAAGATGTGATTACTTACTTCCAATCAAGCTCACTTGCAGCTTTGTCAGTGGACGCGTAAACTTCAGTAGCATCTCCTGGCCTTCTTGGGCAGAATTTAAGAGGGATTTTCTGCAAATAGTAAGTTGTTAGTAAATACAATATGATGGACAAGTGATAGAGACGGTTAAGCATGGAAAGTACCTTTCCGGATGCCTTCTCAAACGCAGTAACCATTTCAAGCACAGAGGTCCCCTTACCGGTCCCCAGATTACAAGCAAAACAACCTAAACAGCATCATTGTATATGTCAGCAATGATAACAATTGATATATGTCACCAATGATAATAATCGGTTAGGTGATATCATGCATGCAATTATTGTTGCTGACCTATATCTTCTTTAGTGAAAAGCTTCTTGAGTGCTGCAACGTGACCATCAGCCAAATCCATCACATGGATGTAGTCCCTAACCTGTTAGTCATCAACAATCATATATTCTTATATAGAAGGTTGACATCCTCAAAGGGACCATTTAACAAGAACATTGAATAAAGTACTGGTCAGTAATAACCAAATTGTTTCTAAGCACCATTTAGGTATATAAAAACCAAATTGTGTCAAGTTATTGTTAGCGGTCTCCATCATCTGCAACCATTATTTGTGTAACAAGTGTTATATACTTTTCAACCCCATTAAAGTACAATAAGTATAGAAACATACCGCAGTGCCATCATTTGTAGGATAGTCATGACCATACACATTCAACTCTGGTAATCTTCCAACAGCAACTTGTTGTATGTAAGGCATGAGATTGTTTGGGATGCCTATTGGATCTTCACCAAGTTTCCCACTCTCATGTGCTCCAACAGGGTTGAAGTACCTTAGCAGTATTATTTTCCACTCTGGGTCTGCAGTATGAATATCTCGAGCAATCTCTTCTAGATAAAGCTACACAAGCCAGAGATACAGGGGAGTAGTCAAATTTCAAGACTAAAACCTCAGTAATAAAAAACTGTAATCAAGTAACTAAAAGGGTGATCAACTCTTTGAACCGTAAAAGAATGCAACTTGCAACCACAAACAGATTTTGGAAATGTAAATTCAACACAACCATTTTACTTGGTACTTTTCTCCAAAAATCAGATGATCTTACAAAGTGTTAGTTATCGGTTTTTTAAGAACAATTTGTTTACAACAAAAGCAAAGTTTATTCTGGTTTAGAAATAGTCAAAACACTAACAGATAGAGCACCTTTAAGGGCAGTAATGTGATACCTTTGTGCGCCCATAAGGATTCATTGCCTTCAGTTCAAAGTCCTCATCACATGGAATTTTCTTAGGCTGCCCATAGACGGTAGCAGAAGATGAGAAAACCAACTGCACACCAAAAGTCAAATGTAAGTATGGGGAAACAGGGCACCATGATGAAAAACTCAGATATGAATACAACACTGAGATTAATTACAACAGCTCTATGAATCTAGAATTTAGGATGGACCAGAAGACAGTATTTGAAACCATTCATATATTCAGCACGGACCTTCTTACAGTTGTATTTAGCCATGACTTGGTACAGAGTGATTGACCCAATCAAGTTATTATCAAAGTAACGGAATGGGTGAGCCATGCTTTCACCCACAGCTTTGAGCCCAGCAAAGTGTATGACAGCATCAAACCTATATTACATACATAATAGGGATTAAAGAAGACTTGTAATCGCATAATAACCTTTCGTGTGAAAATTAATGAAGAATCCAAGCGGGTGCTCAAAGGTAATAGCACTAACTGAATTTATATAATGATGGACATACTTAGCCTGGGAAAACAGCTTCTCCAAGTCCTGCTTATTCCTGATATCACCCTGCAACCAACAGTTACCACCATTTCTAGTCATATGCCAAAATCAAACTCGTATTGTAAAAGTGAATCGTATAAACAAAATCTCAACTCCAGAAGTCAATTCAAGTACAATATTTTCTCATAAACGTATCTAGATGTCTATGGGTCTACAGTTCTACTATTAAGGATATTTTGCAAAATATTTAATCTGATTACGTCTAATATATTATCAGAAGCCACAGAGTCTAATTGTTATAAAACACAAAATTTTATCTACTTAAGCCTAAAATCACGATCATAGAGCTTCATGTACGTCAATTTTCGCATAATTTGTACAGTTATCACACATATTTGAATAATTTATCTCCATAAACAATTATACATCTTCATAACCATACGTATACAGTAATTCTCACATTATGCAGTACATGTTCTGATGTTCATCAAGAACACATACAAGCTAAAATCACACAGTCAAATCGCTAACAAAATACAAATAAAATCAGATACACTTCTTAAACCGAAACTCACAATTACATAATTCATTATTCACTTCACTTTTCACATAATTCAGATGATTCTCGGACCGTAACAGTACATACACTAATCATCAAAAACTCAACTCTATTTTCATCATCAACACATAGTAAATCACTCAAACTGCAACATAATTCATCTGATTCGTGATTCGCTTCAATTTTCACATAATTCTCACATCGTAACACAACATATACAGTAACTTTTACATATTCCACTAGATATAAATCAAACACACACAGTAAACATGTTCCTATCGGAACGTATCAGTAATTCTAAAACAATACAGTACATCTAAACCTAAACTCACAATCAAACAGCAAACCACTCGAATTACATCATCATTAACGTAAATCATCATTCGCTTTAATTTTCACCTAATTCGCATAACTCTCACATCCTAACACTACGTGCACACTAATAATCACAAATTCAACCAAAATCCTCATCAACACACAGTAAATCACTTAAACTACAACATAATTCGTCCGGTTCATCATTCGCCTCAATTTTCAAATCCTAACTCTACGTATACAGCAATGCTGCAATTCTCACAGAATAGAGTATTTGTTCATCTTAAACATCTTCGTAAAGGTCACGGACACACTAGTTATCACAAATTCAACTAGATATTCATCAACAACACACACAGTTACACTAAACCACTCAAATTACAACACACACACTTTCCGATTCATAGTTCGCTTCAACAAGTGAAATAAGGTGTTAACATAATCAGTAACTTTCACACAGTCAATCAATTTTCACATATTTCGCTTAATTCAAAACACTTGTATTACATCATCATTCACGTAATTCACCATTCACTTCAGTTTTCACATAATTCGCATAATTCTCACATCGTAACACTACGTACACACTAATTATCACAAATTCAACTAGATATTCATCAACAACACACACAATTACACTAAATCACTCAAACTACAACATAAAATGATCATTCGCTTCAATTTTCACATCGTAAGCTAAATATCACATAATACAGTTAAAAAAAGAAAAAAAAGAAAAAAAAAAGAAAAAAAGAAAAGTAATTCAATAACTAACAATAAGCTGTTAGAATCGATTTTTTTTCACATATTTCGCTTAATTCTCAATAACACACACCGTAATTCAAAAAAAATGTATAAAAAATAGTGTAGTAGTTATTATATATACCAGATGAAACTGGAGATTACGAGAGAGTTCGGTTCCAACTAACTCACGGACACGAGTAACGGCCTCTTCAACGGAATTATCAAGGTTATCGATAATAGTGACATGAAAGCCTTGATGAAGGAGCTGTACAACAGTATGTGTGCCTATGAATCCTGCACCACCTGTAACTAATATTGATGAACTCATTTTTATTTACAGTTACAAAGTTTGTTACAGAAGAAATTGTTTCTAGAGAGAGAAAGAGGAGATTGAGCAAATCAAGGAATTTGATTTTGTGATTGTGAAGCGGAGTTATTTATATATATTTGGTCACGCGCAATGTGTGAGTTGAGTGGGTCGTTTTTTTTTAAAAGATAAATAAAGGATTTTTTTGTCCAGATAAAAAGTGGTCATTTATCCTTTTTATTTTTTGAAAGAACGTGGTTCGTTATTTTAGATGCACGTAATAAAAAGTTTGTTTAACTGGTGTAGGGCTGAGCACCGAAGGTTCAAAACCGAACCGGACCGACGAAACTGACCGAACCAACAAAAACCGAACTGGACCAACGGCCCGTCGGTTCGGTTTCGGTTTCGGTTTCAGGTTTTACATGATTTCGGTTTCGGGTTGATTCGGTTCGGCTCAAAACCGACAAAAACATGCCAAAATAAACATGGACCGACAAACCCGAACCGAACCGACGGCCCGTCGGTTTGGTTTCGGTTCCGGTTTTTCATGAATTTCGGTTCTCGGTTTTTTCGGTTCGGGTCGGTTCCGACCCGATGATCAGCCCTAAACTGGTGTATCAGTAATTGTCGAATTAGAAATATAATTAAGATGAAGGAAAAAGAAAATCACGGTCATAAATTTTAAATAAATTCATAAAAATAGATGCATTTTCTTATTATTTTTCATTCCTTATTTAAAATATGTGAATATAATTTCTTTGCATTTCTTTTTATTTTTTAAAACGGCTTATTGTATTTAGGTAGTAGTAACATTCAATTAGACAGTGATTAAATATTAGTATTAATTAACCTCAAACTTTTTTTGTAAGTTGAAAATTGCATTCTATACATATTAATAAATAAATTGAATAATACTCACACATATCAATGACGTATAGCTGCAAAATAATTGTAATTGTGAACTTGTGGTTCTATTGTGACATTTGATGCTACACTTAATATTCATTTTGTAGTTATTACGAGAAAAAAATTATAAATTAAAAAACAAAAAATGATAAAAGTTTGCAGATGTTGTTACTATTTTTAATAAATAATATATTATGAATGGTTTAATTTAACCTCAGTTAAAATATTTCACAGCACAATAAGTGGGTTTTACCAGTCTTATTGGTCGCATAACGACGTCGTGTAACTAATGGTCACATAGTTTAGTTAGGAGTTTTGATGTGTTAATGCTTTTAAATTCAAACCTCGCTAGTTAAATTAAAGATGACAACGAAAAGGTTCAGAAATGGTTATGAAAAATACTGATTAAACGGAGTAGATTTTAGTTATAGAATTGTTATCTTGAAAAAAAAAATGTTTACATATCGATATTATGTATGGGAATTGTTTTTGTGAATCATTCGCTATCACAATTATAGTTGTACAATATACATCAATGATAAAGTAGGTCTTAAAGAATCATAACGAGGATAATAGTGATAGATTAATGATCCATGTATGATTAATAAAATATCTAATACAGTAACCAAAATGATGATTTTAAAAAATAGAATATAACAAATGGTAATATATTAGCTATAATTTTTTATAGTTATCTCTTTACAATTTCATGTTATAATTTGTGGGTCTCAATGGTCCCTGAATCATTTTAGTGAGTCCTGAATTATTTCTTGTGTAATTTTAGTGAGGATTGTAGCCATCTTAGCTATAATAATTATAGCCAAGATATCCCTGTAGCAAATACCATGTTTCACTTCATTTATAAATGATGTAAACGTATCTGTAATTTGACTTTTAACTATTAATCATAGATGAAAGTACGATCTCACCGTAATTTTAACTACAATTGAAAAGCCTTATCATAGTAAGTTTGAGGATAAAGTAATAACACGTGAGGCATAAAACCAAAAAATATTCTTTTTAACAAGAAGATACTACATATTCTTTTCTTTTTGTGCACTTCTAGTGATTTCTTACCTTTTATGTGCATACGTAACCATAAAACTGAAGCAGTTTCTTTTCATGATACTTTCAAATATTTATATTCTTTATCTGTATGACATATAATAGTGTATTTTAATACGATGTGATACCGGAAACAACGTCCATATCATGATAAGCAATAATGGAATCAGGTGGGTATGGGTTTCAAAACATCTATGAATTTTTGCGGCGTAGTTTTAATTTTTATAAAAATTCTAAAATTTTGGTAGATGCATCTGAACCTCAAGAAATATGTTGATGTTCTTATCTAGTTTTTAGCAAAATGCACATGGTCTTGTTTTAGTATGATTTCGTCCTTTACGATAAGGTATTAGTCGCTTTCATTGTTTCGTAAGCTTGTAAATATCACGTCCATATCTCACTTTTGAATCACAAGTATCAAATTATATAGAGTTGCATTATGCTACATTATTTGTGGATGCCAAAAATAATTATACTAGAGTTCATCTCGATGTCTAGCAAAACATGTCTCTGTTATACATCATATGATTTGTTCGAATTGAAATTTCGAAACGATTTAGCCAAAAGTTAGGAATGCAATGTTTTTAAGTCATCATAACACCAAAATCACAAAAAGTTTCACTTAAAGTTAGGAACCAATCATGTATACTATGTATGATTAGCGTTAATATGTTCATCCAATAATCTGGAATGGATCCATGTTTTTTAAAAGGGTGTTGCACAAAAAAAAATGTTGGCTAACTAAAGTTATATCGTGAGAAACGAAAGTAGCAAAAAAAAATTTTTAAAGGTTGCACATACCACAAAATCAGCAGTTTTGAAATTTTTTTACACTTTATAACCTAAATCGGGTATAACTCATGCCATACCCGAGTCTGTCCATGCCAATAATTGAAGAGTACAACTACATTGTTAGATGAAAACTTTAATAATAGGTTGTGCCAAAACCTTAGATAGGATAAGTTAGAAAAGGGTCCCAATTTTATTGGATATAATTTACAACTCGTGACAGGAGGACTTATTTCAAAAGTTATCGATAAACAATGAAATAATATTCTTGTAAAGATAAAAATGATTTGTGATGGGATTTTCTACGAACAAGACTTCGGGGATAAACATTAAAAATGCGATAGCAACTCCTCGATAATAGACGTTACGTGAATGAATTTGTAGTTTTCTTATAAACAAATTACTGCGTGTTATATGTGCTTTAAAATGCTTTATAATAAGCCTTGAAGTCATAATCTTACGTGATATAACTTCTATTTCTATTTGTTTATTTAAGAGTTAGGATCAAATGAGGAAAAAACTTAAAATGATAAAAATAAGAAGTAATTATAATCACACATTTGAGATAAACTAATTTGTGTAGAAACAAAAATAAACTTTCACTCATATTTTTTCATTTTTTTCATTATTCAGCTATCATTGCAAGAACACGAGCAACCAAGCGTACCTTTCAGATTCATTACAATAACACACACAAACATGTATACCTTTAAGCAAACTATTCTTTATAAGAAAATGCTAAATGTTCTTAATTTGTGTTCTTACTTATCATTCTAACTTTAAGATCAAAACAAGTATAAACATTAATGATTGAGATTAAGAAATATGAATAGTGGATGAAACATTAAAACCTATCAAATTTTATGTCAAATAATGAAGATAAATAGAAGGATATTCTAATATCCTTTGATCTTCTATAGAAAAAGAATATAATCATTTGATACACGTACATGACTTAATTATGAGATGTCGTATACGGCTTATGAGACAACGATAGCGAAAACCCCTGTTTAGTGATAGATTCTTGCTTCAAAATATCATAAATTATAGGCTCCACCACGGCTTTTTATTCATTCATGACAATCTGTTCATTACAATGTTATACGGTATGCTATAAAGCATGTATAAAATGGTGTGTTTAAAAAAAAAAAAAAAAAAAAAAAAAAAATTATGTGCGAATCAATCACATAAATAATTTAGTACTTCCTAGAATACAATATTATTTCAAATGTTATATTCAAGGTATCTACATCAGCATGCGTTTTTTGGTATATCAAATACGTACAACACTCTAATTATTTAAACATGCATTTTAGAATTAAACTAAAGAACACGAAAAGCAAATTATTCTCTAGTAACTTGAATGAACAAAAATCCCGAAAATAATGAACTAAAAGAAAACAGTTCTAACTCAATATCAATAAGCAACTAAATATAAAAGTTAGCCAGAAAGCGAGCTATGAATTGTGTTACACACTAGTTCATGAATCTATCGCCTTTGCGTCCTCCAGTTGCCTCGAGTGTTCCTCAGTTAGCTAAGTAGAATCTCCATCAGTGATTACTCAACTTGGTTCTGAAATACAAGACACTGATACATCATATGGAGTATTTGTAACACAACTTTTCGACATGTTTATTTTAGAACAATCAAGATTTAGTACGATATCTTTTCCCGTGAGAGAAAAATCTATGTGGTTCACGGAAACCTCAAAAAAAATACCCTTAAATCCACACTTAATATGGTGACAATATATCAAGACAACCTATCATGATTTCAGTTCCGTTAATAATTGGCTAATTGATATAATGAAATTTATTGATAAGGAAATTAAACTATATTAGACTCATAATAATTGTAATGTTAATTATAGGGTCAGATACTATTGATATTAAACATAAGGGAAACAAAAAGAATAGTAATTAAGTAAAAGAAATTAAGAGGTTAAAATAAAGACCTACTTGATGTATCGATTTGGTGAAACAAAAGTCTCGATGTATTTTCCTTCTTCGGGGATATCCAGCCAATCATTGTTAACCAAATGCGGATCAGCTTCATTTACATGCTTCTTTGTAGATGGATCGACTACGTATAGATGACCTTCATAATCGTACATGAGCCAATTTCCATTGCTCATCAAGTGAACCGGCTGTAGAGACAAAGGTTTACCTGTTTTGGGAGACAAAGGTTTACGCGATTTGGGCCAATAAGTTGCGACATTTGTCCAATGTTTTCCATCTCCATTCATCTTCCACAACTCGATGCGCCACTTATCCTTTTTCCTAACCCCATACTTGGGGCACAAGTATAAGCATCCCTTATGAACCACAAATCTCAAATACTCTGTCATTCGATTTCCAAAAGGTAGACTTGACATCTTTATAAACTCTTCTGTCTTAGTGTCAAACTTTATGACAGGAATAGAATTTACTAGTGCATTTAGTTATGGATGTCATTGATTCAAGCTACTAGGCTGGAGAAGAAGATTTTTGAGATTGAGGTTCACTTACATCTTCGACATCTGTAATGTCGATATCTTCTACACCAACAGCCAATGATTATGGTGTATCACTTTCCCCACTCAATTTCTCTTCATCGTCATCATTGGATGATTCATGTAAGGATGCCTTTCTCCGAAGTTCTCTTACTTGGTGGAATTCATCACAGTGAGCCCGTCTCTGGTCTTTGAAGCTTGCACTCCTGCCTATTTCAGAACCTGCAACATTTTTTAAAGCCGGAAGTCATAATATTGAATACTTGAACAATTAAATCCCAAGCAAAAAATACAGTGTAACATAATATCCTTCTAATGATCTCAATATAGCCTAATGGTTTTTTCATGCTTATAAATCATGAGATTGACTACAATTTGCAGAGATCATAATCTGATGAAAAAAAAAAAAAAAAAAAAAAAAAAAAAAGGTTAGAAGAAGAACCTTCATTATCTTCATCCATAGCATCCACTTCATCATCTGATGTTGTCCAGCCAGAGGTGCGTGAGTTATTGTTACAATTTGCAGAGATCATATCATTGAACACCGAAGGAATTGATTCAGAACGCTCAGTATCATCATCATCATCCTTTTCAGACAAACACGGATTGCTTCCAGGAGACAAAGATCCTACACAACATTGCAACTATAAGAAAATTTTCAAACTTAAAAGATACCAGTTTAGGCCTTTTATATTTGGACTAAATTGCAAGTGATGACTCATATCAGCATTCAAGCAGCTATTTGGGAAGGTATTGCAGCTGATATGGTGAGATTACCCTATGAAAAATAGCATTTGAGTGTCCTAAGAACACTATTGCTAGCTGCCTCGGTCTACAGTATTTAACATGAAAGAGATTTCAGACTGTTCAAAGGTAAGGTAAGGGCGTAAGGTCGGATGATGTTGTGCTCAATCGTGTGATTTAGTCAGTTAGACTCAAGTTGAGTACATTACAAGTGAAAAAATCATTAGAATGTTGCTAAATAATGGAATGTGCAGTTTGTGCTAAAAGCATGCAAATCAAATGATTAGATGGTCCTGGCACACAGACCAGATTCATTGCTGGGACAGGGTTCTTTGGGATACCATTTGGATGGGGGCTAGTGAGTCATAAGATAGGACTACCTGGCCCTAACAACTGACCGTCCCAAAAGAGTGATCACAAGATGGTTGAATCAAAAAGGTGTTAGTTTGCTTGGTCTGTCTTAGAATGGTTTGTGTGTTGTGATTAGCATGAATATTCATTGTAATTTGTTTATAGCTAGATGTAGTGATTCAAAGGGTCTGTCTTTGGATTACTATAGGTTAGTCACATAATTTGGGTATAATATATAACTTTCGCCTTTTACCAAAACAAAACAAAAACATATGCAATTTCATCATGAATTGAAAATGCATAATAAATGTATAGTAATATCACGGTTTGTGTACAGGACAGTCATTATTTATGAAAGAAAGTCACAACTTTCGTTTAATTTTTCCTCATCCCAGTGGTTAATGTATCGCTCTGACTTTTAGCATGGCTTGTTAACCTTTCATAAATCTAGAAATTAGTTCTACTTATTTTGTTAATCTTAATTGTTAACCTTTCATAAATCTAGAAATTAGTTCTACTTATTTTGTTAATCTTAATTGTTAACCTTTCATAAATCTAGAAACTAGTTTTACGTATTATGTTAATCTTAAAAACCCTAATCACTCAGTGATAACAGATCAGGACAAGGTGTAACATAATACCTAAAAAAGAGCTGAAATAACATAATATAAATGAATTCATATTGAGGAAGTAAAGATGTACTCGTATCAACTTACCATCAGTATGAGGCATATGATGATAAGGAGTCTTTGGTTCTGTAATCTTTTGCCTTATAGGTTTGTTGGATTCGATTTCAGACAGTTTCTCCTCGTCCCACCTCACAGACCTCCTCCTGCTTACCAAAAACGATAACATCAGCACGTATCCACCCAAGAAACAAATTACAGCACTAACAGAGTTTATCATTTACGGTTACTTATATCCCCCCACGGATAGACATGTAGTGGATCTCCCCCACATGGTTATAAATATGAGATGCAGATGTTTTATTTTTTCGTGGCATGAGTATATACTAGTATACTGTAACAACTAACACATATGAATACTACATTAAGAGCAGATGTCATAGAATGTTACCCTATGTCTCCCATTGTAGCCATTCTGAAAGCTAAGAATCACCAGCGGCTGAGTTGGCAGTTAGCTGTGACAAAAAAATAACTGTATTTATATAACTGCAAAGTTCCTATATGAAGGCTCATAAATTATAGAGTAAGTGATGATTATTCAATATTCCTTTTAAAGCTTAACGGGTAGTCAAGACATTTTCACTTGATTCTTACACGCGCAGATATCATAACCAAATAAAGAATTACTAGTAATTTGTTAACTTAAATGCCAACAAACGAAAATTATATAAGCCAGAAAGTTTCAAAATAAGCCACAAAAAGTGGGCTTATGAAACATAAGCCGAAAAACAAATAAGCCATAAGCCGGCTATATAAGCACCCCCCTAAAAGGCACTTAGGGGGCATTTTTTATATAAGCTTATATGTGGGCTTATGGGCTTATTTGATTTCAGCTTATAGTTCATAAGCCTCAATCTTGTGGCTTATTGGCTTATATAGGCATGTTATATCATAATAAGCTTATATATATACCAAAATAAGCCAGAAAATTAAGGCTTATGAAATATAAGGTGAAATCAAATAAGCCCACATATAAGCTTAAACAAACACCTTAATAATAATAATGAGTAAGATATAGTAGCATTTAAAAAATTGAAAAGAAACAATAGATCACATATAAGTTAATTTTTTAGGATCTAATCTAAATATAAAATCAGAATGAATGAATAAGAGCAATAATAAATAAATAAAAAGGAATAAGAAGATGAGCCGGAATTTGGTTTACCGTTACACGGCGACGAGAAGATCTGTTTGTTTTAAAATCCGGAAACAGATTTTTTTTTTTTTTTTTTTTTTTTTTTTAATTACTTTTTCTTTCCTTTATATCACCATCTCATGTAGGGGTGAGCATATCGGACCGTGGACCGGACTGGACCGAACCGAGAAACCTGACCGGACCAGACCGAATCTATTTCGTTCCGGTCTTCAGTCTACACTTTACCTCATGTTCGGTCCTCGGTCCAGTCCGGTCTTATGTACAACTGAGTAACTGACCATTAATTCCTTCTCGGACCGGACCAACCGAAGGACAGGACTGATCAGGACCGGACCGAACATCTTCGGCTTGATCCTCGGTCCGTGATTTTGGTCTTAGTCGGTCTCGGTCAAGTCCGGTCTTGGTCGGTCCAGTTCGGTTTTCGGACCCTGATCACTTCGGTTTAGTAGTGATCAGGGTGGCACATCCTCTGTAGAAGCAAGCAAAATTGCCGACAGAGAATCAGATTCAATAAAAGCATGATTCCATCCATTTGTAGCAGCAAGGATACAAGCTGATCGAATGGCACTCAACTCGCTAGCAAGAACCGATTCACTACGACATTTTTCACCCAAACATAGAAGCAAAGATCCACTACAATTACGAGCAACAATCCCAATAGCGGCCGATGAGACTTTAAAAGAGGCATTACAGTTAAGCTTCGCGAGATTCGAAGTGGGGGGGATCCACTTACGTGAATTTTCATGCGAGATGCCATTGGTTTTCGGTATACAAGTGGTATCAGAAGAAACATCAATTGAATGAAAAACATCATCATTTATCTGAGCTTCCAAAATAACACTAGCAGGAATAATTTTGACTTGTTCAAATATGAAGCGATTTCTCGCTTTCCAAATAGACCATGCAAGCGTGGCAAAAGAAGAAAGGAAATTTGTAGAAGCATCTTTAGATTGGAAAGGCTGTAACAAAGATATTATACGAGAAGTAATAGTACCTGATAAACCATCTAAACGGAGGCCCAAGAATGAGCCGAACCAAACAGGCTTTGTCCATTCACATTCGAATAACAAGTGTTCTACAGTCTTCGGGAAGGAATGGCAAATGAGGCATGTTGGGGAAGTTGCACAGTTGCGTCGAAATAAAGCATCACGCGTAGAAAGGGCATTTGAACAGGCCCTCCACCAAAAGTTCTTAATTTTTGGGACTGTTTTTAAACGCCAAATTTACTTCCAAAATTCACTTGTTGGACTTCTGGAGGAAGATGCATAACTCGTTTCATTCTTTTTCCAATTAAGCGCTTGACGATACCCGGATCGAACTGTATAAATCCCTTTTGAATCATAATGCCAAACAAGCTTATCTTGAGCCCCTGTAATAGAAATAGGAATGCGTGATATAAAATTTGCCTCACTAGGGAATAAATGAGCATGCAATTTATTTACATCCCATTGTCCATGAGTTATGAAATCAGAAACTTTCAAAGAATTTAAAAACGGACCACGTTGCTGACGAATGTAAAAGTCTTCCTCGTATGGAACCCACCAGATATTCAATATTGGAGATCTCAAATGAATTTACAGTTGTGCTGGGCTCCTCGTGCATGTAACTTTGCGGCTCATCATGTTGCAAAAGTTGCTTATGTTTCTGATGTAAATTTCATTTGGCGTGATAACTTTCCTTGTGATATTACCTCCATAGCGAGGAGTGATGCTTTGTAGTTTGGCTTCGGCTTCTGTTTAATATATTTGATGTTCAAAAAAAAAAAAAAAAAAAAAAAGTAATAAAGGAAAAATGTTGAGGTGACAAGACTTTTGGCTATAAACGAGCCTTATAGCTCATGGGCACCCAATGTTCTCAATTGATACGCCTGTGCCATTGAGTGACACACAAGTAACACAACGATCGTTGGGAGATGTCTACCGATTTAAATTAAATATATTCTATGCTTGATAACTTTAGTTTTGTAATAAACTTTTTGAATATGGCATAATTGTAAAACAGTTGGAAAATATCACAACGGATTCAGTTCAAAACTCATTGAACGGACATATTGGGATGATTTGGTGATTTGGAGGAGTTTGCAAATGGTTTAAGGATTACGGGTTAACTACTCAAAGGTGGTTTACTGCCAAAAGGGCTTGTGACTATCACTTTAAAATGTGTGAGGTCTCAAGTTCAATTCTTGCTAGGTGCAAACAACCTTGAAGTGGTCACGCTAACCTCCTGAAAAGGGAGGGCTTTACCTGGTTTGAGTTTGTGTGGCGGTAGATTCAAACCCCGTAGATTAGTCGACTAAAAGGTTGGAAACCACGGTTAACCAAAAAATGGGATTACGGGTTAATTGCGAACATCAAAGTAGAAACAAGGCTCGACTTTTCTCGAGTAACCTCTCCTTACCCGCATACTTGGATTTGAATCTGTGCGGGCCCAAACTTTTAATAGGCCTCAAGTTCGGAATAAAGTCCAGTATATACATAACTATTGGACTGTTGGTACATTTTGAGTTGTATAAGGCCCATTACACCTAGCATGATAACGATTCTGGTCACTTATAATTACGAAGATTCAGAATATATCATATAATCAGACTATGTAGGATGATTTTTTTTTATTTTTTATTTGCCTTATTGTTTAATAATTAACTTTAGTCCCATAACTTATAACTTGGATAAAATAAAATTCAAAACTTGAATTCTAAATGTTATATTCTCAAATAAGCATATACTCACAAGCTGATTTTTTAAACGGCCCGAAAAAAAAATAATAATAAATAATAATAATAAAACTTAAAATGCAAAAAGAGTTGAAAAACATGTAAAAAATTTTGTTTTCAAAGACTTCGTTTATTATCATAGCACAGGCCCTTAAAATTTACGGGACGACAATGCTTACCCGTTTGCTTCACATTGTCTATTCATAAGTCATGTGTTTCACAATAAGTCTTTAAATTTAAAATTTAAACTCAACTTCTAACAATTTTTTAAAGAGCAAAACTGAAGTATACTTTTCCAAAATTATGTATCATGACGAAAAAAGTACAATAGTAGTAATAGTATTTAGCAATAACAACAACATACCCAATCCCGCCAGAGCGAGGTATGGGGGTGGTGAGATATAGACAGATCCTACCTCTACCTCAGGATGAACCTGAAGGTAAGGAGACTACTTTCATGAAGACCTCCGGCTGGTGTGTGTAGTGGAAACCCAAAGGAATGACGAAAAATAAATAAATAAATAAATAAATAAATAAATAATAATAATAATAATAATAATAATAAGATAAATAATAATAATAATAAAATAAAATAAAATAAAAATATTAATAAAAATAATAAAATGAAATAATAATAATAATAATAATAATAATAATAATAATAATAATAATAATAATAATAATAATAATAATAATAATAATAATAATAATGTCGTCAGTCTGATATTTAATCCTTCCGCCGATTCTGCCACCAGCACAATGTCGTCAGCAAAAATCATGCTCCACGGAATGCCCTCTGGATCCCTCGAGATAACTCATCTAGAATCAAGGCGAAGAGGTAAGGGCTAATGGCAGATCCCTGGTAGAGCCCAACATCCATCGGGAAAAACTCTGAGATACCTATTGAGCACCTTACACGGGCCTTAGCCACCTTATACATATCCTTAATGACCCTAATGTATCTCCTCGGGGTTCCTTTATCAATAAGGGTTCTTGGTGTGTGCCTATTCACACACATTTTTCTGTCCATATTAAGACCAAAACAGACACAAACTAACCATAAATGCCAAAGATATTGTGTTTTTGTGTTTGTGATCATGCAAGAATGGATATTTCAGAAATTGGCAAAAATCAGGCCAAAAAGGACAAAAACGAGCACGAGTTTGGAAATCATATCAAAAGCCAGAGCCGGGGAAGCAAATTACCACTTTTGAGCTCAGATTGTCAAAACACACCTTGAAGAATCACAAAATGCCAAAAATAGCCCTTGGAGCAAAAGTTTACAAAATTGGCAGAACTGGTCCCTCAAGTTTGGAATTTGGCAGAAATGGCCCCTGAGCATTGGATTTTGGAAGAAAAAGTCAATAATGGTCTTTGGAATTCACAAGTTATCAAGTTTAGTCCCTGGGTGAAAAGTTTGAGGAATTTACAAATTTGGTCCCTGAGGTTTCAGATTTGGCAAAAATGGTCCCTGGAGTTTCAAAAATGGAAAATGTCAACTGTGGTCCTTGTACTATTCAGACTTGGCAAGATAGGACCCCTTGTGAACTTTGAAAAATTTACAAACTCAACCCTTAAATTTCAGTGAATTGCAAAAATGGTCCTTGTTATAATTTCTACTACCAAACGGACCTAATTACTAAAACCAAATCCAATACAAACCCAAACCAAACACCCTGATCCAACACCCACCCCTGATCCACTAATCCTAAGCCCAAACCCCTTAGGCCCAACCTCCCATTTTATTAGTAATAATAACCGGGTCAAACTCCCCTTTGACCAACACCTTTCCCTCCCATCTTCTTCCCCACTTGCAACTGCAACACATCAAATCACCACCCCCACCATCCTAGTCATCCCACCGCCCTTGGCACTATACACCTACCATCACCTCACATTTAATGCCACTACCCCCTGTTGCAATTTAAGCAGGCTAAAAGCCAAACAAATTTTCCCGCCAAAAATTATTTGAGGGCTAGGATTTGTTCAAATGATCTAATGATTGAGATTAGTGATGGGAAAGCTCAAGTGGGACGCAAGGAACCCTATAAATCACTATAAAACCAAGAAGGATTGAAGACAGAGTAGTAGATCATGGTTTATTTTCTTATGTCGAATTAGTGTAAAAGTAATTTTTAGTTATTAAAACTGCTTCCTAAAGCTTGTACTCAGTTCCTGTATTGCAATTTAAGCTTTCTTTAATCCCAATTCCAAGTTTCATAAGTTACATTCAAGTTTTGCATTTTCAATTGAAATTTCTCTTTTTACCTTAATTATGTTATAAGCCACAGTTTACTGTCTCTTAAGCTTAATATAAGTTCAATATAAGTTAATATAAGCTCAGTAGTCCTTAAAGTGTGTTCACTTTACAAAAACTCAAAAATACAAAAAAAAAATAAGAAAAATATTTAAAAAATAAAAATTCAGCGAAGAAGAGAAGAAGAAGGTTGGAGCATGGTAAATCTTGGATGGCCATGGGTTAGTGCTTCTTGGGAAGCTTTAGGAATGGTTCATGGTCTTTGATTCTTGGTAATAGCAGGATTGCAAATTTGTAAGCAAAATCTCATTTCTGCTTTTCACTATTCCAATGCTTATTATGTGCTTGTTGCTGTGTTTCTGTGTTTATTTAGTGTACTCTAGTGATATTGTAGGATAAAATCAAGTTTTGGATCATTAGATCTCATTGTGCTCAAAAATATTGGTTTCACTGTCAATTTATCATTTTATAAGATCTTAAGTATTAATAGTTGTAACCCTTGTTTCTGTGCTTACTTAGGCTTATTAGATCTCATTAAGTTGATAAAAAGAAGTTTCAGAGTTCTAGGTATCCATTTGTTTCAAAAAACCAAAAATCATAAGTCATCTCAGGTTGTTTGGATTTGCTTGCAACTCTGTGCTAAGGCCTGTTATTGTTGTTGTTCTTGGTTCACCCAAGTTACTTTAGGTTGTAAAAGAGTATTTGAACCATAAAATATAGACCTTGTTTGAGCCAAAGTCAAAATCAAGGTTTAATCTCTTGATCTCATTCACTGTTAGGAATTAGAATCTCAAATCACTCACATCAGTGTATAAGTTGATAAGATAGCTTATTTGAGTTTCCTTTTAGCTTAATATAACATCATCAGCAACTAGGATTAGATCAAAGTTCATTAAAGTCAACTTAGGTGTTCATATCAAAAAGTCAAAATTGCATAGTTTAACAGAAAGTCAGTTTTTCAAAGAATTTTTCTGATTTTATCTTTCAACTTTAGACCTTAAGCTTTTTGAAGGATATACTTTGTTAGCTAAACTTGTGAAATCCACCTTTGGATCATTTTTAAGATTTTTTTCTGGCTTATCCACTGGCTTATTTAAGCCTGCAGGGAGAGAACCTCCCTTGCACCAGGGCAATTGCTCAACTTTCATAGGCTCACCCTGGGCTTTCCTGTAGGACCTAGACCTCACCATTAGCTTTTTAGGTAGCTTATTTGATGCGGTGAAGACTTTGCAGCATGTTGTGAAGACTTTGCAGCCCACTTAAGCCCAAGTTCTGATTATGTTTAATTAGGAGTTTTTTTTTTTTTATTTATTGTTATTTTAGTAGTTATCTGATAAGTTATATCATATTAGGATTAGGATTACAGAATTAGTATCCAGCCAGGATTATACTTTTTCTGCTATAAATAGGGGTCGAAAGTTAGGAGGTCGATGTCTTGTTTGTTTATCAGAATACTTATTATCATTAAAAAAGAGTCGAGAATCTGTTTCTCAATTCTCTGGTCCAGTAAACCTTATTACTCCCTCTCAAAGTTTGACAATACTTAATTGTCTATAACCTGTAGCCTTACGCTACATCAGTTGGTAATCAGAGCCCAACATGATTCGATTAGAGGACCTCTTCTACTTCAAATCGTGATTAGAAAATCTAGTCAGATTCTTTGGTTTGATTTTCAAATCGCAATTCTCCCAGGTAACCTATTTGAATTCAGATACTTGTTTGTTTTTAGTTTTCTGATTCTGTATCTATTAAAAAAAGTTTCCAATATTACTATTTATTCAAGCGTTACTGGTATAATGGCTGGTGATGATGTTAATAATGATCGAGTTGAGAAGCTCGAAAATTCGCTTAAACAACTTGAGGAAACCGTCCAGAAGTCATTGCAACAAATAACTCAAAACATAGCAACTTTAATGACACATGACAACGAAGATCAACCAATTCGTGGTGGTCCACGACGAATGAACAGGGGTCGTGGGAATGCTCGACCTGAGAGACAATGTGTCCAACAACTTAATTATGGTGGTGAAGATTCTGATGTTGAGAACGAGTATGAAGATGATTGGGAAGTAAGAGGAATGCGTTTTGGTCACAGGGGTGCTACCGATTTTGATTACCGCCAACGTGCAAAAGATGTCCCGACTTTCCATGGTTCAATGAATGTCAAAGATTATTTAGATTGGATGGGTGAATTGGATACCTTTTTCAAGTTCTACGAAATTCCTATGGATAATCGAGTTAATCTAGTTGCTTACAAGCTCAAGGGTGGTGCACAATCATGGTGGAAAAACTTGCAAACTACACGGGAGCGCCAAGGAAAACTACCCATTGTTAGTTGGGAGAGAATGGAACGAGAGTTACGTAGGAGGTTCCTTCCACCCAATCATGACCAAATATTGTTTAATCTTCTCCAAAATTGTGCTCAAGGAAACCGTTCTGTGGAAGTATACAACGCTGAATTTCATCGTTTGTCATCAAGGAATGATTTGTCAGAAACTGAGTCTCAACAAGTGACACGTTATATCAATGGATTACGTTCTGAAATCCAAGATCGAATTTCTCTTGTTCTTGTCTACACATTAGACGACGCTTATAATCTCGCGATTAGGGCTGAAAATCAACTTGCAAAGAGTAACCGTTCAACTTTATTTTCTTCTACAAACAGAAACAAGAATGTGTCAAACGTTGGGCAGTCATCATTCAAAGCAGAAAGTAGTTCACATGTTCAACAAATCACTACTTTAGACAAGGGACAACTAACTGCTAGTATCCCAACATTCACAAGCAAACCTTCAAAGCCGTATGCACGACCCGTAACTGGAAAGTGTTTCAAGTGTGGGGTACCTGGTCATCGTTCCAGTGATTATAGGGCAACCGGAGGAAAGATTAATTTGACAACTAGGGAAGACGATTACGTCGAAGAAGAATATGAGGAAAGAGTTGATGAAGAAGTTGAAACTGATATATGCCATGCAGCACATGATGATTTAGATGGTGACTTTTATGTGGATGGTGAATATTCAGCGAAGTCGTGTGTCATTCGTCGTATCATGCTAGCTCCTAAGCTGGTTGAGAAATCTCAGCGGCATAACCTCTTTTGAACACGGTGTGTCATCCATCAAAAGGTCTTCGATGTTATCATTGACAGTGGTAGCACAGAAAATATTGTGTCAAGAGACATTGTACAACGCTTAAAGCTTCCTACAGAAAGGCATCCTAACCCGTACCGTATTGGGTGGATCAAATCAGTTGGCGAAATCAAGGTTACTGAGCAATGCAAGATCCCTTTTGAGATTGGAAAGTATAAGGATGAGGTTGTGTGTGACATAGTTGACATGGATGCTTGCCATATTCTTCTCGGAAGACCATGGGAGTATGATGTTAATGCAATTCATAAGGGTAAAGAGAATACTTACTCATTTATTATAAATGGGGTTAAGAAGGTTTTATTACCCTTGATGGAAGATAACAAATCAACAAAAAAACTTGAAGCACCACATAATAATTTAATGATTCTGAGCCATGGAGATTTTAAGGATGAGTTAAAAGATAAGCCAGTGGTATATGCAATTGTTGCTACAGGAATGATACAAGAAGGTGTTTCGAACAAGATGCTAGAAAAGTTGTTACCATTAATGAGAGAATTTCAGTCACTAATTCCTATTGAATTACCGTCAAGTCTACCACCGATGCGTAACATTGATGAGTGTCTAAATACTCATCATTTCGTTCACATTTAAGCTACAAAAATATCTGAAAACATACAAATATGCTTCAAAATATTGGAATTATCTCCAAATTGTGTTTTTAGGTGTTTAAGTGCAAAAAGGGATGAAAACTGATGAAAAACATGCAAAACATACATAATTTACAGTTTCAATCCCTGAACTTTGAATAATTGGCAAAACTAGTCCCTGGTCACTCAAAACTTGTAAAAATATCATTTTAGGTCCTTGGGATTCACAAGTTGTTCAAAATGATCCTGTGAAGTTAAAAATCATAAAATTACAACTTTGGTCCCTTAACTTTGAAAAGTGTCAAAAATAGTCCTTAAGGTTTAAAAAATTGGAAATTAATCAAAATAAACCTTGTGCTATTCATGTTTGACATAATTGGTCCTTATGTGAAAAGTTTTGAGAAATAACGAGTTTGGTCCCTGGAGTTTCTAAATTGACAGATTTGGTCCCTAAGGTTTAAAATGGAAAAATATTGATCTATGGTCCTTGTACTAATGATTAATTGCAGGTTTAGTCCTTATGTGGAGTTTGGAATAATGGCAATTTAAACCCCTTAACTTTCAGAATTTACACATATGGTCCTTGTGCCTATAATACCAAACGGACCCCATTATTATTATAAACCCACCAATCCAAATCTGAATCCAACCCAGTTACCAAATCCAAGCCCAACCTTAGAACTCCCTGGCCCAACAACACCAGCCCACCTCCCTTTGTAAATAAATAAAACAGACAAAAAAACCCACCCCCGTTTTCCTCTTCTTCTTCCACCTCCCTCCCCCTCCACCTGTAACTCTCCACCTCAACCCCTTCCAGCTCACTACCAACTCTCACCCACTCCTTCACCACTTCTACCCCCCACAATAAATGCCATTCCCACCCGAAACCACCACTGTTCACTACTACCCACAGTATTGATGCAAAACCACCCAACTTGGTCCAAAATATCACAAAACTTGTCCCTTACTCTTCCTGACACCTCCACATTACAACAAGAAGCTTTAATTTCTTTGGAACCGCCTCAATTCCACGTGGCTCGTTTTGGCGCCAATTTTGGATTTAAACGGCTTTGATGAATTTGACTCAATCAAGGGCCATGATTTGAAGTGGGAAAGTATCTGGATGCTAGTGGGAAGAAAAAGGGTGATAAATACAGAAGAAAGAAGAAGAAGAGATATATCATAATTTGTACTTTAGTTTATGATCAAAGTAGCATAATTAAATAGTTGTCACTAGTAGTGTAATCTTTCAATTCTGTTTCTTAAGTGTTGTTTAACTTTGATAAAGTGTAATCAACAGCTTTGTTCTATCATATCAATCTATCTTTACATTTTCAGTCATTTCAATTTTGTCCCATTTTCAATTCAAGTTATTTAAATTCTGTGAATGATTGTTGTTTAAAAGATCTCTTAAACACTACTTAGCTCTTAGTCAGCTATTGCAAGATTTCGGATTCAGTTAACCATCAATAATTCATAAAAAAAAAGAAAAATACCAAAAAGAAATCAAGTAATTTAGAAGTTAAACTAGGAAGTTACTGTAGAAGAAGCTGGAGCAAAGCTATTCTGGATTGCTTTGGTATTAGTGCTTAGTGGTAAGCATATAGGTGTGATACTCAGTTCTTGGTTCTCAGATTTTGGCCTTAACTCAAGTTGTAAGCTTATCTCTTGATTTTTGCCATTCACTGTTTTAGTTATTAAATTAGTATAAATTTCTTGTTTCATGCTTAGTTGTTATTGGTTAGTGATAATCTAGTGTTAGATCAGTAGGTTGTTAGTTGGAAATCATAGTTGCTAGTTGTTAATATTTTTAGTTAAAATAGAATAATTGTGATTCATAGGTTATAGTTGTTAATTACTCAGTATTTGTGTTAATTTAATCTTAGTTCATCATAGTCAAGTGTTAGAATTCAGTTTCATGGTTTAAATCATTATTGAGTAACACTAATCAAAAGAACAGTCCTTTCTAGGGGTGTTTGGATCAAGCTGCCATAGTGAGTTTATGCATGTTATTGTGCTTTATTCTTGATACTGTATGTTTGTTTAGGTTTATATAGTTCATAATAGTCATAATAAATAGGTCTCATTAGTATAAAAGTCAAAATAGAACTCAATCTAGTCTAATCTGTTAACTGTTAGTGTAATAAGTCTCATATTCCACAAACTAGCTTAAAAGTTGATACTCTAGCTTAATTTAGCTTCATCATAGCTTAACTTAACATATTCAGTAAGTAAATTAGTATCAAAGCTCAGATAAGTCAACTTAGTAGTTTAACTTAAAAAGTCAAATTGCAGCCTAACTAATTTTTAAATAAACTTTGGAATTTTGGTGTGTTCTTGTTATTTGATATTAGGACTTGAGCTTATAGTATTATATAGTCTTGTTGCTGATCTACTTGTTACTATTTTTCATAATTTTTATGCTAGCTTATTAAGAGCTTAATTAGTGCTTAACTTTTGGTGATTCTTCATAGACCTCCCCTGTGCACAGGTTTGACACCCACTTTCACAAGCTTGCATAAGCTTGTTTATTGAGTGTTGGTCTGAGTATTTTGGTTGTTTGTGATGCCCATGTGGCTAGTTATCTGAACTAAGTGCTTATTTACCTTTGATTGCTTATTTGGTCTGCTTAATTTGCTTTAACTTGTGCTATCAAATAACTAATACACTGATCACTCAGTGTAAACAAGCAATTTCACAAGCCCATCATAAGCTCATCTCAAAGCTTTGGCTTGTGATCTTTGGCTTTTTAAGAAGCCAAGCAGTTCATCTATCAAGTTAAAGCTTTAATTTTCACTCACATGCCCTTTTACTAGGGCTGCATCTCAGCTTAAGCTTGTCCATTCACTCAGTTCACTGAGTGACTCAGTCAACCCACCCAACTTCATAAGCCCTTCAAAAGCTACCCAGTGGTCCTCATTGGTCAAGCTTTGGTATTTTGGAATCCTTACCAGCCCTAATTAATACTTCAGCATTCAATAAGTTCTTTTGAGCTTATTTCATAAGCTCAATTTGACCTCTTTGGTTGCCTGTCTGGGTGTTTGGATCTCAGTTTCATTGTAAGTGCTTATAAGCTTTTTACAAGCTTATTAGTTTAATCCAGTGAACACAATTGTTCATACTTATTAATATATTATATATACACAGTAATAACCTTTTATTTTCTTTCTTAAGCTTGTTTTAAAGCTTTTACCAAGCTTACAAGCTCATTTTCACTCACTCAGATAACTGAGTGAATCAGTTTGGACCCCTCACTTCCCAAGCTCTTTCTGAGCTCATCAGTGGGTCCCACACCCTAAATCTTGGTTCTCCCAACCCACCTCCTACCAGGCTTGAACCATTGACCCTTTGATTGGCCTAGATCCTAGTGGACCCCACTTGGTTTTACCTCACAAGGTTGTCCCATTTTCTGTCTCAGAATCCAATAAGCCAAGTGCTTATTTGTGTTCTGTGGCTTATTCAAGCTACTTAATTGGTTGAATCTTGCTAAATATTGTTCACATAACTCATTGGAACCAGAATCTACCCTAGTGGACCCCACATAAGCTCATTTGAGCTTATTTCCTTCAAAGTCAACAGAAAAGTCAACTGTTTTGGGTAATAAGCACTTTCAGTGCTTATTCTGGGTTTCCAAGTTTGTTGTTTTTGTATTAGTTTCTTATTTTAAGTATTTTAATAGTTTTATAAAAGAAAAACCACAAAAAGCCAAAAATACTTATAGTGATAGCTTCTATTTAATAGAAACTATCTATTTAATTTTCTTTTTAGCTTATTTATAAGCACTTCTGTATTTTTATATTTTTATTAAATCTATTTTATATTAAAGTAGTTTTGTAAATTTTTCTAGATTTTTCTTTTGTCATCTAGTAGTTTTTAGAATTAATTTTAGTTTAGTTAATAATTAATTAATATTAAATAATTAAATAGGATAATTAGACTTTATTAAGCACTACCTAGTTTTTATAATTTTTCTAGCTTTTATATAAGTTATAACATTTTTAGGAATTTTTCTAGATTTTTTACTGTTCATATTCTAGTATTTTTAATTTAATTAGTTAATAATTAATTAAATAGTTAATAATTAATAGTAAATAGATAAATAGTGTAATAAATATATTTTCATTTTTTTAAATAAGTTTTATAATATTTTAGATTTTTCTAAGTTTTAATTTTATTTTTCTAGATTTATTTTACATTTTCTTATTAATTAGTGTATTATTAATTAGTTTTAATAGTTTTTAATTAATAATTAATAATATTAAAGTTTAATAAATAATTTTCTTTTTCTAAATATTTTCTTTTATTCTTAGGATCTCAAAAATATAAATTTCACATTTGTGGGGTTTATATTGATCACTTTTCACTTTTATTTTTGTACGTTTACGTTTAATTTAATTTAAACGTACGTTTTTTATACCTTTTACGTTTCTAGGGTTTTTGATCGTACTTATTAGTTGATATAACGTATTTGAGTTATTTATACTTTTAGTATTGTGACAAATCAATCATAACCCTATTCCTAATCAACCAACTATATAACACATTCGTTCAATCACAGGACATCACAACCTCGTTGGGGAATTAACGACCCGGGAATATAACTGTACTACCTCGGATTATTGCATTCGCCTCTTTCTAGTTTGACTTGCCAAGTTGACCTCTCACAAGTGATTGACTAAATAAGTAGACTGTTTTCGGACGAATCAATTTTTGGCGCCGCTGCCGGGGAGGTTGTGCTGCGTTAAACGTATCAGTTTGATTGATTATCTATCCCTTGTATTTATATTATATATAATATCATATTTTAAATAAACAATATAAAATACAAAAATATTTTCTTTTTCTTTATATATATATATAAAAGATAAATAATCACAAAAATACTCTTCGCACCCCTCCTGAGTTTCCTTTTCTTCAAGGATCCTTAGACGCGTCTTAGTGCATGCGCACTCGTTCTTCAAGGTCATCAAGTCCTCTTCGTGAGCTTGTAGCCATACCTCGAAGAAGTCGTAGACGTTCTGCTCCCTCAGTCGTACCCGAGATACGTACTGATCCAAAAATTCCTGTCAAAATGACAGAAGAACAAACGATGAATGAGCTTCTCCAGGCACCCACCGATGGGTACGGGGATGCCATTGTTGTTCCAGCCATCGTAGCTGAGAACTTTGAGCTTAAAACAGGGTTAATAAACCTAGTGACAGCGCGTCAATTCTATGGTTTTGATAGGGACGATCCTCACTATCACATTCGGTGGTTCAATAAAATCACATCCACCTTGAAATGTAAAAACGTCCCTGAGGATGCAATAAAACTTCTTCTTTTCCCGTTTTCCCTCGATGGGCCTGCCAGGATCTGGCTTGACAAACAACCCCCTAAGTCGATTGAAACGTGGGAAGATTTAGTACAGAAGTTTGTGCATAAATTCTATCCTCCTTCAAAAACCACGAATCTCCGGAATGAAATCATGAAATTCACACAACATTATGATGAAACATTCAGTGAATCATGGGATCGTTTTAAGGAAATGCTACGCAACTGTCCTCATCATGGATTTTCTGAGTTGATTTATCTGGATACTTTTTATAATGGCATAAGACAAGCTGATAAAGATTCTCTTAATTCCTCCGCGGGAGGTAATTTTTTGAATCGAACAACAAAGGATGCTTTAGCCATTATAGAAAATAAAGCTGAGGTTCGTACCTCAAGAAACAAACTAGTTGCTCCCAAAGCAAGTGATTCACCTTCTACTTCATCTCCCATGACTCAAACTGTTGACAATACTCAGTTTGCTCAACTCATGGATGCTCTTAAAAATTTGACTCTTAACCAAAAGAAAGAGCCATCTACACGTGCTGAAGTTAAAAAGATTGAACCATGTGTCACTTGTGGTAGTCCTCATGCATACTACAACTGTACTGCCACCGATGGCAATGCATTTGAAGTCGATGCTCTAGCCGGTAATTTCAATCAAGGTGGTAACCAATACCATCCTCAAGCTGAAACAAATTACCGTGCTAATAACCAAGAGGGACCATCAGGATCATATCAACCCAACAATTCAAATAGGTCTAATCCTAATCAGCCAAGAGGGCATAATAACCAAAATCAATATCGTGCTCAGAACAATCAAATTGTTCCTGTTCAATACCCTCCCTATAAAGGGAATTCAAATTCTAATCAAGGGTATTCAGCTCCTAATAATCAAATGGTTTCGTTCCAAGAATCTCAATCTGCTGAACTAGCTAACCACATCAAGGCTACTGATGCTAAAATAAGAGTGGTTCAAAACCAAATCTCCAATTTGAAGAATGAATTTGATTCTTCAATTGCAAAGAACAATCATGAACTGAAGAACGATCTTAAGAGTATGATATCTGATTTGGTGAAACAACTCGTTCCACCTTCCACCTCGGGGAGTCTCCTGAGTAATACTGTTGCGAATCCTAGGGGTGAACTCAAAGCTGTCACTACACGTAGTGATACAGCTCAAGATGGACCAACCATGGTGACAAAGGACCCGGTACTTCCTTCTAATAATGGAAGTACTCATTACGTCCAAACCACGGTTTTCCCAAACTCTACACCCCCTATCACTCCTACATCATCAAGAATAGATCCCACTCTTTCACGATTCACGGTTAAAAGTTTGTCAAGCAATCTTTATGACCAAAGGGCAACTGTGACTTATTCTCATATGCTTAATGCTTCCCGAAAGAGTGTACTTTACGATAGTGATGATGAGGAGGATTCCAACATCATCAAAGCTATCACCACTCGTAGTGGTGCTGCTTATGAGGGACCCTCTACTCCTATTCCGCCACCGTTATACGATGTGGAAAAAGAGAACGAGGTTGCCAAGGACCAGGTGCAAACTCCAAGCCCACGAAGTACCGCACACGTCCAACCGCAAGTTGTCCCTCGAAAGAAAACCAAATCAGGAGTTGTCTTTGAGACTGATGAAACTCCTGAGCCTACTGTCCCTAAATCCAAACCTTTTAAGCCTAACCTTCCTTACCCTTCACGCTTGAATGAGCAAGAGCACCGCGAGAGGTCTAATTACCAAACGGACAAACTCTTGCAAATCTTTAAAGATTTGCAATTTGACATAAGTCTTGCGGATGTTGTAATCTTGATGCCCAAGTTTGCATCAACAATCAAACAGTTGTTAAACGACAAGGAAAAACTGGTTGAATTGGCAAAAACTTCTTTAAATGAGAACTGCTCTGCAGTTATCTTAAAGAAGCTTCCCGAAAAGCTTGGAGATCCTGGGAAATTTATCTTACCTTGTGAATTCCCAGGAATGGTTGCATGCAACGCCTTGGCCGATCTGGGCGCCAGCATCAACCTGATGCCTAATTCAGTATGGAAGAAACTTTCTCTTCCTAAACTTACCCCTACCTGCATGACTCTTGAGCTTGCAGATTGTTCCGTATCTATGCCCCTCGGTATTGCCGAGGACGTATTTGTGAAAGTAGGGAAATTCCATTTTCCAGCTGACTTTGTGGTTGTTGAATTCAATGCTGATCCTAGGATTCCTCTCATTCTTGGACGAGGATTCTTAAGAACGGGCCACGCTCTTATAGATGTATTTGAGCGTAAGATCACATTGCGTATGGGTCATGAGGCTATTACCTTTAACCATGATCAAACTTCGAGATACTCCTCGAACTATAACTCTGAATCGATTAACCGAATCGATGTCATTGATGTTGCCTCACAGGAGTACTCTCAAGAAGATCTTGGTTATGTTCTTAATTTGGTGAGTGGTGATCCCACTCCAATATCTCATTCCATCATTTCCGACTCTACCACTTCCTTAACTCCGGTTGAGGAAAGTGGTCCTATTTGGGATGTAGATGATACTGAGAGTGATCAGGAGGGAGATATTCTTCTCCTTGAGGAATTGCTAAGTAATGATCCAATTTCCCCTACTCCACTAAAAGAACTCCATAATGATCCCATATGGGATGAAGATGACACTAAGAGTGATATCTTAGCCGACTCTTCAACTTTCCTCACTCTGGTTGAGGAAAGTGATTCTATTATGGATCAGATGGGTGATTATATCAATTTGGATTCATTTATTCCTGTAATACATGATTCTGAGATTGATCAGGAGGGAGAGATTAATGATCTTCTTGAACAATTGTTGTACCCAGACAATTATAAATCAGTTGAAAATTGTTATAACATCCTCCCTCCCAAACAACTTCATAAAGAGGAAATCAAATCAGTTGAAAAAACTGATAAATTTCCTGAGATCAAGCATAAGACCTTGCCTCCTTCACTTAAATTTCAAATTCTTGAGGAAGAAGTTCTTGTGATTACTGCTGTTCTGATCTCCCTACTACCCTTCACCTACCCGGTGATTTCTCCTTCCCTTCACTCATTCAGGAGTGAAGATGTTACCTTTGACCCTGGTATCTTCCATATAGCATTGGTTTAAATGCCAGATATATCTCTCTTGGTGTGGAACTTTCATGTACTTCAATGTGTATGCAAACATTTTGTATGAAAGTCCGATGGAGATGGTTTCTTCCACTTATTTCCCCATGGATTTTTAAATTGCTTTTTCTCCCGGCCTGTTCAGGAGCTCTTTATTACAGTTAACCGTTCACAAGCGGTTAGCTTGCGTGATAAACCTGACAGTTTCGGAGGAAAGAAATCAAATACGGGGTCGAGTCAAGCTAGTGACTCGGGAATCAAAAACATTAGTAGAAACATGGGTTTTCACCCGTGTGTAACACCCTAGTGTGGGGGAGATGCCCCACATGTTGTATATATGTAAATATCTTTCAAAAAAAAAAAAAATGTAAGTATAGTGATAGCTTCTATTTAAGAAGTTTTATCTAAAAAATATATGTATGTATATACATCTTAAATAATGGCTAAGTAATATTTTCCTTTTACGTTCTAAGTTCGGTTTAACATCCGGTACTTTGAATATTGAGGGCAATATTCAGTTCTAAGTGTGGGGGGGGGGGGGGGGGGGGGATTCTCACGAATTCAAACACATGTTCCATCAGGAACCCCCAATTTAGCCAAAAATTTTAAAATTTTTTCTCACTTAGAACACAAATAAATGGTAATCAGTCCACCATGTCTAACCCACATAAGGATTGGCTAATCCAGGAGCAAACGGTTCTTGGTAAAGATATCTCAAACCCGTTTATGGCTTGCAATTTGCCAAAAATTGTATGGTTCCTCAGCTCCCCATATCCCATAAAGCGAATGAGTTGGCTAGCCCGCAAGATTATGGCTTGTGGTAAAGGCAGTGGAAAATCCATAATTGGTAATCAGCTCACCAAGATGTTGACTATTCCATCAAGAGTTGGCTAGTCCAGAAGCAAACGGCTTTTGGTAAAGACAAATCAAATCCGTTGACAGCTGGTGATTTGCTCAAAATCACACGGTTATTAGGTGTGCCACAGTTCTTACACCTGGCTACTCCAGAAGTAATGGCTTTTGGTAAAGAGTTCTTTGAAATCCATTAAAACTTCATAAAATATTGCTAGGGACTAGCAATAGTTTAGTGTGGGGGATTGATGAGTGTCTAAATACTCATCATTTCGTTCACATTTAAGCTACAAAAATATCTGAAAACATACAAATATGCTTCAAAATATTGGAATTATCTCCAAATTGTGTTTTTAGGTGTTTAAGTGCAAAAAGGGATGAAAACTGATGAAAAACATGCAAAACATACATAATTTACAGTTTCAGTCCCTGAACTTTGAATAATTGGCAAAACTAGTCCCTGGTCACTCAAAACTTGTAAAAATGTCATTTTAGGTCCTTGGGATTCACAAGTTGTTCAAAATGATCCTGTGAAGTTAAAAATCATAAAATTACAACTTTGGTCCCTTAACTTTGAAAAGTGTCAAAAATAGTCCTTAAGGTTTTAAAAATTGGAAATTAATCAAAATAAACCTTGTGCTATTCATGTTTGACATAATTGGTCCTTATGTGAAAAGTTTTGAGAAATAACGAGTTTGGTCCCTGGAGTTTCTAAATTGACAGATTTGGTCCCTAAGGTTTAAAATGGAAAAATATTGATCTATGGTCCTTGTACTAATGATTAATTGCAGGTTTAGTCCTTATGTGGAGTTTGGAATAATGGCAATTTAAACCCCTCAACTTTCAGAATTTACACATATGGTCCTTGTGCCTATAATACCAAACGGACCCCATTATTATTATAAACCCACCAATCCAAATTTGAATCCAACCCAATTACCAAATCCAAGCCCAACCTTATAACTCCCTGGCCCAACAACACCAGCCCACCTCCCTTTGTAAATAAATAAAACAGACAAAAAAACCCACCCCCGTTTTCCTCTTCTTCTTCCACCTCCCTCCCCCTCCACCTGTAACTCTCCACCTCAACCCCTTCCAGCTCACTACCAACTCTCACCCACTCCTTCACCACCTCTGCCACTTCTACCCCCCACAATAAATGCCATTCCCACCCGAAACCACCACTGTTCACTACTACCCACAGTATTGATGCAAAACCACCCAACTTGGTCCAAAATATCACAAAACTTGTCCCTTACTCTTCCTGACACCTCCACATTACAACAAGAAGCTTTAATTGCTTTGGAACCGCCTCAATTCCACGTGGCTCGTTTTGGCGCCAATTTTGGATTTAAACGGCTTTGATGAATTTGACTCAATCAAGGGCCATGATTTGAAGTGGGAAAGTATCTGGATGCTAGTGGGAAGAAAAAGGGTGATAAATACAGAAGAAAGAAGAAGAAGAGATATATCATAATTTGTACTTTAGTTTATGATCAAAGTAGCATAATTAAATAGTTGTCACTAGTAGTGTAATCTTTCAATTCTGTTTCTTAAGTGTTGTTTAACTTTGATAAAGTGTAATCAACAGCTTTGTTCTATCATATCAATCTATCTTTACATTTTCAGTCATTTCAATTTTGTCCCATTTTCAATTCAAGTTATTTAAATTCTGTGAATGATTGTTGTTTAAAAGATCTCTTAAACACTACTTAGCTCTTAGTCAGCTATTGCAAGATTTCGGATTCAGTTAACCATCAATAATTCATAAAAAAAAAAGAAAAATACCAAAAAGAAATCAAGTAATTTAGAAGTTAAACTAGGAAGTTACTGTAGAAGAAGCTGGAGCAAAGCTATTCTGGATTGCTTTGGTATTAGTGCTTAGTGGTAAGCATATAGGTGTGATACTCAGTTCTTGGTTCTCAGATTTTGGCCTTAACTCAAGTTGTAAGCTTATCTCTTGATTTTTGCCATTCACTGTTTTAGTTATTAAATTAGTATAAATTTCTTGTTTCATGCTTAGTTGTTATTGGTTAGTGATAATCTAGTGTTAGATCAGTAGGTTGTTAGTTGGAAATCATAGTTGCTAGTTGTTAATATTTTTAGTTAAAATAGAATAATTGTGATTCATAGGTTATAGTTGTTAATTACTCAGTATTTGTGTTAATTTAATCTTAGTTCATCATAGTCAAGTGTTAGAATTCAGTTTCATGGTTTAAATCATTATTGAGTAACACTAATCAAAAGAACAGTCCTTTCTAGGGGTGTTTGGATCAAGCTGCCATAGTGAGTTTATGCATGTTATTGTGCTTTATTCTTGATACTGTATGTTTGTTTAGGTTTATATAGTTCATAATAGTCATAATAAATAGGTCTCATTAGTATAAAAGTCAAAATAGAACTCAATCTAGTCTAATCTGTTAACTGTTAGTGTAATAAGTCTCATATTCCACAAACTAGCTTAAAAGTTGATACTCTAGCTTAATTTAGCTTCATAAAAATTGATTCGTCCGAAAACAGTCTACTTATTTAGTCAATCACTTGTTAGAGGTCAACTTGGCAAGTCAAACTAGAAAGAGGCGAATGCAATAATCCGAGGTAGTACAGTTATATTCCCGGGTCGTTAATTCCCCAACGAGGTTGTGATGTCCTGTGATTGAACGAATGTGTTATATAGTTGGTTGATCAGGAATAGGGTTATGATTGATTTGTCACAATACTAAAAGTATAAATAACTCAAATGCGTTATATCAACTAATAAGTACGATCAAAAACCCTAGAAACGTAAAAGGTATAAAAAACGTACGTTTAAATTAAATTAAACGTAAACATACAAAAATAAAAGTGAAAAGTGATCAATATAAACCCCACAAATGTGAAATTTATATTTTTGAGATCCTAAGAATAAAAGAAAATATTTAGAAAAAGAAAATTATAAATTAAACTTTAATATTATTAATTATTAATTAAAAACTATTAAAACTAATTAATAATACACTAATTAATAAGAAAATGTAAAATAAATCTAGAAAAATAAAATTAAAACTTAGAAAAATCTAAAATATTATAAAACTTATTTAAAAAAATGAAAATATATTTATTACACTATTTATCTATTTACTATTAATTATTAACTATTTAATTAATTATTAACTAATTAAATTAAAAATACTAGAATATGAACAGTAAAAAATCTAGAAAAATTCCTAAAAATGTTATAACTTATATAAAAGCTATAAAAATTATAAAAACTAGGTAGTGCTTAATAAAGTCTAATTATCCTATTTAATTATTTAATATTAATTAATTATTAACTAAACTAAAATTAATTCTAAAAACTACTAGATGACAAAAGAAAAATCTAGAAAAATTTACAAAACTACTTTAATATAAAATAGATTTAATAAAAATATAAAAATACAGAAGTGCTTATAAATAAGCTAAAAAGAAAATTAAATAGATAGTTTCTATTAAATAGAAGCTATCACTATAAGTATTTTTGGCTTTTTGTGGTTTTTCTTTTATAAAACTATTAAAATACTTAAAATAAGAAACTAATACAAAAACAACAAACTTGGAAACCCAGAATAAGCACTGAAAGTGCTTATTACCCAAAACAGTTGACTTTTCTGTTGACTTTGAAGGAAATAAGCTCAAATCAGCTTATGTGGGGTCCACTAGGGTAGATTCTGGTTCCAATGAGTTATTTGAACAATATTTAGCAAGATTCAACCAATTAAGTAGCTTGAATAAGCCACAGAACACAAATAAGCACTTGGCTTATTGGATTCTGAGACAGAAAATGGGACAACCTTGTGAGGTAAAACCAAGTGGGGTCCACTAGGATCTAGGCCAATCAAAGGGTCAATGGTTCAAGCCTGCTAGGAGGTGGGTTGGGAGAACCAAGATTTAGGGTGTGGGACCCACTGATGAGCTCAGAAAGAGCTTAGGAAGTGAGGGGTCCAAACTGATTCACTCAGTTATCTGAGTGAGTGAAAATGAGCTTGTAAGCTTGGTAAAAGCTTTAAAACAAGCTTAAGAAAGAAAATAAAAGGTTATTACTGTGTATATATAATATATTAATAAGTATGAACAATTGTGTTCACTGGATTAAACTAATAAGCTTGTAAAAAGCTTATAAGCACTTACAATGAAACTGAGATCCAAACACCCAGACAGGCAACCAAAGAGGTCAAATTGAGCTTATGAAATAAGCTCAAAAGAACTTATTGAATGCTGAAGTACTAATTAGGGCTGGTAAGGATTCCAAAATACCAAAGCTTGACCAATGAGGACCACTGGGTAGCTTTTGAAGGGCTTATGAAGTTGGGTGGGTTGACTGAGTCACTCAGTGAACTGAGTGAATGGACAAGCTTAAGCTGAGATGCAGCCCTAGTAAAAGGGCATGTGAGTGAAAATTAAAGCTTTAACTTGATAGATAAACTGCTTGGCTTCTTAAAAAGCCAAAGATCACAAGCCAAAGCTTTGAGATGAGCTTATGATGGGCTTGTGAAATTGCTTGTTTACACTGAGTGATCAGTGTATTAGTTATTTGATAGCACAAGTTAAAGCAAATTAAGCAGACCAAATAAGCAATCAAAGGTAAATAAGCACTTAGTTCAGATAACTAGCCACATGGGCATCACAAACAACCAAAATACTCAGACTAACACTCAATAAACAAGCTTATGCAAGCTTGTGAAAGTGGGTGTCAAACATGTGCACAGGGGAGGTCTATGAAGAATCACCAAAAGTTAAGCACTAATTAAGCTCTTAATAAGCTAGCATAAAAATTATGAAAAATAGTAACAAGTAGATCAGCAACAAGACTATATAATCCTATAAGCTCAAGTCCTAATATCAAATAACAAGAACACACCAAAATTCCAAAGTTTATTTAAAAATTAGTTAGGCTGCAATTTGACTTTTTAAGTTAAACTACTAAGTTGACTTATCTAAGCTTTGATACTAATTTACTTACTGAATATGTTAAGTTAAGCTAAACATTCAACATCATATTGATTTGGTACCTGGTGCGAGTCTCCCTAATTTGCCTCACTATCGAATGAGCCCAAAGGAGAATTCAATTCTACAAGAGCAAGTTGAAGACTTGTTAAAAAAAAAAGGTCTGATTCGGGAGAGCATGAGTCCTTGCGCCGTTCCGGAAAAAAGATGGTAGCTGGCGAATGTGTGTGGATAGTCGAGCGATTAATAAAATCACCATTGCATATTGTTACCCTATCCCGCGTCTTGATGATATGCTTGATATGTTGGAGGGATCAAAGGTATTTTCAAAAATCGATTTACGTAGTGGTTATCACCAAATTCGGATTCGACCGGGAGATGAGTGGAAAACAGCTTTTAAGACGAAAGATGGTCTCTACGAGTGGATGGTGATGCCTTTTGGACTTTCGAATGCACCGAGTACTTTCTCTCGATTAATGAACCAAGTATTGAAACCATTTATTGTAGCGTTCGTGGTAGTTTATTTTGATGACATACTCATATATAGTAAGTCTGAAAATGAGCATCTGAAACATCTACGAGAAGTTCTCCTTGCTTTATCCCAAAACAAGTTGTATATTAACCTAAAAAATGCAACTTTTTAACTGATCAGTTGCTGTTTTTGGGTTTTGTCATCACTTCTCATGGGATTCGAGTTGATGAAGAGAAAGTTCGTACAATAAAAGAGTGGCCTCGACCACAAACCATTAGTGAAGTACGCAGTTTCCATGGGCTTGCAACTTTCTATCGAAGGTTCATTAGAAACTTCAGCACTATCATGGCACCTATAACTAAGTGTATGAAGAAAGGAAAGTTTCAGTGGGGTGAAGAGGCAGATCACAGTTTTCAAGAAATCAAAGAAAAGCTAACAAGTGCACCGCTTTTGGCATTACCAAATTTTGATAAACTTTTCACTTTGGAATGTGACGCATCTATTGTCGGAATTGGTGTTGTTTTATCACAAGAAGGAAAACCAGTAGCCTTCTTTAGTGAAAAGCTTAGTGAAGCCCAACAAAAGTGGTCAACCTATGATTTAGAGTTCTACACTATTTACCGTTCTGTTCACCATTGGAAACAATACTTATTTCATCGCGAGTTCGTTCTCTATACAGATCATGAGGCATTGAAGTACTTCAATAGCCAACAAAAGATGAATAGAATGCATGGGAGATGGATTGCTTATCTTCAATGTTTTTCTTTCGTTTTGAAGCATAAAGCAGGAGAGCAAAATAAAGTTGCAGATGCGTTAAGTCGACGAGCTGAGTTGTTGGTGACATTAAAGACGGAAATCATTGGTTTTGAGCACTTGAAAGATTTATATGTCCATGATGAAGATTTCAAACAGATTTGGGAAAATAATGTAGCACCGCCGTTTATAAAAATTGATGGGTATCTGTTCTTTAACAATCGCTTGTGTATTCCGCGTACGTCATTAAGAGAACAATTGATTAAAGAGTTGCATGGGGACGGTCTTGGAGGACATTTTGGACGTGACAAGACTCTCGCTATTGTTGAGGAGCGTTATTATTGGCCACAATTGAGGCGAGATGTAGATAAGTTTGTTGCTAAGTGCCTTATTTGTCAAACTGCTAAGGGTCATTCACAAAACACCGGGTTATACACACCGCTACCTATTCTTGAGGGGCCTTGGGAGGACATCTCAATGGATTTTGTGTTGGGACTTCCTCGCACATCTAGGGGCTGTGATTCTTTATTTGTAGTCGTAGACCGTTATTCCAAAATGGCGCATTTTATCCCTTGCAAAAAGACGGATGATGCTTCCAACGTGGCTTTGTTATTTTTTAGAGAAATAGTACGTCTACATGGTATACCTTCTACAATCACATCTGATCGCGACACCAAGTTTCTTAGTCATTTTTGGAGGACTCTTTGGCATTTGTTTAAAACTGAGTTGAATTATGGCACATCTTTCCACCCTCAAACAGATGGTCAGACGGAAGTTGTGAACAAAACGCTTGGAAATCTGATAAGATGTCTTTGTGGTGATCGTCCAAAACAGTGGGATCAATTTCTTGCACCAGCAGAATTCGCTTTCAATAATATGGTGAATAGATCCACAGGCAAGACACCATTCCAGATTGTGTACCAATGTCCACCAAAGCAAGCTATTGATCTAATTCAACTACCTACGCTACAAGGTCATAGCATTGTTGCACAAAACATGGCTGGAAAAATAGAGGCCATTCAAGCTGAAGTTAAACAAAGGCTCGAGTTCTCTAATGCAAAATACAAAGAAAGTCGTGATAAACATCGTCGAGTGAAGACTTTTGCTGCTGGAGACCTGGTTATGGTTCACTTACGGAAAGAGAGGTTTCCTGTGGGGACATATAATAAACTCAAGATGCGGAAAATAGCTCCTTTTAAAGTGGTTCGGAAAATCAATGATAATGCTTATGTCATTGATTTGCCCGAGCACCTCTCTATTTCTCGAACATTCAATGTAGCAGACTTGTCCGAGTTTATATCTGATGTCCCTTTATATCCTGAAGACAACTCGAGGACGAGTTCTTCCCAAGAAGGGGAGAATGATGCGGTGAAGACTTTGCAGCATGTTGTGAAGACTTTGCAGCCCACTTAAGCCCAAGTTCTGATTATGTTTAATTAGGAGTTTTTTTTATTTATTGTTATTTTAGTAGTTATCTGATAAGTTATATCATATTAGGATTAGGATTGCAGAATTAGTATCCAGCCAGGATTATACTTTTTCTGCTATATATAGGGGTCGAAAGTTAGGAGGTCGATGTCTTGTTTGTTTATCAGAATACTTATTATCATTAAAAAAGAGTCGAGAATCTGTTTCTCAATTCTCTGGTCCAGTAAACCTTATTACTCCCTCTCAAAGTTTGACAATACTTAATTGTCTATAACCTGTAGCCTTACGCTACATCATTATTAGTCCAACTCCATATACAAGTGCTTATTTTGGATTTCAGGTCCCTTGCCCTTAGCTTAATTGTGCCTTCAAGTTACCCTGACCACACTCAGTATACTGAGTGGTCAGTGTAAGTCACCCAAGTTCATAGTCCCACCATTAGCTTATTAATAAGCCTTAAGCTCTGCTTATTGGCTTATTGGAAAGCTCACCAGACCACCTTTTTAGATCAACTTTAATTTTGGACCCCTGAACCCTCTTGTGGACCCCACAGAGGGCTGCAAGTTCCCCCTTTTGGCCTGTTTGGCCTGCATGTTTTAGTAAGCGCTTATTTTTTATTCCTAGCTTTTTCAGTGTGCTTATTCAGTTTTTCTAGCTTATTTCATGTTCATCTTAGTTGATTAGAGTTTATTCTATCTTTGGTAGCTTATTGATAGCTTATTTCACTCATAAACCATCAAATAAGTCCTAATAAGCTTTTTGTCAATATAATAAGCTTCCATTTTGCTTATTTTTAAGCTCTAAAAGTTTTGCCTTCATTAAAGTTACTTAATCACAGTATCTAAATAGATTTGTAAAAGAAAAACTAGAAAAAGCCAAAACATAAAATTAGTGATAGTTTCTATTTAAGCCATTTGGCTTATTGCTCAGCTTTTTCAAAAAGCAATTTTCCATTTTATATTTTTATTAAGTTTCAGAAAAAATTTCCATTTTATATTTTTATTTTTATATATTAAAATAGTTTCAGAAAAATTTTCATAATTTTCTGAATTCATTTACTATTTATAATAATTAATTCAAGTTTAATTAGTTTTAAATAAAAACCAAAATATTAATTTTCTTCCTGCTTATTTATAAGCAAAAGTAGCTTTTTATATTTTTCCTAGGTCTTATAATTCATAAAGTATTTTTAGAAAAATTTCTTTTACTGTTCATTTAGTGTTTTTCATAATTAAATTAGTTGAAATAGATTTTAATTATTAAATAAGTAAATAATTAGTAAAATATTTTAAAAATAATTTTTATAAACTTCTTATATTTTTTTTAGGATTCCTGTAATGGTTAAATAGTTTTATAAAAATTTTCATAATTTTCTAAGTCACTTTAGTATTTTTCTTAAATTTAAGTTAGTATAAATTAGTTTTAATTAATTATAAATAGTTTTTAATTAATATTAAATAATAAAATAATCAAAAAATAATAATTTATTTAAAATTTTCTTTTAATATTAAGTTTGTAAAAATTTCATTTTCACCCCCTCTAGTTTAAATTAGCTTAAAACTCACTTTTTTTCCAGTACGCAATCGTATCTGATTTTAATTTGTTTTACGTTTATATATATCTATAATCTTGTAATTGTTAATACTGTTGTTTACAATCAATTCCAGTAGTGTAATCAAATCCAAATCATTATTTGTTACCTTCCCAAATCACTGAATCCCTTGAACGTTTTCCAAATACAATTTCAATCTCGTTGGGACATAACGACCCGTGAACACACTGTGCTTTCAACGGATTATAAATTGATCTCTACTCTCTCTCAGGTTTGACATGTTGACCATCCTTGGTTATTTTGGACTGACTGTTTGGGAGGAGTCGGTTCTCCAAATCAACTCACGTGGTACGCTATCATATGCCTTTTCAAGGTCAAGGAACGCCATATGCAGGTCCTTTTGTCTTTCTCTATACTTCGCCATGAGACTCGTAAAGAAGGCTCGTGGCGGCGCGTGAGGTTTCCGGTGAAGGTCCGGACTGTGGGGTTTTGTACTTGGAAGCAGGGAGCTGATGATTGTTGTATTTAATTTTGATTTTAAGAAGGTAGTGATAGTTGTGTTTATTTAGAGAGAGAGAATATTTTTTTTAACAGAAAATTAGTAGTAGTATTTAGCGACTAGCTCAAATCTAACCAGTTATAAACTTACAATCCATCTGATATTAGGCCTAACAACTCGTGTTGATTGGAAATTTTGAATTGGAACTAAGGGCATGCTTGGTATGTAGGTTTTGAAATGACAAACAAGAATATAGGTGGTAAATATATTTGTTCCTTATAGGTTTGCTTTACTTGGGAGGATTTATGTAAAGCCACAAAGTCAGTTCAAAAAGACTGTAAGGAAGGTTTTTAGGAACGTGTCCCTCAGTTCGAAGAAACTACCTACGGACCTTTGGGGGAGGTCTTCAAACCATACTCTGGCTGCACCAGTAAGCGTGTGTTCAAACATGCGGCACTAAGTGGCTACGTCCCAGTTGAATATCCGTGTTGCAGCTTGGAACGCCCCTATATGATCCATAGGGTCCTCGTTTTCGTCATAGAGTTGTACGTTATCTGGCATGCGTGTCTTTTTAGGCAGTTTGACATTGCGGATGTCGTCCGTAAATGGGTCAATTTCTTCGAGCATGTATGCCTGCATTTGGTTATCTTCCTCCGTATTCGTCTTTCCAACCTCCATTTTATTACTTGCCCCATCGCATTTTGCACGGTGAGGCGCTCCCTCTGTTTTTGAGAGTGTGAGGGTTTATTTATATGCGGGAATATGATGTCAATATGATGTTGCGGGAAAGCAACGAGAAACCAAACAAACACATACAATGACATATATACATTCGGAGTGTTGTGAAATGAATTTACTAAGTTGGTAAGGAATTGCAGTGACAAGTGGGTTTGGAATTCATAATTTATAATATAAATATATTTAACCCCGTCGCTATGCGCTCGTATCTTCTTTACTAAAAAAAAAGAAAAGAATTTTAAAAAAAATCTCTCCCTCTCCACTTCATTTCCCCACTCTGAAATAAAAACAAAATTTCTTTCATCGAGTGTTTGTTTTCCCTTCCACTACCATTACCAAAATTTCACAAACAACAATGACGGCATCAGCAGCGAGAGCTATTCGTTTAGTATACTGCGATGAAAGAGGCAATCTTTAGTTGGATCCAGAAGCCGTCTCGGTTTTGAAGCTGATTAAGGAGCCTATTGGCGTTGTGTCTGTTTGCGGTTGTGCTCGTCAAGGAAAAAGCTATATATCCAATCTGGTAGCTTTTATAATTTATCTTTTCTTTTAAGTTTTCATGTGTCATTTATGTGCTGCTAATTTAGGGTCATCAAACAAACAACGCCTAGGTTGAGAGAAATCAATATGAGCTTACTTCACAGTTGCAACTTGCAACAGAGCTTAAGTTAGAGGCTCATAACTCTATCCACTTTGTTGCTCTCTCTATGTTGGGCTAATTCGGTACCAAAGTACTTTCATATTATCCTTCGATTAACAAGTCATAAGAACATCTAAAGAACTGCGTCATTAAAATTTGAATGAGATAGTTTGCTTTAGTTTTTATCGGCCAAGCACTAAATTTAGTAGTTGACATGAAATATAAACTAGTAGTTTAACGGATTAATGCCGTGCAAAACCTCATAGATGAATGAAAATTTCTAAATGGAGATGAACTTTGCGATAGTATGTTATTCGTGATCAAAGTCAGTAAGTTCTCAATAGCTTGGGCTCGTGCAGTTTCATATATGTAAGTGTTTAACCCGCACATTGGCCGGCACAAAGTCGGTTAACTGTTTTTTTTTTTTTTTTTTTACATGACACATTTCATTTCGAGTCTTTTGACCCATATAGCTAGTCCACTTTAATTGTCCCCGAGCCAGCTCAGTTTACCACATCAACTCATCAAGTTTGATTACACATTGTTTTGTGAATAACTTGTTTCTTTCTAAATTCTAAAAGCTATTTTGAACATCTGGAAAAATGATGACTTGTCATAGGGGTAAATGAGGGACATTAAAACCCGAATTATTAGGTTCAATAAAGTGTGACAACAATTTTTTTATATTCATCAATGTGAATATGTGATATTAGGGGTGGCAATTCGGGTCGGGTTCAGGTTGGCGGGTTCGGGTTGTCAGGTTGGCGGGTCAGAAAACCCCAACCCGAACCTGACCCATTTAAATAAAAAGGTCAGGTATGTCAACCCTAACCTGTTTACACATAACCCAAACCTGACCCATTAAACCCGTATATATACTAGGTTGACAGGTTAAATAGGTTTCACGGGTTGAATATGTTAAACGGGTTTCGGGTTGACCTATTTAATCCGTTTTATATACAAAAGTTAGCACATTACACTAGTTAAATGAGTTAAACGAGTTAGCGGGTCAACCATTTAACCTATTTAACCCGAATAATTAAATATAAATAATTTTTAATTAAGGAAAAAAAAACTTAAACGGGTTGGCGGGTTGACCCGTTTATTTTATTCCCAACCCAAACCTGACCTGTTTAATAAACGGGTTAGACATGTCGACCCAAACCTGACCCAAAATTTATTTAGCTCAACCCGAACCTGTTAATTTTCGTGTCGGTTTCAGGTCGGGTTTCGTGTCGAGTCAGAAATTGCCACCCCTATGTGATATAGCCAGTGACTTTCACTTTCTTAAAGTGAAATACTACATGTTCATCATATACAAACTAAAATAAAGAAGTCCTCTATCCTGTAATTTATAAAAAAAAAAAAAAAAAAAATTGGTAAAAGGGTTAACTCACCCCGGTAAAATTTGTAATTTATAAATAAGTTCATAGAGGTTGATGAAATAAAATAAAGTAGTCCTAAATGCACTTTGGCTTTGTCTCTGGCCTATATCAATCTTTTTTATTAGAGCCTCAATCCACAACTTTAATCTTTAAGACTATTCTGTAATCATATAGTTGCTTTTAAGTACACTGATGCATTATTTATAATTTTGATTCCAAGCATGTATATACTAGACATGTATGTTAAGAACTCAAGTATGGATGTTTGCAGGTTGCGACAACAAAGAGGTAGGTTGGCTCTCAGGGTAACATCCCCTTGATCAAATAACATGTTGAGGTAGAGTAAACTAGCTGCGTTTTGTTAGTGCTTCGAGGAAAAGCTCCTATAATGGTGTTCCAAGCAAAAAAATTAGGGTTATGGATGAGCTGCGAAGGTGACTTGCTTGAGCTGAGACATGTAGTTGCATTAATGGTTGGTTGTTTCAATTTAATACTGATAGTGGTTGGGTTGCGACACCCATATTTGTTTTCTGTTTCAAGATTTCAAAGACTTGTATTTTTCCACTAGTAATTAGTACGTAGTACTCACTAATACATACAAACATAACCATCAAGTTTCACTTCTTTGTAATATCATCTTCCTTCCTAGTTCCTACTGCTAAAAGATTCCTGTTCAGTGTAATGTCTACTAACGGCTATTAGTCAAATGCAGTTAACCTCTCATCTCCTTTTCGCCCAATATCATCAACCGATCCCTTTCTTCCCGGGCGTCATTCAATTCTCTCTCCTTCCTGTATGAGTCAATAAAGATTAAAATTTGGTAAGAGAAATGCAAATAGTATCGTCATTTTAAATAGATAGTTGACATTATGTTTATGACTACATAACTAAGAGAATACCATATTGTTACTATTTTTTTATAGAAACGATATAGGAGGTTCTAGGATGACACTTTCAACCGATTTAACCACTTTCCCATTAGCTTTGATTTGACCCATTGGGATGAACCACATCCGAAACCGGCCCATTCATAAGTATATAAGTCCGAGTTTCCCCTCTAGTCATCACGTTCGAGGAGATAAAAACATCCAAATCTAATTTAGCTGACCACAGTATGCACATAAAGAAAACTAGTGATTGCGTATCAAACACTAGTCAACCGTCTCGATATCAAATAGGATAGAAAGAATAGCTTAAAAACGAGAATGGGCAATACCTCTGTTGGATGTCCTTGTTCCATTTCTCACGTTGGCTCACAATTTTTTCTTCATAGGATGCTAACTCAAAGGTCAACTTCCATTTTCCTACATAAACAAACAGCAGGTCAAAGACATTTCAAAGAAACAGCTGTTGATGGTGGCAAAATGGGTGTGCCAAGCAGGCTAGACAGCATGTCAAAATGAGTTTGGGTTAAAGCAGGTTGAGTCGGGTTGGGTTCATGGGCAGAAAATTTTTGACTGGCATGTGTTAATTTAGTGCGTCTGTATATAAAAACTTTATATTAGAAAATTGGAAATGATTTATATTCCTGGTAATCTTCCTAATGTCACGTGTCTTATAAATATTTGAAGAACAAAATGGCCCACTTTTTCATCATCCAATGATTTCATCACATGTGTGATTAGGAAAATCATAAGATCTCTTAAGTTCTTTCTGCAACTGATCAAGTCGACTGCCAAAACCTTTTTATGTTGTAAATTTGTGTAGAGGTGCCAATTTCAACCCGTTTCTTATATATTGGTCAAATATGTTCTATTTTATCTCTAATAGGTCAAAAGTGTTATAAAAAAAATAAAAAACGGCCAAATGCGTCAAAAGTCACCTAAGTGTACTTAATGCACACAACCTCCTAAACTGATATACTTGGTTTTTGTGATAATATTTGACTCTATTGGTTATTTAAGTTTTCTTTTTTTGATCAATAAGTGTCTCCAGTGACCAAACATGACCAATCCCCCCCCCCCCCCCCCCCCCCTCCCTCTACTTTCAAACTGCACTTAATGTCAAAGAAAGAACAAAAGTACATACCACTTAAATCTTGATTAAAGTCCTCCAAGTCTTGTTCTGTCGCCAAATAGCTGTATAACTGTCGACTACCACTGTGATGAAACAGGCTTGGGTGACGGTTCCAATCATCTCTTCCTATACCTTGACCTTCATATTTCTTGCTTAGAAGCTGAGCCTTTTCATATCCTTCAACTGATGTGTCGAAAATCAAGACACTGATCCCCTTGTGCCCTTCAGGCCCAAATGCATGACGTGCTTGCACAGCTCCCGAAGACTTATGGTATTCAAGTAGCTCCTCGGTTCCCATGCCAAGCCACTGAAAGTTAAATTCAAGTATTGTAAAATGGTTATTATATAAAACATGCATTTAAATATTAAAATACTTAGTTGGTGTTTGCGTCTTTGTTTTCAGAGTGATTCGCAACAGCAACAATACCAAATCCCACCGAAGCAGGTTCAAAGTGATAATTCTGACTTCAATATCAGAGTCAGACTATTTTAATAAATCTGATTATTTTGACCCAAAGAGGGTGTTTGGATTTGTGTTCTGAAACTGGATGTTTTCTTCTTTTTTTGCAGTAGAAGATTTTGAATAACCAATTCCATAAGCAACCAAAATGATTGTCAATTCAAAATAATCTAATTACCCATTACCCATTCTTTAAATCTTATTTTACTTCCATTTCATAAGATTCAGTTGCTTTTTTTCACAAGTATCCAATTTTTTTTGTTGGTCATTGTATGTATTAATTTAACATAATCAAAACGCCAAACACTCGACTAGTTATAACAATTATCTCATATCAACCATCCAAAATCATATTATCATTTCCAAAGCACATATCCAAACACCCCTGGATGATAAGTGCTCAAATCCAGAATATCCATTAGAATTAATATGATTTGAGTGAAATACCTTCCCGTTTTCACCCTGCTCAAACTGGGTATTCCTAATTATCACCATCGGTGGCCACACAACTTTCCAATCTCCTTCATTTTCATCAACTCCCGTCCATTTACCTAACAGTTCCCTGCTTTGAACCCTTCTTCTACACGGCACTTCACCTAAATCGTAATCATCCTCGTCGTCTGAACTAATAATACAAAGATCTTTGAAGTTCAACTGGTCAACGTGCCTGAACACAAACAACAACAATGCTGTCTCAAATTACCATAAGCCCATAAGGAGAACTAAATTATACACATATATACTAGTAGGATCCCCGGCAGAACAAACAATATTAGTCGGCAATGTTTTTTGTTTTAGTTGCGAGTATGTACCAGTCTTAGTGTACAGTTTTTTTAGGTCAGTTACGTCAAAAGACAAAAGATGAGTTATTTTTAATCTATTAACTGACGTTAAAAGAATTAAACCAACAACAAAGCGTTAAAAGTTTTAAAGTAATGAATGAAGGTTGAAATTAAAATGTTTTATTATCCAACGCATAAAAGTATGAAACAATATGTTTGTTTAAGTTTGCATCATACCAAGTAGTTAACATTATTCTGTCTCATAAGCTTAAGCTTTGGCAATAACCATATGGGCTGCATTACAAGCATAATTGATGTCTGCTAATACATTTAACAAAGGCTAAAACACATGTTAGAACTTTGAACTTAGCAACTACGCTGAACATGGGAAGCAAAAAGGGAACTTTTGCATCATGATATGGAGGCACCAAAGATGAAAGCAATCCTAAAGAACATACGCGCCAAAAAGTCCATCATAATGCAATCAATTGCAGCAAATTTTCATAAGGCAAAGTGCCAAACACATAATCTTGTGCTTTTCCCTTACAACTCAGTGTGCACGAGTTTTCCTTAAGCTTTTGTAAAAGTATATAAAGGTGCTAAAGATGGTTTGTAGATTTAAAGAACTAAACCCAGCAACAATAGCCAGAATGTATCATTCTGCTTTGGCTCTATTGCCCGACACAAAAGTCTTGGTCGCAGGTAGTAATATGCACGCTCAATACACTTTCGATTGGGACTACCCTACAGAACTACGAGGTTGGTGATGTTATGGTCACAATGTTGTATCCACCATTTACTACTCAAGGTTTTTCACAAAACCAAAGGTTGTCGATTGGTGTTGATAATAATGTGATCATTGCTGTTGCACCAGCTAATGGGATAATTGCTCCTCCTGATTACTACATTTTGTTTGTGAAATATATCAGTGTGCCTGGTAAGGGTATATGGGTGCACACTGACTAGGTATAAAACTGTAGGTAGTCTGATGTAGCTAGTTAATTTCATTATCTTCCGTGTCAAACAATGTTTGTCTTAATACCTCTATACCTTAAAACAAGTTTGAATTTAACCTAAAATAAACTAGTTTGATGTTTCAATTGTAAAGTTGATGTAGAAATGTTTTCTAAATATAGAATTCCTAGAGCTGCAATGCAATGATCCAGATCGGATTAGCCCGAAGACAAAACTATGATGCATTGTGTAGCGACCGACGTTTATGTCAACTATGTACAAATTAAAGTTTATTGTCGAACAAACTGTTATTATTCAATATGGAGATGGAATTTTGTAACCTCTAAACGTATCAATACTCGATATGCTTACGTATATAAAGTCTATAAGCAAATAAGCAATACACATAAATCATTATGCAAATAAAAACTAAGATATTCAACTTCACATATCCTAGTTATTCATTTCAGCAAGCACCTTGTAAGTTTTGTTTCAATTCTCGGCATAAACACATATCCTGGCAAATTAATTTTTCATTTCATCGAGCACCTTGTGTTCAGTTGAGCAAAACAATTATACCTAGCGACTTCGGGGACCATAATCGGGTATTTTCGTGGTCTCCCCACGGGTCGTCTCTCCTGGCCAACATCATTATTTTCTCCTGTTGGCATCTGAATAAGTTAAATCTGATTAGTACAAAAGTCTAGTTTCGGGCCAAAAATCTAACAAGTAGAGGTAGTCTATTAGAAAGGCATGCATACCATATCTCCAACCGATCTGGAGGCCTCATCAGATAGTGTCTGGGGGGGTTGGTTTTGGCCTTCTTGGTCAACCTGCCCTGCCATCCTGAACATTTCCTCCGCCTGTAAGAAAAGGAAAACAAAAATCAACTTTAGTTACACGTATCAGCTTCTAGCTGTTTTTTATGCTATAACTTTTTAGATTGCAACAACTGTATTTCAACCCTAGACCAACAATACAATTCACTCCCCATTTCCAGCAATTAAAAATATTGACTTTATTACTTTAATGCGGGTCAAAACAAGGAAATGTAGACGGCAATGTGATTTTCCAAAATCAAAGCTTTAAGTTTGAAACAGTTGCTGATTTAAATAAAATTAATTACTTACCAAATTAATATTCGAAAGACTCGAGTTGGGAGGCTGTGAGACATCAGCAGCAGCAGTAGTCTTCTTAGGCCTTCCGGGTCCCCTTCTACCCCGAATTCAAAACTCTAACTCTTATCCTAGGCTTCGGATTAATTATCTTAGGTCTTCCGCGACGCCTATTCTTCTTAGGCCTACCGGGTTTTCGTCGTTCCTAAAATTGATATGTACCAAAACAGGATTAACAACCAGTCCATACATCGCTTGTTTCAAACACTTGTCATTACCATTTTGTTTACTTGAATTATCAACAAACACGACACCATTGTTATCTCACCATACATCCCTCGAACTATTTGATTTTATATCGTTCCCATATAATTTCATTCGAGAAACTAATTTTATCAATTAAAACCTAACAGAAGGATGAGTACCTCATTTGCCATCGAGAAACTATTTGATTCTTATATATAAATATATATATTTGATCTAAAACAAAGGATGATTACCTCATTTGCCATCGTTGCCTCGCCTTGTGTTGCACTCATTGACCGAGTTACTCTTTGCCTTTGTGTATCACTGGTTAATTTGACATTTAATGACAATTAATTGCAAATACTGAAATCTATTTACAAGCATACATATCAAACCACACATAAACATATAAACTAACTATACTCAGTTATCTTTACATCTAGCCTAATTAACCTAATTAACCATAATAACAGTAAACCTAATTAACCATAATAACAGTAAACCTTTTTTCTTCAAAAGGTGAATTTATATTATTAATTCAAATCATCAGTACAAACAATACATCAAAGATACAATGATAACTGCTATCACAGAAATCTATCTCGGACAGAACTAAACTATCTCAGACAACTATATCTAACAATACAGAAATACTAGAAACTGCAGGCAAGTCTTCACCACTTGCAGACATATAACAGCTTCAAATTCACCTTTTAAATAGACACCATTACCATCTAATAACAGTAAACCTAATTATTCAAACCTAACAGAACAAAACACGATCCAGAATGGAAATCATAAAAACAAAGCAGATCCAATGGAAATCAACAGCTAATTTCCATTCGATCTGCTTTATTCTTGTAAAACTAGGCCTAAAATCAACAGCTGATTAAAACCTAATTCCATAAAAACAAAGTGTGTCCTTCCATCTTTAAAAGTTAGGAAGAGTGAAATGTAAAAGTGTTTTAATCCGATCTCAAGTGTGATGCGGTGAATTTATGTTAATTAGGGTTTGGTGGTCAAGTGTGTGTGTGTGTTTTTTTTAGCAAAGTGGTGAAGCACTAAGATACAATACATCAAATAGGGACTATCTTTACATCAATTCGTCAGCTAACACCTAACAGTAAACCTAATTAACCATAATAAACACACCAGAGATCAAATCATGCTACACTCAAGCGACGCTGTAGCTTTAAATGAGAAATCATGTCACATTATAAACATCAAAACGTAAACAAAAAGAGAGTATTAATCTTGTCATCACAGTTATGAATTAAAACCTAACACAGATCCAACAAAATATATCTATAAACGACTAAAGTTTTAACAGATCTAATAACAAGTAGAAATTTCATCACAGTTAATAACATATAATCAAAATCACATGATTTAAAATTAATTTTATGAATTAAAACCCAACAAATCACAAATAATAACGAAGATCTACGAGTAATTTCATTCCATCTGCTTTATTCTTATAACATTAGGCCTAAAATCAACAGAGCTAATGTTATAAAAAACAAAGCAGATCGAATGGAAATCATACTTGGCGGCTCCGTCCATCTTGATAACCTGTAAAATCAGAAACAAATCAGTCATCGAAATGGTAAGGAGATGATTAATAGGGTAACTAATTGAACGTACCGAGTGAAATCAAAAAGCTAGGGTTTGGTGTGTGTTTAGTGTGTGTGGTGAAGCGGTGGAAATTAGGTTAATGAGAGGAGTGGGTTTATATAGGGGCTGTTTAAGTTTAGAAGTACAGTACTATTTTACTTTTTACATGGATAGTCCCTATTTTTAAAATAAGCACTATCAAAGCAAATATAGTTTGAACATTAAGGATTATTTACATAGTTAAAATCGAATAGGAATTACGAGTGTGATTTTGGGTAAACAATAGGAGCGAAGCATGTAATTTTTTCTCTAACTTATACAGGTGGCATTCATTGTTGTTGGAAGCAATTTGATAAAAGGTGAAATTTAATCACATACAAATTCACTTAGAACTCCGATTTAAGTTTAGAACATTTATAACAATTCGCTCTATCTATCGGGAAAAATAACATAAAAAACTGATGGGAAACTCTAGTCAAGTGTACCAAGAGTCTAGTGTTCCATTAATGCCTTAAAGACGAGACCAGCCACATGCATCTTCCTTCCAAGTACAGCAAGTTTAAAAAGGAGACAAAAATTGTAACAACCGTGGTTTTAGCAGGTCAGTTTGACTGATAGTCTTGACTCGGTTGACGTTTGTTTGGTGTGTCCTAGGTGTTTGAAGTGATATAAGTGTGATATAGGTGACTTTTAGCACTAAATCCCTTTGCGTAAATGGTTTTTATGGTGATTTGGAAAGTTTGAAATTTGGGAAAGTTCATTTTGATCATCTTTGTGGTGTAGAAATGACTTGTGTAGTTTTGGTGTTTTTGTGTTTTTGCGTAACGAGGCTTCGTTCAAGTAATTGAGCGTTAGTAAGTTACGTGGGATTTGTTTTTATGAATTATATTTCAAAAAGAGTGTGAAATTCTATTTTTGGAAACTTTATTTTGAAAATGATTATTTTCCGGTTTATCGTAAAATTAAGGTTTATCGCGAAAGACGTTAGGTTTCGATACGAGAATACATAAAATATGAAAAGTATGAGGTTTTAAGTGTAATAAATTAATTTAATAAAATATATATATATATATATATATATATATATATATATATATATATATATATATATATATATATATATATATATATATACACTAGCTTTCTAAGCCCGCCCGATGGGCGGGCATGACTTATAAATATCGTTGGCATATTTTTCTATCGCGAAAGAAATGTGGTAATTAAACTGGCATATTAACAGGAAAGTTTAATTCATATAAATGTGTACTTACATGTATATCGGGAAATTTGATTGTCAAGAGTAGCAGATTCGTATCATGCATTGATGGTGGCACCTCCCTAGATATATATAACTTGATGGTGGTTTTGCATAATTGATAAATGAAAAAAGAAACAAATAAATACGAAAGAAGTCGAAATTAATTGTAGAGAACAGTGATATTGTAATTTATGTGAAAATGAGGGACACTTGGCCACTCCATCTGTTGGCGAATAAGAATCGCCATTGCGCAGAGACGCAGTGGTACCTGTTCAAGATAGATGCTATAAATAAGGACACTAAATCTGTGTGCTATAAAAGAGATTTCAATTCGTTTATGTGAACTTTATTGTGAAAGGCCTCATGACATAGTTTAGAACCTCCTATTGTTTTATTTAGGAAATCATTTATTTATCTAATAATGTTAAATAAGATGAAAGTAATGGAGAATGTTCGAGCTACACACTACATATTCTTCCAAATTTAAGGCTTTATTTGATTTTTATACGTATAATTTATACAGTTATATCACTTCCTTCTTAAAATTGTTGTTTCAAGACAAATAATTCACAGTTCAAAAAATTTCATACATTACAGCTTTGATATTTGTAAAAAAAAAAAAGAAAAAAAAAATACCATTTGACAATTATTTATTGTGTTCATATAGTTTTACAAATAACAGTTTTGATTAAGTTTAATATAGTAAACTTAAACAATTTCCACTACTATATATAGTAGAGCTAACTAATTTGGGACAAACCGAAAAGCAAAAATGAACAATATAAATTAAACACGGCTAAAATTATTCTTAACAGGAATAAAAAAATCAAAATGAAGGCACGACTCTACGGATCACTTTGAGATATTATTACCCGTTGTACTATGAGTTTTCGAAATATTATTACCGGTTATACTATATGCTCAAACCCATGCATGCATTACAAACAATTAAATCATAAACTATGTTAACTCAAAATCTTTTCTCAACATAATCCTCTCATTCTCTAATTCACAATTCGTCCTTTTCAGCACTTGAATCGCCCATAAGTTCTTCAAGAGAAAATTCATCTTCTTCCATGATCTCTCCGTCTTTGCTGTCCCATGGTTTAGTTTTCACGACTGTTGGTGTCCCTTCCAATGCTAAGGTACCCTTTCAACCGAGTCCAGTCGCTTTTATAAAGTCACTGAAAATTTGAACACGGGTCATGAGATCAGTTAGAAGGAAAATACTGACATGATTTGCTCTTTTTTATGCTGCAGGTAAGCAAGTTGTTACCAACTTATATGTTGTCCTGTTTAATATATACAATCCCAAACAGACTTTCGGATTTCATGTGGGTGAGTTTATAAAAATATGTTTCACATTGGAAGCATTGGGTTTACTTCTGGTAGCTTCTCGATCCTTGAATATATTTCATCCTCAGTCATACCCGTATTCGTAGTCAGTTTACCGACAATTTGTTCTAGATCACCTTCGGGTTGAAATTCGTGTAGTGGAAGGTCTAGAAGGCGGATTGTCACTGGCCGTCCTATAATATTTGATCAAATTAAATAAAATTGGAAATGAGATAGGATTAGGTGTGTAAAATGCTATAAAGTCATAAAACCTACCATCAATTGCTTGGAAAATGCCTTCAAATTCGGATTGTTGGTAAGGCAGCAGCAAGTCAAGAGTCGCTTTTCTCTGCTCAAGAGTGACGAATATGATCATTTTCCTTACGGATTGTATCCGCTCATCAGAAGCAAAAAACAGAAAATAATCTAAAACGTATGAATGCTTTTAAATCATAGTTGTATGTGTGATTTTAACAGTCAGAAATGAAAAAGATTACAAATGCCGATCCCTTGAGCACCATTATTTCTGGCTGCTAAGGTATCATTTGTTGTATATGCATTCGCCATAACCTATTCAGATACCAAAAAAAGCAATCAGTGCAAAATCTCAGATATGCATTGATTAACCGTTAAAAAACATATGTGATACTAAACCATTTGGTCAAAATCAATACCTTGAGACGCCTTACTTGATCAGCCCATGCCATAAATTTTTTTAAATTGTTACTCATCGCTGGTGGAGCCAGTGACTGTTTACCCAATATAATCACACCCGTTGAACCATTAAGAAAAATCCATTCAGGTACAATTTAATGCTGACCAACCTATATATATATATATATATATATATATATATATATATATATATATATATATATATATATATATATATATATATAGGATTTGGTTCCATTGAGAGGGTTTTTAGATTGAGAAGATTGAGAAGCATTTTGGGCCATAGAAATTAATTATTCTTAAAGCATTTTACAAGTCACTAATTTAAATGAAAAGGGTAAACTAGTAATTTGAATCATTAAGGAATTGATTAAGGAATCAAGACCACATTTACTACGGTTTCTAATGTTTCAAAAGGTAAATTTGTTTCTCAATAAATTTTTGTTCCTATGTAAATTGTTGAGCATGTATGCGTTTGTGATTCATTTTTTTTTAATATATTATTAGTCACCAATTAAAAATCAACTTCTTTAAAGATTAAGATGATCTTTGAAAATCTCAGAACCATAATCGAATTTAGTGATTCACTCTTTTTTTAATGCTTTTGTGATTCACTCTTTTTTTTAATTTAATCTTCGAAGATTAAAATTCAACTAAATAAAATATTTTTTAAAATAAATGATTCAATTTTTTAATTGTAACATGTTTTACACACAAGTTTTGGGTTTTGAATCATAAAACATTGTTGCTTTATAAATTGAATCTTTGGGGAAAAAAATAATTTTATTTTTGCATCATTTGTCAATTTGAATCATGCATTATTCATTCGGGTTTATGAATCATAATCGAATTAGTGAATCAACAAAGAAATTTTTTTTTAAAAAAAATCAACAAAGAAATTGTTAATATTTTGAATCATTGTCAATATGCGAATCATACATCGTATATTTGGATTTATGAATCATAATCGAATTAGTGAATCGATAAAAAATTTGTTAGTTTTCTGTTTTAAATAATATTGATTTCTTAATCAAAAGTCAGTTATTGTTGTTTTATATGATAGATAGATTTTTTTAATCACTGTTTGCTTGTAAGAAGAATGATTGAAAAATGATGAACTAATTCAACTGTTATTTATATGAATCATCACATAAATGAAAGGAGCGTTGGAGTGGTGTTAAGCATATGAAAGTGACGAATAATACTCCAGTTAGCAATGATTCATTTAGTTAGTTTTGAATTCATATTTCGAGAGGAGGAAAAATAGCAACTATGCATAAAAGTGCTGTCATTAAAGTGGTGCTAATGATAGTAAAGTATAAAATTGAAAATGCCTATCATGCCCTTGTATTAGCTTAGTGAGATGAATGATCAAGATTGCTTCTCATTCTTCTCAATCTCAAACTCTTCTCAATCGATCCGGATTCTATATATATATATATATATATATATATATATATATATATATATATATATATATATATATATATATATATATGTTAAAAAGCCAATATATATAGATTTGGATGACATTGCAATGCCATGCATATATATAGGAAAAATAATCAATAAGGTGGTAACATAATTTGTGGGTTCATTTATTAAACCACTGACAGTAGCTATATAGTTATGTCATCTCTTTTGATTCTTATAACCATGCTCAAATTAAAAGTTTACAGGGGACATGCATGTTCAGTTTATATATCTTTACTGAATGAGGCAAGATGGGTGAGTTTGGTAACGGGTGAGAATGGATTCAGGTTGAAACATGTCATTTTTAGGGCAGGTCGGGCTGGATTGCTGGCAACCACTTTTGTCATTTTCTAATTGGTCAGAAGGTTGTATGCACATATGGCTCACACTGCTATCTCTATACATATTGTGGGAGGTCAACATTCTTGAAGCTAATGAGTTTCGCCACCGTTGTTTCTCTTGGAGCACATTGTTCAGGAACAGCTGTAAGGATCGTATACGATAATTAGTAGGTATTAGATATTATGACAGGTACCTTAAAGGTATATGGTCTAGAGGAATACGATAGAGCCCAATTCAAAATCCATTTTTAAGTAAATTTGTATAGGCATTTACCTCGATCAAATGGGTTAGTATGCATGGCGAAGGAAGGCAAGCCAATTGATGCGTTGCTACCTGGTACATCAACACGGAAATAGTTAACATCAGCCAGGGGAAAGAAGATAGACCAATATGAAAGATGAGCGATGATTGAGCATTAAGTAGTTAGGAAAGTAATGCACTTACAAAGGAACCAAATAAAAAAACCTTCTTCAAACCCGAAACATCAGATACAGCATTCATTCGTCTTGATGTACCTATGAAACTATGAAAATGTTGAAGCCAAACATGTTAACAATAATAGATTTCGTGTGCTCCGAAACAAACCCTAAGAGATAAAATTTAAAAAAAAGGTACCTTCAATCAGATCAGACTGAGGTGTATAGTGGCATCAGTAGAAGATCGGCAAACCAAATACAACCTGGATTTTTTGCGTTTGGTTTTTATGTTTGCGACGGTTTGTCTTATTCAGCACATCCTTTTATATATAAACTTATCATGCTACAATAGCCTCACATCTTTGTTCACAAAACTTGCCATTTCCTATACCAAAGAATTAACCATCAAAATTAGAAATATAAAAAGGGTTACTACAGTACTCATCATTGTCGCCTCAGACAAAATATCCGGCCCAATGCTTGAAATTAAAAGAGTTAATAATGAAGGGTTAGTTAGCTGATCGAGTTAAACATGATGGATTACTATATCAACATGGCTAGATATAAAAGGGTTACTGCCATGTCTTAAGATCATACAATGATAATAATCAAACAAAGTGCACTACCTACAAAATAAAAGAATGATGCTTCTGGTTAGTGACAGCCTTTGACCTTTCATTGGGTTTCCATCCATCTGAGCCATTATCTGCAACTATGCCCACAATTAGTAGCAGCAACACTAACACCAATCAGGTCGATTTCTTCACATTTTTCAAATTCATTAAAAATATAAGTAAATAAGGTAATAATATATAATGATCCAAACACTTTAATACTACTTATTGTGTATAATCCAGTAAGCAATAAAACATATGCAATCGCAAACCCCCAACATGCATGAATCAACTCTTACTGTTTGACTTTGCGTGTAGTCGCTAGGCTGCAATTTCTTATTAGTAATTATTAATATCGTATTTAGTCTTTCAAGTCAGCCCATGGTTAGTATAGCTTGCAATTTATGAATCAATGTGTTGTATGATACTAAATGATGCTAGAAGTTAAATCGGACACACCTAATTGCATAATCCAAAGGCCTATTTGTGATAGCTATGTAGAAAGACATATTCCTACCCAGAAACTTTAGCGGTTGAAGTTACAATCAAATGGAACACAAGAAACAGGAAAACTAATATTCGTAGACTCACCTGTGCACAACTCACGGGCACATAGCCTACATATTGTCATCCACCTACTCTTATTACAAATAAATGTCCATTAGCTCCCTGCACCATAGCAATCAAATATGAGAATCAAAAGAAGAAGCGAATTCAAAACATGGAACGAAAGGCTAAAAATCAAATGAATAGTAGACACGTTTGTTCTACAGGTCAAATAATGTGGAAACCATTGTTGCAGGCTGATGGTTTCGTGTACTATTTTGCACTTTATTTTTGCACATGTACAACACATACCATGTTCCAATTCTCAGTCCTAGACCGTAAAATAAGCTAATCCAAACAACCTCTTAGCTCATGAAAATCAGCACCAAGGACATTCACTATTGGTGAATTCTCTGTTTGTGGCTTATATGTTTTCATCGACGTATGAGAGCGCAATAATGAAAATGACCCACTGATAATTACAGTATTTGACTTCACACATTAGATAAAAGCATTGGCTTGCTTATTCTTAATATCCACACACATTAGGTAAAAGCATTGTCTTGCTTATTCTTAATATCCAATACCTTTCAATAGAAATGCTAATGCCATTTTCACAGTTCCAAAGCATTAACAATTAAAGTCGATACCGTAAGACATCTATCATAAGGCTTTATTCTTTTATTTTAGAGAAAACTTTAATGTGTAAGCAGCCCAGAATGTACCTAATTATATATACAAATCACGACGATGATGAAAGTTAGGAAAAAATAGAAACTCATGAATCCATTCCACTCGTAACAATATGGATAAACTTGAGTCACCAATCTACCTTTATAAACGAATTGTAATACTGAAAGATAGTTTAGCTACTTGAAAACTGGCCAAACAGATTATTCTAAACTACATATAAGTCATATGCTGCAATTATCATGAGGCAGTAAACAATATCGAATTTTATACTAAAGCATAACCCAATGAGTAATTATAAGTTTCTACTTCATGAACAACATTTACAACAGCAACAACACACTATCTAATTTCAGCTCATTAATCAAACTCGATACTTAACTCTGATCCTCCAAAATCAGTTTTATAAATGTTGGATAATATGTGTTTTGGCTCGTAATTACTTTTACCAACATCAGAGTAAAAATTATCTACCTTCGCAATCCATCACGTAGTTCCACTTTCCAATCTATCATGGTCATCGGCCCCCTTTTTGGTAGATGCCTCAGTTTGTGTTTACAAAAAAAAAAAAAAAAAAAAATAACTGTTTTGCATCATCAATTTGAAAGTAACTTATCGAAACTTATACCCCCAAAACAAATAGGGATTGATTACCTTCTTTAAAACAATGGAATAAGCCAATAAGCACTTAGAGGGTGTTTGGATGACAACTTCTTCCACAATTTCAGTTTAATTCTCACTGTAAACACCAACATGATTCTATTTCATATCTGAATAAAGTATATAAGATATTTCAAAACTATAATTATCGGTAGAACATAACACATGAAGATCATTAAAGCATGTAGTAGCATGATTCCCACAAACCTGGTCCTGCCAAACAACTACTATTAGTTATATGCTATGTGCTGGTATTTGGATCGTCTATAAAATGATGAATAAAGAACATGAGAGCCAAAAAAAAAAAAAAACAACTATATGTTTAACAATAACATGATAATATGCCCTAGAATTAAAAAAAAAAAATACATATATCAAACTAAGATGAATGCTTCGCCTGATGTTCTACGCTAAAAAAAAGAGAAGACAGTTGCCTTGTAGCAGCTTGCGCAATGTCAAATAAACCTACAAAATCAAGCATATAACTGAACCCGTAACTGGTATAATATTTGAATTCCATCAGTTAATTACCTACAAATTTTCTGAGTAATTGTTTCTTAAAAATCGTCATAGACGTGTCACGGATTATAAGAACCTGTAATTAGTAAGCAAATAATTACACCAAAATTCGATACAGCTATAACAAAAACCACAAATAAAAATTTCCATAGATTAAGTAACTAATATGATACTTCCGCTGATGATGTTGTAGCCATTGATTTGATATATAACTCACATCCAAAAACCTGATGAAGTTGGATGTTGAGTCCTGATCAATATCGTGTTTTAGGGGCAGAGAAAAAGATGAAATTAGGGTTTGGAGAAAAAGTAAATTATGAATGAATTGCTTGTACGTGAGATTGGGGTTTTAAGTTGTAGAGATTGTCATAGTTACGTGATTTCATGCAATATCAATTATGAATTGCAAAATTTATCACAACCATTGGAATGCTCCAGAGGTTGACATATTGTTTATTTGTGCCTACTAACCCAGGTTCGAATCCAACATTTGCATTTTTGTTAAAAAAAAATCTGAAATTTCAAACATTGCTTACGTGGTACTTTGCTTATGTGAATTTCGAAATAAATTAAAAAAATACAAAATAAATTAAAAAAAATTGCTTACATGTGATGACATGGCTGAAATTGAATTACTGGGCAATGACTGGACAATGACTGGACATATCATTCAAATGCCTCCTGTTATATATAATGTAGATATATATATATATATATATATATATATATATATATATATATATATATATATATATATATATATATATATATATAGTGTGTGTGTGTGTGTGGAAATTCGGCTAGAAGGGGATAAGGGGGAAAAAGGAAACCCAATTTGAGTCCAAATATGACTCTTAGGCCCAAGGATTATCCAAAATTAATATATATATATACCCACCCAAACATCCCTTGAACGATTTTTACTGCTTTTTGGTCATTCAAGAGAGGCAAAGGAAGGAAGATAAAATTAAGGTTTATAATTGTGAAGCAATAATCAAGAATCAAGGTAAAATTCTTAAAATACATGTTCAATTGTTTGATTAATTAATATAATTCATGTAATAATTATGTGATGGATTATGGTTTGTGTTAACTTCTGTAAATTGATGTTATTAAACATGTTGGGATCAATAATTAGTAATAGTATGATGTTTGGTTAAGAGAATTGAGCGTAAAACATGCTAGTTATTGAGTTAGGGTTTTGACAAATTTGTAAGGCTGTAAAGATGTGAGTGTAAATAACAAAATGGTTGTATTATTAGCCTGATAAAAGATTATCTGAAGTAGAATAATGATTGCAAAAAAAGAAAAGAAGAAAAAAAAAAGAAAGAAACATCATTAACCAAGTCAAAAGCCAGTCTTGGGTATAAAAGTTGTTTAGCTGCAAAAGCTGCTACCATTGAATTGCAAGCACACCACGCCCTAGTGCAAACTGAATTTCGTTATCATGTAAGTCTTTCGGGGTTACCAAAACTTGGCACGCCACGATCCACATCTAATGCAACCGAGTATGATTTCTGGCAAGCGATGCATGTGGAACATTACTGTACCACACCTGTATTCAAATGAAGAACAGCCATATGTCAACAAAGGAACCCAAAATGCACACTTGATATCTAATGGGGTGTTTGGGTCAGCTTATTTAACCGACTAATGAGTTTGTTTGAATCTAAAAAAAGTTGATGAGCTTATAGCTCATTCAACTCCGTTGGCTCTTGATATTTAAGATCATAGGCCCAAAAAAGTGGATCTATGACATATTCCAGAATCAAGTAAACCCATAGGCATAAATTATTATTATTATTATTATTATTATTATTATTATTATTATTATTATTATTATTATTATTATTATTGTTGGCATAAAAATCTAATCCAAACACCCCATAACACACACCATTGGCAGACCCGATAACAAACAGATCACTTAACATTGCAACCGAAGAGTATATACTGACAATAGTATGATGAATACAGTAACTATAACTACTAATTACCGTATTGGTCTCAACATGTGAACGACTTCAGGAAAGTCTGGAAATCCTGCAAGTCGTATTATCAGGTTAACTTGGAATTAGTCAGTTACCATTTATCATTTTTCGTAAAAATTACTATTGTAAGGAGGCTTATTGTTTAAGAATATACTTCGTAATAAGAACCCAAATGTGTATACCTTTCACGCGCCCACATGAGCCTTACTGAGAAAAACCGACTGACACCTACAAACGGGGAAAAGAGCTTATAAGTAGCGCATTTCAGATGTACTTCCTAATGTTTTAAGACGGCTTATATTTTTTTTTTATTTGACTGTAAATTACCAGATTTGAAAGACATTCTTATTCAAAATGCTTTATCTTACGTATTCAAATAGAATTTAATGGGAATGACATAAATACCTTCAAACTGACGATACCCGCTAAAAGCTCAAGCCAAACAATTTCAGCCACACAATAGTTCAATGGCCTCGATACAGAAATACCAATCTAATATTCCATTGCACTGGTGAATGCCCCAATTCTGCTTTTGCAGTCACACAGGCTTTAATAGTTCAACGGCCTCGACACAGGTTTAAAACAATATGATTCCAATTGATGTTCCAGCCATGGCCATTGGACTATTAAAGCCCATGTAACTGATATTGCATCCAATGTTATGCAGTATGCCAAATTATTTCGTTCATGATAAGAGTTTTTTTGTGGTAGTTTTTATTTCAGAAGTTGATTCAACTGTAAATAAGGGCTAGTAAAACTCGAGACCAACAAAAAAAGTGTAATCATTCGTACGTATGGCATACGTATCTTGAAACAACTAAAACACTGAAGACGCACATATCCATAAAGATGAAGGAAGTGACCGTGCGCCACGATAGCAACAGCCACAGGACCCCGCGTATGCAATATCTGCAACGGACTGCGTCGATGCCGTTTCATGAGCAGTGCGTATACCAGGTTCTGCCAAAAGAACACACATATTGAGACCTGCAAAGCATAGACAGTTGGATGGCAAAAAAGTCACTTACCTAACCGTTGTTAAGTAAGACACTTTGGCCCGATGTCACCCCAAACTGACCCATTTTCATAACTAACCTCGGTCTCACCAGCAGCTATTGCATCTAAATGTGTGACTTCCATTTATCTATCATTCTTAAGATATAGAGCATGCTGCAGAGATGAAATATTAAATGTTATCACCACATTCTAATACACGATTAAAACTGAGTTTTTTAGAACATAGTAATAATACCTCCATTGGATGCATGCTTGCTGTGTCACCCGTGGGTAGCATGATACGTGGGAATCGCACCAGGCTTTACCTCTCAAGGGATCTTGAGAAGCTTACAACCCCCACCAGGCAGTGTACCTGATCGTTGTAGTATAGTATAGTGACAAGTACCGGGGGATTGATCGTTCAGCTAGGAATAGTGTCGTTAGGATTGAAATTAATCTAACTAGGTCTAAAGGTGAAGGATGATTCTTTTTGTATTTTTATATTTTATGAAAAGCAAGTAAAAATCTCGGGTATTGGGAGAGTGGGCGGAATTAGTTGCTAATCAACTAACCCAAAAGCTACTAATTAAACTAATTAACAAGAAAACTAAACTAATGTTCTACAAGATAAGTGAAGCATGTCTACCCATGATATGTTACTCCTTGCTAGCTATCCAATCCTACCTATTGAATTGTAACATTGTTTTAATTGACGGGTTGTATTCCTTAATACCATTCATGGGGTGGCATACATAACTCCCCAATTCTATGAGCTCTTATCTCCTCCTACACCATGCCCAGCACAACTATAGGGATTGTAAACAGTGGCTCATGCATTAAATACAACCAATAAAGACCTAGTACGCCTCGGTTCATGTTTCTTAAGACGTTCAAGCATGTTACCATTTGGAGATCTGCCAGTTTTCTTAAGCCTAACATATAAATCATTCAATCAAAACAAGAATAAATAGGAAACAAGGATTATAAACTAAACCAACTAGATCTATTGAAGTTGTCATGCCTTAATTGATGGAGATAGACACAACATCAATAAGAAATCAATGAGATCTAATCAATTATATACAAGTTTCACATAATCATAAGTAGACACAAGGTGAATTAGCAAATCATCATCAAAGAAGGACAATCAACAAGAATAATGAAAAACATAGTTGAGGTAGAATCATCAAACCAATATATGATGTTTATGGAGTGATTGAAACCCTCTATGTTGCTAGAAAAACACCCACCTAAACCCAGGAATCGACTTTAGGGTTTAGGGCTTACAAAAAGTGATGTTATGATGTTATATTTATAGGCATGTTTTCTGTCGGCAAGGCCTGACGACGTCAGCTTGTTCTCTTGACGCCATCACGACCATTTTTTCACCAAATTGTAGATCTCTTCGTCCTCTTCGCGTGGGCTTTTGAATCACCTAAATCCGAGTTCGTATGCAAAAGTTATGACCAAAACAATATCAGCTACTCCGCGCGCAAGTTTTGACAAGTTAACACGTGACGGCCTTGGGTGACGCCTTCACATTCTCTCTGGGCCGTCACCACTTTTACTCTTGACGCCGTCACCAAAATGCTCTTGACGCCGTCATCAGCTACGGATTTTAATTCTTGGGGTTTGACGCCGTCAGGAAGAACTCTTGACGCCTTCATGTACTGTTCCCAGCATGGAAAATTGAGACTTTGCCGTTTTCTTCACTTTTATGCTCTAAAAACGTCCAAAATGGCTTCTTTTCCAGAATTCACTCTCCAAGTACCTAAAATCACAAAAGGAACGATTTAGGGCAATATTTGATCAAATAAAGTCGGATTCGGGCTTAAATGACCCCCTAAAAATGGATCATTTTTCGCCTCATCATATACCCTTACACTTGAGATTTGCTTGTCCTCAAGCAAATGTGCTTTTATTCTACTCAAAAGACAAGTTAGGGGTCATTTAACACTAATCTAAAAGTAATTACAACAAATAATCGTTCCACTAAAGACCAATAGACAAGCACGGAGGTCATACACAAGCACCTCACAAATAGTGTTTAGATACTCACATCTCTCGGGTGTAATAAAGTAATATAACATTATGGAAATGGAAGATATCTCTCACTACCTGTCATAGCAAAATAGATTACCATCGGCTTGGGAAAGGATCAAACCTCCACCACATGGCGTAAGCACCTAGGATAAACTATCAAAGAGGTCTTTTAAAGGGTTGTAACGTTAGGTATAGGGATATGAATTACACGGTTTTGTTGGATAAAGGAGGTTTTACTGGTGGCGAGTTAACAATCTTAGTTAATTACATGTACAATATGGCGTTGCTAAGCCAAGACTAGACTCGACTTAAGCTAATAAATGAAAAATAACAAAAACATAAAATGAACATAGAATAAAAAGGGATGGTAGTCCGTATGTTTTTTTTTTTTTTTTTTTTTTTCTTTTTTCTATATATATATATATATATATATATATATATATATATATATATATATATATATATATATATATATATATTTATTATTTTTTTTTTTGCATACACTCTTACCCTACCATCCAAAATAATACATCATAGGGAATGAGAATTCCCCTTACACTTGAATCTTTACATACTTTACATTCAACTATTCTAATGACTCGAATTAAGAAAATCAAAACACTTGGAGCACTTTTAAGATTAACGTACATATGGGGGTAATAAATGATGTTCTTCCCCATTACTCCATAAAAGCACTTACTCATGAGTCCCAATCGTCCCAAAACAATATGTACAAGGATATGACTCGACTTAGCAACCATGTAATCAATTAGAAAGTTAACTTAGGTTTAACAAATAACAATAATGCACTAAAAATGAGCGCATACACGGAAGGCTAAGGCGATTTGGTTGTACATTTAAGTGGGGTGTAACAAATTCTTCCTTTAAGTAAAATGCTTAAAGTTAGAAATGAAAAATTAGTTGACTTAACTAGTCAAGTAATATGACTTAAATGGTCAAGTAATTATAATACGGGTTTAACACAAGGGTGATCCTAATGCCTCTTATCATGTAGTAAATCCTACTACACGAATGTAGTCTCACTAGCGGTCTCGGGATGCATCACTAACGCAAGTTCTAGAATCTAAATGCTACCGGTACACTCATAAGCACTAATAGTAAATGCTTTTCCTATCAAATCTAAAGGCGAACCTCACATTTTTTTGTGGAAAATTTTTCTGAATATACGGTTATGTGCTAGTCATACAATCTCCTATCCATGAGATGTTTGCTATGGCTAAAGTTTCACTCCTAAATGTTGTAAAAAATTTTAAATTTGGCGCTAAAATTACACTAACAAGTATTTCTCATTGTTTTATTACACATCTACTATCAAACAAAACAAACTCAAGCGAAAGTGCATATGTAAGGTGTCATCTTTTTACCCTCCCCTTACACTTAAGATGAACATTGTCCCCAATGTTCAAGTAAAGAATGTAAAAGTGAAAAAGTAAAGAGAATGAAATCAAATACTCCCCTGATTCGCTCGGTATGGATTATAGGTTGGCTAGGTTAAATCTGTTGGATCGTGTACACCTTGAACTTGTGTTGATATTGATACTTTGAATGATACCAACAAGTATGCGGAATCTACTTAATGATACTTAGAAGATTGAATGTAAATGAAACAGTTGTATGTATGAAAGAACAATGTATGTAACAAACAAATAGCTCCAATATTATTAATGATAATAATACGAGTGATCTATGATATCACTAGGGTTACACCTTGAAGCTCTAAGAAAAACGTATTAGAAAGATATATCCTAACTATAACCTAGGATCTCCTTTTATACAACAAGGAGTCCTCTTCTACAAGATAAGTATAATGCTAATAGAATAAGATATACACAAAATCTTTTCTATGTTTATCTAAGCGCGTTTCTCTAACAGTTATCAAGTAAGCAGTGGTAATATTTGTTCTTGCAGTGGTAATGAGTTTCCACTGCAAGTACAATCTTCTGCAGTTGTAACATATTCACTAGCCGTGGTAACTGGTAGTATAATTCCCAACAATCCTCCCCTAAACTTATGATTTATATGTAAATCAACAAGTTTCTTCAAGTATACAATAAACCTGAGGATATGGGAATTCTTCCAAACACTTATCTTGTTTTTCTCAACACTTTATCAGCTCTTGCATATTGATCTTGAATCTTCTGACTCAAAGCTCTAATCTTTTCATTATCTGCATAAACTCTCAACTTTGATTTTAACATTGCAGAAAGAGTTTTAGCTCTAAGTGGATATTCCTTCTCAGCAAACATAAACACATCCACTTTATCTGTTGTAGAAACATGATGAACCTCACATTGATCATAATATGTCCATGTAAGATTAAATTCTGATGAATCAAACTTCCAATACTTATCATTAAGATCTGGTTCATATAATCTTTTTAAATCAACCCAGAGCTGCATTTCTTTCATATCTTTGAGAGTATCAGCCTTGAATCTTTCATTAACAAGCTTCCAAAGAGTATCAAGATCATCTCTGTCACATGCTTTAAGAAGATCTTCAAACTGAATGAATGATGAAGATTCTCCTCCCAGTCTTATAATTTTCCAAGTAGAAGCAAAATTCTTTGCAGTGTATACTTCCCAATCAATAATTTGATGTTTTGTTTGTAAAGGATCTGGGTAGAAATCTTCTTCTTCAACAATGATAATTGCACTTTGTAGATCTTCTACACATTTCTCAGATTGAGATTCTTTCTCTTGAGGAACTTTCACCCTTTTTGTGACATGACGAAGCTTTCCTTTTACTTTGTTTAAATCTTTCAACTTCTTCAAAATCAATAGGTCTAAAGCTACTATCTTGCCTTTTAGTTCTGTAGTAAATGCCTCCAATTCTTTCATGAGACATACCTTTGAAATCAGCCATCTTCCTATTTCCAACATGACAGCAAAATACTTTCATCTCATGAATGATCTGTGCCTTTGTAGGTTGTCTCTGTTTCTTTTGACCTTTTCTGACTTTACCAATAATTTCATCCAGTGCTTGTTGATTCTTCATTTGAATGAAATCAGCCAATTGAGCTGTTCTTTGTTCTTCTGTCAAAGTCTTGTTAGCAACTAGCTTAATGGCTTTCTTCTTTACAACTGGATCATGTTTAATCATATGTTCAATCTCTTCATTTGTTGGCACATATGAGAACATAGGAGGTTTCTCATGTAAGATAGTTGGTGGAACCACTGAGAGTGGTTGTGCCATTACTGCTTCAAGTTTACCTAACCTCTGTGCTTCCATAAAACTAGCAACATCATCCTCCTTTTGCTTTTTCATATTTTCTTTCTCTGCAGCTTCAAGTTGTTCTGCCAATCTTGCATCAAAATCAATTTGAGCTTGATCTTTCTTGGAAATCTTTCTAGTATGCTCTTGTTCTGCACCAAACACAATTGTTTTACCTTTGACTGATCTTTTTCTGGCAGCTTCTTCCTCTGCAGTGGTAACTAATGGAACATCAGTGGTAACAGTCTCCCTTGCAGTGGAAATTATTTGATCAGTGGTAACATGTTCTGCTTCAGTGGAAATTTGTTGAGTAGTTCCAAGAACATCTTCAGAGGTAAAACCAGTATCAACAACCATATCTTCAAGATCCAATTTCCTCCCCTCAATCTCAGCTACATCATCTTTTGCTTGAGCATTTTCAGAATCATTGAGCTCAGCAAATATATCATCAAAATTAGTACTCCTCCCCTTAATCTCTGCATCTGTTTTCCTCCCCTGTTTGGAAGAAGTTCCCAAACCATAACCAGAACCTGCAGAAAGGTCATCATGTGATGATGATGGAGAAGAAACTACAGCTTGAATATGTCTTCTCTTCTTGAGATTCACAACTTCATCCTGCAACTTTTGAATCTTAGCCTTCAATAGATTCAACTCTGTGGCATGTTGTTCTTTGGTCTGTGCCAGATCTTTCTCCAGAGTTTGAACCTGTTTGACTAATTTGGTACATAATTCCATCAATTCAGTTAGTGTCACACTGCCTTCAACACTTCCAACTGTGTTACCTGTTGGGAGAGGTGAATCATAAGGCATTGATCCATGCTCTTCTCTAGTTGGACTAGATTGAAGCCTTGAACCACCACTGCTTGTTCCTAAACCATAAAGGTCAGCAACATGCAATATTGTCATGAAAGGAGTTGGCTGTTTTTGCCTCCTTTCATATGTGTGAGTTACAGCAGGGATATGTTGAATTTGTGGAACAGAAATAGTGGGTGTGTGATGGGATACAACTGGGATTGTTGCATCTTCACCCTGTACCTGTGAAATCTTTGCAAGCATGTTTGGTAAAAGAGGATGAATCACTCCATCCCAAAATTCTGAAGCCTTACACATATTTTGAAATACTTTTGGCTTAAGACATGGAGTTTCATAAATCCTATTATGGTTTTGCAGTTGAAATTCATTTAACACTGCTTGCACAAACCTTTGATACATCAAAAATTTGTATGAACTTGTTACATTGCCTTTCATGTTATTAAATATAAACCTTGAAAAATTGAAAGTCCTATCAGAAACCAAGCAAACTAAAGGGTAAGCCATGGTTGATCCAAATTGTTCATAAGAAGTTTTCTTAGGACTTAGGCAATGCAACAGAGTGTGTATAAAAAATCTCCAATGGGGACAAAAACATCATTTCTTAAAAGTTACTTTTTGGTCAGATGTATCATACCTCATCAAAGCAATGTAGTTGAATATGTCTGAATTAGGTAATGTGATGATACCATTGAGATCATCTAATTGGAGAATTCTCCTTAAAGACGATTCAGTAACATCAATAGTTATCCCATCCACTGTGGCTCTAAGAGCTTCCACAGATTCATGTATGTCCCCCTGTTCAAGTGTTATGGACTCCACAGAGTTCCAAAACTGTTTGATTTGAGAAACAAAGATTGTGGGATTCATAGTTAAGGCATACCTTATATGAGTTGTGTTAAGGAAATTCACAATCTGATGAAAAACAGGTCCACTCTTGTTGTTGGACTTTTGTAGGCAAGCCACTTGATTGTGTTCATCTGCAAACTTGAGAGTCACCATGATTTTGTGATTTGAGAGATAAAAGTGTTAGTAATCGAGAATAAAGAGCAAGCCGTATTATGATCAATTTATACTAATAGGGTTTTGAGAAAAACGCGTATGGTGAATTATCTATAGAAAGATTTATCTTTAGAAAAGAATAAATAAAAGTTGGTAAGTAGATAATTCCCAAAAATTTTACCCTATTAATAAGGAAAGACAGTTATATTTGCAACGGCTAGTAAAAATAAGATTACTGACACACAGTTGTAACGGCTAGTTCACCAGTGGTAAAATTTACACTGTCAGTGGAAATGGTGAACTTGCAGTGGTAAAAATCAACAAAATTTCAAAGAGCAGTGGTAAGTAAAACATGTAAAATTTACTACTCTTATCATAGTTTTTAGCAAACTATCAGCTATCAACGGATTTGATAAGTCTTTACCAGAAGCCGTTTGCTCTTGGACTAGCTGATTCTTATGTGGGTTAGACATGGTGAATCAATAATCATTTGTTGTGTGTCATTGATACACACCTTATTACTCCAATGATATGGGTTGTAAATCACAACACAAAATAAATCTCATCTTAACCCATAGAGATTAACCCAAGTAACTTTTTAACCAAGTTACTATACACAAAAATATCTTCTCAAAAGTCAAACCACAGTTACTTCTCAAACCAACCAAAACAGATGAAAAGTAAATAACCTTCATTAATTAGCATAACACCTAACCTTGGCTTATTTAATCATCTCCAAACACCACATCTCAGTCACCAATAATCTTTCAAACCCTAATATCCAAATCAACCCAATTTACTTCCAAAACCATGTCATCAAACCCTGAAACCTCTGATCAACACTCTTCTTTTCCAACATCAGAAGAAGATTTACCACCATATCCATGGGGACTTGTAGATTCTGACTATAAGAGAGAGATGGAGAAACGATGGGATGTGCAAGAAAAACAATGGAATGCACACATAAAGGGTGAATCAAGCCATGATCCGAATCCTGCTGAGAGAGAGCTTGTCTCTCCTTTTATCTGGACCTCTGATGAAGAATCTTCAGAAGAAGAGAATGAAGATCCAACCTTTCTTCCTCCTTCCACACCAGAGAGATCCCAACCAAGATCAAGTAAAGGAGATCCATCTCTCCTAACATCGTCAAATTTGGTGTTGGATCTTCCTGCTCCAGAACCTGGTCTTTTGCATCAAGTACATATTGGACAGAGCAAGAAGGCTCAGATCACACATAAGGGAAAGGAGAAGCAGAAATAGATGACTGAAGAATGTTGCCAAGGAACAAAGTTCTTGAGTATTTTCTTGACTTTGTTACTTGAGCATCTTCACAGTCTTCCTTCTATTCTTTTTCCATTTTCATCTTCAGCTTCTTCATTGTACTTGTCATAGCCTCAAGTATTATGTAATAATTGATAGAAGCTAGTAGTTCTCAATTAGCCAAATGTTTTAGGAATGGTCTTTGTAATTCAGTTGGAACTTTGAATGTAAGCTGTAACTTGTGTCTTTGAATGAATGAAAAGATCTTCTTTAATTAATCAATATTGTAAGACCTTCAGCTTATTTGACCACATTCCCTTGGCTACAACTCTTGATGACTTAAACACACTACTTGCAATCTCTTAACATTTGCAGAACAGACATATACTAAACAACTTGCAAACATATTAGTGAGTCACTGTAAAACTCAGAAAGTATTATCAAGTCATTCATAACCATTAGTAGTCTTTGACTGTCCCTGCACTCAACATAAAACAATTAGTACCTTTTGGGGACCCAAGCCACAAATGACTTGGATCTGCCTCGTGTATCAATATAATTATATCTATCAAAGGTCATTGATACACCATTGGGATTGTTTGAGGTTGTTGTTCCTTTTGGTTTCCATTCCCAACGAGCTGAGGCCTTAACAACATTACCCATGTTTACCCTTTTCTTATTCACATAGACACCAGTGGAAACATTTGGTCTTGCAGTGGTAACTGCAGGCCTAGCAGTGGAAACTGCTGGATTAGTAAATTTGGGTCTCCACATGTGATTCTTGTGATCATTCTTTTCAAAATAAGTCTTTTTCCCTGTTTGATAAGATTTAACAAAAGAAGTGACAGGGGACTTAGGATAAACTCTGTTTTTACTACTGGCAGTGGTAACTGCTGGTCTAGCAGTGGAAATTGGTTTGATGCCAGTGGTAAGTAAAACAGACCTGGGAACCATCTTGCTTAGGGGGTTTGGGTGAGTTATTTTATTAGAATTATGTCCATTCACCCTTGTATTTACAAATACTTCCCTTCTTCCCATATGGTAGTTACAAGTATAGGAAAGGTGATCAAAGCTACCACAAATATGACAGGCCTTATTGTTGAACACAAAATCACTACCAAACTGCCTAGTTTTAACATGATTCCAACTTCTCATGTTCCCTCTAGGAGATTTAGACCTATCTCTGTACATCTCAGCATACCTAGTAGTAGGCCTAGTGTAATTTGTTTGTGTCCTAGGCTTCTCTTTGACAACTTCAGGAATACTTTTTCTTTCCTCTACTTTAACATTTTCAGGAACACTAGATTTAGACTCAACATTTAAACATTCATCTTTAAGAGATGAGTCTCTAGCACTATCAAAAGTCTCAACCTCAACCTGAACCTTTTCAGTTTCAACTGGTTTAACAAATTTTGGTCCATAGGTCATAGGTAGATCCTGAAACTCTTTTAAACCTGTGTGAGCTAGGTCAATGCCAAGAGGTGCTGGAACACCTCTTAGAGGTGGTGGAACTGATTTGTATCCAAGACCTGATTTGGCTTTGCTCACAACTTGAGCTTCCCAAATTTTGTCAATACTCTTGGATTGATGATCTAGTGTTTGCTTAGTTATCTGAATGTTCTCACTAGCCATCTTAACTCTTTCAATTTCTTTCCTAAGAGCCTCATTTACTGCAATCTTAAAGTCTAAATCCCTTTTTAACACAGCAATGTCATCACTGAATTTAGATTCATTTGCCCTATAATGCTCTATTTGTTTTTCTAAAACACCTAGACCTCTTTTATGATTTGCTAAATTATAATTAGTATGATGTAAATCTAGCATCAGTGCATCATATTGTGCTTTAGAGATCTCTAACTCTTTTAAGGCCTTACAGTTTTTAGAACAAGCATTATCAGTATGTACCTCAGTGTCAGAGAAAGCCATGAGTGCATGCTCAGTAGCTAGCATTGCAGATTCTGAATCATCTTCTCCATCATGAGTCATAAAGCTCCAATCAAAGCTCACTCCATCAATAGCCAATAGCACCTTTGGCTCTTTTGTTGTAGGTTCTTTGTTCTTATCCTTCTTGTACCAAGTTGACTTGTTGTCAGATTTCCTTGGTTTTCTACATTCTCTTGCAAAGTGCCCCTTCTTGTGACAATTATAGCACTCCACCTTCTTTTTATCAAAACCTACAGTCTCATCACCACTTATATGTATCTTTCTCCCTGTCTTCTTCCAGAACTTCTTTGATCTTAAGCTTAGTAATGCCACCTGCCATTTAATGCCCATCTCCTCCATATCATCTTCATCAATTTGATCCAAATCCTCATGATTGAGAATTGAACCACCCACATGGCTTGATATAAAGGCATAGAAAGTAGCATCACTTAGTCCTGCAATCTGTTTCTTTGAGCTCCTAGTGGAAACACTTCCATTACCAGTGGAAACAATCATGTTACCACTGTCATCATCACTATCACTTTCTTCATCTGAACTATCATTGCTTGATGATGATATGAGTGCTACACTTGCAGAACTTGTTCTTAATTTTCCAGCTTTCTTTAACCTTTGTTCAATAACTTTGAAATTATTGTACACATCATTAAGCTTCATGGTCTCTAGATCTGACTTATCTTCCCAAACAGCAACATTGGTGTCAAACTCAGAAGGTAGGCTTCTTAGGAATTTAAGATTGAGATCTTCCTTTTCCACCTCAATCCGAAAAGCAGTGAGTTGAGTAACAATCTTTTGTAGCCTTGTGAATATGCTATCAAGAGATTCATTACTTGTTGAACCAAAGTTTTCATAAGTCTGCTTCAGTAAAGTCTTTTGAGTCTTCTTGGTAGAATCATTTCCACCAAACACTTCACAGATCTCATCAAAGAGAGTATTTGCAGACTTGTATTTGCTAAAAGCCAGAACTTGTTCTCTGGGTAGAGCCATCAATAATAAACCTCTAGCCTTCAAATCATTCTTTAGCTGACTTCTTTCTTCATTTGTGACAGGACCAGTGTTAACTTTTGTTACTGTTTTGTCACCAACCTGCTCTACAGTTGTACCAGGTTTGAATGAATTTCCACACATTATAATCTCCCATAATGTGTAGTCTTGAACCATAAAGAATTGTTCTATCATAAGCCTCCACATCTCAAAGTCGTTTATCTTAAGCTTAGGAAGCTTTGCAGCAATGTTTGATTGGCTTGTTTCTGTCTCCAGTGTATCTTTTGAGTCTGCCATAGGGTCTTCTAAATCAAAATATCAAAGCCTTGCTCTGATACCACTTGTTGGATCGTGTACACCTTGAACTTGTGTTGATATTGATACTTTGAGTGATACCAATAAGTATGCGGAATCTACTTAATGATACTTAGAAGATTGAATGTAAATGAAACAGTTGTATGCATGAAAGAACAATGTATGTAACAAACAAATAGCTCCAATATTATTAATGATAATAATACGAGTGATCTATGATATCACTAGGGTTACACCTTGAAGCTCTAAGAAAAACGTATTAGAAAGATATATCCTAACTATAACCTAGGATATCCTTTTATACAACAAGGAGTCCTCTTCTACAAGATAAGTATAATGCTAATAGAATAAGATATACACAAAATCTTTTCTATGTTTATCTAAGCGCGTTTCTCTAACAGTTATCAAGTAAGCAGTGGTAATATTTGTTCTTGCAGTGGTAATGAGTTTCCACTGCAAGTACAATTTTCTACAGTTGTAACATCTTCACTAGCCGTGGTAACTGGTAGTATAATTCCCAACAAACTCTTCCTCCAAGGAAACGAACAATCAAAGCTTCCCTTCCAGAATATAAATCATCTCCTTGTCGAACATAACCTGTAAATCCTGACAACAATAGACAAGACAACCTCACGTAAAATCGGCGGCATCCTATATAAGTTTCTAAATCCTAGAAAACAAAGTAAGATATAATGCTTGTGGAATGAAGTTTGCAGATTTCCTGGAGATTATAAAACTTAATAATTCACAAAAATCATAAGACTCCGTTAGACAAACAAAACCGGTAAAATTTCCAGATTTTAACTCCTGACGCCGTCAAGAGTAATACTCTGACGCCGTCAGAATGGACCTGCAGAAATTCTTATGTTAAGTTTCCGGAAAATTTCTGGAAAAATTTCGTCCTACTTCCTGGAAAATCCTGCAAAACTTCATTATGACTCAATACAAGCATTTGACTCTAACGAATACGAATATACATGTTCATTTAATATTGTGGAGAATCATGATCGGTTTGTTTTTTAAAAACATATTTGGGGTTTCCCCTTACACTTATCTTTTGCAAAAATACTTTTAGGTTGGAGTTAAGACTAGGCCAAACAACATAATAAAGTATTTCCACATTTTAATTGAGAAACATGATCAACCAACAATAAAAATAAAACATGCATACGGAAGCAAATAACAATCAAACAAATAAAATCACACAAAACATGGGTTGCCTCCCAAGAAGCGCTTGTTTTTGTTCGAGTCACGAGCCTGACTCTACCCTTATTTAATGGAAATAGGGGAGGTTTTCCCTACACTTAGGATTAAGTGTAGGTGGAAGTAGTGATACACACCCTTAGGGTGGAAATATGCCACGTGAGGTGAAGGGGGTGAGTGAATGGCTTCCTTCATCCTAAAACTACCCGGATAATATAGGTTGATGGGTGGGTCGGTTCCTCTTTTGTCTCCTAGAAATAAATCTAAGGATGGGAAGTTGTGTAAAGGTTGAGGTTCCGGTTCATCAACACTAGGAAATTCCCTAGAACTAGGAGTAAGGTTATCACTACAAGTGTTCAAACCTATATCCTCTAGTGGTGCTTGGTCCAAGGGTTCTACCTCAATTGGGATTCCTATAGTCTCATCTACTTCTTCCGGGTAAGTCACGGGCGGTGTATGTGCCTCAAATGATGGTAGGACTTGTGGGGTACTTTGTGGGCTTGGATTATCCACCTCATCCTCCATTGTACCTAGATTACCTATATGTTTGTTTTGTACTATGATATTAGGTGCCATCCAACTAGGTATCTCAACATGAGTATATTCATCCCCAGACAAACTTCCTGTTTGCTCCTTCAAACTTGTTTTTGATTGATTTGTGATGTTGTTTGTTGGGTTGTCTACTCTATAATAATATTGGGCACAGTCTTCTATGGTATCCCATGCTTCTTCAGCACTTAATTCCCTAGGGCCCCCATTGGCAAAATCATCAATGCACATTTGGTCACATCGGCTGACACGATAGTAAAAGGTTTGAGTTAGGGATGCTAAAGAGAAACTATGATGAGGGAATTTTCGAAGTAAAATTTTAAAACGAGTCCATGCGTCATATATGGGTTCATCTCGATATTGTTTGAAATTCGAGATGTCAATAGGGTAGAATGGCCTTTGTGGTTGGTGGTATGGTGGATTCGCGTACTCTATAATGGTGAACGGAAGAGTCAATGGAAATGTTTCTACGAACAAATGCACAAAGAAAAGATAGACTACAAGAAAGCTAATAAAAAGAAAATAAAAATCTCACTAAAAAGGAATCTAATGAGTAGACCTAATAAAAATCAAATTCAACCTAAACAATAACTATTCCCCGGGCTGCGGCGCCAAAAACTTGATACGTGGGAATCGCACCAGGCTTTACCTCTCAAGGGATCTTGAGAAGCTTACAACCCCCACCAGGTAGTGTACCTGATCGTTGTAGTATAGTATAGTGACAAGTACCAGGGGATTGATCGTTCAGCTAGGAATAGTGTCGTTAGGATTGAAATTAATCTAACTAGGTCTAAAGGTGAATGATGATTCTTTTTGTATTTTTATATTTTATGAAAAGCAAGTAAAAATCTCGGGTATTGGGAGAGTGGGCGGAATTAGTTGCTAATCAACTAACCCAAAAGCTACTAATTAAACTAATTAACAAGAAAACTAAACTAAGGTTCTACAAGATAAGTGAAGCATGTCTACCCATGATATGTTACTCCTTGCTAGCTATCCAATCCTACCTATTGAATTGTAACCTTGTTTTAATTGACGGGTTGTATTCCTTAATACCATTCATGGGGTGGCATACATAACTCCCCAATTCTATGAGCTCTTATCTCCTCCTACATCATGCCCAGCACAACTATAGGGATTGTAAACAGTGGCTCATGCATTAAATACAACCAATAAAGACCTAGTACGCCTCGGTTAATGTTTCTTAAGACGTTCAAGCATGTTACCATTTGGAGATCTGCCAGTTTTCTTAAGCCTAACATATAAATCATTCAATCAAAACAAGAATAAATAGGAAACAAGGATTATAAACTAAACCAACTAGATCTATTGAAGTTGTCATGCCTTAATTGATGGAGATAGACACAACATCAATAAGAAATCAATGAGATCTAATCAATTATATACAAGTTTCACATAATCATAAGTAGACACAAGGTGAATTAGCAAATCATCATCAAAGAAGATCAACAAGAATAATGAAAAACATAGTTGAGATAGAATCATCAAACCAATATATGATGTTTATGGAGTGATTGAAACCCTCTAAGTTGTTGGAAAAACACCCACCTAAACCCAGGAATCGACTTTAGGGTTTAGGGCTTACAAAAAGTGAAGTTATGATGTTATATTTATAGGCATGTTTTCTGTCGGCAAGGCTTGACGGCGTCAGCTCGTTCTCTTGACGCCGTCACGACCATTTTTTCACCAAATTGTAGATCTCTTCGTCCTCTTCGCGTGGGCTTTTGAATCACCTAAATCCAAGTTCGTATGCAAAAGTTATGACCAAAACAATATCAGCTACTCCGCGCGCAAGTTTTGACAAGTTAACACGTGACGGCCTTGGGTGACGCCTTCACATTCTCTCTGGGCCGTCACCACTTTTACTCTTGACGCCGTCACCAAAATGCTCTTGACGCCGTCATCAGCTACTGATTTTAATTCTTGGGGTTTGACGCCGTCAGGAAGAACTCTTGACGCCTTCATGTACTGTTCCCAGCATGGAAAATTGAGACTTTGCCGTTTTCTTCACTTTTATGCTCCAAAAACGTCCAAAATGGCTTCTTTTCCAGAATTCATTCTCCAAGTACCTAAAATCACAAAAGGAACGATTTAGGGCAATATTTGATCAAATAAAGTCGGATTCGGGCTTAAATGACCCCCTAAAAACGGATCATTTTTCGCCTCATCATAGCATATGACTCACGTGCACACTTTTGCTGGAGGTCTCAACTTCCTGATGCACGACTTGTGTTTCAAACAAACAACTCCTTATTTTTGTCGCCATTTTGACTCAGCCTGTAAAACCATCCTGATATTGCAAAAACCGGCTTATGAACCCTTTAACCCTCTATGATGCACCATCTCTATTCATTGACAGATATGTGACTGTCATTCATACACTGCTGATTTTGCCAGCCACATAGTTCTTAGCTTGAGCTGAACAAACTCAAATCAGTGAATATTCGGTGACACCTTACGCTGTCCTTAACCAAAAGTGAGAACTCACTTTGTCATTTATATGACCCTTTTTCTTGATCAGTCGTGGGGGTTAAGGAGGGGGTTTAAGGGTATGGTTATGTTACGGTTTTGGTTGAGATTTTATTATAAGATTTTGTTGATGAGATTAAGGATTTGTTTGCAACTATGATGAGTGCGCCATTCACAACTCATGTTTTGCTTAGCCTAAACCCATATTACTACACTCTCTGATAGTGATAACCTCGCTGATTCACCATACATATCTATGCTCTGATCTTGACACATCCTTATGCCCCATGAACAGACCCATGTTATGCCGTGACATAACCTTTGTTCCACCGTTGTTTCCACCATCTTAATGGTCCCATTAATTGAAACATATCCTTTACTCCTTGATACATTAACCACCCATGTCTCAGCTAAGTTAAGTTGGAATTTTCACTACCCCACTTGATTAGAAGCACATTCCTGATTCCAAAACTACATTGATACCTCTGTCACAAAGCTCCCTGGTAAACTATCAATTGCTATCCCAGAGCACAATGGTTCACCTCATGGCTTTAACCTCACCCTTTCAGTGACCCCGCTTATTTCAGATGCTACTCCAATTTTGTGAACTGTATTTTGATAGCCCGTTAACACCTTTTTTACCACACTTGTCTACTCTTCTTCACAGCTAAGCTGTAAACTTCAAAACCCGAATCTTTTTAAATTTTATATCTGAATACATTTATGTCTTTTATTCAGTGGACAGTTTCGGCTATTGAAAACAATTGGCATGTACTGGTCAACCAATGATGTTTTTCATCTGTACATGATTTAACAACATATCCTCATATTCATGCATTAGTTATAAAAGCATTAGTTTAGGAAATATAGCCAATTGGAACAATATAGGCTTGCCTTATTATCATCTTGGTATACCAATATTATGAACGTATATCTCACATTATTTATGAGGTATATAATGAGGCTTGCATTAACGGTGACTATATTTCGTATAGTTAGATGTAAAACGTATATTATGAATAATTATAAAATGTTTAGCACCTACTCAAGTTCATACATTATTATCATACAATGTTTTTCCATATAAAAACGTTCAGGTTTCTATACTGATGTTGGTATTAATGGATTAAACAAAAATTTTATATGAAAAATCACATTAGTGGAATGCTTGACATCAAATTTGAAGGTCACTTGCAGCATGCTTTTCATCCATACTTTAGACATACAAATTGCATACATCATCTATTATAGAAAAATGTAACGTAACGAACAACCAAAATTGAATTGCTATATATGAAGATACTTTTGGTTTGCTTCAATTCTTCCCGAGCTATTTTGATAGCTTGTGGAATATCTTATTTTTTTATCAACCTTATATTATCCACCCTACATCAATAACAAATTTAAGTTGTACACCTAATGATTTAATAGCTGCACCAAAAAACAACATAAACACAAAAGCAGTTGAAACATGAAAAAAACAGAGATACAATACATGAACATGGAATGGAAATGGCATCCTAGTAATACGTACTTTCCCAACAATGGCAGTTCAAAAGACACCTACATGGCAAACTTGAGTTGAGTTCCATATTAATTTTAACTTTAAAGAATAAATTTTGTTTTAAACATCTCTTTAAGAGAATTTATGGAGTAATTAAAGCATGAAACATGATAATCACCTCGATAGCAGCTTCTAGGCAAACTTAAATTGCTTGATTAAATGTCTTGGGTTTTGATATAAAAAAATTGGATCCTATAGTCCAAAAGGATATGCTACTGATTTTTAATACAATTAGCGACCTTATATCAAATATACCATTAGTAAAACCGTTGAAGATATTAGAAGGACTTACAATCCTGAATTTGGCTACTTCTTTGTTGAGCTTGTTAAAATCTTTACGCGTATATATTATATACTCTTAATCCTTATCTTTTGGTCTTCTAAATTAAATACCGCTTTTCTATCAAGTAAGAGAATACTTACGTCGTCGCCACTCTTTATCGAGAAGAATAAATTCATCATGATACAATGCTATGGTTTAGTTCAATATTTAAAATACTGAAGCACGAAAGCTGTTTTAGAAACTGGAAATACACACCATAAGTCAGTGTGCTTGAGTCTGCAACATTTTTTAACTTTGGATCAACATCTATATCTTGTTTAAAAATCTTCATATGACATAAGTAAAAATGACATGGTCATTTTCAAATGAACGTGACTAAGCCAGGACAAAGCAAGTAATTCCAAACAGGCACTTATTACTTGAAGGCTATTGTGTGGAGTATAGGAATGAGAGATTCAGGAAACTAAATTCTTGTAAACTAATGCGCATAACCCCTATTATAAATATATGTACCATTCACTAATTTGAAACCTATTATGAAGAAATACACTATTCCATTCTTTTAGCAGTTGTTGTACAGATATTCATTTTTTTGACAAAAGTTCAGAGCCAATAACAAAAGTGGAGTTATGATCAGCAAATCGCCTCGATTTCAAACTATCAATTAAAGTATATGCATATAAACTGATATTGATACACGTTTACTAACTCTTAACATTGCCACAATAGCCAAACCCATGAAGATCAAATGCAACGTACCTTTTACTGTGACACAATTCCCTCTGCTCCTATCATCTTGCGTGCCATTAACCCGTACCTCAAAAATTTCTCAACGAACACAAAAAATTTTCGGATGCAATTTCTTTCGTAAAATGGCAAATAAGGGCACCGTAATACTTGCAAACCTGATCACAATCTCCCAAATCCATATATGCTGGTGCAAAACCTGTTAAAAAAGACGTCGTGAATAAAACATTATGGTGCATAAATAAATCACATATAGATTATGGGTAAAGGATATTAGAAAGAAGGGTTATTTACTTGTGCTAAAGCAGTTGCTGAGAACGATATGGTACCCGTTGAATGGCTAATATCAATGTTACGTCCGTTTGTTTCGGTTTTGGTGAGCCTGAACAAACATTAGAAGCTTACATGTTGGAAGGGCTTGTATCTAAAATGTCATCTTCAGGTAGCATGTGAAGTATTTTCTTATATGCTAATATGAATAGTAGCTAGGACTAATTGCGTAATCTAATTCCATTTGAAAAAAAAACTAACTCAGCATTGGACAACTACCCGAAAAAAGAGACGATCAATGGAAATTTCAAGTAATTTTACCTCCTGGCTCTTTGTCGCAACAGGTTCACTAAGGCAGACAATTTCCCATGCAATCTGTATAAAGTTCACCAATTTATAAATTCTTTTATACCTTTCCACTTGTTTTAGACTTAAGAAAAGGAATCTCAGTATAAAGATTTGTCTCGGATACACAATTTAAAAGCAAATATTTCCCAGCAATTATAACTTCATTACTACGCCCACTATTAAATTCAGGCAACACAAGGTTGCATTCATAATTCTTGCAGCAAGAATAGCATCACAAATCTGCATAACGGTATATCCACAATTTCATTACAGTGAACCTAAAGGATACATATAAAGGTATCTAAATTAAAGAACTAAAAATTGATATTTCTAAGTAGAACTACCTGGTTGACAGATCTAAACTCCCTCTCAAGCTTTGAGGTGCTATCTCAGCTATGTATACACGAACATACAGGACATAAGGTACCGTTTTTAGGGTTGTTTCATCAAATTATATAGCACAACAACCAAGTATATTAGGGATAGCAGCAATCATCAACATAATGACTGCACATGGAGCACATAATAGCCATGTGCAACAATCATCAAATTATCTTTGACATGATTTACTCTATAGAGAAAGAAAACACATGAATGAATAATTATAAGAATCAGGAAACGCACATAAGCCATCCCGTGATCAGGTGGAAATTCATTTGCAGTGCAAACTCTGCCAAAAACTTTGGTTGGAGCCTTCTCTTGAATTATTTGGCCATTATATTTAAAAGTATTTGGTGAAGACTTAAATGGGTAAAAGGCAAATTATTTTCAAACTCCTACAACTGCATTACTGACCGCACTTGGCCTGTAAGTTATATAATTTTCTCATTTTTATTAGCTACACTACAAAAATACTTATCAAAACCTTTTAAGTATAAAAAGTATCACCTCTAATCATTTTTTTGACATCGCCAAGCACATTATACGAATCAACTACTCACACTGGCTTTCTCTTTAATAAGTTTAGAATGACCGACAACATTATCTGTCATACTCATCATTAAGTGCTTTTTAATACCTTAGATAAAACCCCGGTTCGCAATGGCTCATTTATACCTTGTAAAATAATAAAGTAGTAAACGTTAGTGTGAGATGAAGCATCTGCGATATTAAATATATCGCAACTTTAAACTACAAAAATAAGGCAAGCTACTTACTTTCAATAATAACAAACTCAAAAGACTTGCAAAACTCAACATATATATGTTTTCATACAGTCAAGACTCTAACTATGATATATTAACTTCGGAACGTTGTAAAAGTGATGTGAGAGAACAAAGAAAATAAAAAAATTTCAAATAGAAGACTCACATGTGGTGTCATGGTATGACATGTTCATTCCTTGTTTAACCCTCTTGGTCACTTTTAGTATGGTGCAGAAATGTACTTCACTACTATTTCCAAAGACATCATTTATACCTACAAAGAGATAGGAGGAATAGCTATGTAATAATACACTTACCAAGTCTCAAGATCTCCGTGAATAATTGGTTATGGTTTATTCTCACGCAAATAGTTCATCCCCCGTAAGATTGACAAAAGAGCATCATTATTTAAAATTGTATAGCATTTATAAATATATGTGTTAGGATCCAAATAAATGACACTAATGTGAGTACGGTGCTATATCCATGGCAAACTTTAGAACTTGTATTGGCTTTATTGCTTCTATCCTCTTTAAAAATAGATGAATATCATCAAGCAAATTCAAAATCGATATAAACAAAAAAGAACAAAAGCTTCATAATGTTTCTTTAACCAAATATCACCTTATAATCTGGATTTCTTGTCACCTGAAATAAGGTAAAATAAGTTAGTGTCTTCAAGAGACTCTTTGTAATGATTTTAGAGAAGTGAAATAGAAGGGAAATATATAGAATAGTTAAATGTAACCTTTCCTAGCATTGCATCTTATATTCACCAAAGATTTTAGATATTTATTCTTCTCTGCAAACCCAAAAACCAAGAGGTGATCAGCATTTATGGCAAACATCCAGCTTACATATAAAACAACACCAAGGAAATCAACAAAGATGATAGGCTGCTCGTTCCACCACCAGTTGGTATATCCAACCATCAGAATTGCTTATGTAGAACCTATTCAAGTTGCCTATCTGATTTCTGATTATCATACCACATAAATTCTGAAAATAACAACAGAAGAAACTAATTTGTAAGATATGTACAACAGGAATTCCAACAGCAGAACTTGAATCCAATTAAGCAAGTCCTCTTGTTGCACCAATTGCCACTTTAAGCCTCACAGCAAATCCATTTTCTTTTACTGATTTCTGTAATAAATTTTATCAGATGACTGATCTGTGGATACAAATAATAAATAATAAATACTAACATAAAAACCCTTTTAAGAGACAGTTAAAAAGATAAACCATTTAAGTGATCTTGTAGATTTCCTTTGTGCATGTATTCATAAAATGGAAACCTAACTCCCATCTGCACAATACAGTAATAAATTTTCATGATGTGAATAAGTTGTTGCTGTGAATACAGTAAGACACTAATCAAAACGCTACATGATCTTCTTTATGCGAATTCTTGCTGTGAACGTTAAACAAATCTAACATACAGTGATTAAATTGACATAAACCAAATATACCTTAAATTCTTTATTCTTGTAGGAATTATCAAAAAGTAATTTACCATAACCTTGTCAAGCCAAAATAGACACAAAGCATCCACAATAGATCCGTAAATACAATAAACATAAGATCATTAGGGTTTTGAGAAAAGGATACGTACATTTGTTTTTTGTCCAGTCAAAGATCGTTAGTGTTTTGAGAAAAGGAGGCCGTATAGGGTTATTGTGGAAAAATATACGTATGTTTTTTTCTAAACAAATTTTTATCCAACTAAATGGTAGGGGTTATGTGATGTTATTACTTTGGTTTTGAATTGTTTATCACAACTTCTGGCTTGCTCCATTGGTTGAAGTGTTTGTTTATGGACCAACAGACCCAGAGTTCGAACCATGCCTATGTCATTTTTAAGAGTTAATTTCGAATTTTTATAAAAAATTGCTTACATGGCGACAATGTGATGACATGGCTGATAATGAATTATTGGGCAATGAGGTGGCATTGAGGTGACATTAATGACGTCATACGCCTCCTGTTATATATATATATATATATATATATATATATATATATATATATATATATATATATATATATATATATATATATATATATATATATATATATATATATATTACACAAGCATATAAGGTGAAACAAATTAAAAACGACAAATCAAACAGCATATATAATGAGCTATATGTAAAATAATCATAATGTGTCTTACGTATTGGTGGCAAGATGCGGCCAACGACCGAGATCCGTGGCGGCTAGTGTTCTTGTTCTTCTACATGTTTTCCTTGTTGATTTTGGACCTGTTGGCATGCTTTTCACCGAGGTAGAGCTCAATATGCTTATCCCACACAGACGGCTCCATGTTAGGAGGAGGCTTCCTAACACATAATAACAAAAGCAGAAAATTAACATATATCAATTGCTAACATATTAAAAAAAAATGACAAATATTAAAAAATTAACAAACCAAAAAATTTACCTTCGTATCTCATCCACCTTATCAGCCCTACCTGGTATAGTTCAGTAATCTCGCTTGATGTCGTACTTGTTGTTCCTGTAGCGACCTGCGAGATACTCGTTGATGCCGTCTTTGATGGTCTTCCACCGGGGTGTACGCTGGTGGGACTTCAGATCAAACATTTGCTGCAATCAAATATAACTAAAATAAATTTAAAAAAATTAACAAATTTTTTATTTTTGTTAATTTTTTGATATTTGTTAATTTTTTTAATATGTTAGCTAATAATATATATACATCTAAATAAATAAAAAATGTTGTAAACTAATTTTTTTTATTTAAATAAATATACACATATTTCTTTATGGATTAACCTTAGTATATTCAAATTGTATGAAAATGATGTTTAGCTTCTTTACTGTTTGCCTTTATCATTCATCACCATAAATCCATATATGACCAGCAGTTGTCCACTAACAATCTAGAAAATACTCTGTCTTTTGTGTTGGTTGAATGGAGCAAGATATTCTTCAACTGAGGTGCGTTTGTAAAAGATGGAATACCCTTTTAGGCGAAGCCAACTTTATTAAATCCCATCTTCCTTGTTCAATCAACAATAGTCATAAAGATGAAATTCTATTAGTGTTCAAACGCATATCTCCTTTTAAAGCAAATTCTACTGCATCTCCGGAAATCGAACTCATTAATTTTATCAAATTTCCTATTAATTTTCCATCAGAAGAGGCCCAGACAAATGAAATCACTGTGATTGGTTCTACCAATGGCTTAATATGTTTTTCTGTCGGTTACTATGATGATATTATCATTCACGTATGGAACCCTTCTCTATCCACACTATTAACGGTCCCTCCGTATGCTACCCGAGTGCGTTCTCGCCTAGTGTCTGGTATTATTTTCGGTTCGGTTTTGATCCTAAGAATGATGATTACAAAATTGTCAAGGTTATAAAGAGGTTGAACATACCATATGTTCATCAATAAGTTATAACTTCTTGCTTCCCTTAACAAAAGGCCTTTTCCAATTTATGCGCAAATCATGTAAGCATCAAAAGTAATACACTTTCTACTAAACCTAGTTGTTTCCTAAAATAGCAATTATCTTCGACAAAACAATACTCTATCATTGATACCAAGTCCAAAACAAAATTGTATTCCAAAGTTCCAAGTACAAAAAAGAGAAACAAAGTATTCACATAAAAAGGCATGGTGCCATTATTAAGTTATAAAGTTTTGCAATAGGAACTTAGACCCGGCTATTTGTATTAGGCGAAACAAGCAGTTTCTTTGCACCTACATTTCTTTCAAGCTAGCAACTTCCACTGCAGTACCACCACAGGATATATATATATATATATATATATATATATATATATATATATATATATATATATATATATATATATATATATATATATCTTATATATTTGACAGTTGTCCTGTGAGATTTATTATGTCTGCACCCACCAAAAAGAAAAACAGATATGAGTCGCCACAGATGACACACTGTAACCATGAACAAAATATTCAAAATCTCAAACCAAATCAGGGACTTACTAATTTAATAAAATCAAGGAGTCAACATCACTTTTGCTTTGGATGATGGAGTAACAGAACTCGGGGTGCAACACCTGACGAGCGTTGGGTCCTTTTCAGCATCAAACATGTAGTCAAGGCGCCTTCCGAAAATCGGTTGAGGTCTATGAAGCCACGATTCTGGACCTCTCTTTGCGTTTTCTGATTTCTAGAGTCTTGATATTTTCGCTGCAATGATGACTCGTTTGTGCCTCACCAGGTGTACAGGGTTCAACTGATTTTTTTGGAGTTCGTTTCCTTATGATTGACGGAGTATTCTTATAGTGTATGCTGAGTTCCTTAAAATAGATTCTGGACTGCTGTTATTGACATATATGCTTAGCGCTAGATCGGGGGGAGTTGTCGGAGACCCACAATTTTCTAATAAAACGGTCAAGTTCTTGACTTGTGGTGGTTGGTAACACAAAGACCTATAAGGAGGTGTTCCAGACACTATGTGTTTCTCACTCGTCAAAGTTGATAGACTTAAGAAAGAATTATCGGGTGAAGTCGCGAGTTTCAAATCCGAGACACTAGCTACCCTAAGCCTTTTTGGTGTTTCATCTAGGGATGTTGATGGTTCTATCTTATGAACTTTTGCATATCTAGTAAACCCTAGACGATCATCATTGGTGATACCAGATTTAGGATTTTCAAGAGACAGATTTGTTGAACAAGTATTTAAATCGCCCTCCAAAGCCGTTGATTGTTTAAATAATTCTTTTTCAACGGTGTTTTGCCCTACTAATGATATGTCCCTGCCTCTTTTAATGGCTAGGTTGAGCTCAGGGGATGCAACTCTGATAGGAAAAGTAGGCGGCATGTTTAGATCCAATCTCCTCTTGGAGCTATTCCAGTGATTCTTAATTGCATTGTCAGTCCTGTGAAACCAAATAACTTGTGTTTAGGTGATTGTCAAATTCATAAAAGAAAAAAATCTCGTACTGCCTTTCATGCTTTGTACCCTCCCCGTCATGTAAGAACGGGTGTTACTCAGGATGGAACATGGTCACTACGGACGCGCCTACAAGGTCGCGGATTCGGATGTAGTCTAATGGGCTAAACAGGACTGCGCCTCTGGGACAACCAGTGCGCACTGTCGCATTTAGGCCGAGCAGTATAGTCCGTCTCATGTGTACACCTGAGTTGCGCACACATGAGCCATGTCGTCATGGTTGATTGGGCCTACGTGGCCATGAACAGAACTTAAGTCTAGCATAACATAGCCATGCACTATGTCACACTAGAGTTGGGGGGCTTGTGGACGTATAGTCTTGACTGGGCCAGAATGGGTCAGGCCCGGAAGACATCGGCCCACTCTACGCCTAAACCCTAATTCCATGCCTTATAAATATAGGGCTGGGATTACCTTAAGAACATAACAGATTACTCTAAACCTGATTCTTGTATGCTATATCGCATCGATACTAACTTGACCATCGGAGGTGGATCCCGGGGCTACGGCCTCGGGTCCACTCCTAACGGGTTCTCTTTGTTGACAGGTCTACTCAGGGCTCGAGAAGACGACGAACGGCCCAGGAAGAGTCGTCAAATCCAGCCCGCGCCAGATTATGCATCAACAACGAGCAACCAAGCGTGCCTTTCATATTCATTATAATAACACACACAAATATGTATACCTTTAAGCAAACTATTTTTTATAAGAAAATGCTAAATGTTCTTAATTTGTGTTCTTACTTATCATTCTAACTTTAAGATCAAAACAAGTATAAACATTAATGATTGAGATTAAGAAATATGAATAGTGGATGAAACATTAAAACCTATCAAATTTTATGTCAAATAATGAAGATAAATAGAAGGATATTCTAATATCCCTTGATCTTCTATAGAAAAAGAATATAATCATTTGATACACGTACATGACTTAATTATGAGATGTCGTATACGGCTTATGAGACAACGATAGTGAAAACCCCTGTTTAGTGATACATTCTTGCTTTAAAATATCATAAATTATAGGCTCCACCACGACTTTTTATTCTTTCATCACAATCTGTTCATTACTATGTTATACGGTATGCTATAAAGCATGTATAAAATGGTGTGTTAAAAAAAAAAAAAAAAAAAAAATTGTGTGCGAATCAATCACATAAATTATAAAGTACTTCCTAGAATACAATATTATTTCAAATGTTATATTCAAGGTATCTACATCAGCATGCGTTTTTTGGTATATCAGATACGTACAACACTCTAATTATTTAAACATGCATTTTAGAATTAAACTAAAGAACACGAAAAGTAAATTATTCTCCAGTAACTTGAATGAACAAAAATCCCGAAAATAATGAACTAAAAGAAAACGGTTCTAACTCAATATCAATAAGCAACTACTCATATAATATAAAAGTTAGCCGGAAAACGAGCTATGAATTGTGTCACACTAGTTCATGAATCTATCGCCTTTGCGTCCTCCAGTTGCCTCGAGTGTTCCTCAGTTTGCTAAGTAGAATCTCCATCAGTGATTACTTGGTTCTGAAATACAAGACACCGATACATCATACGGAGTATATAGAGGCATAGAGCAATGAAATGTGGCAGATTAAAAACTAAAAGTTAATTATCATGTGCATTTTATCACAATCAAGATTTGGTACGATATCTTATACCGTGAGAGAAAAATCTATGTGATTCACGGAAACCTTGAAAAAATACCCTTATATCCACCCTTAATATGGTGACAATATATCAAGACAACCTATCATGATTTCAATATATTCCGTTAATAATTGGCTAATTGATAGAATGAAATTTATCGATAAGGAGATTAAACTATATTAGACTCATGATAACTGTAGCGTTAATTATAGGGTCAGATACTATTGATATTAAACATAAGGGAAACAAAAACAATAGTAATTAAGTAAAAGAAATTAAGAGGTTAAAATAAAGACCTACTTGATGTATCGATTTGGTGAAACAAAAGTCTCGATGTATTTTCCTTCTTCGGGGATATCCAGCCAACCATTGTTAACCAAATGCGGATCGGCTTCATTTACATGCTTCTTTGTAGATGGATCGACTACATAAAGATGACCTTCATAATCGTACATGAGCCAATTTCCATTGCTCATCAAGTGAACCGGCTGTAGAGACAAAGGTTTACCCGTTTTGGGAGACAAAGGTTTATGCGATTTGGGCCAATAAGTCGCCACATTTGTCCAATGTTTTCCATCTCCATTCATCTTCCACAACTCGATGCGCCACTTATCCTTTTTCCTAACTCCAAGTATAAGCATCCCTTATGAACCACAAATCTCAAATACTCTGTCATTCGATTTCCAAAAGGTAGACTTGACATCTTTATAAACTCTTCTGTCTTAGTGTCAAACTTTATAATCCATATTTTCCCCTCTAATTGATATTGCACCAAGAAATAAAGATTTTTATCAAACAAAACACTTGGTATTGAGCAATCCAATTTACAGTCTGAAATAAGTTGAGAGTTACCGTTGATTCAACTTTTCTCCACGAGTCAGATTTCAACGAGTATATATAAACATTGCAAGAGTTTGTTACATTTAGAAGCCTATAGTCATCATCATTATGACTATAATACAATGACATCACTCTTCCATTTTGCGCGTAGCATTCAGTTTGAGCACCAGTTTCAGAGACCTTCTTAAACTCACGCGTAAAAGGATTCCATAAAACTAGTCTATAGTAATACTCTATACCATATTCATAAACTGTAGGATTCTTTATGCCTACATATACCAATCCATGAACAGATGATATAATCGACATCTCTTTACGACTCACTATAAATGGCAAAGTGCGCCAGCTAGCAAAATCATCATCTCCTTCACAGTCGATGGTGCTAAACTTAGCTTGTGATGTTCCATTTGTTAAAAAGACCAATAGATTATTATGGTCATTGGTAGTAGTTGCATGGTAAGTATGCATGTCTAAAAACATCGTTGTCTTTAGAAACGAGTACCATTGTTTGGAAACACACATAAAACGGAGCACTGCTCTTGCGGGCAGCCTAGGTAGTATGTTGAACAATATTAAACCAGTTGGAACTTCCGGCAATCGACGACGGCCACCCATGATCTTGATACTTATTAGTTATCAACCAAGAGCTAGGGTTTTTGTATGTATATATAAGGGCGTCTATACAATAATTATTATGATGATTATTTAGTATGGAATTTAATATGTAGAAGGTAATATATTGGAATTATTAAGATATATAAATAGAGTAAATATCATTTGAGGACCAAACTTTTTTTACATAGGACTAATCTCCACCATCCATCTTCTCTCCATCTTTATTTGATCTAATGGATGAGATTAATCCCAACAATTTAAAAAACCCACTTTCATCATTTTATTTTCAAATATTAACATCTTTCAAACCGTTAATCGTTAAGCAAAAAAAAAAAAAAAAAAAAAAAAAAAAAATACCGTTACGACGAGCATTTAATTATCTTTCTATAGATAGGCTAATTGATATATTTTCGACAATTTTTTTTTTTTCGTTTTCTTCACGTTTTTTTTTCGTGGCCGAAAAAATCATATATGATATTACATATAATATCATATATGATTTTTTTTCCGGCCACGAAAAAAAAAACGTGAAAAAAACGATTTTTTTTTTTCGAAAGTATATCAAAGTGCCCGTTTATAGAAAAATAATTAAATGCCCGTCGCGATAGTGTAATTATTTTCGCTTAACGATTAACGGTTTAAGAGATATTTAAATTATAAAAAATGAGTGAAATAATAAAATGCTTTTAATCTCAACCATTGATTTCCTTTTCAGATGGATGGTGAGGATGAGTCCCTTGGTATGTGAGAAATGTTTGGTTTGTAGAATAACTCGACTCAAATAAATAAAGTTATGATATACATGGTTGTAAAATATGATCCTCGATAAACTTATGCTTTGATAAATATTTTTACCTTGTTTATCTACGAAATAATGTGACCATATATCCAGTGGATTGGATTAAACATGAGTATGAGCTGGCCCATTAAACTCTGGGTGTTAAGGGAGTTGGATCTTTGATGGACTTAATGATGGGTCTGCACTCTCTCCGAGATCAGTGATGATCCATCTATATTGAGTTCGGTACACTTGAGGGAGCAGGATTTTGATCGATATCTCGTTTTGATTTTCTTTTGGGCTTCTTATTCCGGGACTGTTTTTTTCATGGAGTGACTCGGAGAATTCATAACCCCACTCGGTTAAACATACTAGAGAATTTAGGGTGCGTTTGTTTTTCTAAAAAAACTCTTACTGCCTCTTATTTTTTACAAGTCAGACAAGGTAAGAGACAAAAGTTGTTTGTTTTTTCATTCTAGTCAGATGCGGTAAGAGGTATGCCACTTACCCAATAAGATGTGGTGGTAAACTTTTATTACCTCTTATTTAATGATTTATTATTGTATTAAATTTATAAAAATGTTTTGTTTCATGTTTATACAAGCTATTTATTCATTGCATTGATACTGTTTAAAAAAAATTAAAACAATTCAAACAATTATAAAAAAACAAATAATATTATTTCATTTATATTAAGACTTTATAACTATCTCTTTACAGAAATATGTAGTAGTCAGATTCAAAGCCAAAACATTTAATGAAACAAACACACCGTTAGTGTTTTTCTCTTTCATTTTTAGAAATGTAAACAACACACTACATTATACATACATCTTGTAGTTATCGTTATCAGGACTTGAATTCACAAACATTTGGTCGGAAAACATGCGCACTTTCACTAGAACCGCTAAGCTAATGGCTTAATTGTTGGTGAAATCATTTGTTTTTTTTGCAATTTTTTTTACTATATTTTGCTTTCCTTTTCGTAAGATCTTTTTCCGTTCTCCTTTTACTATTTTTTGTTTTTCTTTTCCTAACATGGAAAACGTATATTTAGTGAGATTCATATAAAGGAAAGTCGATGTTTAGTTGTCGCCCAAAGCACATTCCTTGAATAGATGTTTTTAAATCACTTTCCTCCGGCGGATCAGGGCAACTTGGCGACTGAGCAACCTTCATATATGTGCGACACATGTCGAATATTTTATTAATATAGTACAGAATCTAGAATCTTTTTGGAATGTATAGTACAGAATCTAGAATCTTTTTGGAATATTCTAGAATCTTTTTAGACACGTGTCGCGTTTATATTGAGTTGCTCATTTTTTTAGTTGCCCTGATCTAATTTTTGAAAGTGAAATTTGAAAGTCTACAAAGTGACTAGTCAAAAAGTCTACGATCTATTTTGGTAATTATCCCTTAGTTTATTTCTTTTAGGTATATATATTAAAAATTGATACGTGTTATGATAAACTCTATGTTTTGGAATATCTTTACTTGTATTGTACGTAATTGAGGGTTAAGTGTCGTCTATAAAAATAGGTCTTTGTATGCGTTTTCATAACAAGAAGTAGGGTTGTGGAGAAACTGTGCGACAATATTACAAGCGAAATACTGATCCGGCTACCCGCGAAAGATATTGTTGAGCTGAGGTACGTTTGTAAAAGATGGAATACCCTTTTACGCAGGGACGGAGACAGTGGGGGAGCCAGGGGGTGTTCGGCCCCCTCCAACACGTCCAATCGCTTTGATATTTACCTTATAAAATTTAAAAATATGACGCAACTATAGGCAAATGACCCCCCTAACCTTTAGTTAAATTACTTTGTTAGCTTGAGAAAAAAATTTCGGCCCCCCTTATTCATAATTCCTGGCTCCGTCACTGCTTTTACGCGAAGCCAACTTTATTAAATCCCATCTTCATCGTTCGATCAACAATAACGATAAAGATGAAATTATGTTAGTGTTCAACCGCGGACCCGGATTTCCTTTTAAAGCACATTCTTCTGCATCTCCGGATATCGAACTCACTAATTTTATTAAGTTACCTGTTAAATTCCCATCTGAAGAAGCTCAGACAAAAAACATCACTGTATTGGTTCTGCTAACGGCTTAATATGTTTTTCTGCTGGTTACGGTAATGATGCTGTCATTCACGTATGGAACCCTTCTCTATCGGCGTTATTAACAGTCCCGCCATATGCTATCTCAATGCTCTCTCGCAGTCCTCATGTCTGGTATTATTTTCGGTTCGGTTTTGATCCTAAGAATGATGATTACAAAATTGTTAAGCCAATAAAGGTTGAACATAAAGAGTCTGCAGAGTGGTTGCAAGTGGAGGTTTATAGTATGAGATCAGGTTGTTGGAAACTAATCACCCAAAGTCCTCCCTCTCGTGTTACATTCCTTTATATGGGTAGCGAAGTTTGTGTAGATGGACATGATGGACATCTTCATTGGCTTGGCTTTAATTATGACTTGAAGATCCAAACTATAGTAGCATTTGACTTGACTGCCGAGTCTTTCAGCGAAATATCTCTTCCAGATCCAGTAGATTATCATACAGTGGTTCAATTGGGAGATTTTGGCGGAAAGCTTTGTGTGATTTCATGCGGCCAAGGTGCTGGTGATTGTGAGGTGTGGGTCATGGATCAGTATGGATCATGGGTGAAGAATGGATTTTCACATTTTCATAAAGGTCGCATATGTCCGTATGGGTTCACATTAAAAAACAACTTCATCTACTATGAATTCCATAATGACGTTGTACATTTGTATAATCCGGCTGCACCATTCAACAAGGTTAAATCCTTCCAGAAAATTTATATGGCGGCTGATCAACTATATAATGATGATTACCATATCATTCCCTATGTTGAAAGCCTTGTTTGGGTCACACCTCCAACTTACAAAAATGTCCTTCTTCGCTACAACCTAGGACGTACGTCTACTTAATTATTGCATCTTTTGTTAGCAGCTATTCAACTTTAAGGGGTGCTAGAACAACAAAGAAACTTTCACAAAGAACTCCCACAAAATGAGGTGGATGTGTTTGATTGTTGTATTCAAATATATGTTCTCTCTCTTTGTTTTATTAAACCAATCAAATACATCCACCTCATTTTGTGAAGTTCTTTGTGGAAATTTATTTGTGGTTGTATCACTCCTCTTCAACTTTATTTCTAAATTTCAAGTGTCTTGTTATTCCAAGTATCATTCCTGATGCTGACATCTTGCATCAATATTAACCATTCTTTAAAAAACAATGACATTTTTTTCCCTCCCATACCATATAGTCATCATTCATCAAGTATACAATACATTTATATACAAAAGGCCTTTTCCAATTTATGTGCAATCTTAGATAATGTAGAAATCTTGATCACCTTTATACTCACAAAACATTAAGCCAATTGCCATTGCTCATCAAGTTCACTGTATTCAATAAAAGCAAAGTCATAGGTGTATGGGGGCAATATGTTACTAGCTTGGTCCAATATTCTGTATCTTGTTCATCTTCCGCAACTCGGCACGCTTCTTTATATGAGGAAATTGAACCTTATTCCAAGTGATGATCTGAGCAAAGACATCCACTTTGAACTAAAAATTTGAAACGCTCCACCTCTATTTCCAATAGTGATACTTGTCCTCTTTATAAACTTTTCCGTTCTTGTGTCAAATTTAATAATCCATATTTTTCCACTGATTTTAAATTGTTTTAAGAAATAGAAGGTTTCATTTAATAGAATACTTCGCTTCTATGAAGTACGAAGCTCCAGTTTGGAACAGTGGGGAGTCGTTCTCACTCGTTCATTCAACTTTTCTCCACGAGTCGGATCTCAATGAGTATATATAAACATTGCAAGACTTTGTCACTCGTAAAATCCTATAGTCATCATCACAAGAACTATAATACAAACACAATGCCCTCCATCTATCTTGTAGCATTCACTTGGAGAATTAGTCTTAGACAGCTTTCTATATTCACCCGTACAAGGATTCCATAAAATTAAATCAGAGTCCATGAAAAGATGCTAAAATAACCATTATGATCAGGTGGAGTCGATGGTTCTGAATTCAACTGAATTTGATGTTGTGGTTCGTGATAAGACAATAAGTTGGCCGGTTGCCATCTTCGGTGGTTTCATGGTGTAGATGCATATTCACAAACATTTTTTTTTTTTTTTTTTTTAGAAAGGCATTTCACAAACATATTTGTTTTGAGGGTTGTTTTTATAGACGAATGCCATTGCTTGGAAACACACATAAAACGGGCGATAGATTTTACTGGAAGCCTAGGTAGTATGTCAAACAGTATTATGTCAAGTCGCAGTTCCATCTTACTGTGTTGAACAATATTATGCCAGTTGGAACTTCCGGCAATCGACGACAGCCACCCATGATCTTGATACTTACAGTATTACTAGTTATCAACCAAGAGCTATAGCTAGGGTTTTTGTATGTATATATAATGGCCTATATACCAGTGGCGGATCCAGGAATCCGGAACAGGGTATGCACGATTTTTTCGAGCTATTAACAAATACGGTTTTCGGGCCGGGTTTTTTTAGATTTGGTTTCGGCACAATTGTTATGTTTTGAGGATCTTAGTTATGAAAGCTGATTTTAACATGTTAAGTTTGGGTTACTAGAGACTGAATCGAGTAATTGGACTTGTATTTTTTAGTTAAATTGAGTAGTCGGACTTGTGTATTTTAGTTAAAAAATGGTTTGGTTTTGGTATTAATGGAATAAAATCAAAACAAAAGCTTATCAAGTATTCTATAATACGAGTAAGATGTTAAATTCCTAAATTTTTAAATTAATCACTGTGATAACTCATACATAAATATATCTCTACAACCACAAACATGACATTAGTAAAATAAAGCCAATTGATCAGGTACTGAAAAGATATTTTAGTTACACTCCGAGAGTCCGAGGAAAAGAAAACTATTACGTATCTAATATTGCATTTGAGTAATTGAGGTAATCACTTGATTGGGCCTGAGTTAATTTTCAAATTATTACTAACACTATTGGCCCAGTAAGAAAACAAAAAATTTAACTATTAGACCTACGCTTTTAATGCCGCCTACTCACCTTCTTCTTCAAGAATGCCGCTCAACATTACCGGCAGCTTTTTCCTCTCCTTTTCTTTTCGTTTATTTTCTTTTCTTTTTTAAGGTATGCACTCATGTTTTTTATGTATTTTGGAGGGTGTGCACTTATAATTATTCAGTGTATTTTGTAGTCACTTTTGAAAAAATTCAGATTTCTTTACACTAACAAAGTTTTGGACAGGGTATGCACGTGCATACCCTGCTTACAAGCTAGATCCGCCCCTGCTATATACGATAACTATTACTATGATTATTAATATGTAGATTATATTGGAATTATTAAGATATGTAAATGAAGTTATTATGATATACATGCTTGTAGAATCTCATCCTCGATAAACTTATGTTTAAAAATTTGATACCAGATTTTGAAAATTTTTTACCTTGTTTATCTACGAAACTGAGTATGAGATGGCCCATTATCTTTACTAAATTATAAAGGAAAAATGGTCAAAGTGGAAATCACAAACCGGGTTAACCTGGGACGCTTCAAACCCGACGGGTTGAACCGGTTTAATTTGACCAGTTTTCCACCCAACCTAGCATGTTGACCCGGTTTAAATCGATCAATTTTTTGACCGAAACGGTTCAACCGGTTGAACCACCCGTGTCGAACCGGGTTTCAAAACATTATGTTTAATTCTCAAATCTTCAAACTTTTATTATTTTTTATTTATAACCCATAAACTTTTTTTATCACTAAAACTATATGTCGCTATAAAATCTCGTTGCTATGCACGGGTTGACCCTGGACACTTCAAATCTGTTGGGTTGACCCGGATTAATTAAAACCGTTTTTGACCCAATCCATCGGGATTACCCGGTTTAAATTGACCCATTTTTTAACCAGAACGGTTCTATCGGTTCAACCACCCGGGTCGAACCGGGTTTCAAAACATTATGTTTAATCCCCAAATCATCAAACGTTTATTATTTTTCGTTTATAACCCATAAACTTTTTTATCAATAAAACTATCTGCCGCTAGAAAATCTCGTTGCTATGCACGGGTACTCGTCTAGTAATGGTTAAATGGGTTCAACAGTCAAGGGAGATGGACCTTAATGAAAGGTCTGGCGGTTTGCACTCTTTTTAATATCAGTGATCCTTCTATGTTGAGTTCGCTAAATTTAAGGGAGCAAAAATTTCGTTTAGCTCGTGTCCGTTCGGGCTCGAGCCCGTTTGACCCGTGCCCGTTCCGGCTCGAGCCCATTTGGCCCGTTGCCCGTTCGGGCTTGAATATTTGTATAATGTGCTTTATTATTTGTATTAGTAACATTTAATACAGGAATTGTGTTTAAGTTGGTTGTATAATATGCTTGATAATTTGTATTTCTTATATAAGGGGTGTTTTAATAAGTGAATTAATTGTATTTATTGACCAGTTAATTAATTGTATTTAATTTACATAATGATTTATTTATTGTATTTAATGTTAGTATTAATTGTATATTAGAATTAAATATGAGGAAAATTTCTATAAGTATCATTGTTGTTGTACATATAGCTTTAGAAGTTGTATTGCTTAATTTTAAGTATTTCTATTAATAGTAGGTCTTACTCCATTATAAGATAGTAAGATAACCATTAACCAAAAGGATTTTTTTTTTTTTTTTTTTTTTTTTTTTTTTTCATACCATATAGTCATCATTCATCAAGTATAATTTTTTTTTTCATATCATATAGTCATCATTCATCAAGTATAAAATACATTTATATACAACTTTCTGATCTCCCTTAACAAAAGGCCTTTTCCAATTTATGTGCAATCTTAGATAATGTAGAGATCTTGATCACCATTATACTCACAAAACATTAAGCCAATTGCCATTGCTCATCAATATAAGACTAAAATGCAAGGTCACCACTCTTTCACCATACACATCAGCGCCACGTCAGCTTTCTCTCTCATCTCACTTCCTTTCACCACCCTTTACCAATTAGTAGTCAAGGTTACCTCCAACTTCACATTTTATTAAATACACACTTTATAAAAATATACCCCACTAAATACCCCACACACACTCACACACAAAATAAAAAATAAAAAACTGAGCCCTTCTCTTTCTTTTTCATTTAGTGGTCAGACCACTAATTTTGGTTTTGGGAATTGTGAACTAAGCATGAGATGAAATAGAGGGAAAGGGTGATATTTGGTGATGTGGGGCCTTTTGGTGAGGGAATCCCTCCCTTGCCTAGTAGCCTAAAGCAAAGTCATACGTGTATGGGGGCAATATGTTAATAGCTTGGTCCAATATTTTGTATCTTGTTCATCTTCCGCAACTCAGCACTCATCTTTATATGAGGAAATTGAACCTTATTCCAAGTGATAATTAATCTAATGTACGAGCAAAGACATCCACTTTGAACTAAAAATTTGAAACGCTGTACACCTCTATTTCCAATAGTGATACTTGTCCTTGTTGTAAACTTTTCTGTCCTTGTGTCAAACTTCATAATCCATATTTTTCCACCGATTTTAAATTGTTTTAAGAAATAGAGTGTTTCAATTAAAAGAATACTTCGTGTCCATGTTGTAACGAATCTCCAGTTTGGAATAGTGAGGAGTCGTTCTCACTCATTCATTCAACTTTTTTCCATGAGTCGGATTTCAACGAGTATATATAAACATTTTTTTGGTGCAAAAGGTGAAAGTTTATATTACTATCAACATTCAAACAGTTACATTACAATTCTCTTAGTTGGATTGAATCATCTTCAATCAGTGAACACAGAAAAACACAGACAATACTAGCTAATACAATCTGTAATTGAACACAAAACCATCAAATATCCACTTCCATAATACCATTTCTCTGTCACTACAGAGATGAATATCCACAAGCTTCAGGCTGCACTATAACAGAAACCATGCCAACCTTTTGCTATTAATTCACCTTCTTTTGCACCTACCATCTAGCTACATTTCCACATCACTTCCCATCTAAACCATTCAACCATCACCCACAACAGTAAAGACAGGAAAGTGTGTGGCTTCGCTAGGAACCCATAACCTGTTAGAGTTTGTGGATAAATATTAATATACATATGTCTAGAATCGAACTCGAGACCTCGGGATTGCACACATTACAAACAAGAATTAAAGTATAATAATTGATATATATTAAATGTTGTATATATAATTATTTAAACGCAAGAAATGGCTAACGGTCGTTAGTACTTAACGAAATTGACTAACGGACAAACGAAAAGGACTAGAATGTAATTAGGTGACAAGAAGGTTCCGGAATACCCCTTGGGTGGGTATGGCCAATTGAACAAAGGGGGTGGGGAAACCTAACCCAAACCTAACTTGTTCCCAAAGTTTTACATTTAGTATAAAAGCAAACCTAGGGTAAAAACTTTTACACCTTTTGTGCACATACACAAAACCCTAAAAAGTTTTTATCCTCTTTGTTTTCCTCTTCTTGGCCGATCATCCATAAACCCATAATGGTTTATTGGATCAAAATTTTCAATAAGAAAATTCTTGTGTTTTTGTTACTAGCGTAACCTTTAATTCATTAGTAGTTTGTGTGTATAAGAACGAGGTAATTACTCACTATAGTAATTATCAAGGGATCGATTAACAAAATGGTAAGGGGTTAATCATTGATCCATATAAACCCTAATTAGGGTTCATCCAATTGAAGGTTTATAATAATTGATTCTTCTTCACAAAACCCTAAGTAGGACATTTTTCCGTCTTTTAAATTGTCTCCGCTAAAACCCTAGCATAGCCTATATTAACAGTCCCCTCTTCACACATTCTAGCTGTAGATTTGTCCATCATAATTGGTGTTCCAAGGCTACTAGCAATAGCACTAATCCCTTTGACAGTCCATGCTTCAACAGAAACATCATAAAGTTTGATCCAACATGGCAAACTAAGTGGATCACTCCTATCAACAATGATGTTTGGATCTCATTTTTGTACCAACAGGGGTTTGTTATTAACCAACCAAGGTCTACTTTCAAGCACATGAAGCATACCTTCCATTTCCCTAAACTTAAACACGTATAAACCATTCTGTGACATTATGTCCTTAAGCCCAAACTTACTCCACATTCTTACTAAATTGTATCTCAGTTCATAGTAGGACATTTTGCATCCAACCAAATGTCCACACAAAGTTAAGCTCCATTTCTTATTTCCTTCAAAAATTAGCTCATCATCAAACATCAACTTCCCTACCCTCATTCATAACTGTTGGTATCCAACTAAGCTTGTTAAGAACATCAATCTTATTAGGTTTAATAGTATCAGCAAAAGTTTTACCCACTTTAGTTAGATCACCATCAGTCTCATCACAAGTATTATCCACTCTTGACTCAAAAACCTTATTAGCATAAAAAACAGAACCAACATTTAAAGGTGTTTGAGTACATACAGATTGACTTACAGCAGTTACAGCTTCAGCACTCACATTGACCACTTTTCCTGTAGATTCTTTCTTCCCAACTGACTCATCTAGTGTAGGAAAGTCTGTACCAGTCAAATCCACTTCACTCACCATGCCCTGATTCACCTCCATCTTCCCTTTCCCAACACCATTCTTACTAAGACCCATATTATCCAGTAATTCCTCTTGCTCAGCCTCTAATGATCTATTATCATTGTTTCTGCTTTATTAAGCTCACAATCAGTGTCTTTATATCGATTAGGCAATTTGATTTTCCTTTTGGACGTTCTTCCATTATTCAATGTGTTTTGAATTGAATTATCACTTTTATTCCTCATTAGATCGATTAGGTCACGGATTGTATTGAATTGAATGATCAATTAGAAAATTGAAATTTGGCGCCAAATTCACAAATCAGGGTTTTGTAGTTGGGGGATTCTTCAAAACCTAACAAAACTCCAATTAACCAACATCATTACATGCGCAACAACAAGATGAATCGATTGGTATAATCAGAATATGAATTCGTTAAGAAATGAAGCAGTAATAAGTGAAAAATGGTGATTTTGTTATGAAATGAAAATGGTGGGAAGGTTGATAGAGGAGAGAGCCCAATAGGGTATACTAGTTGAGGAGTTGTCAATATGTTTTGGTATGAGAATGTTTAAGTATATATAAACATTGCAAGACTTTGTTACACGTTAAATCCTATAGTCACCATCACAAGAACTATAATACAAACACAATGCCCTCCATCTATCTCATAGCATTCACTAGGAGAATTAGTCTTAGACAGCTTTTTATACTCACCCGTACAAGGATTCAATAAAATTAAATCAGAGTAGATGTGGTATTGATCTTATTTTTTATGGCTATATATACGAGTCCATGAAAAGATGCTAAAATAACCATCTTTTCATGCTTGGCTTTAAATGGCAATGTTTGCCGGCTCGTACTTAGACTAGTAGCAGTGGTGACCACAAACTTATCCAAAGAGTCCCGTCATTTCAACGCCAACTAAGCTAGACCAAATGCTCGTAAGAAAGAGACGGTTAAAAAAAAGCACAGACACAAACACTTTCAATTCTTTCGGTCGCCTCTTGATCATCGTAGTGGGAAGGCGCGTTCGAAATGGCTCGACCAACCAAAATAGTTTGGTCTCACTACGACTAGTCTAAGTTATCGAACATAATGTATTGATGTGGGACTTGAATGTTTATGTATTTGTTGCTTGGAAACTACTAGAAATGTACTTATGCCATGCACCGCAGACTTCTAAAACAAATTACCGCTTATTTTCTGTTGCAAAAATCTAAATTTGAAAGGAATAGCAACACTTTCCGCTGTAATTTTGTTGCAAATTTAAACAATTTGCATTAACTTACAACAGAAGATTACAATAAAATGTAAAAAGAATTATTTATGATTGTCGTCGCAAATCCCTAGCATTTATCTTTTTTCTTGTTAATCCTTTAGAGAACTCGTAAAAAGATCAATAATCCTCGTAGCAGGGGTAATGACAAGATAGACTAAATAAGTGTGTTGACAAGATAGACTACAATTAATGTTACATGCTTAATGACCAAACCAAACACTCAAATAGTTCCTCGAGTGAGCCACATGCCCACGCCCTCTCTCAAGGTCGATATACAAAAGTATTATTGATCTTTTTAGTAGCTTTACAAATTTCCCACAAATTTTCTCACCCACTCTAATAGGGGCGGAGCCAGAATTTGAAGTTACGAGAGGCCGAACTTAACTTAAAAATTGTAACAATAATATCGCTCCAAAAATGAATCTATATTTCTTAACTCATGATTTAACTTAACACCACAAAATAATAAAGAAATAAGCTAAATTAGAAAACAATAACTTGACAAGTAAATATATTTTGATGTTGTATCTAATTATTAAGTTATTCGAAATTTTAATGCGAATAAGAGGGGGCTAATTGCAAATATTATTAAGAAATTAGCTTTTGGGCTATATAACTAGTGAATAAAATGAGATGATTAGGGGTGGCGCAACATCCACTAGTCACCCTACTAGCTCCGCCTTGCACTCTAACAAGCACACAATCCCTACCCGTTGTTGATAGATGTTAGATTATTGCGGGTTTGGCGACATATTCGAAGTAATTTAATGTCAAGGATCAATAACTTGACAGTGGAAAGATTATGTTGGGCAATTGGTAGTACTACTCAAGAAAGAAAGTTTTCTACATTTGAAAGGGAGTTACAAGAAGTCAATCATAGTACTTGGAAATATCTTGAAGAAATTGAATGTGTGGTCAATGGTGTCTTGCATCTGATAACGAATCATCGTTGGGACACTGATGACAAATATATCCGAGAGCTACAACATTGTGTTGTGAAGTACAAGACAATTGCCTATTAGAGCTTGTATGGAAAACTTCATTCAGGAGAACGGTGAAACTATTCATAGATAATAAGGTGACTTCTTTGAGCTGCAATTTTTGTTCCAATAAGGTTTTTTTGTGGCTCACTATGTTTTGGTCATGTAATATTACCACAACCGTGCGAGCTGTGCTACCGCACAAGGCCTCAAATTTTTAGATGCCTCAAATTATACACCTCGCTATATAATTACGGCCTTAACAAAAAATTGTTAAGTTGATGTTGAAAATATGTGGTAAGATTGAAGCTTATTCATTAAAGTACTGTATTATTTGTTCCAAGAGTTGGTATACTATATCTTTAATCGTCATGATTAGTCATCATATAATCTTTTGCACAGGGCCTACGTTATCTCATCTACTTCCCTAAATATTACCAAGGAGCTCTCTAAACAACATAATCCAAACATTCATGTAGATTACCATACTTGATAAGATGAAAAATCTCAAAAATAGAAATAGAACCAAACTAGAAAAACATTATATAGATAATTATTTAAGCTTGGGTAATATTGTTATGAAAACCAACAACAAAAAGCAAAAAGTAAAACTAACCAAGAACAAGGATTCAGGCATGGTAAAATATAAGATTTGAATGAGGGTGAGGGTTGCAACTAGTCGATATTGTTGTAATGATTTGGTAACACAAACGCTCATTGTATTTCCCTTTTTCGGGGATCTCCAACCAAATGAGGTTCGTCTTCTTTTATATACTTCTCTGTGGATGGATCTACTATGTAGAGATCTTGATTACCTTTATACTCACGAAACATGAGCCAATTGCCATTGCTTTACGTGTATGGGGGCAATATATGTTACTAGCTTGGTCTGGTATATCTTGATTCATCTTCCACAACTCGAGCGCACCTTTATATGAGGAAGTTGAACCTTATTGCAACTGTACGTAATATCTAATGTAAGAGTAAAGACATCCACCCAGTTCATAAACTTTTCCGTCCTTGTGTCATACTTCTCACTCCATATTTTCCACCGATTTTAAATTTTTTTAAGAAATAATGTGTTTCATTAAAAGGAATACTTCGCGTCAATGAAGTAATGAATTGGAATTATTAAGAATAATGTTATGATATACATGGTTGTAAAATATGATCCTCGATAAACTTATGCTTTGATAAATATTTTTACCTTGTTTATCTATAAAAATATGTGACCATATCCAGTAGATTGGATTAAACATGAGTATGAGATGGCCCATTAAACTCTGGATGTAAAAATGTAACTAGTGTTGACATGGGTTCAAGGGAGTTGGATCTTTGATGGACTTAATGATGGGTCTGCACTCTCTCCAAGATCAGTGATGATCCATCTATGTTGAGTTCGGCACACTTGAGGGAGCAGGATTTGATTGATATCTCGTTTTGATTTTCTTTTGGGCTTCTTATTCCGGGACTGCTATTTTCATGGAGTGACTCGGAGTATTCCTAAACTCACTCGGTTAACATACTAGAGAATATTTAGGGTGCGTTTGTTTTTCTAAACAAAACTCTTACCGCCTCTTATCACTTACCAGTCAGAAAATGTAAGAGATAAATGTTGTTTGTTTTTTCCTTCCAGTCAGATGCGGTAAGAGGTTACCTCTTACCCAATAAGATATGATGGTAAACTCTTATTGCCTCTCAACACACTTATTGCCTCTTATTTAATGATTTATTATTGTATTAAATTTATAAAAATGTTTTGTTTCATGTTTATACAATCTACTTATTCATTGCATTGATATTTTTTTAAAAAAATAAATAAAATTTCAAACAATTATAAAAAACAAACAATATTATTTCATTATATTAGACTTTATCACCACAATGTAAACAACACACTACATTATACATACATCTTGTAGTTATCGTTATCGGGACTTGAATTCACAAACATTTGGTCGGAAAACATGCGCACTTTCGCGAGAACCGCTGAGCTAAAGGCATAATTGTTGGTGAAATCATTTGTTTTTTTGCAATTTTTTTTACTATATTTTGCTTTCCTTTTCGTAAGATCTTTTTCCGTTCTCCTTTTAGTTTCTTTTGTTTTTCTTTTCCTAACATGGAAAACGTATATTTAGTGAGATTTATATAAAGGAAAGTCGATCTTTAGTTTATTTCTTTTAGTTATATATATTGAAAATTTATACTCTATGTTTTGGAATATCTTTACTTGTTTTGTACGTAATTGAGGGTTAAGTGCCGTCTATAAAAATAGGTGGTGATTGTATGCGTTTTCATAACAAGAAGTAGGGTTATGGAGAAACTGTGCGACAATATTACAAGCGAAATACTAATCCGGCCACCGTCGAAAGATATCGTTCAAATGAGGTGCGTTTGTAAAAGATGGAATACCCTTTCATTCGAAGCCAACTTTATTAAATCCCATCTTCATCGTTCGATCAACAATAACGATAAAGATGAAATTCTATTAGTGTTCAACCACGGATCTCCTTTTAAAGCATATTCTACTGCATCTTCGGATATCGAGCTCATTGATTTTATCAAATTTCCTGTTAATTTCCCATCTGAAGACATCAATGTTATTGGTTCTGCTAACGGCTTAATATGTTTTTCTGTCGGTTACTATGTTGATCATGTCATTCACGTATGGAACCCTTCTCTATCAGCATTATTAACAGTCCCGCCAGATGCTCTCCCAGTGCCCTCCCGTAGTCCTGATTCCCAGTATCATTATTGGTTTGGTTTTGATCCTAAGAATGATGACTACAAAATTGTTAAGCTGTAATAAAGTGGAGGTTTATAGTATGAGATCAGGTAGTTGGAAACTAATCACCCAAAGGTTTCCCTCTGAGGTGTCATACCGTTTAAGGGATACGGAAGTTTGTGTGGATGAACATATCTTCATTGGCTTTGGGGGTCCTTATGATGACTTGAAGATCCTAACTATAGTAGCATTTGACTTGGCTGCCGAGTCTTTCAGCGAGATATCTCTTCCAGATCCTATGAACGCATTAGATTATCGTTCTCGTCAGTGTATTAATTTGGGAGTTTTTGGCGGAAAACTTTGTGTGATTTCATGCGCTAGAGGTGTTGGTGACGGTGAGGTGTGGGTCTTGGATCAGTATGGATCGTGGGAGAAGAATGGTTTTTCACATTTTCATAACGGTCGCATATATCCGTATAGGTTCACATTAAAAAACAAATTGCTCTATGAAGATTGTAAGGATGTTATACATTTATACGATCCGTCTGCACCATACAACAAGGTTAAACCCTTCCCGAAAGTTATGGATAAATACTATGTTGGTGATACCATTATCATTCCCTATGTTGAAAGTCTTGTTTGGGTCACACCTCCAACCTTCTAAAATATCCTTCTCCACCACAAGTCCGAACGCATGCCTGCTTCAACACAAGACATCTACTTATTGCATCTTTTGTTAGCAGCTACGGAGTATTTAACTTTATTTCTATACTTCAAGTGTCTCTTAATTGTCATTCGCAAGGAAAAAAGGAGTTTCAAAGTAATTTTGTTTTCACCCTGATGTAATATGCAACTTATCTTCGTTTATCTTAAAATTCTTAATTTTTTCACTCTCATGTTGTTAAATGTACTTTTAGACCATACATCATAGACCCAAGTATCATTTTGATGCATCAAAAGTGACATCTTCCATCAAAATTAACCATTCATTAACCTTTTACAAAAAACAGACTTCTGTATCTCCGGATATCGAACTCATTAATTTTATCAAGTTTCCTGTTAATTTCCCATCTGAATGACATGAGTTAAGAGTGATTGGATAGTAAGTTGGCACGTGAGGTGCATATGCACTGTTTTATACAGGATATGTGAGGTGCATGTGCTATCCTTCACATACTTACCTTTCAATCAGTATATCCATAATAAAGAGAGCAGGTTTCTCAACTCGTGAAGTTTTCAAGGATACTACAAAAACATAAAAATTGACCCAAGTACCACATTAAGATAGAACATTCCGACTAGATCAACAAACAAACAAAACCAAAACTCAACATCGACTGACCTTAATCAAGTATTGCAGCGACCCATTGAACATAACAAATGATTAGCTCGTTAACCCGACCCAATTGCAATGTAGAATTATGGCACTTACCCAAAATACACTATTTGACATCATCAGGTGAAACTCACAGATTGGTTTGGTTATGTTGTAATGGGTCAATGCTGTTTCAGGCCATAACCAAAGAGGGCTAGACAACCAATACATGCATCATGAGTAAATTATCAAAACTCAATACAGATAGTGCAAATCATGATTAAACAAGCAATTAACATGTTACTGCAAACTTGATTATGACTAAACAAAAACAAATAAGACACACCTTTGGTTTTGTGGTAACACATCCAACCATTTTGCATAGGTGGTGGGTGTTATCTTCTCGTCTTTGTGGAGTTTACGTACCAACTTTTTGCATTACAAGGCATCCCATTTAAGCATATCTTGAAGCATTTTGTCAACATCATATGGTCGACCCATGGTCGCAAAACATGTGACTATGATGGCATAAAACACTTTAGTAGGCGGAATATGCTTTTCATGTCTCATGTTTTCATATAGCTCCACATTCGTTTTACTTGTTTCTGTTTGAAGCAAACACAGAAAGATAGGTGTGTATGTAATGACATTTGGTGTGCAACCGTCGTGATTTTCCATTTGGTTTAGCAAACACATGGCTTTGTCAACCTTAAACGATAGACACAATCCCTTGATTGCGATAGAGAAAAACTTAGTATTGGGTTTGCACAAATTATACTCCATAACCTTTGAATAAAACGACACGGCCCCACTGTAATCCTTAACAATCAACATTCCGTTCAACAAACTAGAGAAAGTAAGAACATCGGCAAAATTCCCAATCTAAATAAACAAGGCAACCACGGAATAACCACCGGTATGGACATAACCTAAACGAGCATAGGCACCAATTAGCAGGTTCATCGTACAAGTGTCCTACATACTATGCAAGCCGAACTTAAAAACAATTTTTAAATATCCATGAAGCATCTCATTAACATTCTTAACAACGTTAGCATCATCATCATCAGGTGGAACATATTTAGAGAACTTAGTTAGAATTCTGTTCAAGTAGTTGTTGGTTATCAGTCCCTTCCCCGAACCCGAACTCACACCCGCGAACACCAATCAAAACAACAAACTGAAGGTTTGATATACTGGTTACTGATGTGTATATTAAACTGAAGGAAACTGATACATTCTACAATGAAGCCTACACTAATCTATTTATAGTTAAACAAAGACTACTACTTAAACATGAAACCGTCAAGCTATTAAACTCATAATAAAAAGTAAAAACTAATGAAAGCAAAGATTAAAGCAGAAAACTGTTATTTAAGTGGGCAATAACAGTAGATAAATGCCCTTTATTTGTTTCTTTAATCCCATTTAAGGGCTCTCATCTGATCCATGATCCAGGTTGTTTCCCAACCATGTTGACCCGCCCGAGACTTAACGGTACCCATCAAGATTATCCTACAGTAGTTACCTTCCGAAAAGTGTGTTGAGTTACCCTGGATTTTATAATAGTATAATTTGTCAATAAGGATAAGGATTGGCTTTCGGGTCCGCCTTGGAGAAACACAGGAAGCATCGATCAACTTATGAATTTTTGCATACACCCGATATCGCTTAGGAAAGTTTGGAGGATCGGTAAATTTGTATTTAGAACGGTAACAAAGCAGCCAGTTTGACAGAAGAGAGTGAGCTTGAGGAGGTGAAGAAGAATATGACAATAATGAAGTAGATGTGCCAATAATTCTAAAGTAACATGCTACTGTAGGACGACATCTCCTGGCAGCAGCAGCAGCAGTTAGTATCACTGCCATTGCTATAGCTTCCTTCTTTCTTTCTTTATAAAAACAAGTTACTAAAATGTTTGTACTTTGAATTTTGAATTTTTTGTCTTCTTTTACTTGTGGCTAGCTGGGGTTTACTTGAACAACGTACCATTTTTTTTTATATGAACCAACCAAGCTTTACATTTTTAACTGTTAGAATAATCCGACATTTTTTAACCGTTAGAATCACACATCTGTTTTTCATCTTTGTATTTTGGACTACATTTGCTATTTTTTCTTTTCTAAAAGCATATAAACTTTTTTGCGAGCAAGTTAGGGATGCATTTAGGACTATGATCTAAGGTAAATATACCCTAAGTAATTGCGATATCCAAGGATAGAGGTAGAAAAAAAAAATGAGGAAATGCATATATTTTTAAAGATGCAGTTGAAAATTTTGGTTGTGATTTCTTTTCATCATTCTCATTTCAATTATATTTTTTATTTGATCTTACCTCTTGAAAAGTACTCCGTAATATAGCTTCTATTTGTTTATCTGGTTACAATAGAAGAAAAATTAAGTAATTTTACTTTTTCTTTTAAAATGACAACTACTTATCTCACACAATATAAAACACTATTTATTTCACATTAAGGAAGACTTGAACCACAATCATTTGGTTAGACGATTCTCATACATGAGATACTATCGGAATACAAGCATTTGGTAAAAAAAAATTAAAAGAAAAATTAACTAGTTATTTGACGGTTTCCATCAACCGACTTACGGCCAACATAAGAATATGGTAAATTACATGACATAAAACTTCATGTAGAAACGAAAATAAAGTTTCAACTCGTAATTTTTTTTGGTTCTACGCTACATTTCTTCCATTATTGAGCTATCATTACAAGAACACGAGCAACCAAGCGTATCTTTGAGATATCATCACAATAACAAGCGGGAAATAGGCATACCGTTAATTTGTATTCCTACTTCGAAATATCATAAATTTTCAAGTATCATCAGTATGCATTTTTGGGTATATCATATACAACACTCTAATTAATTTAAACATGCATTTTAGGAGGCGAGTTATTTTGCGAACTCAAAAAAACATACATTCTGATGGACTAATCTGGGCCATCCATTTTATTGAATTAAAAACACAGATCATATGATTAAAAAAAACACGGAGGGACTAAAACTGTAAATATAACAAACTTACCCCACCAAATCAAACGTCATTATCCACACGTCCTTCTCAAAACCACCAAAAACAATTTTTCTTTCTCTCTCTCTACTATCAAAATCAAAACAAAAAAAAAACTTAAAAATAAAAAATCAGTAGTGATTTAACCATCAAAATCAACTAGAAATCATAAAAATGGATGCTTCGAAGTCTGAAGAAACCGATACAGCAAAAAAACGGTGGAAAATGAACCGAATCAAAATCCGATTAATGGTACGACACTCATTTCGATGTTATTTAAAATATTGTTAGTAATTTTGTGAACACAAGTGATAATGTGCATATAACAAGTTCTGGCTAGTTTTTGAGATGAGAAATGACTTTTTTGTAATTTTTTCTGATGCTGTGAAGATAATACGACAGAATAGAAGATAGATTTGAGTAATCACAAGTGATAATGTGCATATAAGATGTTCCTACTAAGCTTATGGCAGTTATTGTGATGAGAAATGGCTTGTTTGTTGATTTTCATGAAAATATGAAAGATTAGATGATAGGTTTAAGTAATCACAAGTGATAATGTACATATAAGACGTTTCTTCTAGGTTTTTGGTAGTTTTTGTGATGAGAAACGACTTGTTTGTTATACTTTGTGATGCTATGTTTAAGTAATCACAAGTGATAATATGACAATATTGTGGCGAGAAAATATGAAAGATTAGATGATAGGTTTAGGTAATCACAAGTGATAATGTGAATAAAACAGTTTTCTCTCTAGTGATATCAAAAATATCACTAGTGATATCACAAGTATCTCTAGTGATATAAAAAACTGCCATTGATATCACAAGTATCTCTAGTGATATCACAATTTTACAGTTTTAGATGATAGGTTTAACTAATCACAAGTGATGAGAAATGACTTGTTTATTATACTTTGTGATGATGCAGATGAAACTAACCAAAGAGAGGTTGAAGATGCTACAACATCTACTATAGGTAGATTCTAAAAATATAATATTATCACATGTGATATACTCAAAAAAAGTTAACAGGCATGCATACAACTCTAACTTATATATAATATCTCAGGTGATACAAAGATAAAAACTGAAGAACCACAAGTTATAAGAAAGATGGGGAAAAAATCAGTGGGTTGAAAACTACATAATGCAAAAAAAAAAGATTAGAAAAATCTGAAAAAAGTGACTCGCCATCAAAAAGGACTAGGGGTGGAAATCGAAAGAAGTTTGATGAAGCTTACAAAAAGATGAAGGAGGCTGGAAAAGGCAAAGTTAACGAAGGTGAACCAGCTGATAAGGAGTATATAGAGTATTATGTCAAACATGTTTTGACTTTTGAGGGTTGTTTTTATAGACGAATGCTATTGCATGGAAACACACATAAAACGGGCGATAGATTTTACCGGAAGCCCAGGAAGTATGTTAAACAGTATTATGTCAAGTGGCAGTTCCGTCTTTTTCTATGTTGAACAATATTATGCCAGTTGGAAATCGACAACGGCCACCCATGATCTTGGTACTTACTAGTTATCAACCAAGAACTAGCTAGGGTTTTTGTATGTACATACCTTATCTTAGCAACCAAAATGTCTAAAAGGCGACTAAACATTATCCTATCACTTGATGAGGCCTCCATACGAATTTCTCTACAATGGACATACCTTAACGGATCAAACATGAAAATATCATTATAGTGTATTTTAAATACCACGTCAAGTGGTACATCCATCAAACCTGTATAAAAAAAATTTAAGCAATGAAACCCCTAATTTCATAAAACCCTAATAAACATAATTAAATAATTAATAAATGCAATTAGAGTTAAAAAAAATTATAAAACCAGTATTGAATATACCTTGTCTGATGCCAATAGTAGTTAAACGACAATGATTTGGTGAATTTAATACGTTAGGGTTTGGTGTGTGATTTTGGGGATCTTGAAAGCGATACATCATCCCAAGTGTGGGGTTTAAAAGATGTGTCCCTGTGGTAGGGTTGAGGGTGGAGTGTGGGGGAGAAGAAGAAAGTGTGTGTGTATATCCACGCTGGTAATTGTGAGAAAAAAAATATAAAATTATACCAGCAACCGGTGAGTGGGGTGAAAAAATGCATAGAATAAGACAAATTAGTCAAGTATAAGGAAGCAATGAGGAAAAAAAATTATTCGCTACACAAAACTAATTTTTTCGACAAGTATAATACATTTTTTGGGTATTTGCCTTTTTTTTAAGTGTGAAATATAATTTCTTTTACCTAACTGGCTTTTATAAGAAAGCAACTACATAGTCCATTTTTTGTTATTGGGCTTATGTCGATATATAGTGTCTAGTTAGATTTAGGGTTACATCTATACTTGTAGTGTACGTAATTGAGGGTTAAGTGCCGTCTATAAAAATAGGTCGTTGTATGTGTTTTCATAACAAGAAGTAGGGTTATGGAGACACTGTGCGACAATATTACAAGCGAAATACTGATCCGGCTACCGGCGAAAGATATTGTCCAACTGAGGCGCGTTTGTAAAAGATGGAATACCCTTTTACGTGAAGCCAACTTTATTAAATCCCATCTTCGTCGTTGGAACAACAATAATGATAAAGATGAAATTCTATTAGTGTACAACCGCGGATTTCCTTTTAAAGCACATTCTTCTGCATCTCCGGATATCGAACTCACTAATTTTATTAAGTTACCTGTTAATTTCCCATCTGAAAAGGCTCAGACAAAATATATCAATGTTATTGGTTCTGCTAACGGCTTAATATGTTTTTCTGTCGATGCTGTCATTCACGTATGGAACCCTTCTCTATCCGCATTATTAATGGTCCCGCCATATGCTATCTCAATGCCCCCTCGTAGTCTGAATACCGAGTATTGTTTTGGGTTCGGTTTTGATCCTAAGAATGATGATTACAAAATTGTTAAGCTTATAAAGGTTAAACATAAACAGTCTGTAGAGTGGTTGCAAGTGGAGGTTTATAGTATGAGATCAGGTTGTTGGAAACTAATCACCCAAAGTCCTCCCTCACATGTTACATTCTTTTATATGGGTAGCGAAGTTCGTGTAGATGGACATGATGGACATCTTCATTGGCGTGGCTTTAATGATGACTTGAAGATCCAAACTATAGTAGCATTTGACTTGGCTGCTGAGTCTTTCAGCGAGATATCTCTTCCAGATCCTATAAACTTAGATCATGATCGTCTTACGTTGGCAGTTTTTGGAGGAAAGCTTTGTGTGATTTCACTCGCTAGAGGTGGTTGTGACTGTGAGGTGTGGGTCATGGATCAGTATGGATCGTGGGTGAAGAATGGTTTTTCACATTTTCATAAAGACATGTATCCGTATGGGTTCACATTAAAAAACAAGTTCCTCTATTATGAATTTTGTAATGAAGTTATACATTTGTACGATCCGGCTGCACCGTTCAACAAGGTTAAACCCTTCCAGAAAAATATGGTGGCTAAACGATATGCTAGTGATTACCGTTTCATTCCCTATGTTGAAAGCCTTGTTTGGGTCACACCTCCAACCTGCTAAAATTCCCTCCTCCATTACAAGTCCGAACACCTGCCTGCTACAACACAGGACGTCTACTTATTGCATCTTTTGTTAGCAGCTATTTAACTTTATTTCTGAATTTCAAGTGTCTTTTGTTAATCGCAAAGAAAAATGGAGTTTCAAAGTAATTTTGTCTGCACTCTGATGTGTAATATGCAACTTACCTTTGTTTATCTTAAATTTTTAATCATTTGATTAGAAACATGTCACTCTCATGTTGTTAGACATACTAATTAATTAATTTAGACCATACATCATAGATCCAAGTATCATTCTTGATGCTGACATCTTGCATCAATATTAACCATTCTTTAAAAAAAAAAAAAAAAAAAAAAAAAAAAAAAAAAAAAAAAAAAAAAAAAAAAACACCGTTTACAATAACAGACTCAGATTTTTTATTTCTTTTGTTCATACCATATAGTCATCATTCATCAAGTATAAAATACATTTATATACAACTTTCTGCTCTCCCTTAACAAAAGGCCTTTTCCAATTTATGTGCAATCTTAGATAATGTAGAGATCGATCTTGATCACCTTTATACTCACAAAACATTAAGCCAATTGCCATTGCTCATCAAGTTCACTGTATTCAATAAAAGCAAAGTCATATGGGTATGGGGGCAATATGTTACTAGCTTGGTCCAATATTCTGTATCTTGTTCATCTTCCGCAGCTCGGCACGCTTCTTTATATGAGGAAATTGAACCTTATTCCAAGTGATGATCTGAGCAAAGACATCCACTTTGAACTAAAAATTTGAAACGCTCTACACCTCTATTTCCAATAGTGATACTTGTCCTCTTTATAAACTTTTCCATCCTTGTGTCAAACTTCATAATCCATATTTTTCCACCGATTTTAAATTGTTTTAAGAAATAGAAAGTTTCATTAAAAAGAATACTTCACCTCCATGAAGTAATGAAGCTCCAGTTTGGAATCAGTGGAGAGTCGTTCTCATTTGTTGATTCAACTTTTCTCCACGAGTCAGATTTCAACAAATATATGTAAACATTGCAAGAATTTGTCACACGTAAAATCCTATAGTCATCATCACAAGAACTATAATACAAACACAATGCTCTTCCATCTATCTCGTAGCATTCTCTTGGAGAATTAGTCTTAGACAACTTTTTATTCTCACCGGTACAAGTATTTCATAAAATTAAATCAGAGTAATATGCCTGATCAATCTTATTTTTTATAGCTACATACACCAGTCGATGAAAAGATGCTAAAATAAGCATTTTTTATTGATTGGCTTTAAATTTGCTGAACCATTATGATCAGGTGCTTCACAGTCGGTAGAGTGGTTGCAAGTGAAGGTTTATAGTATGAGATCAGGTTGTTGGAAACTAATCACCCAAAGTCCTTTCTCTCATGTTCATTACTTTTATAACCATCTAAATATCCATGTTTTTGAAGATGGATATCTTCATTGGCTTTGCGGCTCTTATGATGACTTGAGGGATATCCAATGTATAGTAGCATTTGACTTGGCTGCCGAGTCTTTCAGTTAGATATCTCTTCCAGATCCTATGAACGCAGTAGATTATGATCCTTGTCAGTGGGTTGGTTTGGGAGTTTTTGGGCTAAAGCTTTGTGTGATTTCATGCGCTAGAGGTATTGGTGACTATGAGGTGTGGGTCATGGATCAGTATGGATCATGGGTGAAGAATGGTTTTTCACATTTTCATAGAGATGGCATATATCCGTACGGGTTCACATTGAAAAACAACTTCATCTATGAAGATTGTAATGATGTTATACATTTGTACGATCCGGCTGCACCGTTCAACAAGGTTAAACTCTTCCAGAAATTTACGCCTATACGATATGCTAGTGATACCATTATCATTCCCTATGTTGAAAGTCTGGTTTGGGTCACACCTCCAACCTGCTAAAATGTACTTCTCCACTACAAGTCTGAACACAGGACATCTACTTATTGCATCTTTTGTTAGCAGCTATTTAACTTTATTTCTATACTTCAAGTGTCTCTTAATTGTCATTCGCAAGGAAAAAAGGAGTTTCAAAGTAATTTTGTTTTCACCCTGATGTGTATGCAACTTACCTTCGTTTATCTTAAATTCTTAATCATTCAATTATCTTAAATTCTTAATTGTCACTCTCAAGTTTTTAGACGTACTTTTAGACCATACATCATGGACCCAAGTATCATTTTGATGCTTCAAAAGTGACATCTTCCATCAAAATTAACCTTTTACAAAAAACAGACTAAGGGAGTGTTTGGTTGTTAAAGGGAATCACTATAGTAATAGGAATGATAACGGGTTTTGATACCCACCATGCTCCGTGGGTTTAGAAGATACATATGTTTGTGGTTTTGATACCCATTTTTTAGTATTAAACCCACTAACCAAACACTATGTATTGTAAAAATAAAAGTCATTCTATTATGTCAAACCCTTACACCAAACACACCCTTAGTTTTTTTTATATTCATACATTCATCAATAAGTTATAACTTCTTATTTTCCCTTAACAAAGGCCTTTTCCAATTTATGCGCAAATCATGTAAGCATCAAAAGTAATACACTTTGTACTAAACCTAGTTGTTTCCTAAAATAACAATTATCTTCTACAAAACAATACTCTATCATTGATACCAAGTCCAAAACAAAATTGTATTCCAAAGTTCCAAGTACAAAAAAGAGAAACAAAGTATTCACATAAAAAGGCATGGTGCCATTATTAAGTTATAAAGTTTTGCAATAGGAACTTAGACCCGGCTATTTGTATTAGGCGAAACAAGCAGTTTCTTTGCACCTACATTTCTTTCAAGCTAGCAACTTCCACTGCAGCACCACCACAGGATATATATATATATCTTATATATTTGACAGTTGTCCTGTGAGATTTATTATGTCTGCACCCACCAAAAAGAAAAACAGATATGAGTCGCCACAGATGACACACTGTAACCATGAACAAAATATTCAAAATCTCAAACCAAATCAGGGACTTACTAATTTAATAAAATCAAGGAGTCAACATCACTTTTGCTTTGGATGATGGAGTAACAGAACCTGGGGTGCAACACCTGACGAGCGTTGGGTCCTTTTCAGCATCAAACATGTAGTCAAGGCGCCTTCCTAAAATCGGTTGAGGTCTATGAAGCCACGATTCTGGACCTCTCTTTGCGTTTTCTGATTCTAGAGTCTTGATATTTTCGCTGCAATGATGACTCGTTTGTGCCTCACCAGGTGTACAGGGTTCAACTGATTTTTTTGGAGTTCGTTTCCTTATGATTGACGGAGTATTCTTATAGCTTAATGCTGAGTTCCTTAAAATAGATTCTGGACTGCTGTTATTGACAGATATGCTTAGCGCTAGATCGGGAGGAGTTGTTGGAGACCCACAATTTTCTAATAAAACGGTCAAGTTCTTGACTTGTGGTGGTTGGTAACACAAAGACCTATAAGGAGGTGTTCCAGACACTATATGTTTCTCACTCGTCAAAGTTGATAGACTTAAGAAAGAATTATCGGGTGAAGTCGCGAGTTTCAAATCCGAGACACTAGCTACCCTAAGCCTTTTTGGTGTTTCATCTAGGGATGTTGATGGTTCTATCTTATGAACTTTTGCATATCTAGTAAACCCTAGACGATCATCATTGGTGATACCAGATTTAGGATTTCCAAGAGACAGATTTGTTGAACAAGTATTTAAATCGCCCTCCAAAGCCGTTGATTGTTTAAATAATTCTTTTTCAACGGTGTTTTGCTCTACTAATGATATGTCCCTGCCTCTTTTATTGGCTAGGTTGAGCTCAGGGGATGCAGCTCTGGTAGGAAAAGTAGGCGGCATGTTTAGATCCAATCTCCTCTTGGAGCTATTCCAGTGATTCTTAATTGCATTGTCAGTCCTGTGAATCCAAATAACTTGTGTTTAGGTGATGGTCAAATTCATAAAAGAAAAAATCTCGTAATGTCTTTCATGGTTTGTACCTTCCAGGTAGAAATCTAGCAATTTCTGCCCATTTGTTCCCGTAAATCCGATGGTAATATGCAAGAGTTGATTCCTCCGCGTCTGTCCATGCGTCTTTCTTTATTGCTGGATCTAAATGGTTGTGCCACCTGAAAAACCATAAGACATGTTTCATTGTTAGGAGAAAATAAAGAGTTGACGCCTTTTGATCTATTGCAGTGGTAAAAACACCAGTGCGATGATAGATGACTTAAGGAAAGTGGCTCGGTAATTTGTTTTGGTTCAAGTGTAGCATGGCTTTGTTCGATGAGCAAAATTCGTTATTCGGAACTTAGTAATCCTTAACCAACAAACTTCAGATAAACAGTTTAATCACATGAGATGAACAAGTCTACTCATAACTTATATAAGTACAGTTTAAAGTTTGGTACTATCTTAGCAACCTGTTATTAACCAATCCCATAACGATTTGTTCATGCAGGGCAAGAGGAGGAGACTTGTTTACTTTTACAGTTCAGAAATTTTTATCTTAGAATATATGCGCAGACAGCATATCACTTTGTCACTGGTCTTGTACCAAAACAGAGTATGCAACAATGTATATTCTGCATTTATCAATATTCTCCACTTACAAAACTAATGGCATATAAGCCAGTTAACATACCAAATCTCCTAAACGAAATCCTCATGCAAATATGATTGGGTCCTAATCACTATGCAAACTAATAAGTAGAGTAACACTGCTTACCTCTCCCGGCATTGCTTGCCAATTCGACCCACCAAATGCTTGGCAATAAGCGACCATTTCTTACACCCATGCTTTTCAACCAACTCCTTAATACGATCATCCTCCTGAACAATAATATAGAGTGAAATTAATAACCAACTTTTTAACACACACTAATCAAAGAGGAGTCCAATAGGCAATAGATACCTCTTTGGTCCAAGGTCCTTTAACAAGTTCGGGGTTTAGAACTTTTTGCCAACGATGGAGGCACTGAACATCTGATCGTCCTGGAATTGATTCAGCTACACAAGACAAGGCAAAGGAAACGTTTATAAGATGAACATATGAGAAATATGGCGCAAAGTGACAGCATCATCACAAGCTCACCTATTTTCTTCCAGTTCTTCCCGTTAAACTTCTTTACTACGTCAGCTAGCGTAGAGTCCTGCAATGCAAAAAATGAGAGAAACATATCAGTACCCTGCATCTAGTTGTGGAATAGTTCAAAACTTTAGAAACATAGAGATGTTAATTGACACAATAATTCAGCCAGAAAATAAACAAAATGACCACAGACCACATAGCCACCAACTAACCTCTTTCTCTGTCCAGCCTGCTTGTGATGAACGTTTAGTTTGACCAACGCTTCTGCAGTCAAAATTACAAACAAAAAATGAATCAATGAGCTATGATAGAGTGACAAAGTGGCTTCGGAGCAACCAAAAAACTTATACTAAGAGCTACAAATATCCTATAACAAAAGCAAATTCTTTTTTGTTAAGTAAAAAGGAACATCCACACGATACTAGGGAAGAAAAATGAAACAATACAGTATAGTACCATCAAAAGATACAATAAACCAAGACGAAACCAGTTCACATAAAGAACTTGCAGGGTGGGTACCATAAAATCAGCAAGCCAAATTGCATATAATCACAAAATTTATACTACAATGTAACAGTTAACTTCCAAAAAAATTTGATTAAAAAAACATAATGTCATCATCTGTATCTAAGAACACTTACCAAATCAAAATATACTCATCACTATAAGATTCATCCGCATAACAAAACTTTATGAATCAATAACCTATCTTAAATCTTTACCTTTTGAAATCAAGTTAATTTCACAAATTCACTAGATACACTAATCTTTCTTTAACTCGGCATAAACTCAAGAAATCAATAAATAAAGTCAAAACAGGGTCAACAAAACATAAAAGCAAGATCAAAAGTCACAAGAAACTCACCCACGGCTACAATTGGATCTCGGAGTATTAGCATCACAGCTACTATCTGAAATCGACGAACACGAAGTGAGTCCGAGTAGTTCATCCTTTACACCAGCCATCGCATCTATCAATCCCAATCGAGACACGTTTACCTACATTTATATAAACAATAAAGATGCGTAATCAATACGTGTTTATCTACATTTACGCAATCTATAAAGAGACATAATAAAGACGCGTTTATCTACATTTACACAATCAATAAAGAGGCTTAACCGATACGCGTTTATCTACATTTAGAAAAGTTAATAAATAAACCAAAAGACAACAAGTACGCCTAAATTCACTATTAAAGGTCAAAAAATTCCCAAAATACCAAAACCATATAAATTTATTTCTCCAATTTGTAACTATGAACTAGTCGCAATAATAATACCAATCAAAGTAAAGCATACATTCATCAAAAAAAACCAAAAAGCTTGATTTATAAATGAATTCAAGCAATTAATTATTCAACCTCTCAACCAATTAATTCAATTCAATAGCATTACTAAACATATGACGTTATCCATGTTCAGGTTACCCAGGGAGGGTGAGTCTTTGACTTAGATGTAGGCAGCTTAACCTAGGTATCCCGTGACCATTTATAAACCCCTTATCCTAAAATGTTTACCTAGTGAGGTTTGAACCTCATACCGATCATTTGTAATTAGTTATTCAACCTCTCAACTAATTCATTCAATTCAATAACATTTTATTAAACATATGACGATATCCATGTTCATGTTATCCTAAGATGTTTATCTAGTGAGATTTGAACCTGAGACCACTAATAGGCCACCTTGGTGGTGGTTATTTCAAAGCCATTCTTAACATCGACGAACATCAAAAACACAAATCAAACATTTAGTTATGTTTCTAACTAAGAACTAGTCAAACCCGATAAAGCATAAATTTTTCATAACATTCAATCAAAAAAGGCCAAAATCTTCTACGAATCACTTAAACAATAGCAGCATTGCTATCGATTTATGAAAAACACAAATTCTATCTATTCTAATTAAGACGCGTTTATCTACATTTACGGAATGAATAAAAGAAAGTTAACGATAAAGATTACGCGCCAAAAAACAAAGAAAGAATGCCCAAATACAAAAACAATTAGTGCAGTTTCTAACTGAGAAGTAGTTCTAATAATACCAATCCTAATAAAGACATACATTTTTCATACCATTCATCAAATAAGCCAAAAACTCGAATCAATTAAAACAATGAGTTATATTTCTAACTATGAACAAATCAAACCCAATAAATCTTTCATAACATTAATAAAAAAATAAAACAAACTCGATTTACGAAAAGATTACAACAATATCTAACCCCACGAGAGCGGGCTATGTGAAGGTAGAATGTAGTCAGTCACATCCGTAGATTCAACCACTTAATTTATCAAACTCTCACTTAATTAAATAAACATCAGTAACACCGACAAAACAACAACATACCCAATCCCGCCAAGGCGGGGCATTGGGAGGTAGAATGTAGACAGATGCTACCCCTACCACTACCCCATGATAAACCCGAGAATAAGGAGACTGCTTCCGGGAACACCGACAAACATTATACTAAACTAAAATAAGCAGCATTACAATCGAATAAATCGAAAACTTAGATAAAACATATTTTTCAGTAAATAAGCAGCACTACAACCATCTTTAATATTTACACCGACAAACATTAAACTAACCTTAAAAATAAACATAGTTCTAACCTTAATCAGTTTTTTGTTAAGAGATCCATCCGTTTTTTTTTTTTTTTTTTTAAACTAAACTTTGTAACCGTCAAAAAATAATTTGAAAAAAAACAAAAAGATAAGACACGAACCTGTTATGATATGATGCTGTTAGGGGTTAACCGAAGATTTAGGATTGACGGCTAGAGAGAGAAAGAGTTTTTCTAGAGAGAGAGAGGGGATAAATTTATAAAACTATAAAAAAAAAAAAGAGATTGATTGAGATCAGGAAATAGGAATGAATGAAAGTGAGTAGCGGGAAAACGAATTTGTGGGTATTTAAAGCTTTCAAAATTTTGGGCCCGTTTTGTAAGCGTACGTTACAAGATCTTCTTCTTATGTGGGGGCCACCTTGGTTTTTCCTTTTTTATTTTAGTACTGTAGTAGTTTTTTTTTTTTTTTTTTTTTTTTTTTTTTTTTTTTTGTATGGAAATTGGTTTTTTTTGAATTTTTGAAATTTTGAAAGTGTTTCTTAATTTAAGATAAGTGTTTATTTAAAGGTTGGTAACGATTATAAATTTATGATAGTATCTTGTTTCTATTTAGGTTTATTTGGGTACTAATTTCGATAGTTAATGCTGGAATTTGCATTTATTTTGATTAACTAGAGGGGTACCCGCGCAATGCGGCGGCGGGTACCTCTTGAGTATTTTTGTGACGAGCAAATGTTTTTTAATCTACACTATGTATATCCCATACATTTTCATTTTCAATGCACACTTTTTTCAATTTCTCAACATATAAACAGTAACATTTCTTATCGGTTAAGTGAATCTTGATAATGATTAATCCCGATCTCGTCAATAAAATATAACCCCCAAATTAGTTGTTTTGTCATTACGAAGCCCAAACGTAACCATTAACCTCAAAACAATTTCGGAAAAATTCGGTTATCACTTTATATCCGTATGCTCAGCTCGAAATAAATTTTAACCAACAAAAATAAAACCCACTATTAACATTAACCAACTTAATATCAAAAGCCCAAAATCATATATAAATAATATACGGCTCAATTACCTGGAATGAGTCGAAAACTATTTTCAGCCTAAATAAACTTTAATTAATATCTTGGATATTAAAGCCTTTCATAAAAATACCTAACATTTCGTGCAAGATCATTTGGCCAAATCTAAAAATATAAAAGTCATTAAGTGAAATGAAATTATGCCCAAGAAAATTCATATTCACGATCCATTAACAATCATACGCAAGTAGTAAGCCCAAAATCCATCAACTAACAAACAAAAGCCCTAATCTTTAGTGGTTATATCCCTAATTTTTCTCCACAATAACCCTATTTTCTCTTCTCAAACACCCAGCCACCTCCTATTTTCTTCTCTCTATTTCAATAACAACTTGCAAATAACTTATTGTTTTAGTTCATATATAAATCACAAACACAACCTATAACTTTCTTATTGCTAAAACACGTATCTCACAACACACGAATATGAAGTTATGAAACACGACATCAAGATCTTTATAAAGGTCTCGGAGATGGGATTAAGACTTGGTATTGTTGTGGTTTTTTTGTTTACCTAAGTAGATGAGATAGGATATATGTTGTAGGCAGTTCTTGGCTGTTGTGAGTTTTTCTCTTTTTTTTTTTTTTTTTTTTTTTTTTTTTTTTTTTTTTTTTTTTTTCCTTTGGATCGATGAGGATTTGATATAGATTTGCGGGTATATGTACCGGGGTATGGTACCATGTGGAGGGATTTCTGCTATGATGAAATTGGTGTGTGGGAGGGGGATTTATATCCCTGTTTGTGGTGATCACAAGTTAATGGAAGTTAATTGGATGTTACAAAATTAATTAATGTGTTGTTACAAAAGGGGGCTTTTAACAGCCATAAAGTCTCTTAATAATACATTCAAAACGTATTGACCATGATCATTAAGTCCGTATTGATTAATATTATGAACAACACTTATAACTAATAGCTTGATAATTTCTTTTTAAGGAAATGTTTTTGGTCTTAAAAATTTTAAGACTTCCTCTTATAGCAAGTCCTAAATGCATTATAAAGTAGTTTAGATTAATACTCTCTCCCTTTTCAAATAAGTGTTGATTTTTACTTTCTGAAGTTTTTTTTTTTTTTTTTTTTTTTTTTTTTTTTTTTTTTTTTTTTAAATTTTGACTATAACTATTTTTCTTGTTAGTCAAAACATGACATTTATTTTGAGACAGATGGACTACTTGTTATAATGTATTTCCGACTTTATTTGGGTTTTTTAACGGAATAGAAAGCAAATGCGGGGTAATTTTCAATTACAGATTCACAGTAACCAACTATTTTTTTCTCGATCTAAGGCAGTCATATAATTTTTATTCGATTTTAGACTTTTCATTAAATATACAATGATTATTCGTTAAATTTCATCGTTTCATGTTCACCGTCGCTGCTACCAACAACCTCGCCTCCATCATGTATACCCCAACGTCGTCACCACCAACCAACACCGACATCGCCACCAAGTGACCAAACCGACTTACCACTCACCATCGTCTCAAGCTTACCCACCACAACTTCACACACCACTACAAAATCCTTTACTATGAATTTGATGGTGGTAGATGGGTTGCGAGTGATGACGATAATGGTTGGTAAAGGTTATTATAATAGATCTAAGACAAATCGAATCGACAAACCGGATCAACCATATGTTAGTTCCGTCCTCGGTCCATTCTTTTCCTCATATTCGGTCCTCGGTATGGTATGGTCCGATTTGGTCTTACACACAACCAACCATTATGCTTTGTTGGGACGGACCGGACCGACAAACCAGACTAGACCGAACCGACTCGGACATGGACCAAATGTTTTGGTTTGGTCCTACATTTGGTGTTTTGGCTAAAACGGTTTTTGGACTAGTTTGGTTTTGGTCGGGCTGTCCAGTTTTCGGACCCTGATCAACCATAGTGGTTGGCATTTAAGGTGATGGTGGTGTCAGGTTGGTATGGTAATGACGTAGGTGGTGGTAGTGGCGGTGGCAGTGACTATTATGGTGGCGGTGGTGAGTAGGGTTGGTAGTGGCAGCGAAAGAGGACATGAAATTTAAGTGAATCTAGTTAAATATTTAATCAAAAGTCCCAAATTGGCTAAAAATAGGATCATTACATTGGGAAAATAGTAATTTGAATACCTCGATTAGAAATTACTTTTAAGTCGAGTACTTTTTTGTGTCATTGGAAATTCAACTTCTTTTTTTATTTTTGTTAATGCTTGTTATTATGTGATCATTATGCATATGTTTGAGCACACGGTGCACACAGTTTCTCGCTCGTTATAGCCTTAGATTAACACATACGGCGTCGTCATAGTGCACAAGAGGTTACGCGCCACAGGCGCCCTCGCCATCCGGATAACGAGTGATTTGTATTTTTTTTATGGATTTTTACACTAAAAATGTATATTTGAGTGTGCCTTTGAGTTTGGTGTGTGTGTTTTTTATGTGTTTAATGTGTGTGTTGTTTTTAGTTAGGTAAAATAGAGAAGAAGATGCAATGGGTAAAATAGATGAGGAGAGTATTTTGCAGAATTTGTGTTATAAGAATGTTATAGGGTAAAAGCAGACAGGGATGTAGATGGGACGGAGAATCCGTGAACTACGTAACCGGGTGTGCAGCGGGGATGTGGATAACGTCAATCCCCGAACCTGAACCCGGCCCTGATCTTTTTAATATATTAATATATGAAAATTATATGTATAGCCATATAACATTTAATTTTGTATATATGAGCATTTACATGTAATGAATATGCATGTGTGATATTTTAAATGATAAAATAATTTAAAAAGCGTTAACAATTAAAGATTAATTATTACATACTGCTCAACCAATTTTGTTTCAATACTCACATACAATATACATTCTTATATTATATGTGTTGTCTCAAAATCTATGATGCTTTAAAGTTTGCTTAACATCGTAACTAATTTAAATATGAGTGATGTACATTTCTTGAGAAACTTTATGGGTCAAATTTTCTCAGATCCTTATTGTGGACGGGGATGAGGAGGTTAAACTATTCCCCGATAAGAATGGGGGCGGAGATAGAGATTGAGTGGTAAACGGGGATGGCATGAGAAATACGATCTCAACATTCCACGTCACATTGCCATCCCATTAATATAACTACTAGACTTGCTATATTTATGAAATTGAAAAAGAAACATTTAATTTTTCATAAACAAAATGTTGACTGTATGTATGGTTTTACTTAATTAATGATGTATTCTCTAAAGATTTCAATTTTTTTTGTACATATCCAATTTCGTAATAATGCATTTGGGTAACTATTAACATTGAATAGATGTTGTGACAACCGGCAATTTAGGGAGCTATTTTAAAAACCCGCATTACGTTAAAGTTCGTTTATAATTTTATTTGAAATTTTTATTCATAACGAACTTGTAAGACCAATTTTATAGAAAATTATATTTTATGACGTTATGGAATTTGTGAATTATCTTAATAATTCATTTTGGAAATTACGTGATGATGTATGTTTTTAATATTCTTACTGGTACTACGTTGACTCCGGCACTAGGTTTACCTAACGGAAAATTTTATGATTCGTTTTACGAGTCCGGCGATATTTAATTAATTACGAGATGTTTTTCGGGAGATATTGAAGTTTGAAATGAGTTCGGGTTTCGGGCCGTATGTTTTACATTTACCCACTTTACCCACTCAACACTACTAGTAATATTATTATTATTATTATTATTATTATTATTATTATTATTATTATTATTATTATTATTATTATTATTATTATTATTATTATTATTATTAATTATACTTTTTTTATAAAAAAAGATAATAAAAGAAAATGAAAAGAGAGTAGACCACAAAATGGTCCTTGTGGGTTCGGTTCTCACACAACACACCAACACTCACCACACTTTCTCTCTCTCTCATTTTCCCTCTCACCCTAACCCTAGCCGCCGACCATTATTCGGCCGCCATCACTTCACCGCCGACCACCACTACAAACCACCATTATTTTCGTGATCCCCACCCTCGAATCTCCTAGATCCGCCCCTACACGCGCCTTATTACACCATTTTTATCACGAATCATCACCAAATCTCACCACCAATCATCATTTTCGAAGTGTTATACGGTTTGGAGCTCGTTGTTCGAAGGTGAGGCGAGTGTGACTCGCGTATTTTATTAAAACGTGACCCTTGGTCACGATGGATTTAGATTCGGTTGGGTTTTCACCCAAAAACGGAGTTAACACTTATGGGTTTTGTTGGAAACTCGTTTTTATAAAATGGTTTGGTATCCGGGTCGTTAATCGTGGGTTTGGTTCGAACCGTGAGTCCTCGACTCACAGCTTGGATATTGACTCGAGCCTTGGGCTCGTTTTCTTGTTATTTTTGAGCCGTGGTTTGGCTCATGGTATCCTTGATCTCGTTGGTATCTTGGTTCGACTCTTGTGAGTCGCGGCTCGTAGCCGTATTATTGTTGTTGTTGCCGAGACCTTTGGGTCGAATGGGTATATATTTGGAGTGCTCTTTGGAGCCTTTTTGGTGACCCTTGATACTTGGTTCGAGCCCTCTTGGCTCGTGGTATTTACCGCGACTCGGTCGAGTCGTGTGGGCTTGGGTGTGGCTTGGTAAACCCACCCGAGTATGACTTTGATTATTTGGTTCTTGGATTGTTAACTTGGTTTTATTTTTTTAGTTGGTTGTTTACTTTGTTCCTTGGTCGAATACATGTGGGTCGAGACCATGTTTGGTCTCGACATTGGATATTGAATTTTAGTATCGAGAAGTGTTGACGAATTGTGTTATTGGGGACCGATTGTGAGACGGTCACTTAGATTGACGGAGATAGGTTAGTCGGGTGCCGTAGTCGGACCCTATTGTTGTAGCACGTGGATTGGGATTGTGTTGGACGGTGATGTATTGATATTTATGACATTTGTTTATTACTTTGGACTTGGACAATGAGCCGAGAGTCATGACTCGGACATGTGACCATTTCGTATGACTCGATAACTATTTACAAATAAAACGTAAATAATAAAACTCGTAATAATAATTATTTGTAATATAAACGTTTATATGAATATATTGACGTGAATCACGGATATATAATTATATAAGCGCGTATATTAATAATAATAATAATCACGAGTCATGTTATAAATAATACGACTAGATATATATTAGGCTACGAGAGTAGCGTAATATTATTGGAAGTATTATTATAAAAATGTGTTATAAAATGAGAAACTCTCGACAATTATTAAATATTAAATAAAATGTCATTTTATATATATAACGAGTAAACTTATCGAGTTATGCGGAGTCGTAGTCACTCGAGTTCTGGTAAGTTTTATTTGTGACTTTCGTGTTGTCACGGATATATGACGATTAATATAAACGTTTTCTATAACTAAATAACCACTTAACCGAAGGGTTGAACCGGCTTATTTGGCTATATGAAATGAATATATTAATGGGCATCGTATCCTACGACACCCATAGGTTGTGGTATATGTAAAGGGTAATAAATTGCGAATGTATATATCGGGAAATCTGGCCAATTTGACGATGTATATAAGGAATTTATTAAACTACGATATATACCATATAGTATTTATGTGCTATGTACTTTAGGATTGGGTGTAATCTTGGAATGGTATGTTACGTAAATAAATACGAGGATTATCAAATCGACGGATTTAATAAACTTCGGCGATTTATTTAAATAATATATTGGGCTAATATTAGATCTATAGTTTATTTTATTATTATTTATCTGACCTTTTTGTTTGTTTTGTGTCGACCCACCACCCGTATGGATACCAAACGTAAATACACCAAACTAATACGAAATGGATTTTCGGAAAATAAAACGGATTACGTCCGGGTTTGGGAATATGTTGAATTTGAGGAAATGATTTCTGAACGAGTTGATATTGTTAGGTCGTGCCGAGTCCTTAGTTGCTGTTTTGTGAGTTACTATACATCTTATTTCTACCGACTTCTTCTTGCTATTTTCTGGACTTGAGGTGAGTCATAGCCCCACTTTTTACTCTTGAACTATGTTTTCAATACTTGGGGTGAGAAACGTGCAAATTATTTTATGTGAACTATTATCGCTTTTATATTCTTTTCAAAACTTGCTATGCGTATGGACTAGGATGTATTGTCAGCTTTAGTCACACATGTTGTGTGTACTATTCAAGGTTGGCTTATTTGGTTATTGGTGGATTGTCAGCTTTAGTCACATATATGTTGTGTGTACTATTCAAGGTTGGCTTATTTAGATACTATAGTGTGCACCTATAGGTTATTAATACTTCGGAGGTTATCCGGGTATTTATGATATTGCGGGGGTTACCCGAATATCTATGTTGGAGCGGAGGGTATCCGCAGGCTTTTAGCGAATCCTTAGTCTAGCTAGCTAGCGTTTTGCGTATATGTCCACTATATTGTTAGATGAATTTAAACCTATGATCTCACCAGCGAAAGCTGACTTTTAGCACGTTTTCTCAGGTATTTAAGTGATGATATGGATGCATGGATTGGAAGGCTCGGCTAAGGCTCCTGGTTTATGGATCTATTTTTCTAAACTCTGATATTGAATTATTGACCTACTGTTATTTTATTTTGGGTCTGACTCTGAATGATGTTGGGATAAATGTAAACTTTAAAACCCCGTTTTGGTTGCGTTTTTATTATGTTTACTTTATCTCGTTCTATTATGTCTTGTGTTGGATACCAATCCCCGTAGCACCCCGAAAGCTTGTTGAGTCTTCCGCTGTATCAAATTTTGGGGGTGTTACAGATGTTATGATTATATGTTAACAAGCATTTGTTCTAGTCTATATATATACTTACTATATAAAGTATATATCTATCTATCTATTTATTCTAATAAAATAAAGTTTTGTACCATCTATTGAAGCAGCCTATGCAATTAATGGGCTGATGTGTCTAAATGAAGAGGGCACTGATATTTTTGTCAAGTACAACTTTTCTTCAGCACTCTAAAACTTCTTCTATACGATTAATTGATAGCTTCAAACCACAAACCGTTTCAATCCAACAATTAATATTGATTTTCATTAACATATTCAAACAATCGGTTACATTTAATCAAACTAATTGTTCATACAAATCATCCCAAAATAAGTTATGACTTTTTGTTTATACCTTTGATTTAGTCATTTTCATCAACCCTAAAAGCACCACACCTATCATAATCGTTCTATGACATCATCCGATTCATGTGCACTGCATAATCGTTCTATTAGCTGGAAGAATTGGTAAGTAGTGATTTTATTATAATATATTTAGGGTTTCGGTTTATGAGTTACATATTACAGCTATTTTGTTTCGATTCAACTATTTGTTGAACAGTTTAAAGTTTATAGCTGTTAATTTGGTATTTTTTTTTGAGATATTTTGTAGGTAGATCTGTTTGAGGAACATTAACCAGTTTTTACTTGTTTTTTTCTTTTTTCATTCTTCAATTAATTGTTAGTAGATGTTATGAATTGATGAAACTCATTATTTGTAGTTTATGTTGTATGTTTGTTTTTTATACACGCCAACTGCTTGATGTATTCTGTTTGTGTAGTTGTCATTTGTAGGGAAAAATGGACGACATATGAATCCTCATAACCAAGGGATGATGTTTTACAATGGGTTTAACTAAGGTATGTTGCAAAAGGTTTTTCTTAAGACAATTTTCGAAGCTATTTAATTCCAAACAATGAAACTAGACCATTGGTTAAATTAATATATGCAGTTTTCTATATATTATTTTAATGAAGATAGACCTAAAATGGAGTTCAATGATGATAACAAAAAAAAGGGACAATTTCACTTTGCTGATTAGTGTTTTAAATTGAAACTTTTATAAAAGTTGTGTTGTGGTTTGTTTTGCAAGATCTGGAATACAATCAAAGAGGGCATTCTTATTTACTTTCAAGTTAGTAATTATTTTGTTGTTTTTAATCACATGACACAATTTTTTCTACTTTTTAGGTTGGATACAAAAATGCTGGAAATAGTACACTGTTGAATCATTTTAGAGTGGCTAATGTTCTGGCTGAGATTGGTTGTCTGTTATGAGATAAAAAAAAAGTTTGTATAGTATTTACTTTGTATTACAAGATGAAGAGGTATGACTCCCTCTAATTTATTTGAACCATTTGATGAAGTTATATTCGATAAAGTAAACTATAATTTTGATCTCATAACAGGGAACTGAGATTGAGCTTTACATACGGAGAGATTACATGTTTCGTTTCGAGCAACTTTAGGTTGAGGGCCAATGCTACATTATGTCCACGTTATTTATAGTAAGAGTGATGGAACATATTGAGGTACGGTTTTTACACATTTACTTCTGAGTTGTTTGATTTAGGTTATGCATTATCTATAACGGATCAAAAGGATCTGCTTGGATGTCTGTAGAAAAACTGCCTAAGGACCTCAGGTATCATTTAGGGTGTTTTCATTAGCTTATTTGGTAGGTTTATTGAGCTTATAACTTATGTAAGTTCATACATGTTCATAAACTCATAAGCAATAAAAAGTGAGCCAATTAGCTTTATAAATTTTCACTATTTTCACATCCCCATCAAATAAGGTAAAAGCAAACACCCCATAAGAATTCAACTCTAATAAATAAGGCATATTAAAGGCGAACAATATGGGTGGGTAGGTCATAGCTCAAAACGAGTCTGGCTGTAACGAGCCAAAAAACAGGATGGTCATGACTAATGACTGACCTGCAATACACTTACGTGGTGTCTTAATATTAAAATACGGTCTTGATCAGTACCCTTATGTTTGCTGTTTGTTTTTGCTTTAAAAAATGACCGGATACAGATATGTTTTGTTCATGTGGTGATAGACATCAGGGTGAAACGCATGTTAATGACAATGTTTTTAATCACATGACGCCATTTTTGCTACTTTTTAGGTTGGATACACAAATGCCGGAAATAGTACATTGTTGAATCATTTTAGAGTGGCTAATGTTCTGGCTGAGATTGGTTGTCTGTTAATGACAATGATTTGGGACCATATGATTTCGTTGACTTAACAAGGTTATGGTGTATTCAACAATTTGCGGCAGCCTAAATCCAATGATCTGTTAGTCACACGCACTTCAGGAACTTACTGTGTGATCTCGAATGCCAGTGATACTCGAGGTGAGGATTTACTGTTTATGACTTTCTTTTTCCTAAGTTCCATTGACTTTCTTTTTCCTAAGTTCTATTTAGTGCGCCATCTACCTTTAACAACGATTTGTTACTAAAAAGGACTAAAGCGTCCTTTTTATAATGACCATTAGCGACGTGTTGATGTTGCAAAAGAACAGGCGGAACTGATCATTGCATCTGCTCAAGGTGACCAGGAATGTCTACTTATTTTCTTATGTATAATTGGATTTTTTTTCACGTGGTTGTTATCTCTTTTTTGTCTTTTTAATAATTCCGGGTTGCGTAATCTTTTGCAGATGTGCCTATTTTTTGCAAGCCGGGAGCTAATAAATTCGATCTGAAAACGAGGTGACGCTTGATAGACACCGTGTCGCAAAACAAACTGCCAAAGGTATGAAGATGAATTATAAGTACACTTACCATTAAATTAGTTATTACGCATGATCGTCAAATAATATAATGAAATAGCAAGTTGATAAGTATTCCAAATTGGGCATGACCAACTGTAGACCAAGTGCAGGTTGGTTAATGGTTACTGACAATTGTTTATTAGAGAAGATTTTTTTGAATAGATATTAGAAAGACTAGTACTAAGATGTTTAAGGGGATGTATGATTACTTTCAATTTGAAATAGTGGCTTGACACATTAATGTTACATCACAAGTGTGTTAACATCTTTGGTAAGGACAAAGGAAGATCGCTTGGTTATCATATGCTACATGCATATCTCGGTGGTTGTAGTATGCCGAAATCGCTCAGTGTAAATGGTGGAGGTTGTTTATTCTTTGAATAAGGTAATCGCAACCTTCTTTTGTTTAGCTATTTTATTGTCATGTTATGAGTCAAATTTTGGTCTAATTGGATGCTAAATGCCTAAACGGAGATTATTGATCACGTTTAAATGCAGATTTTGGTCTTCATTAGTTAAATGTCTTAATAAGCCATTGTCATAAAAGGACTTGCTGCTAACGAGTTTTACAGTAGGTTTTTAAGTTTTTATATAGTCTAATGGTCTATAAGAAAATATAGGTAGCCACTAAGTTGTTTCATGATGGGAAGAAGTCCATGGAGGTAATAGCAGGCAACGTAGATACTTATGCTGATATGGACAAACTTTGTGTATCATTTTCACCGGTATTGATTCAGATTCACAAATTCCTGGTAAACCACATGTCCCAAAATCTAAAACTAATAGTGGCAAAATGGGCAAGTTAGGGGTCAAAACATGTAAATTTGTAGCACAGGCCGCAACATGTTGGATTGAACCATAATCATATTTGTTCCGTTTATATAAAGATTTTTTGTATAAAATTAATGCATTACTTCTTATAAGACGATTTAGGAGGTTGGATGCTTTAAAAATGCTCTTTGTGAGACTTTCAACCACGGTCATCCATGATTTGTACTTGACCCGTTTGACAATAAACATGAATACATGACCGTTCCATAGGCAATCGTGTGGAAACTGCCACCACAATCTAAATGTTTAAGTCATTTACCAAATTGCATCATTTCATTTTCACTAATTTTGTCAATTTGATCTCATATAGCACGTGTGGCTTGGAATCTATGAAGGCATCATGATGATAGAAATCTCAATGCGAGCTTTAGGGTCACCATACTGATCTATTATGCATTTTTGGTTACAATGTTATTTGTTTTTCATCTAGACGTCTTCATTTGATTAAAAATTTGTTTGCATATTCGTCTTTTGTTGCTAATATATTTTATTTAGGGTGCCCTTTTATTTATTTAGTGGGTGTTGTAACCAAAATCTATGTTTCAGGCCTTTTTATATGTCACACATTTTAGCTATTTTGATGATGGAGCTGGGTGTTTCACTAACATTTTTGAGAAATCTTATACGAACTTTGTTTTATGAACCTTGGACTTAATTATTATGTTGCATCTTATTTCCAAATCAGAAAGAGAGCCACATTTAACACTTATGTGAACCCCGCTTTATTTGGCTCTTTTTCGTTGACGCTGCATAAGTTGTTTGAAGCTTGGACTTTAATTAATATGCATTCTCATTTTTATGTTCGTTTTATGCAGCAGCATGATAGACTCCCGAGTTTAATATGACTATTTGTAAGATTTAAAAAGCTATGCGACGTCCTCCAGCTGTTTTTCGCTTATACTGTGTTAAAGTCACCTTGCACGTACTATCCTTTTTCTCTTTGTCGTAATAGTGTAGTTAAGGATGAATCTTTAACAAAACAAAATGTGTTCACAATAGCTGTATATGTATTAAAGTTACTTGAGACATAAAGCATTAGCATCTAATTAATACAAGTGTTTCATCAACTATTTTACAACACTTTATGTAACTGGACCTTAGGCTTACGCACAACATGAATTTCATAAGTTTTTTATAAGCACAAAGTATGATGCCATGTTTATTGGTATTTCTAAATAGGGTAAGGATCTAGTGAGAAGAAAACTTAAATGAGAAATAACTATAAACACATATTTGAGATGCATTGACTTGATTTAGATACATTTCTATTCATTTAGATGCATCCCAATTAGTTTCGAAAGTGATTTTGAAGTGAAAAGGATGCAAAGTAGTACTAACAATAAATTTGATCCGCAGAAGATGAAAAATACATAGGATTCATTTAATTTGATGAAATGCATCTAATATATGTGTATGCATTTTATTTTTTGGTAGAAAATATATTATATTGCATCTAAAAGATAAGGGATGCATCTAATTCAAGTCAATGCATCTCTAATGTGTGGTTATTGTTATTTCTCATCCTTCTCATTTTAAGAATTATTCTCATTTGATCCTAAGTCTTTCTAAATAAGGAATTCAGATATACATTTTTTAATTTAAATGCATGTAATGCTCATTTTGGAGTGACAAGTCGATTATTTTTTACGGATGTGAAACATGGTTGTTGATTCATAAAATAATCACAATCTTCTTTACTTTGTTAACCTTCTTTTATGCGTCTTTGTGTTACTTAATTACCATTTTTAGTATCCATCTTTAAACTTTCTTATTTTATTCAGAAGTTGGAATTGCTTGGGTTCTATACTTTAAAGGATTAGTGGAGCTAAATACTTACTATAAAGGCAAAACTTTTGTTTAGCTTTACAAAAACCGGTATTCACACACGGACAACTATATGTGGTTGTTTAATGGGTAAAGACGAAGAAAGGTTTGAAGGTTCTTTATTTTGTTACCTCTAAAGATCGTGAGGAAACGGTATCCTATTTCAGTGTCATTTGCCATGACAAAAGCAAAAAGGGTTTGAAGGTTGTTATTTCGGATGCGGATGTAATTTATCAAACACTACTACAAATGTAGTCTACAAAGAGGTTCTTTACGGTCTATGATCACGTATCAATATGTACCAATTGGAATATGATGTGATTTATGCCGTTTTCTTGATTTTACATATATCATCAATCACACAAAATGTTTTACTTACACTTTCTTCTTATACTTATTAGGTTATCAACAAATGCTCATTGCTTTACCAAGGCTGTCAAGATTTTCTTTTCATCTACATTATCAAGATTGGAGCACGCGTGCATGGCTGTTTATTACATTCTTAGTTACAAGCATTGTACTTTATACTATCATTAACTTATTAGTCATGATATTCCTTTCGAATAAATTATTCATCCTGTTTGCTTTGTGGTTTTTCCTTACTTTGTTTACACACACTATTTTTTTTTGCATGATCTCATCTAAAAACCCGTGGGTTACCACGGGTCTATAAGCTAGTATTACTATATAAAGAGCTTAGAACCTTCTAAATAAGGAAGTCTTAAATTTTTAAAACAAAAAATATTAATATAAATGAAAATTTCAATAGCTTGTTGCACACACATATAAAAGTAACATCTAAAAAATTAATTATCTTAAATTCATAAACTTGTAACATGTAAAAAATTAATTATCTTTGGCCATCATATATAAATCTAACACATCAAACAACTTACTCAAAAAAAAAAACATAAAACACACACACATTCTCATATCTGCACCTCACCACCCAGCTTCTACCAAAATCACATTTCGGTTCGGTTTTGATTTTAGCCAAAAACTGGCCCAAACCGAACCGTGCACACCTCTACATATAGTCATTATCACGAAAAATATGCAATCGAAATATATTGTTCGCCAAAAAGTTTAGTTACAGAGTACCCGCCACCGCAATGCTCAGATATCCTTCTAGTGATATATAAGTTGTACATAAAGTCTCCATAAATATATTAAGCTTTGGTCAAATTTAGTTTTTTATTTTTTATTTATTTTTTATTTTTTTTCTTACTTGTAAAAAGCAGAACAAGAAGAAAATAGCTTTAGTTATCAAACTTTTAGGTTGGGCACATGGTAACCCGGGTCATCCCCTACCACATCAACTTTCTCTCTCCGATATCAGACATAACCAAGTTGCCACACTCGATGACCGATGTTTCTTTCATTTTTTTTACAATTATTTACTTAATTAATTAATTAATTTTCACCCATGCATGTATACCATGTGTTCACATATATGCAAGCCAACAAGCCATCTGTTTACACCATTTCTTAACATCCTTGTGGGTTTCAAAAGCTTTTTCTTCTCAGAAAGACATCAAAACTAATTCTTCAACTTTCATATCCATATTCCAAACTAACAAACTAAAACTTGTATAAAAGCTTATGAGACTTGCATGCTATCAGCCTACCATCTGTGAAGACTTGCATGCTACCAACGAAGATGGACCATGGCATGCAAAACTCAAAACACGTCCTTGTGGTGATCACTTTAGCAGCCAAATGGTAAGATTTTTAATTTGTTTGTTTGTGTTTGTGAAAATCAGTCAAAATTTAGAGCGATTTTTTTTTTTTTTTTTTTATTATTATTATTTTTTTTTTTATTTTTATTTTTTTTATTTTTTTATCTCGACCGATGTTTGACTAACCTTCCACAATGGATGTGACCGACTTCAAAGTCGGTCGACCTCACTTGGTGACCGATTAATTCTCATCCACTGTGAGTAGCCTTAAACAAAACATAATGTCACATAATTATTATAATTTATAATGTTAATCAATGGGCAGTAAATTAGCAAATAATTTAGTATATGTAAACAGTAACACGACGTTATATTTATTAATTTTATAAACTAGTTACACGGAAATTTTTAGAATTTAAATCGTGTTATCTTGTTATGGTTTTTTTACAATCTTATTTGTGGTTATTGAATGTATAAGTATTTTTTGTACTTTCCTTTAAACAAGTAGCAAATAATCAAATGCTTTCATAAATACAAGACTTTTGGATTAACTCCCTTTTTCATAATTCATAGTGGGGTGGTAATTCGGGTCGGGTTCGGGTTGTCAGGTTCGCGGGTTAGAGAACTACAACCCAAACCTGACCCATTTAAATAATCGGGTCAGCTAAGTCAACCCTAACCTATTTACATGTAACCCGAACCTGACCCATTTAACCCGTATATATATTTGGGTTGACAGGTTAAATAGGTTACACGGGTTGAATATGTTAAACGGGTTTCGGGTTGACCCATTTAACCATTTTATATACAAAAGTTAGCACATTACACAAGTTAAACGTGCTAAACAAGTTAGCGGTCGACCCGTTTAACCCATTTAACCCGTATAATTAAATATAAATAAATTTTAATTTAAGAAAAAAATCTTAAACGGGTTAGTGGGTCGACCCGTTTATTTTATTCTTAACCTGAACCTAACCTGTTTAATAAACGGGTTAGATATGTTGACCCAAACCTAACCCGAAATCTATTTAGCTCAACCCAAACCTGTTAATTTTCGTGTCGGTTTTAGATCGGGTTTCGTGTCGGGTCAAAAATTGCCACCCCTAATTCATACTACGGAGTAGGGGTGACAATTCGGGTCGGGTTTAGGTTGTCAGGTTGGCGGGTCAGAAAACCCTAACCCAAACCTGACCCATTTAAATCATCGGGTCAGCTATGTCAACCCTAACCTGTTTACACATAACCCGAACCTGACCCATTTAACCCGTATATATACTAGGGTTGACGGGTTAAATAGGTTACATGGGTTGAATATGTTAAATGGGTTCCGGGTTGACCCAATTAACCCATTTTTTTATACAAAAGTTAGCACATTACACGAGTTAAACGGGTTAGCGGGTAAACCCATTTAAATTATTTAACCCATATAATTAAATATAAATAAATTTTAATTTAAGAAAAAATCTTAAACGGGTTAGTGGGACGCCCCGTTTATTTTATTCCTAACCCGAACCTCACCTGTTTAATAAACGGGTTAGATATGTCGACCCAAACCTGACATAGAATCTATTTAGCTCAACCCGAACCTGTTAATTTTTGTGTCGGTTTCAGGTCGGGTTTGTGTCGGGTCAGAAATTGCCACCCCTACTACGGAGTATATTGTTAGCTTCTCCGGCTTTCAGCAACTTTAACTCACATACTGATTTTCAAATGGTGTGTCCGTAGGATTTCTTGAATAACTATCAAACATAAAACAAAAGGAGACTTAGATGGTGCTCATTATATCATTATGGGTTTTGCTAACAACCACCTTAATAGTTGTTGTTAAGCAAATACTCCCTCCGTCCCATAATTATAGTCCAGTGTTGACTTTTTAAGTCTTCGTATTGCAACTTTGACCTTATATATTTTTATTTGTTTTATATAATACTTGATAAAAATTATACCAATACAAAATACATTTAAAACTAAATTCATTCATATATTTTGCATCAAGTAATATATAACACAAATAAAAATATTTAAGGTCAAAGTTAAAAATTAAAGACTTTAAAAGTCAACAGTGGACTATAATTATGGGACGGAGGTAGTAATTTTTATTACAATAACACTATGAATGCTTCTAATTGAATGATAACCCTGAAAAAATGGAGACACTACAAGAAATAGTAAATACACAGTTGACACTTGATTGTGATTGGTTGAATTGTAATATTACAAGCAAATGTAATTAAATAATGTCTCGTAACCACAACTTTTAGGGCTGTCATTAACAACCCTAGTGTTATATATGTAAGGCCGTTTCTTTACTCTTGGACGCCTAAAGCAAAAATATGAAATAAGGTACATTCGACTAACTATAGTTTGTTCTTAATTAAAAAAAGTAAAATAAAGGACTTCTCAAGAGTTATTCATAACACAAATCAATAAGTTCAAACCATGATAAGCAAAATGTGTATAAAATTATCTAGCAATTTCAGATATCCGAAATCTCTAATAACGGTAATTTATCACTGAATATCCGAAAAATTGGTATCAAAATATTTGATCTTTGGGAAACTTATACATTAGTTTCGAAAGTGACAATTCATATATCCTAATTTTTATAATAAATCCCCAACAAATTTCGGATATCCAAATAAGGATAGTTTTGAACACCCCTAATTGTAGACTTCCATATAGAACATGTACTATGTACTCACCCCAAGTTCTTTCCCGGTGGTCATCGGAAGATTCTCCAGCTCAACAACATAGAGACCATTTCTCGTGTTGGGTTTTGCGTAATCGTTGCTTCATGAGTGGAAGTTCACTTGATGAAAAGCAAAACATCCTGGCTAAGAACACAAGAATGATAAGGATGCATGCCAATATCAAGAACATCGACACCATATTTTGAAATGGTTAGTAAATTAACATGTCTTCTCAAAATAAAAATAGAAGGAATGGTTTGAACTTTGAAGGTTTTTATTCACATCTCTCGTATTCTTATCACGGTCCACAATTTCTTGGTTCCCTCCTCTAACCAATTTTTTGGATTCTTGTAGTAACTAGTAACAAGATTCTCAAAACTCTTTGATTTATAATTTTATATATTATATTTGTTGTAGTTACAAGGTTTTACATTAAAAAACTATAAATCTAAACATCATAATTTTAATCCTTTATCCTCATGTATAAGAAACAAATATAACATACATAAATATTTATATTCAATAAATATGAATTATCTTTAAATATTAAATTAAAGATAATTCATATTTATTGAATATAGTTTAGATATTCTTATCGGTTATAGTCATTGTCAACCTAATAAGCATTTAATAACGCGTGCGTAGACGTGTTAAAAACTTGAATACGAATAACGATAAATAATTTATAAGTATTAAAATGGAAACACAGTTACAAAATACTAAAATAGTATCATTTTATAACCGCACACCAAACAAATTTAACTGAAATATTATAATTAAGTATACTAATTATAGTCTAAACCTTATCCGAGTAAAATCACAATTACAAAATACTAAAATAGTACTACCTCCGTCCCAAAATATAAATCCATTTTGACTTTTTCAAAGTCTTTTTATTCTGACTTTGACCATGATTGTTTTTTTTCTTGTTATGTAATGGTTGATGCAAAATATATAAATGGATTTGTCTTTTAAAAACATTTTCATTATTATATTTTTCATCAATTATTATATAACATGAAAAAAATATAATTATGGTCAAAGTCGGAAAAGAAAGACTTTGAAAAATTAGAAATGGACTTATATTTTGAGACGGAGTGAGTATCATTTTGTATCAGATTTGTTTACTATAGTATCATTTGTGTATCACTATTGTACTCATGTACAGCATGATAATTAGTAAGTATTCATTACGATAACTTTATGGGCTTTCGCAGTCCAGCCACTTCTCATGATTTTGAGGTTTGTAATGTGCGTGCGGTATTGGAAGTTTAAATAAAAATAAAAAAAATGTTTTTGGTGATAATTAAAGTTTTTAAAACGGCATTCATAATATTGTTTACGGAAAAAAAAACATGATATATTATTTTACCAGTATTACAAGAAGAAATACATAAGCATACGATGTACACTTCCCAGGTACATTTTATTTCTTATACAACCAAGAACAAGATAATAATCTCTATTTTGGACTCATATCCTTTTTGGATCTAAAACTTGAGGTTATACTTTGCTCGTTGATCTGGATAAAATATTCCGAAGTTTTTCTCGAGTTGAGGTTCCTTCTTGTTCTCATCAAACATGGCAAACAAATACGTCTCTATAGCTTTTCCCGGCCTCTTAGGAGTACCCCGTGGCGCGTGTGCAACCATATTCGTGTAGAAATTACGTGCATTTTCAAATGTTGCTCCGAACGCACCAGCTGATGGCCATCCCGTTTCTGATACCACAATTTCTACCGAAGGTCCTCCAGCCTTCTCTAATGCTGAATAAGTCGCGTCTACTATCGCGTCAAAAAGATTCTGGTATCCGTTTGCTCCATCTTGTACTACTGTTCCTGGGGATGTAAATGTCGCATAGGCAACTGATATGTCCTTTGGATTTCCTGCATAACTATCAAACAGAAAACAGAGAAGACTTGATGTAAATTAACAAAAAGATATACTTTTATGATAAACTAAACAATATAATGATAACCAGTAACACAACAAAAGAAATGTACCCGAAATATGGATAGACATTGACAAGCAATGGTGCATTTATGGCTACTAAGAACCCGATAATCGGGTTAAGATAAGACCTAGCATCATCCCTAAATGCACCTTGTGACGGTGGATAACTGACTCCAATCAAAGTCGTGTCAACCGAAGTTGAAACTTTGATTTTATCTTTTAGTCCATAAAATGAAATGACTTCATGAATATTGGTCAAAGCAGGGTGCACCAATGGAGCGAGTGTAGTATCAGATGGCTTAACCTCATTTCCAACTGCTATATAACGAAATTTGACATCCGGTAAGCTTGCAACATTTTTCCATACCCAATCGAATGCGTTGTCACGACTTGCAGCAACGTATGCAAGATGTGAATTAGGGACCCCTATCATCACTTCAATGTTGGATCCTCTTAGTGCTTGTAGAACAGCTTGATTAGGATCATAGAATCTCATCCGCTTGATATTTTGCGACTTATATAAGCTTATGACTTGTGCTGGGGTTGGAAGATTATTTCCAAGCAATCCATAACATACTCCAACTTGTGCTTCTGCATAGATTGACATCTTACTTATTTAGAAAATTTAAAACTTGTATTCCACGAGTTCATATTTATATAATGCTAAAAGATACAACATGGGAGTAAAAGGTAAACAATGAAGTTAAAATCGCGCAAACGTTAAAATGATCAACCATACCAACCAAATTACTGTAAATACAGTTTGGCTATGACATGATTTCTTAGAAGATAATAGTCACAAATGGTGGTATTTGTACGGTTTTCAACTTTAAATGTATACTATCCTTTATATTTTGAAAGTTGAAACTAAAAACCTCGTAAACTCACCCTCCATACTAACCTGAACATGAAAAAACCTCACTTAATTGTTTACTATTTTTATTTTGAAACTTAAAAGAACAAAATACGTACAATGTACTTGCATCCAACGCAAGTAGGAAAACAAAGAGAGATATGAACCTGTTTTATATAAGAATGCAACAAGCAGACCCAAAAGAAGAAGTGCAGAAGCTATAGAAGACATAGTTAATTTGGTCGTGTAACCTTAATGAGCATATGCCAGTTTATATAATGAGCAAGAAAACCATATAAGAATATAAATATTCAGGCGGCTAACTCAAGATAAGAGGGATGAGCATGGGTCCGAACCGGACCCGATGGATTCAGGAACATAATTTTTTGAAAAGTAGGAACCGAGAACCGAAATGAATATAGTTTTCGGTTCTGGTTCTTCAGATCTACCCGGCTAAGAACCGATTATTGGGTTCTTAGTAGCCTCAAGGCCCGCCCCGATGGGGCGGCTAGCTTTAATGATTTGTTTATAACATTAAATAAATTATAAAATGCATAATAGAATAACGTTAAAGAAATATAATATTGAAATTTAACGTATGAATATTATAAGTTTCTTTATTTTGTACATAAAGATAATAAATAAAACTTATAATCTATGAAGAACTTCGTGGTATACAACATTGGTTGTAGAGTTGGTGTAGTTTCCGTCTTTATCACAACACAACACATTTTCAACCTATGTGCATTTGACCTTTCAACCCTTTTAGAACCCTCTTCCATCCTTGCATTGGAGATGTCATTTATAAAGATGCATGGCAGCTTATGAGGTGATCTCAAATTACCTCAGCTTTTTCAATTCATTAGCCAAGATGATTAGGGCGTAGCCGATTTCACCATTTTAAATATTCAATAATCATGTCACACGTTTCCATGTCCAATGTGCTTTCTGTAAAACATCTGTATAGAAAAATATATGATGGTCACAATATAGACATAATCAATCATACAAAACATATAAAGAAAGCACATTAATATTTGTGTATAGACCACAAAAACCATACTAATTTTGAACATTCTAAATTCTTCTTCAAAATGATTAATGTGGTTCTACATAGTGAAATTATATTTTAGGATACATTGGATTCGTTTACCTTTAAGTTGAACATTTGTTACAATTGACCCATTACAAATTATAAAAGCTAACTGCATCGACCCATTTTGGGATGCTTGTGATGAATTAATGTAACTTTTTCATAATTTAATGGAAGTATAAGTTAGTGAAAGATAGAGATAACCTACATGAGTGCATGCCATAATGTATTAGTCCGTTCGAATAGAAAAGGATGAAAACATTCAATATAGTTGACCTTTTCACTACCAGGTCTTGAAGTACCTTATTAAGGGCTTGAGATAAAGAATGAGGTCACCAAATGTAAAAGTACAGCAGGATTTGGATGCCCAAGAACAACATTTAGTTCCCGGGGTATCCATGGTTTTATTTTTTGGAGTAACCTTTCAGTGTAACTGTTTCTTCCCATATAATCCTATAAGTATTAAAATTTTGTATAAATAATTTTGAGGCAAATGATAGTCATTAACTTGAAGAAGATATCAGAATCTAGAGAAGCCTACATATATAGTACATTTTCAAATTTTACCACCATTAACGGTAATCTAATTATATTCAAATGATCGTCTACTTCGGAAATGCCCATGATCTATATATACAATCTACAATCTATCTTTAAGAGAGTTTAATTATCAATTTTCTTTTTATTTAAATAAAATAATGAATATTGTGTATGTAGTGTACCTGCTATATAGGCCTTCTGTTAGGACAAGGTACAGCCCGCACGTTTTGCTCATATATGCTGCAAGTATATGTATACATTAATAAACTCATATCATATAACAAATGTCAAATATTGTACATATTTACATAGTATACCTTGCACGCCACTGCAGAATATCGGTCTCCCTTAATGTCATATGCATTGGTAAGGGCCTTCTTCTGTTAATGGCATTGAGTTCTTGTCTTGATGTCCCAATATCCCTAAGGTTTAATAAGTCTAACTAAGAATGCAATATACACTTAAGGCCTAAAACAAACATTCCATAGAGAAAGAAATTACCTCAATATGTTGGAGCTAAATAAGGGTTATTTTTATTCTTTCTTGTAGTCGAAGAGAAATGTGTGCTATATTCATTTTTGTCATTAAATATGCTCATTTTGTGGGTTCCTATATGTAATTATGCCTCTTTTAGTACCAGAACCTTCAAATAAGAAAAATGAAAGGTAACCTACCGAATCATGTATTCGTGGTAAATTTGCTTCAATTCAAACAATAATGGTGTGTCTTCTTTAACAACGTTCTCGCCTTCTTTTGCTTATTGTTTTTGGAGTATGAGCGTAAAAAAACTCTTGGACTAATCTTTTTAGAAAGAATCTGTACGTGCACATAATCTTGGTGGTCCAAGCACAAACAGGCCTGTACATGATGAAATTCAAGCTGTCACAATCTTGTTGCTAAAAATAATACTTAAAAACCTTCAGGAAATTCCCTACTTGTTCAAGAATGAAAGCGAATCTTTTCAGTTTTTGTCATAGCACCAAAAGTTTCCACCTGTGATATACATATTAATGGTAACCGATACTATAAGAAAGAGTAACATACATAATTCCATATTGGGATATCAAAAGACGATTTACAAACCAACCACAATCTTGACATCAATTAAACAAATAAACAAATAATCATATCAAAAGAACCTGGTATCCCCTAAAAGGCGTGGCGTCATAAAGGATAAAACAGTTGGGAAGAGTAATTTGGTTCTATCTTTTTATCATTTCAAGAAAACTTATAAATCTCTCAAGCAACGGGCTAAAAAAAGGCATGTGGCAAACAAAATTGCCTGTTGCTGGTACTTGGTCATCCTGATTGTAAGGTACCGAAGACTATCTGTAAACAACAATAGATACAGCCTGAATATGGACATTAATTATTCTACATTATAAAGGTTGCAGCAAAAGGCCATTTTTCCAAACTCCAGAACGGCTACAATGATATAAGTATAGGGTTCGAGTGATGTACTTGTTGTAGTCATATCATTGTAGCCGTTTACACATTCAATTAAAATGCACATCCAAACAGCCCTTACGAAAGCATTATTTAGGTTTTTAATAGTTAAACTTGTATCAGTTCAATAAACTAAATGCCAACGATTTGTCAAAAAAAAAATTGGTAGAAATTACCTGAACAACTTCTACTATTGTTAAAAAATAATCGGAGCTACAGCACGTTCTATATAGAGTCCTCGAGCCACAATCCGGTTAAACAACTCTGAACTCTCCACCACTCTACTCATATTCTTTGAAAATAGGTTTAGGAAATCCCTGCACAAATGGAAAAAACCGAGTTGTGGACCTTGTGATCCTTGACCAGAAACAAATAAAAGATATGCATTGCAGAAGTAACTTACAACTACTGTGCTGTAGTAATTTAGTATTACTTGCTCGTTCGCAGAATAAAAAAAGAAGGTTCATATTCTAAACGTTCAGGTGTCTTATTAAAATACTTGATATCATAAAAAGCTATAAACTTTATTTTCAGCTTAATCTAAAAAGATCATTATTGCAGCAAAATATTAAATCAAATTACTTTTAGTTCTTATGATACTATGAATATCAAGATGCAGTTTCCTATGAATATCACAATAAGGGGGTTGTTTGGAATTGCTCAATGAAAACCTTTGGTTATTCTCTAAATTATCAAATCCATAAGTTTCAATAAGAAACTCATGTTATTTATACAATTGCATATTTCAGCTTCAAGTAGCCAGATACAAATTATGGATAAATGCCAAACAAATCTATATAAGCTATTTTGAGGGGTGTCTGGATATTCTTACATACCCTTTTTATGAGCTCGCTTTGGAAAATCTGATAAGCTCACTTTTTAAATAGCTTATGAGCTTTATCAACTTGAGCTTATGTACTTAAATAAGCCATAAGCTTTTGAACTTAAATAAGCCATAGACAAAAGTTAATAAGGTCATAAGGTATATAAAAAAGTGAGGTTATCGGGTTTTCGGAATTCAAATAAGGCCATAAGCAGGGTGTATAAGCAAATCCAAACACCTCCCATGAATAATAATTACAAATAAACATATTTAATAAAACTTACTTTTGAGATGAATATCATTCTGCAAATCAGCAATAGTAGCATAGAAAAAAAAAGACCCAAAAACTAATCAGTTCCTATCAAATTATATAAAAAAATCACACAGAAAATATATAAAATATAACTTACTGAGAAGCTATGAGGTTAAATCCACCGTTAATTAACTCCCTTCCACTTTGAGTAGTAACAACCACCTTCATATTTCCAATAAATAAAAACAAAGATTATAATGGTGAAAATAATAATTACAGATCTATGAAATTTGATGAAATGTAGGTATCTTACCTATGGTGTATCATCAGCAGTTTCCATGTTGATCAATCTATGAATAACCCTAATGCATGAACACAGTTCTGGAAAAATTATAAAACTTGAATTTCATAAGTGTACCACTTTTAAGAGGTCATTTAAGCCCGAATTCGATATTATTTGATCAAATATTGCCCTAAATCATTCCTTTTGTCATTTTAGGTACTTTTGGAGAGAAATCTGGAAAAGGAAGCATTTTGGACGTTTTTGGAGCATAAAAGTGAAGAAAACGGCAAAGTCTCAAATTTTCTTGCTGGAACAGTACCTGACGGCGTCAAGCCTCTACACATGACGGTGTCAAGAGTTACAAAAGAAGTGGATGTAGAACTTATAACGTGACGGCCCAGAGAGTTTTCAAGCTTATGGCCTGACGGCGTCACCAAGGCCGTCAGGGTCCAATTACTAGTGACGGCCCAGAGTAATTCTCCACTTGACGGCGTCACAAATAGATCTAGGCAATACGATTTTTATCATGGCGGCGATTTGACGGAGTCACAAGCTAATACGTGACGCCGTCAAGATGTAAACTCTACATATAGTTTTCCAAATTTCATTTATTAGTGTGCAACTTTGAGGGAATAAACCCTGTGCCGAATTTTACAGCTTTTTCAAGGGTTTCAACCCCTTGATTCTTCCATGTTCAATTGAAGATAAGTATTCATTCAAATCATTCAATATGTTTATGTGTTGTGTGATTATATCTTACGCTTGTCTTCTCTTTAACATGCTAGGCTAGATCTTTCTTGTGTTTGCTTAGATGTAGTGAAACCCAGATGTTGATTATGGGTTGATTGTTTGTTTATAATTGTTACGGATGATTGTATTCGATGTTAGGCTTAAGAAAACTGGCAGACTTCCATTGGTAACTTGCTTGAACGTCTTAAGAAACATGATCGGAGGTATGCTACGATTTTTGGTTGTATTTAATACGTAAGAGAATTCTAATGATCCCATGTTAGGAGCTTCTAACGACTCGACATAGGAGTGAAGTAGGATCTTATAGAGTTAGGGAATATTGTACATGGCCCTACGACTAGTATTAAGGAATATGACCCGTCATCCATGTAATTGTAACAAGCTAATCAACCTGTAAAAGATATCTAGGGAGTAATGAAATCTAAGTAAACACAACTTTCCTCATCATTGTTTACACCACATTAGTATAATTAGTTTAATTTTCATTTCTTTTATTTTATTTTGATTGCATTAGTAGTTAATTGGGTTAGTTGGCTAGCAACTAATTCCGCCCACTCCTTCAAAACCCGAGATTTTACTTGCTTTCCATAAAATATAAAAATACAAAAAGAATCATCCCTCACCTCTAGACCTAGTTTAGTAGGCTTTCTAATCCTAGCGACACTATTCCTGAGTTAAACGATCAATCCCCGGTACTTGTCACTATACTATACTACAACGATCAGGTACACTGCCTGGTGGGGGTTGTAAGCTTCTCGAGTTCCCTTGAGAGGTAAAACCTGTTGCGAGAACGCAATTCCCACGTATCAACGAACCAAAATTATAAAGATAAAAAATAACATGAAATTGAAAACGGGTGGATCTATTTCAAACTTAAAAATACACAATTAATGCTAAAAAAATAAAACCTAAAAACATATATCAATTTGACTTATTCAAATATTAATTACCATAAAATATCATCGTTAGTAATCTTCTTCACCATCTATTATTCCGTAATCAACTCACCTATAATAACCATCCAAATACACCATTAAAATCGACCAAAAATAAAAATGTAACAAATTAAATGAAGAAAACACAATCGCTCGAAACAAATATGAACAAACACTTCATAACAATCAAAGTGGATATAAAGAACAACATATTAAAGAACTACAACCAATAATTAATTGAATCAAATTCGAAGAACAATACTAAAATAGAAACAAAATCACCTTTGGTTGATTTCGGTAAGGATTAATCATGAATATTTCAGCAACCATTTAAGCTCCAAAAAACACGCATGTAACCGCCTAAAAATCCTGAATTCGAAAAAAACCCCAATTCAAAAACCCTAAAAACAAATTCCATTGGATGTAATTGTTAGGGTTTGTGCGATTGATTCATTTTAATTGGATAGGATTGATGTTACGTTTTTGCATTAGGGTTTTAAAAGAATGAGGGATCTAGTATATGTGTGTTTTCTTGATAATTTTTTTTACTAAATGGGAGGATAGAAAAGAAATGCCGCCCAAATTAATCCTAAGGTTAATGCAAATTGATCTAAGGGCGTTGTGTTAGTGATTTTGATCCAACGGTTGGTGATTAAAAGGGGGGTTTCCAGGTGTCTTTTTTTTAGTGGTTGGGGGGAGATTTTTTCTACAATTCCTTCCTATATATTATATATATATATATATATATATATATATATATATATATATATATATATATATATATATATATATATATATATCAGTGTTTCAAAAATCGGCCGATCAATCGGCGATTAATCGGTAATCGGCCCTAGAACTTGGAGGGATTTCCAAGGTAGTCGGCCGATTAATTGGTCGAGTCAAGAAAATCGGCCGATTAATCAGTCAAAAATCGCTAATCGGCCCTCGACCGCCTCAGTACCGATTCACGATTTTTGCAACATTGATATATATATATATATATATATATATATATATATATATATATATATATATATATATATATATATATATATATATATATATATATATGAGAGAGAGATTGAGACGTAAAAATTATAAGATTGTTTAGTTAAAATCATTGGAGCTTTAGTCCAATGGTAAGGGTGCTTGTGCTTGAGTCAATAGACCCGGGTTCAAGTCTCTTCCTTGGCACTAAAGTCCAATGATATCATTCCACAACCGCAAGTACTTAGTTGACCGGTACAAGAAGGGCCTATTGGAGAAAATGGCCTAGGGTTAGATCCCAACTCCCGATTAATTAGGTCAATGAGAACATGTGCTCATCGCATAGGGCCGGGTCCTTGAGGAAGGGTCCAGTTGGCATCAAAAGATGCATGAGATCAGGGTGTTCTTACGAATTTACTCCTTTTGGAGAAGAATGTTTAGTAAAAAATAAATCTATTGTCACTTATTATTATTATTATTATTATTATTATTATTATTATTATTATTATTATATACTTCAAATCTATATTGGGTTTATCTTTACATGTTATAATTTGAACTTTACAAATTCAATTGACTTGTGAATGTGAATTCATTAAATGTTAATTGTAATTTATTTTTCTAATTTATTTTTCATCTTTAATTAGTATACATTGTAACTAGTATATTGGACATGAAAATTTAAAGATCATACATAAAACTTCTTTAAATTAATAAATTATTAATTTATCAATATAATTAAATCTTTTTAAACAAATAAAATACTCCGGTCTCAATATTATTAATTTACGAAGGTTTTACTGTATTTTAAATGTTAGTGCCTTTCACAAATTTATTTTAAATCAACGAACAAACCTTTGACTCCGTGCAAGCACAAGTGCCAACCGACATTTCTCAAAACCACCAGCCCATACGTCTAAAATTAGTATCTACTACGTAACAGATAATAATTTGACATATTCATAGTATCCAAAGAATTGCAATTGGTGGGATGAAAATTTATAATAAGTTAATAACACCTTATTCAATAGACCACATATGCATAATATTCTTTGTATTTTACGTTTCAAGACAAAAGCTAACATTGGCATATTCATAATATCCATTGAATTTACATAATAGACTAGAGACCCGCGGGTTTCACGCATGAACGGATCTAGGATTTTTTATAGGGTGTTGCACAAATTTTTTTCTATCATAATTACTAAAATTCGAACCATAAAGAATTTTTTAGCCACTTTAAAGTTACACTATAAAGAAAATAGCATAAATATCAAATGTTGCACATTCCAAAAAATACACATTTTGAGGAAAAAAAAAAAAAACTGCGTGACCCAAAATAAGTCTGTCCATGGTTTTGCGGGTGGCAATAAAAATGATCTTTTTTATTTAACGTTATCAATAATCTATGGAAACTTAAAATTCGTGTGTTAAAAGAATACAAAATCTAGAATCGCAATCGTAGAATTTTACGTTTCAAGACAAAAGCTAACATTGGCATATTCATAGTATCCATTGAATGTATTAGCCCATCATATTGACACACAGTTCCTTAATGGCGGCCTAACTACTTGTAGTTTTATATGCAATTCTGTTTAGGACAATGTTGATGTCTGAACTTATATACATGTCGAACGTTTGTTCTTACTTTTTAGGGTTAAGTCCGTAGAATAGAAACGAACTTCTCTTGTTTTACAAAATTAGATAATATGGTCAATTTATTATCAAGTTAAGTAATGAATACTTTGCAAATCATTCAAATGTTACCAATTCGTTCACCTGCTACTTGGTAAACTAGGCTTATTTGATATTTTTTATTCATAGATGTTAGCATATTTGACATATTTATGCTTATGTCATCACCACTACAATTTCACCGCAAAACCAACAACCAAAGTACATCACCTTCATCAAAAATCCGGCAACCACCATCTTCTCAACAAATTTTCCAACGATCTCCATCTTTTCCGACGAGCTCAATTTTTCCGGTGATATTTATTTAAAACTATTTTTAATAATTATTTATTATGTCATAAACTTTAATATTTTGATTGATACTATAACTTATCAACATACAAACTTTATGATCTTAAATAAAAGCGCACACAAAAACACCTAATGCCCAACAAATACTAAAATGGTTAGTCGAAAGTACTACTACATAAATCCCATTAACACGATCCATATTTTTACATGGTAATGTTATGAAAGTTATTTCCGGCGAGTCTCCTCCGCCAAACGCTACGCAACTGCCGCATCTCCTCCGCCACCGCCGCTGTAACGGTTTCTTCCTCTGTCATGTCGGAGTTTTTCCGATCGTGTATTTTGGAAAAATGAAATGAAATGGAGGTTACTGATAACCGGATATGCAGATTGAGAACGTGAAAAGGTTTTTGAAAAGTAGCTATAAGGCTGATCGTAATGGAGACCTAACCTTGAGTCCCACCCCCTTGGCAACCCTTGCAGAACGCGTCCTCCCATTATTTTTGCTTGGTTTGGTCGGAAAACCGATCTAATGTGGAGGAGCAAAAAGCTAGCCGTTGGGGGTGTTTGTTTAGAAAAATTAAATTTTAATAAACTTGCCTTATAAATATCCCAATACTTCATTTTTTTACACACTTTCAACCCTAATATTTATATACACACTTTAACTTCTCAACTCAAATAAATGAATTCCGATCAATTTTTTTACGGATACCGATGAAGTAGACGAAGCTAATAGTTTAACCTTAGAGTTTTTAAAAGAAGCCGCTTCGATTATTCAGGCTTCCACTTATTCAATCCCAAAAATCCCACAAGCTCCGGTAGATAGAGATCGTTACGATGTTTATGATTGTCTAGTGACGGTTTACTTCAATGAAAACCCAATGTATGACGCACGTACATTCTGTAAGCGAGTACGAATGATCTAAGTCTTAAAGCCAATTTAGTGAAACATATTTGGCATTGAACAAACGAACATTAATTTTATTGTAATGTTTTTTATTTTATTTGAATTATTATATACTTTTTTTTAATTATTAACGAAATTATTTTAAAAAAAGAAAGTGTATAAATTAACCTGTAACTTGAAAAGGAGGTCACCCAAACATAGAACTGACTGAATTTAAAAGTTGGCTACATGGATTTACAAAAAAAATTGTAGGCTACACAGAACTAAAAAATGTGACAAGTTAGATATATTTCTACGTAATTAGTCCTAAAATTTTAAAACAAAAAATTACTACTACAAAAGGAAATTTCAATAGCTTGTTACATACACACATGTAAAAGTAACATCTAAAAAATTAATTGTCTTAATTCATAAACTTGTAACATCTAAAAAATTAATTATCTTTAACCATCATATATATAAATCTAACACATCAAACAACTTACTAAAAAAAACATAAAAAAACACACACACACACACACTTTCAAATCTGCACCTCACCACCCAGCTTCTACCCAAATCGCATTTCGATTCGGTTTAGATTTTAGCCAAAAACCGACCCAAATCGAACCGTGCACACCTCTACATAAATTCATTATCACGAAAAATATGTAATCGAAATATATAGTTCGCCAAAAAATTTAGTTACAGGGTACCCGCCGCCTCAACGCGCGGGTACTCTTCTAGTGATATATAAGTTGTACATAAAGTCTTCATCAATATACTACAAGGTTGCAAAAATCGTGAATCGGTAGTCGGCGGTCGACCTCCCTGTAGCTTGTAATCGATTTAGGCGGGATTAATCGGTGATTAATCGGATTGACATTTTCGACAAGTTTTCTGTATTTCTAGCAAGTTTTAGGTATTTCAGGCAAATTTTAGGCATTACTAGTTTATTTATTTTCACCTATGCATGATTCGTTAAATCTCAACAAAATTTAGCTGATCACTTGACGAAGGGTTTGGCTAGAGACTTGGTTTTGAAGTCTGCTAAAGGGATGGGTTTGAAGTCCAACTTAGTCACTGAATGCTAAGACACCCAACTCCCTCCTAAGGAAACTTGGTATATGATGAGGCGAAAAATGAACCGTTTTTAGGGGTTCATTTAAGCCCGAAATTGAATTTATTTGATCAAATATTGCCCTAAATCGTTCCTTTTGTGATTTTAGGTACTTTGGGAGTGAATTCTGGAAAAGTGATGAGGCGAAAAATGATCCGTTTTTAGGGGGTCATTTAAGCCCGAATCCGACTTTATTTGATCAAATATTGCCCTAAATCGTTCCTTTTGTGATTTTAGGTGTTTGGAGAGTGAATTCTGGAAAAGAAGCCATTTTGGACGTTTTTGGAGCATAAAAGTGAAGAAAACGACAAAGTACCAAAAATCCATGCTGAAGATACAAGGTGACGGCGTCAAGACCAACATCTTGACGGCGTCAGACATGGAGAATAAAACACCGTAGCTGGTGACGGCGTCAGAAGGCTTTATGACGGCGTCAAAGTGGCAAGAATAAAATACCGAAGGTGGTGACGGCGTCACTTAGGCCGTCACAAGTGGATCAAGGCCGTCCGAGGAAGTATTTGGTGGCGAGGTGACGGCGTCAGAAGTTACTCTTGATGCCGTCAGACTGTTTTTCCTATATATAGTTTTCTAGTTTTTTCATTAAAAAGAGAGAAGTTTTGGTGAAACCCTAAAGACGGTTTTGGTGCCTCTTTTACAGGTTTTTCAAGGGTTCCAAACCCTTGAGACCTTGCATTGTAATTGAGATAAGTATACTTTTAATTCAATCAATATGTCTATGTGTTGGTTGTTTATCTCTTGTTCTTATCTTAATTCTACTATGCTAGGCTAGATTTCCTTTGTGTTTGCTTAGATCTAATGAAACCTAGATGTTGATTATGTGTTGATTACTTGTCTATTCTTGTTTTGGATGAATGATATTATATGTTAGGCTTAAGAAAACTGGCAGATCTCCAAATGGTAACATGCTTGAACGTCTTAAGAAACATGAACCGAGGCGTACTAGGTCTTTATTGGTTGTATTTAATGCATGAGCCACTGTTTACAATCCCTATAGTTGTGCTGGGTCATGGTGTAGGAGGAGATAAGAGCTCATAGAGTTGGGGAGTTATGTATGCCACCCCACGAATGGTATTAAGGAATACAATCCGTCATCCATACAAGTGTAACAAGTAATTAACATGTAAAAGATATCTAGGGAGTAATGAAGTCTAAGTAAACACAATTTCTCCAACCACTGCTCACAACCTTAGTATAATTTAGTTTAATTTCATTTTCATTAGTTTATTTTAATTATATATTAGCTTTGGGTTAGTTGAATAGCAACTAATTCCGCCCTATCTTCCAAAACCCGAGATTTTACTTGCTTTTATAAAAATATAAAAATACAAAAATAATCATCTTTCACCTTTAGAACTATTAATTAGGTTTTCTAATCCTAGCGACACTATTCCTAAGCTGAACGATCAATCCCCCGGTACTTGTCACTATACTATACTACAACGATCAGGTACACTGCCTGGTGGGGGTTGTAAGCTTCTCGAGATCCCTCGAGAGGTAAAGCAAGGTGCGATTCCCACGCATCAAGTTTTTGGCGCCGCTGCCGGGGAATAGTTATTGTCTAGGTTAGGATTTCTTTTTATTAGGTCTACTTGCTAGATTCCTTTCTAGTAAGATTTTTATTTTTATTTTTAGGTCTTCTTTAGTCTATCTTACTTCTTCATGCCTTTGTTCGTAACTCTTTACCATCCGACATTATAGAAGGTGGTAACATCTTTGAACCCGTCATCCCACCACAACAAAACCCGCCATTAGAACCCCTTAGGCCCCGAACCTTAGGAGAGTATTCCCGACCTAGCCACCAAGGCTACCGAAACACCATTGAGCTCACCGGAGACAATGTGACCCCCTTGCGATCCGACACCATCCGGTTGGTGCAAAGCGGATGTGCATTCCATGGACTTCGCTCCGAAGATCCAAACCAACACCTTAAGGATTTCCTCAAAATCGTAGATTCCATAGACCTAGGTGTTGAAACTAGAGAGACTACCCGTTTACGCCTATTCCAATTCTCTCTACGGGATCAAGCTAGTCAATGGCTTGAGCATTTACCCGCGGGATCCATCACCACATGGGATGATCTCACCACTCGTTTCCTTGCTCAATTTTTCCCACCGGGGAGAACTACTAAGCTTAGAAATGACATTTTGATGTTCCAACAACGTCAAAATGAATCTCTTTATGAAGCATGGACTCGTTTCAAGGACTTACTCCAAAAAGTCCCTCATCATGGCATAGATCTTTGGCTCCAAGTCCAAATTTTTTATGACCATATCGACATCTCTACGAGGCGAACCATTGACCAATCGGCCGGTGGTAAGCTACGTGATCTTAGTGCGGAACAATCATGGGAACTCATAGAAGATCTTGCTCTCTATGACAATGAAAGTTGGAATGATCCCCGTGATTTGAACAAAACGGTCAAGGCAATATCTTTGCCTTCGAACAATTCAAGCACTCCCGACCGTAGGATCATGAAACTTGAAGGTCGAGTCAAGTCTCTCATGAAATCTTACGAAGCTCATAAGCCTTCAAGCCAAGTAAGCAGAATCGCTTCTACGTGCAAACTATGCAATGGCCCTCATGAGACCTACAACTGCATGGAACTTCCAAAACGTGCTTATAACGAATTCACATCATCACGCGTAGGGCAGGGTCCTCGAACTTCCGCCGAAGCACATGAGGCATGGAAGGATAAACCTAATTTTAGAGGGTACCAAACACGAAGTGTATCATTCAATGACTCCTCACCACTCACTTGGTCCGAACATTTCCCGTCGCAAAGTACCCCTAGGCGGAGCTGTGAAGATGATTTAAAAAAATTCATTCTTTCTCAAGAACTGCAGCTCACTACACTCGAGACAAAATTCAAACAACAGCAGGCTGACGTGAACAGCAAGATTTGTAATCTGTTGACTGCTATCAAAGAGCATATTGATAATAAGCCCATTCACGTTGATGAGGTTAAGTCTGCTACCGTCATGAGTCCACCAGCCTCCCCTGTAAAAATAAAAAGTCCTAGCAAGCTATTCAAACATCTGTATCCTAACGGAAAAGAACCTGTCAACCCCCCTGGACCAATCCACTTTGTAAACACTATCACCACGATATCCGCTTCAACACCCAACCCAACCCAACAACAACCTAACAAATTCAGTCAGACAGCGAAATATGAGACCTCAAGGGTTGACCATGATTTGGCAAGAAAACCTACCGACTCACCCGAGCAATACACCGTGCAAGAATCCGACAAACCGGATGAAAGGAAAGAGAAATCGGAAGAGCACGAGAAAGATCCAACCATTTTGGGTAAATCTATTATAGAAAAACCCGAGAGAAAAATGGAGGATGTTATTAGTGTGGGTAGCAATCAGACTGAGGTAAGTAACCCTAAAGTTTTCAAGATCCCCTGTACCATTAAGGAAAAACTCTTAACCGATAGTCATATAGATCCTAGTTTCCCAGTCAACGTAATCCCCCTCTCCCTATACCACAAAACCTTCCCAGAGCACGTTGCGTGCAAGAAAGTAATAGAGAATGTATCAATTAGGATTGGAGAGCTTGATTACAATACTGACCTCACCGTGGTTGATGACGTGGAGCCTCTCGCCAATCAAACATTAACCAACCTTGTCCTTGGGATGCCATTCATCAATGAATCGGGAGCAATCCTTGACGAGAAAGATGGTAGTGTATTACTCACCAATGGTGTTAGAACGGTAATTTTTCGTAGGGATGGTGAGGAGGTTTATGAGTATCGTCCCTCCCTTGAGGGGAATCTATACGGGTCAAAGGATGGAGAGTTGAGAAAGATCAAACGACGTGATCCGAATAACCTAAAAATCCCTTGCATGATCGGTCATAAGTACTTCGAAAACATATACATTAATGTATTCCTGCCAAAGAATTTCATGTCATTGTTTCATTATAACAATATCTGCAGATGGGGGATGATTTACAAGGGAGAGAAAGTGGTTGGTAAGGATCATGAAATCCAAGTGTTCGTAGGAAATATGGCATTCCCTATGGAGTTCACGATTGTGGACAACATAGAGGACTTTGTTGACCCTAGGCTATCGCAAGTCGTCTTTGGAGCACCCTTTTGTGAAATCACTAAGTTGATAGTGGATGACTTGAACGGAATCATGACTTTCACTGACGGGATTAGGAGGGTTTCATACCAAACGCCATACAAAAGAAGAGACCTTAGGGAGATAGATTGCGACGGGCTCGATGTGATGAGCTCCCAACTTATCTTGTGTGATGACGATGTTAGAAGAGGGTGTAGAAATATTTCTGATTTATCTTGTGGGTTCTTTAAGGATGTTAGTAAGCTTGGCTCTAAGTATCGACGGGATGTTTTCGAATTCGAAGATCCGAAGTACTTACACTATGAAAGCGATACTAGTTTAGAAGACGACCTAGAGAGTGGAACCAATGATGAAATTACGTAGTAACCCACGACTTTGAGTCTAGCTACAAGACTCGTAAATAAAGAAAAGCGCTTCTTGGGAGGCAACCCATGTTTTGTGTGATTTTAATTGTTTGATTGTTATTTGCTTCCGTATGCATGTTTTATTTTTATTGTTGGTTGATCATGTTTCTCAATTAAAATGTGGAAATACTTTATTATGTTGTTTGGCCTAGTCTTAACTTCAACCTAAAGGTATTTTTGCAAAAGATAAGTGTAAGGGGAAACCCCAAATATGTTTTTAAGAAACAAACCGATCATGATTCTCCACAATATTTAATGAACATGTATATTCGTATTTGTTAGAGTCAAATGCTTGTATTGAGTCATAATGAAGTTTTGCAGGATTTTCCAGGAAGTAGGACAAAGTTTTTCCAGAAATTTTCCGGAAACTTAACATAAGAATTTCTGCAGGTCCATTCTGACGGCGTCAGAGAATTACTCTTGACGGCGTCAGGAGTCAAAAATCTGGAAATTTTACCAGTTTTGTTTTTCTAACGGAGTCTTATGGTTTTTGTGAATTATTAAGTTTTATAATCTCCAGGAAATCTGCAAACTTCATTCCACAAGCATTATATCTTACTTTGTTTTCTAGGATTTAGTAACTTATATAGGATGCCGCCGATTTTACGCGAGGTTGCCTTGTCTACTTTTGTCAGGATTTACAGGTTATTTATGACAAGAAGATGATTTATATTCTGGAAGGGAAGCTTTGATTGTTCATTTTCTTGGAGGAAGATTTAACCTGGCCAACCTATAATCCATACCGAGCGAATCAGGGGAGTATTTGATTTCATTCTCTTTACTTTTTCACTATTACATTCTTTACTTGAACATTGGGGACAATGTTCATCCTAAGTGTAAGGGGAGGGTAAAAAGATGATACCTTACATATGCACTTTCGCTTGAGTTTGTTTTGTTTGATAGTAGATGTGTAATAAAACTATGAGAAATACTTGTTAGTGTAATTTTAGCGCCAAATTTAAAATTTTTTACAACATTTAGGAGTGAAACTTTAGCCATAGCAAGCGTCTCATGGATAGGAGATTGTATGACTAGCACATAACCGTATATTCAGAAAAATTTTCCACCCAAAAATGTGAGGTTCACCTTTAGTTTTGATAGGAAAAGCATTTATTATTGGTGCTTATGAGTGTACCGGTAGCATTTAGATTCTAGAACTTGCGTTAGTGATGCATTCCGAGACCGCTAATGAGACTACATTCGTGTAGTAGGATTTACTACATGATAAGAGGCATTAGGATCACCCTTGTGTTAAACCCGTATTATAATTACTTGACCATTTAAGTCATATTGGTTGACTAGTTAAGTCAACTAATTTTTCCCACACCCTTTGCGTTGTACTCATTTTTAGTACACGATACCCCTAGTACACCCCTCCGAGCCTGTCTTTTCGTTTCTAACTTTAAGCATCTTACTTAAAGGAAGAATTTGTTACACCCCACTTAAATGTACACCCAAATCGCCTTAGCCTTCCGTGTATGCGCTCATTTTTAGTGCATTATTGTTATTTGTTAAACCCTAAGTTAACTTTCTAATTGATTACATGGTTGCTAAGTCGAGTCATATCCTTGTACATATTGTTTTGGGACGATTGGGACTCATGGGTAAGTACTTATTTTATGGAGTAATGGGGAAGAACATAATATTATTACCCCCATATGTGCGTTAATCTTAAAAGTGCTCCAAGTGTTTTGATTTTCTTAATTCGAGTCATTAGAATAGTTAAATGTAAAGTATGTAAAGATTCAAGTGTAAGGGGAATTCTCAACCCCTATGATGTATTATTTTGGATGGTAGGGTAAGAGTGTATGCAAAAAAAAAAAAAAAAAAAAAAAAAAAAAAAAAAAAAAAAAAAAGGAAAAAGAAAGAAAAAAAAAATAGAAAAGGAAAAAGAAAAAAAAAAACATACGGACTACCATCCCGTTTTTCATTCTATGTTCATTTTATATTTTTGTTATTTTTCATTTATTAGCTTAAGTCGAGTCTAGTCTTGGCTTAGCAACGCCATCTTGTACATGTAATTAACCAAGATTGTTAACTCGCCACCAGTAAAACTTCCTTTATCCAACAAAATCGTGTAATTCATATCCCTACACCTAACGTTATAACCCTTTTAAAAGACCTCTTTGATAGTTTATCCTAGGTGCTTACGCCATGTGGTGGAGGTTTGATCCTTTCCCAAGCCTATGGTAATCTATTTTGCTATAACAGGTAGTGAGAGATATCTTCCATTTCCATAATGTTATATTACTTTATTACACCCGAGAGATGTGAGTATCTAAACACTATTTGTGAGGTGCTTGTGTATGACCTCTGTGCTTGTCTATTGGTCTTTAGTGGAACGATTATTTGTTGTAATTACTTTAATATTAGTGTTAAATGACCCCTAACTTGTCTTTTGAATAGAATAAAAGCTCATTTGCTTGAGGACAAGCAAATCTCAAGTGTAAGGGTATATGATGAGGCGAAAAATGATCCATTTTTAGGGGGTCATTTAAGCCCGAATCCGACTTTATTTGATCAAATATTGCCCTAAATCGTTCCTTTTGTGATTTTAGGTGTTTGGAGAGTGAATTCTGGAAAAGAAGCCATTTTGGACGTTTTTGGAGCATAAAAGTGAAGAAAACGACAAAGTACCAAAAATCCATGTTGAAGATACAAGGTGACGACGTCAAGACCAACATCTTGACGGCGTCAGACATGGAGAATAAAACACCGTAGCTGGTGACGGCGTCAGAAGGCTTTATGACGGCGTCAAAGTGGCAAGAATAAAATACCGAAGGTGGTGACGGCGTCACTTAGGCCGTCACAAGTGGATCAAGGCCGTCCGAGGAAGTATTTGGGCGAGGTGACGGCGTCAGAAGTTACTCTTGACGCCGTCAGACTGTTTTTCCTATATATAGTTTTCTAGTTTTTTCATTAAAAAGAGAGAAGTTTTGGTGAAACCCTAAAGACGATTTTGGTGCCTCTTTTACAGGTTTTTCAAGGGTTCCAAACCCTTGAGACCTTGCATTGTAATTGAGATAAGTATACTTTTAATTCAATCAATATGTCTATGTGTTGGTTGTTTATCTCTTGTTCTTATCTTAATTCTACTATGCTAGGCTAGATTTCCTTTGTGTTTGCTTAGATCTAATGAAACCTAGATGTTGATTATGTGTTGATTACTTGTCTATTCTTGTTTTGGATGAATGATATTATATGTTAGGCTTAAGAAAACTGGCAGATCTCCAAATGGTAACATGCTTGAACGTCTTAAGAAACATGAACCGAGGCGTACTAGGTCTTTATTGGTTGTATTTAATGCATGAGCCACTGTTTACAATCCCTATAGTTGTGCTGGGTCATGGTGTAGGAGGAGATAAGAGCTCATAGAGTTGGGGAGTTATGTATGCCACCCCACGAATGGTATTAAGGAATACAATCCGTCATCCATACAAGTGTAACAAGTAATTAACATGTAAAAGATATCTAGGGAGTAATGAAGTCTAAGTAAACACAATTTCTCCAACCACTGCTCACAACCTTAGTATAATTTAGTTTAATTTCATTTTCATTAGTTTATTTTAATTATATATTAGCTTTGGGTTAGTTGAATAGCAACTAATTCCGCCCTATCTTCCAAAACCCGAGATTTTACTTGCTTTTATAAAAATATAAAAATACAAAAATAATCATCTTTCACCTTTAGAACTATTAATTAGGTTTTCTAATCCTAGCGACACTATTCCTAAGCTGAACGATCAATCCCCCGGTACTTGTCACTATACTATACTACAACGATCAGGTACACTGCCTGGTGGGGGTTGTAAGCTTCTCGAGATCCCTCGAGAGGTAAAGCAAGGTGCGATTCCCACGCATCAAGTTTTTGGCGCCGCTGCCGGGGAATAGTTATTGTCTAGGTTAGGATTTCTTTTTATTAGGTCTACTTGCTAGATTCCTTTCTAGTAAGATTTTTATTTTTATTTTTAGGTCTTCTTTAGTCTATCTTACTTCTTCGTGCCTTTGTTCGTAACTCTTTACCATCCGACATTATAGAAGGTGGTAACATCTTTGAACCCGTCATCCCACCACAACAAAACCCGCCATTAGAACCCCTTAGGCCCCGAACCTTAGGAGAGTATTCCCGACCTAGCCACCAAGGCTACCGAAACACCATTGAGCTCACCGGAGACAATGTGACCCCCTTGCGATCCGACACCATCCGGTTGGTGCAAAGCGGATGTGCATTCCATGGACTTCGCTCCGAAGATCCAAACCAACACCTTAAGGATTTCCTCAAAATCGTAGATTCCATAGACCTAGGTGTTGAAACTAGAGAGACTACCCGTTTACGCCTATTCCAATTCTCTCTACGGGATCAAGCTAGTCAATGGCTTGAGCATTTACCCGCGGGATCCAATAGTTACTGAAGTCATAAAATCTTAGGTCCTCATAGTTAAAAGTCAAAATCAAAAGCATAATCCCTTACACAGTTAACTGTGTAAGTATTGGGAATCTCAACTTCTAAATTTGTTGTAAAAGTGCTTAAGTGAACTTAATTTAGCATCATTACATTGAGATACTTCATAACAAATCAGTGAATCAGCACCAAAGTTCATCAAAGTCAAATTTACAAGTTTCCTCAAAAAGTCAAATTGCCCATTCTCAGATTTTTGCAAAAATTCCAAGATTATTTGTGATTTATGTGCTTGGATTGAGAAGCTGAAATTCATTGTGGTTAAACTTTGTCACCTTAACTTCAATTCACCAGGGTTCTTTTAATTTTGTGAATTTTTCTTTTGGACTAAAACACCTCTGGAAGTCACTTGCAGGGCTGCAAGTTGCCTTGTGCATCAGTTAACCATCTCACCACCATCACTTTGGTGGTGATTTCTGGCCAACCCAGTGGGCCCTAGAGATTCCATTTGGTATTTCCCAACCCTCCTCCTACCAGGGTACAAGTATTGACCCATTGGTTGACCTAGGAACAAGTGGACCCCACCTGGAATCCACCCTTAAGTCTGTCCCCAGATCTGTGTTCAGTTCATATTGCAAAATGTTTATTTGATTGCATTCAGCTTATTTGTGCTTATTGCTTGCTATTCTCAGCTTATTTAAGTTTGTTTAGCCTGATTGTACCCATTTTCACCATTGTGGACCCCACCTACACCCATTTGAGCTTATTTGTCCACACAGTCAACATAAGTCAAATGATAAACCTAAGGGGGTGCTACTGCTTATTTATAAGCTATTTTCAAAAGTGGTTTCACAAAATTTTTTCATTTTCAGTAGTAAAGTAAAGCTGTAAAAGAAAATCCAAGAAAAACCAAGTTTAAATTAAGTGATAGTTTCTATTTAATTCAATTTAATTTTAAATTTTCATTTTTAGATTTTAATTAAGTACTTAGTATTTTTATATTTTTATTAATGACCTTATATAGTAAAGTATTTTTAGTAAATTTTTCAGATTTTTATTCTGCCTTTTAGTATTTATTAGATTTAATTTTAGTTTTCTTAATTATTAATTAATATTAAGTATTAAATATCATATTTAGTTTTTATAAAGCATAACTTAGATTTTATATTTTTCCTAGCCTTAATATAGTATAATAGACTTTTAAAAAATAAATTTTGAATTTCTACTGTTCATTTTCCATTTTTCTTATTTTAATTGTTTAAATTAGATTTAAAGTAATTAAAAGGTAATTAATTAGTGGATTAACCTTAAACATAATTTTTAGAAGTTTTTATAATTTTGTAGGATTCCTGTAATGGTTAAGTAATTTTATAAATTTTCTCTTAATTTTCTAAGTTAATTTAGTATTAATAGTAATTAAAAGTAGTTTAATTAGTTTAATTAAGTTAAATAGTTTTTAATTTATAAAAAACCCATAAAAAGACAAAAATATTTATTTTTATTTTTTGTACTTTCTTCAAGTTCTAATTTAAGTTTTGAAAATATTTTTGCTAATTTTTTGTTTAATTTATATCGTTTGTCATTTTTAGTTAATTTAAATTAGTTTTTAATTTAGATTTTAAATTGTTTTATTAATTAAATAGTATTTAAATATTATAATAATCAATTTTATCATTTCATTTTCAATTTAAAAATTCTTTTTAATTTTAAGTTTCAAGAAGTGTCAAAAGCACCCCCTGTAGTTTGTTAAATACCAAATCCCACTTTCTCTGTCTGTTACGTGATCTGAATTGTAAATTTGTGTATATAACTGGTATCTGATTTTTGTGAATAGTATATCTGTGTACAAATACCAAAATAACAGTAGCAAAATCAATTCCATATCATCTGGGCTACTGTCCTCAGTTCCACTCACTCATAAACAATTTCAAACGACACCATTTCAATCTCGCTGGGACTTTAACGACCCGGGAAAACACTATACTATCACCGGAGTATTGGAACGAGGCTGTCTTTGACTTATTGACCTTGGTCAATAATATCTGACTACTTCGGGACCAATCAGTCTACTTGCTAGATTCCTTTCTAGTAAGATTTTATTTTTATCTTTAGTTTTCTTTAGTCTATCTTTTCTTTGTGTCTTTGTTTGTAAAAACCTTTCCATTGACTATTCCGTTAGCCATTATGGAGAACGCGAATCCACCATACTACCAACCACGAAATTCACCCACTCCAAATGACATCTTGATGTTTAAACAACATGAGGATGAACCTATCTATGATGCATGGGCTCGTTTTAAATATTTACTCCGAAAAGTCCCTCATCATAATTTTGATCTGTGGTCCCAAATTGAAATATTTTACCATCGTGTCGACCACTATACCAAAATGGACATTGACCATGCCGCAGATGGGGACCTTTGGGGATTAAGTGTTGCTGAAGCATGGGAAACCATAGAGAATTGTGCCATACTTGCCAAAAAAATGGACAACCCAACAAACGTTGTTACGGATCAATTGATAGCAAGTTTAAGGGAACAAGCAAGAAGATTGTTTGGGGATAAACATATAGATGAGATAACTGGGTGCACGGGGTGGTTTGATTTCACCACAATACAAGCTGAGCACATTGGTAATCTTGATAAGATAGAGGATAGAGTTGAAAATTTAAGCCCACCAAGTACCCCACAAGTCCTACCATCATTTGAAGCATACACACCGCCGTGACTTATTCGGATGAAGTAGATGAGACTTTAGGAGTCCCAATAGAGGTAGAACCCTTGTACCAAACACCACTAGAGGATATAGGTTTGAATACTTGTAGTGATAAACTTACTCTTAGTTCTAGGGAATTACCTAGTGTTGATGAACCGGAACCTCAATCTTCACATAACCTTTCATCCTTAGATATACATCTAGGAGACAAAAGAGGAGCCGACCCACCCATCAACCCATGTAGTCCGGGTAGTCTTAGGATAAAGGTAGTGGACTCTAAACCTTGTAGAGAGGAAGCCAATATAGGAGTGGAAAATGACCTTACATGCTTACATCACCCATTTATGATTGATCACAAGAAACATTATGGGTTTAAACCGGGTTTATTAGGTCAATATGGATCCCCAACTAGTAGTCTCTTGAAGTTGATAGAAAATGATCCCTTTCTAGGAGAAAATCTTAATCTACCCATTCACCCGATTGAATTTGGTAAGGTTATGATGATAGGAGCACAACCCTTTGAGCATATAATCCATCCACCATGCTTTCCTCACGAAGCATATTTCCACCCTAAGGGTGTGTATCGCTACTTCCACCCACACTTAATCCTAAGTGTAGGGAAAACCTCCCCTATTTCCGTTAAATAAGGGTAGAGTCAGGCTCGTGACTCGAACAAAAATAAGCGCTTGTTGGGAGGCAACCCAAGCTTTATTTGTTTGTTAGTTAGTTTGTTTGATGTTATTTGTTTCCGTATGCGTGTTTTATTTTTATTGTTGGTAGATCATGTTTCAAACTAAATTGTGAAAATGCTTTATTTTGTTGTTTGACTTCGTCTTAACTTCATACAAAGGTATTTCGCAAAAGATAAGTGTAAGGGGAAACCCCAAATATGTTTTTAAGAAACAAAATTGATCATGATTCTCCACAATATTAAGTGAACATGTATATTCGTATTTGTTAGAGTCAAATGCTTGTATCGAGTCATAATGATGTTTTGCAGGATTTTCAAGGAAGTAGGACGAAGTTTTTCCAGAAATTTTCCGGAAACTTAACATAAGAATTTCTGCAGGTCACTTCTGACGGCGTCACGAGTTTACTTTTGACGGCGTCAAGTGTAAAATTCTGGAAATTTTATCAGTTTTGTTTTTCTAACGGAGTCTTAAAGTTTTTGTCGAATCTTTAGTTTTATAATCTCCAGGAAATCTGCAAACATCATTCCACAAGCATTATATCTTACTTTATTTTCTAAGATTTGTTAGCATATATAGATTGCCGCCGATTTTACGCGAGGTTGTCTTGTCTGTTTTCTCAGGTTTTACAGGTTATGTATGACAAGAAGATGATTTATATTCTGGAAGGGAAGCTTTGATTGTTCATTTTCTTGGAGGAAGATCTAACCTGGCTACTTATTATCCATACCGAGCGAATCAGGGGAGTATTTGATTTCATTCGTTTTAATTATTTCACTTTTACATTCTTTACTTGAACATTGGGGACAATGTTCATCCTAAGTGTAAGGGGAGGGTAACATGATGATACCTTACAGATACACTTTCGCTTGAGTTTGTTTGTTTGATAGTAGATGTGTAATAAAACTATGAGAAATACTTGTTAGTGCAATTTTAGCGCCAAATTTAAATTTTTTTACAACATTTAGGAGTGAAACTTTAGCCATAGCAAGCGTCTCATGGATAGGAGATTGTATGACTAGCACAAAACCGTACCATTCAGAAAAATTTTCCACCCAAATATGTGAGGTTCGCCTATAGATTTGATAGGAAAAGCATTTACTATTAGTGCTTATGAGTGTACCGGTAGCATTTAGATTCTAGAACTTGCGTTAGTGATGCATCCCGAGACCGCTAGTGAGACTACATTCGTGTGGTAGGATTTACTACATGATAAGAGGCATTAGGATCACCCTTGTGTTAAACCCGTATCATAATTACTTGACCATTTAAGTCATATTACTTGGCTAGTTAAGTCAACTAATTTTTCCCACACCTTAGCGTTGTACTCATTTTTAGTACACGAAACCCCTAGTACACCCCTCCGAGCCTATCTTTTCGTTTGTAACTTTAAGCATCTTACTTAAAGGAAGAATTTGTTACACCCCACTTAAATGTACAACCAAATCGCCTCAGCCTTCCGTGTATGCACTCATCTTTAGTGCATTATTGTTATTTGTTAAACCCTTAGTTAATTATCTAATTGATTACATGGTTGCTAAGTCGAGTCATATCCTTGTACATATTGTTTTGGGACGATTGGGACTCATGGGTAAAGTACTTATGTTATGGAGTAATGGGGAAGAACATCTTATATTACCCCCATATGTACGTTAATCTTAAAAGTACTCCAAGTGTTTTGATTATCTTAATTCGAGTCATTAGATTAGTTTATTGTAGAGTATGTAAAAATTCAAGTGTAAGGGGAATATTCATTCCCTATGATATATTATTTTGGATGGTAGGGTAAGAGTGTATGCAAAAAAAAAAAAAAAAATAGAAAAAGAAAAGAGAAAAACATACGGACTACCATCCCGTTTCATTCTATGTTTGTTTTATGTTTTTGTTATTTTTGATTCATTAGCTTAAGTCGAGTCTAGTCTTGGCTTAGCAACGCCATATTGTACATGTAATTAACCAAGATTGTTAACTCGCCACCAATAAAGACTGCCTATATCCAATGAAACCGTGTATTCGATATCCCTACACCTAACGTTACAACCCTTTAAAAAGACCTCTTTGATAGTTTATCCTAGGTGCTTACGCCATGTGGTGGAGGTTTGATCCTTTCCCAAGCCTATGGTAATCTATTTTGCTATGACAGGTAATGAGAGATGTTTTCCATTTCCATATTGTGATAATACTTTATTACACCCGAGAGATGTGAGTATCTAAACACTATTTGTGAGGTGCTAGTGTATGACCTCCGTGCTTGTCTTTGGTCTTTAGTGGAATGATTATTTGTTGTAATTACTTTTATATTAGTGTTAAATGACCCCTAACTTGTATTTTGACTAGAATAAAAGCGCATTTGCTTGAGGACAAGCAAATCTCAAGTGTAAGGGTATATGATGAGGCGAAAAATGAACCGTTTTCAGGGGGTCATTTAAGCTCGGAATTGAATTTATTTGATCAAATATTGCCCTAAATCGTTCCTTTTGTGGTTTTAGGTACTTTGGGAGTGAATTCTGGAAAAGGAAGCATTTTAGACGTTTTTGGAGCATAAAAGTGAAGAAAACGGCAAAGACTTAATTTTCCATGCTGAGAACAGTACCTGACGGCGTCAAGAAGGAAATTGTCACGGCGTCAGGGGTAAAATCCATGATGACCCAGAGAAAACCTGAAGGCGTCAAGAGAAGGGCGTCAAGAGTAATTTTGGTGACGGCCTGCAAATGGACTACACGTGACGGCATCAAACCTAGATCTAGGTAGTCCGAGAACTTATTTGGCGGCGAGATGACGGCGTCAGACATTTACTCTTGACGCCGTCACCTCACAAAATCTATATATACTTTTCTATTTTTCATTCATTAGAAGAGGAACTTGTGTGGAGAATACTAGGGTCGAACCTAATAAACCCTAGGTCGTTTGTAACAGTATTTTCAAGGGTTTTCACCCCTTGAAACCTTTCATGTTCAATTAAGATAAGTCCTCTTTCAATTCATTCAATATGTCTATGTGTTGTTTGAATATATCTTATGCTTGTCTTGATTATAACATGCTAGGCTAGATCTATCATGTGTTTGCTTAGATGTAATGAAACCTAGATGTTAATTATAGGTTGATTGCTTGTTTATAGTTGTAATGGATGAATGATTTCAATGTTAGGCTTAAGAAAACTGACAGATCTCCATTGTGTAACTTGCTTGAATGTCTTAAGAAACATGAACCGATGTGTACTAGGTTTTTATGGTTGCATTTAATGCATAAGCAAATTCTAGTGATCCCATGTTAGGAGCTTCTTAGCTGGCTCGACATAGGAGTGAAGTAGGAGCTTATAGAATTGGGGAAGTAAGTACGCCACCCCATGATTGGTATTAAGGAATACAATCCGTCATCCACGCAACTGTAACAAGTAATTAACCTGTAAAAGATATCTAGGGAGTAGTGAAATCTAAGTAAACACAATTCTCCCATATATTGCTCACACCTCTATCTTAACCTAGTTTATTTTCATTTTTGTTATTTTATTTTGATTGCATCTTAGTTATTGGGTTAGTTGAATAGCAACTAATTCCGCCCACTCCTCTAAAAACCGAGATTTTTATTTGCTTTTCATAAAACCTAAAAATACAAAAAGAATCATCCCTCATCTCTAGACCTAGTCTTTAGGTTTTCTAACTCTAGCGACACTATTCCCAAGTTGAATGATCAATCCTCCGGTACTTGTCACTATACTATACTACAACGATCAGGTACACTGCCTGGTGGGGGTTGTAAGCTTCTCGAGATCCCTCGAGAGGTAAAGCCTGGTGCAATTCTCACGCATCAGGAGCTGAGTTTAATGTGGATAGCTGAACATTTAGTGGACTGGAGCATATGTTTTATTGTAATCCCAAGGTTGTGCTCAGAACCTATTGGAAAAGGAGGATGAAGTTTTTACTTCTTAATGGTTAATTTCTTTGAAAAAGTGCTAAGCAAGAGCATGAATAAAGAGGAACCACCTATGTAAATGTTGAAGTTTTGCCGCTTCAGAAAGCTTGAGACTTTTAGCTTTTACAACATTTATGAATTGGATATGGAGTGCACTTGAGGGATCAATTCATACCTGGTAATGGGTTTGGAGGTATAGAATGTACACCCATTAGGTCCCTGAATACCATGACTCAATAGTGGTTATGTAGTGTTTCTACTGTTAGTTATACGTTCCTGCTGGTAGTGTTACGTTCTTGCTAATAGTGTTACGTTCCTGCTGATAGTGTTACATTCCTGCTGGTAGTGTTACGTTCCTGCTGATAGTGTTACGTTTCTGCTGGTAGTGTTAATACTAACAGTTATATTGTACTGCTCGTTTTAATCACTGATTCCTGCTATTTTGGAAACCATTATGATATAATTAATGGGCCGTTAATTATACATAATTCCATGGGTTAGGGTTTGAGTATTCTCTATTGTAAATAGAGATCATAACACATCTGCATGAATAGATAGAGTACAAACCTTAAACACTAAATACGAATCTGGTTCTTGATTTGTACCTAAAACAAGAACTTCACTTGGTCTTATCTCATAAAGATATTCGTGTAACCCAGGCATAGGGTCGAATAATTTCTATTGGAAAGTGATAACACGATTTCAAGTGAATATCCGGTACCATTGATTATCTTAACACTTATCTGGGAACACTTACAAACATATAAAAACCAACAATAAATATTTATATTCAATAAATATGAATTATCTTTAAATATTAAATTAAAGTACTTAAACAATCAGATTATTAAACATAATCGATCATAATATCCAATTCGAGCAAATATAGTTGAGATATTCTTGTCGGTTATAGTCATTGTCAACCTAATCAGCGTTTAATAACCCGTGCACAGAAGTGTTAAAAACTAGAATACGCATATCGATAAATAATTTATAAGTATTAAAATGAAAACACGAGTTATAAGCGCGCACCAAACAAATTTAATTGAAATATTATCATTAAGTATACTTATAGTCTAGACCTTATCCGAGTAAAATCACAGTTACAAAATAGTATCATTTTTGTATCACTATTGGTCTATTGTACTCATCAGCATGATAATTAGTAGTAGTTCATTACAATAACTTTTTGGGCTTCTAATTTCGCATTCCAGCCACTTCTCATAATTTTGAGGTTTGTAATGTGCGGTATTGGAAGTTTAAAGATAAATAAAAAATGTTTTTGGTGATTGATGACGTATAGCCTATATTTGGGCCGCAAGCCCAAATGATAGACATTACTTACACTTAAGCCCATTACGAATGGGCTACCATGACAAATGGTATGGGCCGCAGTATCAGCGCTTGGGCTCACGAAGCCCAAAGGCCCACTCTAACCCACCGGGTACCCGATAAGGATTATCTATTCAAGGAATAGATATCCTTACCTCGGATAAGCACCATGCGTGCGAAGAGTAAGGAGCAAGAAACACGGTTTCTTAGCCCCTATATATAGAATCATACGATTCTCATTCAAGGTACGATTCACACAAATCCCTAAACTCTTCAACCAAAACCCAAATTCGATTACTTACTCTCACGCCGGAGTCTAATCGGGGGAGACAATCCCTCGATAAGCCTAACGGTGTTGTTCTTTTTCTTAGTACGCAGGTAACAAAGTGCTAAGGAACTAATTGATATAAGAGCAAAGCCCAACAACCAGGTACGCCCAACTTTTGTATCAACAAGTGGCGCCATCCGTGGGACCCTACAACGAACTAGAATGACGAAACACAAGAATTCGGGCCAGCGGACTCCGCAGTCAGAAAAACGTGACCATCAAAAGAAGAATCGACAAGATTCGACCTCTAAGCAGGTTGCTGGGACAACCAGCGCACCTGATCACCAAGGGGCGGGAACAACCCAGCCTATTCCAACAATGGAACTACCTATAATCTCTTCAGTGGTCCCAAGCGTTGAAGAACTCCAACGCACCCTCTTCACCACTCCTCATCAGGCTGCACCCGTAGTGAACAACACTGTGCCGCCAGGCGCGCCTGAACGAAACCGGGCGTCCCATACTGAGGCAGAGATCCTTGCAACGACTGAGGACGTACCCGATCTAACTTTGGGTAATTTTGTGTCCCAAAATTATGAAACCCTAACTGCCCTCATGCAGGAAGAAGCGGCAAGAAGAGCCGGCACGGATCTGCAAACCCGACTTAATTTTGGACCAGAACGTGAACCATCACCACCACGTCACCCACGAGGAAGACGTACAGAACGTACCAATGTCCATGACAGATTGGGTACAGTGTCTGGCTCACAAAATTCTGGGGACAGCGGTAGGCGCACCAATGTCCATTCCAGACTTGGCAGTCGGGGAATACATGACCGATTAGGCCCTCAGCATTCGCCGAGCCAAGGATCCTCCAATCCCAGAAGTAGGCGGATCCAAGACAGATTGGGTAAAAGAAGATCCCCAAGCAGAGATCCCTCAGGCTCCTCTTCTGAAAGGAGAAGGCGCAAACACCGAAGGAGAGATTATTCTTCCTCCAGCGATTCCTCGGACAACGAGGATAGAGAAACAGGGCACTGGAAATCAAAAGGAAGACGTCGCGAGGAAGAGAACGAAGATATGTCTCTCCCATGGCGACGCCATAAAATTGATGCGTTCACACGTCGCATAAGTGATTACTCGGACGACAGGCGCAGGCGCATGCCCGCTAATGTGAAGACATACGATGGAACAGGTGACCCGGACGACCACCTAAAAATTTTTGAGTCAGCCGCAACTATCGAAAATTGGCCACAGCCTGTGTGGTGTCACATGTTTAATTCCACATTGGTAGGGAACGCGCGCACATGGTTTAGCAAACTCCCACGTAGGAGTATAGGCGGCTTTGAGGAATTACGAAAAGCATTCCGCCACAACTTCACCCAGCGAAAGAAGTGCGCTAAAAATCCTGTGGAATTGGCAAGGGTGAAGCAACGGCAAGGGGAATCAACCAGCGCCTTTATGGAGCGCTTCAAGGATGAGTGCATACAAGTCAAAGCATGTCCCGAAATACTAAAAATTTCAGGGTTCATGAATGGAATTAATAATCCAGAACTCATCCGGAAGCTCAATGATAGAGTTCCACAGTCTTTCGATGAACTAACAAAACGCACCAGATCCTTTATACAAGGAGAAGCAGCTGCTGCGGACAGCAAGAAAGGATATTCAAATTATCGGCAACAAGAACAGCCGCGGAAACAATCCAATGATCAAAACAACCGCAGCAGGAATTACCGCAGTGGAAGAGACAACGACAAATATACTCCTCTAACTAAAACTCCAAGAGAGATATTTGCAACAGAAGGTGCGAACTTCCCAAGACCACCACCAATGCGCACGGCAGAAGAAAAGCGCCTAGGTGGTGGATACTGCGAGTACCATGGCCAAAAAGGCCATACAACCAACGAGTGCGTCCAACTGAAACAACTGATCGAGAAATTAGTCAGAGAAGGAAGGATGGACCACCTCGTAAAGAACATCAAAGAAGGGAAAGATAGACCTAAAAATGGTGGCAAGAAAGAACCCCCAAAGGAAAAGGCTGAGACTATATACATGATACAATCATGGCAGCGCAAGATAAAGCAGAGAGTCAGACAAAAATTCTCTCCAGAAAAAGAGATATCCTTCCCTACAATAGCCGCGGACAACGCAGTCGTGGAACCTCTGACCATTGAAATACATGCAGGGGGACACGACATCCACCGCATGTATATCGATGGAGGAGCATCCGCAGACATCATGTACGATCACTGCTTCAAAAGGCTGCGACCTGAAATCCAAAGTCAGTTGATACCAGCTACAATGTCACTAACAGGATTTACAGGAGAAAAGATTTGGCCCATAGGGCAGTTACGTTTATTGGTGATCGTAGGAGATGAGCAACACTCAACTGCAGCATGGATAAACTTTATGGTAATCAAGTCTCCTTCACCATACAATGGTATAATTGGAAGACCAGGAATATCTTCCATGCGCGCAGTACCATCCACAGCACACGGAATGCTTAAATTTCCAGTTGAAGGAGGAGTGGTTACTCTCTATAACACAACGGTACCACCAAGAGAATGCATCGCAGTGACAACTGAAGCAGAGACCATTCCAGAACAGCGCACGGAAAAATCGCCAAATTTAAAGGTCGCTATTCACCCAGACTACCCGGAACAACAAGTTTCGATTGGAGGATCTTTATCTGACAAAGGTAAAGCAGCCGTATGCGCACTCTTGCAAAAGAACCTAGACATCTTTGCATGGGAACCAAAGCATATGACAGGAGTGCCTCGCTCTATCACAGAGCACAAGCTACAAATCCGACAAGGATACCCTCCAGTACGACAAAAGAAGCGCGGCCAGGCTCCAGATCGTGCAAAAGCTATTTTGGAGGAAGTACACAAGTTAGTAGATGCGGGCATCATGCGCGAAGTATACTACCACGACTGGCTCTCTAACCCAGTTATGGTAAAGAAGAGCGATGGTAGCTGGAGGATGTGCGTGGACTTCACGGACCTCAATAAAGCATGCCCGCAAGACTGCTATCCATTGCCAGAAATAGATTGGAAGGTTGAATCCTTATGTGGATACCCCTTCAAGTGCTTCCTAGACGCATATAAAGGGTACCATCAAATCCAAATGGCAGTGGAAGATGAAGAAAAAACAGCTTTCCACACCAGTCAAGGGGTATACTGCTACACAAAAATGCCTTTTGGCTTAAAAAACGCAGGCGCGACATACCAACGGCTGGTGGACACAGCTTTCGAAAAACAAGTAGGCCGCAACTTGGAAGTTTATGTTGACGACCTTGTTATAAAAAGCCATACAGAGGATGAGTTGGTGCGCGATATCGAGGAAACATTCCGAACGCTGGGGCGGATAAACATGAAACTGAATCCCAGAAAGTGCACCTTTGGCGCGACTGAAGGCATGTTCCTCGGATACTTAATAGAACCCGATGGAATCAAACCATGCCCAGAGAAGACAAAGGCTGTTATTGATCTCCCCTCCCCGCACACACTCAAAGAAGTCCAGTCACTGAATGGAAAGCTAGCAGGGCTGAATCGCTTCTTATCTAAGTCAGCAGACAAGTCCCTTCCTCTCTTTAAAACACTCACGAAGTGTACAAAAAAGGGAGACTTTCGCTGGACCAATGAAGCGGAAGAAGCTTTCCAACAACTCAAACACCATCTGGCATCTCTTCCCAAACTAGTCGCACCGCGACAAGGGGAAGAACTAATCATGTACTTATCAGCAACCCACGGAGCAGTTAGCGCAGTACTATTGACAGACAGAGACTCCGTCCAGACACCCATATACTTCGTAAGCAAAGCCTTAAAGAAAACAGAGGTTAACTACAGTGCCATGGAAAAGCTGGTCTTGGCTTTAGTGTTCGCCGCCAAAAGACTGCGCAGATACTTCCAAGCGCATCCAATTGCGGTAATCACTGATCAGCCAATTAAACAAGTTATCTCTAAACCAGATGCATCAGGACGCTTACAAAAATGGAGTGTAATGCTAAGTGAGTACAACATCTCATACAGGCCGCGCACTGCTATCAAAGGACAAGTTTTAGCTGATTTTATCGTGGAGAAGCCAGAGGGCGACAGCCCAACATCTGCAGCAAAAACGGATCTACAAGAACCATGGACACTGTTCACCGATGGATCCTCATGCGCAGATGGATCAGGCGCAGGACTTATTCTTACAAATCCAGAAGGCATGGAATTCACCTATGCGCTACGCTTCGAGTTCACAGCCACAAACAATGAGGCAGAATATGAAGCCCTACTAGCTGGACTACGCATCGCAACCCAAATGGGTGTACGCAACCTAGAAGCAAATGTAGATGCTCGGCTAGTCGCTAACCACGTGTTAGGAGAATACGAAGCCAAGGATGACCACATGATCCAATACCTGGATAAGACAAAATCTTTGATCAAAAACTTCGATAGGTTCACAATAAAGCAAGTACCTAGAGGGGAAAACAGAAAGGCGGACGCACTCAGCAAGATCGCATCCACGAGTTTCGCACACCTTTCAAAACAGGTATTGGTGGAAACCCTAAAGAACAAGTCAATCCTTGATATGGAGATATCGACGGTGATAGAAGAACAAGATCCTACGTGGATGACACCTATCATCGAATTTATTTGCAAGGGAACCCTACCCCAAGATAATAAAGACGCTCGAAGAATACAGCGCACAGCGCAACGGTTCGAATTCCGCGACAACGTACTCTATCGGCGATCTTTCTTACAACCATGGCTCAGATGTGTTGGACCCCTTCAAGCAGACTATGTACTCCGCGAACTTCACGCTGGGTCATGTAGTATGCACTCAGGGCCACGATCCGTGGTGGCAAGCGCTTTAAGGGCAGGATACTATTGGCCAACAATGCACCGCGACGCACGCGACCTAATAAGAAAGTGCAGCAACTGCCAAGTACATAGACCTATTCCGCGCCGACCACAGCACGAGCTAACACCGATTACCTCACCATGGCCATTTTACAAATGGGGTATCGACATCGCAGGACCTTTTCCCGTAGCAGCGGGAGGAGTAAAATTCCTCATCGTAGCCATAGATTATTTTACAAAGTGGATCGAAGCAAAAGCTGTGGTGAACATTACGGGTAACCAAGTCAAACGCTTTGTCTGGGACAATATTGTCTGTCGCTTCGGCCTACCAGGCGAGATCGTATCAGACAACGGAAAACAATTCTGTCACAACCCATTCAAAGATTGGTGCACCAATTTGAACATAACACAACACTTTGCTTCAGTCAAACACCCACAAACCAATGGCCTCGTTGAGCGCGCCAATCGCAGTCTAGGCGAAGGAATAAAAGCGCGCCTAGACAGACACAAAGGAAGATGGGTAGATGAGCTCTCGCATGTCTTGTGGGCGCATCGCACGACAATCAAAACCAGTACTGGCGATACGCCATTTTCCTTAGTCTATGGAACAGAAGCCGTCATACCAGCTGAGATAGGAATGCCTACTATACGCACGGCAGAAGTCAACGTCACGACAAATGACGAAGAGCGGCGCATAGACTTAGATATACTGGAAGAAAGACGCGAACGTGCAGCTATACGAGAAGCAAAGGCCAAGGCAAAAATGAAGAAGTATTATGATGCAAAAGTCAAGAACACTTCATTCAGACCAGGGGACTTTGTTTATCGCGCCAATGACGCAAGCCACGCAGAAGACACAGGCAAACTCGGACCCAAATGGGAAGGACCCTACGAGGTCACAGACGCGCTCGGCAACGGCGCATACAGGTTGCGCGATATGGAAGGTCACGACCTGGCGCGCACTTGGAACATCTGCAATCTCAAAAAATGTTACTTTTAGGCTACGGCCCTCATACAAACACACAAACACCCTACGAGGTGCCCAATAAGTGTTTGTCTTTCTTTTATCTTTTAGGAATTTTATTTTCCATTTTTTCAATAAACTTGCAAGTATTAATAAAATGTTATGGTTTCTAGCTAACTCCATAGCGCACTTTTACTTTATTGCATATATGTCAATATTGTCTATCTTATATTTTTGCCTACATGGCGTGCATGCACCACTTAAAGACCCACGACGGCATAAAGGATAAGTTAACCTACTAATTGACTTGTTGAATAAGAGGGTTGCAAACCCATCAACATTGGATCACGAATCCTTGCTAAGCGCCTTACTCTCGAGACGTTGAGGTAAGATTCGCATGCGCATCCCACGACGGACGCGCATATACCAAGTACACCGTACAAGCTTAGCAACATAACGAGCCAAGACACTTGGTCAAATAATAAAACTTAGCAAACAATGCAAGTATATTTAAGTTACGAGCTTAAAAGACTTAGTAAAAAAAAATCAACAGCAAACAATGCAAACACATTTAAGTTACGAACTTATAACAAAATGTATCTTATTCCACATTTATTAAAATTACAAGAATACATACATTTACAAAATAACCTATATACTATGGCGATACTCAGTATTCTCCTCTAAAGCAACGGAACTCCCCATTTCCTTAAGCTTACTCAAGGTTATGGCATCTTGCATAGATACGGTCGGAACGCTCACGGCCACGCCATCTGATCTAGGAAGGTGTGCAGCGCCCATACCGCACATCACGGCCTTGCCCTTGATACCCTTCTTCACAGCAACCCTCTGGGCATGTCGCTCCAGCACCTCTTTCAAAGGAATTTCCTTCTCAAGAGCAAAAGGCTTCAGGATATCACGAGGCCGTGCGAACACAGGGACTTGAAGCTGCGATACATCAGGTTTTAGATAATAATCTAATTCCTCCTCCGCGTTCTCCTCAAGATGGCGCTGCAAAGTTAGACCCGCCATCAGCACGGCTATGGGATCATCTTGATCGCGCTCCAATTTCCCTATGTGGGGCAACTCAAGAACTTTCAGCCCCGCCATGGCCTGCACTAGCTCATCGTAAGCCGTAGAGCTGTAACCAGGGATCTCCGCCAAGTCCTTCTCCAACAACTTGGCCTCACGGAGCTCCTCCATAGCCTGCGAACGGCCACGCGCCATCGCGCAGTGAACAACCTTCCCAAAGGCTTCCACCACCTCCGCAGACTCTAAAGTACTTAGAGCTGCCAGACGAAGCCCATGGCTGATCAACCACCTGCATTCACAAAGTGGTAACAAGATAAGATAAACAATGGAGTGAAGAAAGAAATTTTAAATAGACAAGGGTGTAAGAATACCTGCGCTCAGCTATCACAGACATAAGATGAGGGTACAGCTCCTCGTCGTACTCAATGCTAAGGGCGCGCAGCTTCTCCTCATACGCCACAAGCGTCTTCTCCATGTTCTCCTTGAATTCTTGAAGCCTAGCATAATGCTCAGATCTCTTCTCCTCAAGGAACGACACAGACCACGACGTCTTGGCCTTTATCTGCTCGAGCTTCCCCCTCGCATATAGCAGATCAGCCAAGATGCTCATCTTGTCCTGGGCGATCTTCTCCCCATACGCCTTCGACTCCGCAAGCTCAACTTGCACGCCTGCCAGTTGCGCGCGAAGTTTTTCCAGCTCCTCCTCCTTCTGGGCTAGAGCACGACTCTCCCCAGCACGCTTTCCCTTCAGCTGCGCCACCAGCTCAGCCTGACGGGCAGTAGTCGCAGCCAACTCATCAAGCAGTTGCTGCGCCTCACCACCATCAGCAGCAAAGGTACCTCCCTCCTTGTTTTCATCCTGTGGAGAGGAGACTTCATCATCCTTTGCGCCATCATCCCTGCGCAACAAAAGACAATAATTACAACAAGTAATAATAGCATAAAGAGGGAAAAAGAGAGAGAACCACTAATTTATACTTACAAAAATGGGGAAGCGTCATCCACCTTCAATCGAGCTCCAGAGGTCGAAGTCTCCTCTGCGTTCGACTCCGCGTCTCCAATGACGTGGCGGCGCCTCTTCCTATTATTACTCCCACCAGCCTCAGCCTTGCGCTTCGAACTTTGCGCAACCTCCTCTCTCAGCACTTCCTCAGGCTTCAGAATCCGAATGCTATCAGATGACCCTGAGTGCGCCTCTTCGTGCGCCACCTCCAATTCAGGCACTGCCTTCTCAGTAGGCTCCTCCACCACCTCGGGAGCTACAGTTTGCACAGGCGCGACCACGAGTGGGGGCGTACTCTCAGGGGTGGCCGAGGGCAGAACAGTCAAATGCCCCGCGGTCGCGTCAAGTAGGGGTGTCTCCCCTTCCCTCAACGGACGAACCCCTATAGCGACCTGCTTTGGCTTATCAAGCTTCACGACCGCGAACAAGTCCATCTCTGCACATATCACAATAAAGCAAGAAAAACAACGAAGGATTAGTTGGCAAATGCGCGAAGAAATAAAAGAAAGAAAAACTTACTAACAAATTACAAAGGATGAACACCCACCCCGGCCATCCTCACTTAGGAAAGTGGGAACCTCATCTGCTGCGCCAAAATACGCGCGACTCAATCCTACATGAACCAAAAACTCCTCCGGATAAGGGTTAATGGCCAATCGATTGGCATCTAACGTCTGCGCGTCAGCAATCCTATATGAACCGGGTGCGGGGCGTCCATCCCTTGGTAAGGACGCCTGAGTATAAAACTCAAAATCGGAGGGAAAGACCACGTCGTCTACCCAAAAGAAATATTCCCTCCAATTCTTGAGTGCGTCAACCTTTTCCGTGTAACACTGAAACGCCCCCGGGCGCTTCGCAAAGGATACCCAACCGTTTGACCACGTTGAGTGGTAAAAAGAGCGGAACAAGTCCACGGTGGGTTCTATCGCCAATAAACGGCAGTTTATCTCAAAATTCGACACCTTCGCCGCACCTATACAGTGCAGCTGAGAGATGTGAAGGCGATAGTGATTGAGCAAGTCGCTCAGAAATACAGAAATAGGTACGCGGTAATTAGCGTACTCAAAAAATTTCGTGTATAGACCTATCTTCCCTTCGGGGAAGTCGGCTATACACGCATCGACATCTGGCACCTCTGGATGTACATCCAAAGGCACGAAATAGTCGGAAGAAAAATGCATTACATCCTCGACGGACATCGCAGAGCGAAACTCATCCAACTGAGCGACAATTTTCATCTTAAACCTAAGCAGACACACAAGTTACCTACGAGGGTTAAAAGGTTTTCTGCAAAAAATGCTCTAGAAATGAAAAAGAAGGTGAATAGTAGCTATGTGTGTTTTTACTGTGTGTGTAAAAAAGGGGGGGGGGGGGCGGTGACCCTTATATAGGGGTAGTAAAAACCCTAAACCTCATCCACGTGGAACCCACTCACATTGAATGTATGACTAGAAGGTGAAGAGGTACATGCACTTTTTCCCGAATCCCAAGTGATACGTGGACACCACCCCCGATTTCCGAGGCAACAATCTTGAACCTATTAGGTGCATTGCACCTCCAATTAGGCGGTAACAATTTGTCCAATTTCCCGCCACGCTTACCGCTGTTTACATTAAGTCTAGTACCCGCGGCTACGTGCCGCGCATACTAGACTGGGGGGACATGATGACGTATAGCCTATATTTGGGCCGCAAGCCCAAATGATAGACATTACTTACACTTAAGCCCATTACGAATGGGCTACCATGACAAATGGTATGGGCCGCAGTATCAGCGCTTGGGCTCACGAAGCCCGAAGGCCCACTCTAACCCACCGGGTACCCGATAAGGATTATCTATTCAAGGAATAGATATCCTTACCTCGGATAAGCACCATGCGTGCGAAGAGTAAGGAGCAAGAAACACGGTTTCTTAGCCCCTATATATAGAATCATACGATTCTCATTCAAGGTACGATTCACACAAATCCCTAAACTCTTCAACCAAAACCCAAATTCGATTACTTACTCTCACGCCGGAGTCTAATCGGGGGAGACAATCCCTCGATAAGCCTAACGGTGTTGTTCTTTTTCTTAGTACGCAGGTAACAAAGTGCTAAGGAACTAATTGATATAAGAGCAAAGCCCAACAACCAGGTACGCCCAACTTTTGTATCAACAGTGATAATTAAAGTTTTTAAAATGGTATTCATAAGCATATGATGTTTACGGGAAAAAAACATGATATATTATTTTACCAGTATTACAAGACGAAATACATAAGCATATGATGTTCACTTCCCAGGTACATTTTATTTCTTATACAACCAAGAACAAGATAATAATCTCTATTTGGATTCATATCCTTTTTGGATCTAATTGAACTTGAGGTTATACTTTGATCGTTGATCTGGATAAAATATTCCGAAGTTTTTCTCGAGTTGAGGTTCCTTGTCGTTCTCATCAAACATGGCAAACAAATACGTCTCTATAGCTTTTCCAGGCCTCTTAGGAGTACCCCGTGGCGCGTGTGCAACTATATTCGTGTAGAAATTACGTGCATTTTCAAATGTTGCTCCAAACGCACCAGCTGATGGCCATCCCGTTTCTGATACCACAATTTCTACTGAAGGTCCTCCCGCCTTCTCTAATGTTGAATAAGTCGCGTCTACTATCGCGTCAAAAAGATTCTGGTATCCGTTTGCTCCATCTCGTACTATTGTTCCTGGGGATGTAAATGTCGCATAGGCAACTGATATGTCCTTTGGATTTCCTGCATAACTATCAAACAGAAAACAAAGAAGACTTGATGTAAATTAACAAAAAGATATACTTTTATGATAAACTAAACAATATAATGATAACCAGTAACACACCAAAAGAAATGTACCCGAAATATGGATAGACATTGACAAGCAATGGTGCATTTATGGCTACTAAGAACCGGATAATCGGATTAAGATAAGACCTAGCATCATCCCTAAATGCACCTTGTGACGGTGGATAACTGACTCCAATCAAAGTTGTGTCAACCAAAGTTGAAACTTTTATTTTATCTTTTAGTCCATAAACTGAAATGACTTCATGAATATTGGTCAAAGCAGGGTGCACCAATGGAGCGAGTGTAGTATCAGATGGCTTAACCTCATTTCCAACTGCTATATAACGAAATTTGACATCAGGTAAGCTTGCAACATTTTTCCATACCCAATCGAATGCATTGTCACGACTTGCAGCAACGTATGCAAGAGCTGAATTAGGAACCCCTATCATCACTTCTGTTGCAATTATGATATCATGACATTCATATAAAATAAACCAAACACATCAAGTGAGCATAGCGGAAGCAATTATAACAAGATCAAATAACATGTAATTAATTAATCAATAATTAAATAGTAAACATACCTTTGTGATTCTAGCCCGAACAAGAATCAAAAGCAATCTTCCGGAACAAGAACCCTAATTAGGGTTTATATGGATTACAAGAATTACCCCTTACCTCTTTTGTAATTCAATCCAAGAATCAAACAATAGTATGTTTGAATCACGTTCTTGTACACACGTACTATTAGCGATTCGATGTGAATGCTAGTTCTTGAATCACAAATAAAACACTAAACAAACAAGTTTAAGCTTTTTACAAAACAAATAGGTCGAACCCTATTTATACTTGTAACAGTCGAACATGATTACAATAGTTAAATAAAAGAATGAAAATCATGCACATGACATACATATATATATATATCTTGCATGCATGGCATATATAATGTCTTAAAAGCAATATACTGTACGATACATAGATTTACTTTTAAGAAAGGGTTGTTTTTCATTCGTACCATTATGTGAAGCCATGAGATGTTTATATAGCCTCTCAAACTTGTTCACCAAGTTAGAGTCTATCACCTCCTCAACTTTCACAAGACGACACTCGGACCCCTCCTTGTTTCGACTGATATTAACCAACACCCCATGGGTTTGGTTTTCATACTAATAAGTCCCTTATGTATTAGTTACTTTATTTGTGATTTAATAATTAAATATAACTATTTATATATTAATTATTTAACATCGATTCTCATACGTAAAGTGTGCAATCCCGTGATCTCGAGTTCGATCCTAACATACGACTACTAAAATAATGTCCATAAACTAACAGCTCCCACTTGGACATATTTTAATAGTGTAATCACATCGGTTAGCGTCTAGCAACACTTCGATGACTCTAGTACGATCTCGAGTAAGGCTCATGGAAAAACCTTTTAATGATTTCTCATTATTATTATCCTTTTGTTTCTAATACCACGTTAATAAGGATATGGATTAAAGTCATTCCTTAATTAACCATTCTGTTTCTCGTTGTTTATGATTGATCAAGATTACCAAATCTTCTGAACATATTCAGGGGAGATCTTGGGTGTGGCCACACATACATCTTACCAACCCTACGAGGGGCCCAGCAGTATTAAACTCCAAAAAATAAATTTGAAGGAACAAATTCTATCTTGACTTCAAGCAAAACCCACAAACTTTGTAACACTTCCGAAAACAACCCTTATGACTACCAGTTACGTATAGCGTTAAGTTGTTCCACAAAAATGTACTACATTCATGACACTTATCTTGCATCTCAAGTCTAAGGATAACTTCTCATGATTTACTTAATAACAAAATCCATAAAGTAACATCATGTAGTTGGGATAAGTCCTATATTCAGTATCATCGAATATCATCTGAAATGGCATGACTACGCATCAATATACTTTAAGTATATTATACCAACCTTCAGATTTGTCTTGATTTAATAATATTCCCATATTATTAACTGACAACGGACAATTTAAGAATAGCCTTTATTCATGGATTTAAACATACAAATATAGGATACAATATATTATAAATTAAACATACCATGTATTTCAACTTATTATAATAATTGTTTAACATCCCTTATCCAAATACTAAATAGATCAATGCATGATAACTCTTGTTGATGAATTATGTCTCAAGCAATGACATTCATACTTGTTGACAAGACATAAATCATCCAATTTTGATCTATCGGAATTTTAAGAATACTTATTTCAAGAATTCAACTATTGAAATTCTTATATGCGCATAGTCAACTATTTTGATAATGCCATATTTCATAAAAATGTGAGACATCCTTAACCACCAATTTATGACAATTAAACTTCCAAACATTTTAAAGTTTAAAGTATTCTTATTCTCTTAATGTATAATGCAACTATGCTCTTATATAAGCATAACTAGTAATAGCCAAGGATGAAGTCCTTACCATAACTAGTATTGAGTGTCATCTCAATTTCAATAACGTCATTGTATGCAACAACAATATGTTATTAAAACTTCCCGTAAACCTTAATATCTATTATGTAATGTTTGATGCCCTTCAAACTATCAAGTTTGTTGGCTATGACAATTTTCACAACAATTGAAGAATTGTTCATCTATAGAATTTGGAAGCTATTCCAGAATTAGGATGTGATTCTATAATCAAACGTAGTCATTTAGAATATTACACAAGTTATCTAATAACTTTTAATTAGATATTAATATTGCCAAATCATCTTGTAATCAAGCATGATAAAACAAAACATGATGTTCATGAAAGATTTTTGAGTCATACTTAGATTTTATTCATGTCATTCATATCCATTCAGACTTTCTAAATAATATATCATGTTATATTAGATTCATTTACCGCACATGTTTCAACAATAAACATTCATTCCAAGGTTATATGTCTTATTTCCTAAATCTTACAAGTAAAGTTTCATTCCATTCTAAGACTTAACATTTACTTATATGGAATGTTACTTTTCATATGTTCTACAACATATATGATTTAAGAAATTAAACATAATACTCCCACTAGCTTTTAGGAATACTTAGAAATTATCTTATTTCAATTATAAATCCAAACATGAATTTAATAATTAAATATAAGAGTAATCATCTAGATGCATGCATTTATCCATCCATGGATTATTGCACTTTGTACACTTCTAAAGATTTATTTGAATTCATAAACTTCTTTTGATTACTTATCGTCCTCGCTCAAGTAATCATACAAGAAAGAGTTTTGATATTCCATTGTCAATTTCATATAATGAAACTAAATATGACAATCATAATCTTTATATATTTAATGTGTTTAGAAAAGAATATTCAATCACAGTTAATTGCTTAAGTGTGATTAATAATCTTGTCACAAGACATGCATTAAATACGTGCACAATATTGTCCATATGATTTCCATCCAAAGATTTAAACCACAATAGTTATATTATCTTTGAAGAAACTCATCCTCATTTTCTAGTCTAACTATTAAGATAAACCAAGTTTCTAAAATTGATTATCTTTATGGACAGCATCTTAATCATTCATATCATGTATACTTTACCCAATTTCATATTTGGTAATGTATCATAATGATTATCAGGTTTACAACAATTCTGTAAATCATATTCCTCAGCATATTAATCAAATATCTGAGATATATTGATATTCTATGAATGATAATTCCATCATCTTGAGATTTAACATTTAAATGTCAATCCTTTATTATCATGTTGAGATTTAACATTCAAATGTCAAACTTAATCATGATATTCACTAGTGTATTTTAGAAGATTATGTATATTATAATTTTATCTTTTAAAGATCAAAACTCTTATCTTTTAAAGATCAAAACTCCCACTTGCTTTTAGTAATTTAAAGACTATCTTTAAATACTTAGCAAATAAAGAAACAATACAATGTTCTCTTTTGGGATATTATAAATACTTATTGATAGTTCCTGACTTTACTTTGTTAATAACCTCTTCGTAAGCAGTTAAACAAATTTAGAACTTCAATTTAAGACATAATGTGATTCATCACATTCCATCATATGATAATGTCTTATTAATCTTCTATATTGGAGTTTTATTAAATATGTCCAAGTCATACTCAACATTCTAACCTTGATATCTTTTAGAAGAAAAGAAGTCATAGTTATCTTTAATCAAACAATATAACAAGAGTTTGATTTTCCTAAATGAACATATCATAAACATTTGATATTTCACTAGTATTAATATTGTAAGACAATCTAACAATATTAAAGATAACCTTATTCCTTTTGACTTGTTTATTTACCAACTAAGTCATTTTAATGGTATAATAATATTCAAGCCAATTACATGCTTTATAACTCAAGTACTTTTTACAAAGTCTCTTCATGTCCATGTCTTTACAAGAAAACATAAACTGTTATAATCCCACTATACGTTATAAGTCATTTAACAATTTAATAACTTTATGTATATGTCTTAATTAAAAACACAACAAGATAATGTCTTACTTTATTATAAGTCTTGTAACAATTAAAAGACTTTATGTTTATATCTTTACAATGAAACATAAACATGTTTAACTAAAGTAATTATGAACACCATCTTTTGGTTTCAATAGTAATTTCAAGTTAATTTATTACTTCACAATAATGTAAATAACATTATTTCTTCATTTATTTATGTCATTCCAAGAACACATAAATATTCAGATTGAAGTAGCATTAGATTACTTAATTAATTTATGTCATTCCATGAATTCATAAATCTATAAATTAAAGTAGTCTTGATATCATATTGACACATGTTCTATTAGGTATCTAATTTAGAAACTGCAAATTCTCATAGTTCAATTACATCAGTTGATCTGCTAGTAATGAAAATATGAAATTCACCTTGTTGTTGCAATCTAGTTAAGCTCTCACATAACATAAATTGTAACACCTAGTGTTTCTTGAATTAGCCTAGTATAATTCATATTAGAACATTATTCTAATTTAGAAACTGCAAATTCTCATAGTTCAATTACATCAGTTGATCTGCTAGTAATGAAATATGAAATTCACCTTGTTGTTGCAATCTAGCTAAGCTCTCACATAACATAGATTGTAACACCAAGTGTTTCTAGAATTAATATTAGAACATTATTCTCTTACCTTGTAGTCAAGAGAATCCTTTAAATCATATCTTTATGAGTTGTTTCTTGCACACATTAAAGATAACATTTCTCCCACTTGTGCATGGAACAACATCATATAGTTGATAAACAACATGCCATGCATTTGTTTATGTGTTCAATATGATTGTGTCAAGTATATGTAGAACAACAATGTCTAGTAAGGAAACGTACAATACTTATCCTTAAAAGTATGAGTGTCTACACTTGGAAAGTAATTATCTTTAGCTACCAAGATATCAAAGCTTGTAACTCCCACTGAATTAAAGATCATTACAATAATTCCTTATTCAGTGATAAGTACACAATACTCCCACTGAATTTGACAACATTTAAAATGTTTCATATCTAGTGAAAGCAAATAGTGTGCTTTTAACTTTCCTACACCTTTGAATATCCATACGTAACAATTACTTATGCATTAAAAAGTGTATTCTACTACGTAAATGATGGACTATCCACCAAATGCTATTAACTTGAAAATTGGGCATGCAATTTCTTCCTTAACAGGTCTACCATCCTATAATGTATGTAGCACCTTTAAAATAGTAAAAACAACTAGTTTTTCTTTAAACATTTTGCGGTAATTAGTCTAGATTCTAATTATAATAACTCATAAAATGTCATACATAATTTTCTGTTAACCAAATATCATATTTGTTACTAAGAATTTAATCACCAAATGAGGATGATGAAATCCTTATGAAAAATGTACGCAATTTTCTTAACTATTAAAAAATTTGCTATGAGTTATATTAGAATTTAGACGTATCTAATATTCCTATTATCCTTTCTCATTCATGAAAAGGAATAGGATTGTGTCTCACTCTTCCTTCATAGAAAGGAGACTTCTTTTGTCTTTTAAGTAAATATTTCTTATTCAAACATTTGTTTGAAAACAGAACTAGATCAATTTACCAAAGCCCAAAGTGCGTTTACGGTTTGAACGTTGCATTAATACATTAAAACGAATTACAAAATTCAATTTCAGTATTTTCGATAATTAGATCTTTAAGAAAATAAAATACCCATTGGAAAAAATTCATATAAACCATAGTATTTTCTTAAAGCTAGAATCCTAAATTGACATAGTACCATTACATCAGTTGATCTGCTAGTAATGATAGTATTCAACAAGGTAATTGTCGAACAATAATTGCCAATATCATATTGCAATTCCTAGATTTATGGGATCTACAATCACAAAACATTTGTATTGTAAGCATGTTTAGTCCCCATCTTAATGCCTTGAGTCCAAGTCTCACTTACTACTCAATTTAAGTTGTCTAACTTAAAAACTGTAAACTCACAAATTCATCACATCAGTTGATCTGCTAGCAATGAATTTATGAAATTTACCTCTCCATTGCAATCTCGCCAAGTCTCACTTGACGTAAATTACAACTTCAAGTGTTCTTAATTAGATGGCATTCAACTCAATTTTATAAGGGTATTAATATTTTGATGTGATCAAAATAATGTATGAAGAAGCATGCATACAACTTCATAACATTGGTTTTACAAAACAATTTTATTACCAATTAGCTAAGAGTGAAATAACAAAGTTTTGATTGAGGTATCGGTTTCACCAATTAAAGAATAACCATCAATTATCGTCCACTATATCGTACTTTTGCATAAGCCCGAAAGCTTAGTGTTTCGAATAATCATTGTGGAATTGTGGATTATTCACCCTTAAGATGACAATGTACATGTAATGGTTGTTCGGTAAGTCTAATTTACACACAAACGAGCGTTAAGACAGAATGTTGTCTCTCTAAGGCCACAATTTAATGCGTTGCCATCCTTGTACCCATCTTATAGTGTGTAAACTTCGGTCGAGCCTATTTAACCATTACGTACAAAAACATCAATCAACCAATTCTTTGAGATTTAAACTCTTAAAAACCAAAACAATTTCGCCATTATTTAATCCGTATTATTTTTCTATTCAAAAATTACCCTTTTCGTTTATAAACATGTCTAACACAATAAATAAACAAAAACAAGTAATATACAATAAAAAATAAAACAACTAAATAAACAAATATACATAATCATAACAATTAAATATGTATAAAACATGTAGCCACATACAAATCTTATTCAATAGTCCTATTAATAATCAAATCTAGGTGTATAACGTATTAATTCAATTGAGGCTTTCTTCTTCTTGGAAAAAGAGCCACATACATCGATAAATCGATTGCGTAAGCCAAAATTAAATAAGTACCACATAGCACATAATTGATTACTTAATATTGGAGTCTTCTCCAATTCGACATCTATTAATAAATTTACATGTTTTAATATAACTTAACCATTAATATATAAACAATTTAAACAATTTAAATAACACAATAAAAATCCATGCAAATATGCACTTTTCCATGGATTTAGCTTAACAATTAACATATTGCACCAAGATCGTTTACTAAAACGCATACAATTACATGACATCTTAGGGTTACTAATTAGGTTTTAATAAAATTAAAAGAAAAACCCTAAAAACCCTTAGGTCATTCGACCCAAATTAGGGTTAGGGATAAAAAAAATATAAACCCTAAAAAAACATGTAACTATACGAATCAAAATCCAATTTTTATGCTTTGCGATAATTAATTACACGTTATAACGGCTCTAGATGCCACTGTTGCAATTATGATATCATGACATTCATATAAAATAAACCAAACACATCAAGTGAGCATAGCAGAAGCAATTATAACAAGATCAAATAACATGTAATTAATTAATCAATAATTAAATAGTAAACATACCTTTGTAATTCTAGCCCGAACAAGAATCAAAAGCAATCTTCCGGAACAAGAACCCTAATTAGGGTTTATATGGATTACAAGAATTACCCCTTACCTCTTTTGTAATTCAATCCAAGAATCAAACAATAGTATGTTTGAATCACGTTCTTGTACACACGTACTATTAGCGATTCGATGTGAATGCTAGTTCTTGAATCACAAATAAAACACTAAACAAACAAGTTTAAGCTTTTTACAAAACAAATAGGTCGAACCCTATTTATACTTGTAACAGTCGAACATGATTACAATAGTTAAATAAAAGAATGAAAATCATGCACATGACATACATATATATATCTTGCATGCATGGCATATATAATGTCTTAAAAGCAATATACTGTACGATACATAGATTTACTTTTAAGAAAGGGTTGTTTTTCATTCGTACCATTATGTGAAGCCATGAGATGTTTATATAGCCTCTCAAACTTGTTCACCAAGTTAGAGTCTATCACCTCCTCAACTTTCACAAGACGACACTCGGACCCCTCCATTCCTTTTCTTGTTTCGACTGATATTAACCAACACCCCATGGGTTTGGTTTTCATACTAATAAGTCCCTTATGTATTAGTTACTTTATTTGTGATTTAATAATTAAATATAACTATTTATATATTAATTATTTAACATCGATTCTCATACGTAAAGTGTGCAATCTCGTGATCTCGAGTTCGATCCTAACATACGACTACTAAAATAATGTCCATAAACTAACAACTTCAATGTTGGATCCTCTTAGTGCTTGTAGAACAGCTTGATTAGGATCATAGAGTCTCATCCGCTTGATATTTTGCGACTTATATAAGCTTATGACTTGTGCTGGGGTTGGAAGATTGTTTCCAAGCAATCCATAACATACACCAACTTGTGCTTCTGCATAGATTGACATCTTACTTATTTAGATCATTCAAAACTTGTATTTCACGAGTTCATATTTATATAATGCTAAAAGATACAACATGGGGCTAAAAGGTGAACAATGAAGTTAAAATCTCGGCAAACGTTAAAATGATCAACCATCCCAACCAAACTGTAAATACGGTTTGGCTATGACATGATTTCTTAGAAGATAATAGTCACAAATGGTGGTATTTGTACGGTTTATAACTTTAAATGTATACTATCGTTTATATTTTGAAACTAAAAAAACCTCGTAAACTCACCCTCCATAGGTAACCTCAACATGAAAAAACTTCACTTAATTGTTTACTGTTTTTATTTTGAAACTAAAAAGAAGCAAATACATACAATGTACTTGCATCCAACGCAAGTAAGAAAACAAAGAGAGATACGAACCTGTTTTATCTAAGAATGCAGCAAGCAGACCCAAAAGAAGAAGTGCAAAACCTATAGAAGACATAGTTAATTTGGTGGTGTAACGTTAATGAGCATATACCAGTTTATATAATGAGCAAGAAAACCATATAAGAATATAAATATTCAGGCGGCTAACTCAAGATAAGAGGTATGAGCATGGGTCCGGAACCGGACCCGATGGATACGGGAACCAAATTTTTTGAAAAGTAAGAACCGAGAACCAAACTGAATATACCCGGCTAGGAACCGATTTTCTGGAAATTAAATTAAAAACCTCGTGCACTAATGAATTAAGCCTATAAAAAACCCAAAAGATTTGATTTTTTAAGCGTTTTCAACCGTTTACGATTAAACCAATAACATTTAACAACTAAAGCATAAACACAAACAAACGATCACTTTATAGTTTCACATTCTTCGGAATTTTAACAAAACTATGAAGAATAACAATCCGAAAAACAAAATAAAATTATTTCAAACTTTGTCTATCCAAATAACCAAAACTGTCTATGGTTTCACCATTTGTTTCCCTTTATTTCTTCTGGTTAATTTGTTTAATCTGTAGAAAACTAGAAGGGGGGTTGAATAGTTTTACTTCTTTTTACTTCGTTATAAAAATTAGTTTTAGAGTTTTGCTTAGATTTTAAAAACTTAGATTCGATAATATGTGATCTCAAGTCTTGTACAATATAAACAATTAATACTACACAATATATTATGATGATAAGTAATGAAATAAGTAAGAGATGGGAAGATCGAACCGCGAGACAAGAGATTTATAGTGGTTCGGCTACAAGGGCACCTTCCTTGCCCTACTCCACTCCCCGATCACCTAACTCGAGAGTTTTCTTCACTATATCAACAAGCTCCCTTATGGCGGAGAAAACCGTACACACCAATCTATACACCAATCTACACACCACTTTTCACACCACAACTTCGTCACACCTAAGTCACAACTTCTACACAACTTCTTTAAATCTATCTACTTCACAACTAACTACTCCACACCTATCTTCTTCACACCAATCTAGTACCTAGCTTATCTTCTTCACACCAAGCTACTAACTAATCACACAATCAATATCTAACACAACTATCTACAATCAAATATTCACAACAATCTTCACAAAGAATAATGTAAATGATCTTTGATGACAACAAGTTGTAATACTTCTTGTCTTGAGGGATAGAAGTATTCTTCTCTTGCACTTGAGAGGATGAAGGTTGGATCACTTTGAAACAAAGAATTTATATACTTATGATCAAAGGATAAAAGAATGGAGACTTGGATCTAGATCAGAAAGTTTAGTAGTGCAAAATGTGAGGAAAAAATTCAGGTTTAAGGTGGTATTTATAGGCAACAGAATCTGACAGAGGAGCGTGGCCGGTCCCCTTAAATCATGGCCGGCCCCCTTAAAATTAAGGGGACCACCCTTTGTAATTAAGGGGGCCGCCCAGCTGAAACGGCCAGATTCTTTGTCTTTTAGTGGGGAAAGTTTATTTGGTGAAAAACTAACTGATTTTGGTTAAAAATTTGAATTCATATATTTAGTATGAATAAAATATTTTTCTTTATTACCAAAAGTGTTTTTCAAAAATATATAATATGTTTATATAATTAAATAAACTTTGTAATGCTTAATTAAACTTTCCTTTGATCATAAAATACACTAAACACTTTGTTTATTCATACCTTAAGTGATTTAGATGTAAAGAGAAATATTAATCACTAAATACTTGTTTATGTCACAAGTTTTAGTTCTATGAGTTTATATTTTGTGATAATTAAAACATAGAGATATTGATAACATGTTAATAATGTTTCTAGGCATTATTTATGTCAACAATCTCCCCCTTTTTGATTATTACAAAACCTTAAACTCGATATATTTAAAACTTGTTTTTAGACAAGCATTATATAGTTTACATTTCTCTTCTCCCCCTTTTTGTATTAATTAAAAAGGTTAAGCCGAGTAAGCTCTGCGAGGGAAGTTTAAACGGGTAGAAAGCTCCCCCTTAATGTATGCTCCCCCTCATTTGAGAGCACCAAGGGAACGAGCAATGGAGATCTTTGCTACAAAAATATTTGAAGAGAGCAAGATACACATATATGCAAAGCAACAATTATGCAACTAAACATAGATTCATTCAAGCATTATAGGAATGATAAGCATTACAACATTCAATATGCTTGGAGCATATTGATAAAAATAACACAAAAGAAAAGACATAGTCCTATTTTGCCTAAGAGAGCACTTGGACTTGCTTGCAACCCATGGTTGATTGTTTTATTTGCTTGAAGAGAAACATAAGCATAAAGCTTAGATGTTTGATTGAGAGGGATATGGAGTGGAGTGTGGAACGGAAGAAGTGGATCTCACAATGTTGTATCGTGTTAAGGGTGGTATTGGATGATTGCGAGTGAGAAGATATTCAATCCAAGAAATATCTTCACTCAAGTAGAGGATTTATTTTTGAAGGAATATGCAACAAGGGCAAAAGTGAGTGTGGTTTGTAACTTGATCCAAGTTGAGAGAGTGGGGGAGGCAATTTGCATAGGGTGATGATGGAGGTTGCCCTTTGTTGCGTTGTGCAAGATGCATAGCAAGGAGATCACTAAGATCATGGATTTGGTTTATTTCATCACGGAACTTTTGTTTTTCCGTGGCAATGTGGAGGGGATCATAGGTTTGGTATGGATGAGTTGGGTTTGTGTAGTTGGAATTGTAGTTTGATGGTTGATCAAACTTGCATGGATCTTTATAAGTTGTTGGAGGTTGAGAGGTGTAGTTTGGCTTAAAGGAAGATGTTTGGCCAATGTTGTATGGTTTGTAAAGTGGATCAAATGAATGACTTTGTTGGTTTGATGCAAAGTTTGGGAAATAAGAAGTTGGTGGTGAGGAATGATTTCCAACTTCATTTATGATGATGGATTTGTTTCGAGGGCTCTTTCTTCACCAAACAGGTTTTTCCGTCATCCTTGCTAGCCTTGAGGCTTTTGATTTTGGTTTGTTTGGAGAGTTCATGATGGGATGAATGGAGAGTTTTGAGGATTGGGGATATTTATAGTGTAAGATTTGTGTGTTTAAGGATGGATAAGGTTTGTTTGGGGGATTAGGACAAAATGTGTTGGTGAAAAATGGGAAATGTAGGTTGAAATGGGCTAAAAAGCAGAAAAGATTCTGTAAACCCGACCATCAGATGGCCGGTCCCCTTAATTAGGGGGCGGTCCCTTTAATGATTAAGAGGGCCGCCTTACAAAATTAAGGGGGCCGCCCATCTGGTGATTTCCAGGTTGCCAGAATTGGGTTTTTGGCAAAAAATTTGCAGAAAGGTTATGTGTTTGGATTAGAATTCAAGCAAGTTCAATTGTCTTAGGCAATATAGAGTCTAATCTAATCAAAATATAGCATGCATGCAAAAACACATAAACACAAGAGCAAATAATCAACATATAATAATCAAGAGGAGGCAAATAAAGGTAAGCACAATTAAGTTTCCTAAGGCATCTATCTTAGATTAAAGGCAAGGATAATTAGTGAATGAATAACTAATGATGGATCAAGATGACACCATTATTAATGAATTTGTCCTAGTGAGTGTCTATATGCAACAAGTGTGGAGTTGTGATTGTTTCGACTCCTAGAAGCAAAAAGAAATAATGATCCTAAGAAACAATCCAAGTAATCTCCTTGATTCAATTTTTGCTCGATCATGAATGTCAAAGACATATATTAGATTATATATCTTGACAATTTATGTGAGAATTTATGCATGATTTTGAAATAGAATGTTTTTAGAATTAGTCAACAATGCAAGGAAAATGATCTTCATGGGGTTCCTAGATTGTGAGAATAATTTTTAGAGAAAATTGATTGAGGTTTACAAAACGGTTTATGCAAAGAAAATAACTTTTCTCAATCTTTAGTTTTGTGCAAAATAGATTCCTAGACTCAGAATAGGTGAAATGAAAGAAAAATGAATTTCATGCAAGTATAAATTTGAAATAATTCAATATAATTTAGTCAACTTGTTCCATCATTCCTAATCCTAAACGCAAGTGGTTGAATAATTCACGCTTAAGGGGTTTTGTGAATATATCCGCAATGTTGTCTTCCGATGCAACCTTTTCTATAGATATATTTCCTTTTTGTACATTATCCCTAAGAAAATGGTGACGTATTTCTATGTGTTTAGTCCTAGAGTGTTGCACCGGATTTTTACTTAAATCTATCGCACCTTTGTTATCGCACATAATGGGGACATTTTCTAACCTAATGCCATAGTCTACGAGAGCTTGTTTCATCCATAGTGCTTGTTGACATGCCTTTCCGGCGCTTACATATTCGGCTTCGGTGGTAGAAATAGCAAGAGCGGTTTGCTTCTTCGAAAACCAAGACGTTAGACAACATCCCATAAACGTGCAAATACCGCTAGTGCTCTTTCTATCTACATAGTCTCCCGCATGATCCGAATCCGCATAGACAATGGTTTCTATGCCGGATTCCTTAGGATACCATAATCCTAAGTGTATAGTGCCTTTAACGTATCGGAAGATACACTTAACCGCTTCTAGGTGAGAGGTTTTGGGATCCTCTTGAAAACGGGCACAAAGGCAGACACTAAACATGATGTCGGGTCTACTTGCCATCAAGTATAGTAAACTACCTATCATTCCTCTATACTTGGTGTTATCAACGGACTCACCTTCATCATCCTTTGTGAGCTTTACCTCCGTAGACATGGGAGTTTTCATGGGTTTTGAGTCTTCTAGGCCAAACTTCTTAAGCATTTCCTTAATGTACTTAGATTGGTTAAAAAAATATTCCATCTTCTAATTGTTTTATTTGTAATCCTAGAAAGAAGTTAAGTTCACCCATCATACTTATCTCAAACTCATCATGCATGATTTTGGAAAATTCATCACACATGTCTTGACAAGTCGATCCAAATATAATGTCATCAACATATATTTGGACAATGATGAGATTTAGGTCTTTCCTTTTAGTGAAAAGAGTGTTATCTACCATTCCTATGGAATAATCATGTTTAATAAGAAAAGCTTTTAATCGATCATACCAAGCTTTGGGAGCTTGTTTGAGTCCATACAAAGCTTTCTTTAACTTATAAACATAATCAGGTTTTGCGAAGTCAATGAATCCTGGAGGTTGTGCCACATATACCTCCTCATTGATAAAACCGTTAAGGAATGCACTTTTCACATCCATTTGGAATAACTTAAAATCTAGGGCGCAAGCATAGGCAAGTAATATCCTAATCAATTCTAGTCTAGCTATAGGGGCATAAGTTTCGTCATAATCAATTCCTTCTTGTTGATTATAACCTTGGGCAACTAACCTAGCTTTATTCCTAGTAACTATTCCATTCTCGTCTAACTTATTCCTATATACCCATTTGGTTCCTATGATGGTCACATCCTTTGGATTTGGGACTAATTCCCAAACATCATTCGCCTTAAATTGATTTAATTCTTCTTGCATAGCTATAACCCAACTTTCATCCTTTAAAGCTTCGCTAATATTCTTAGGTTCTATTGCTGAGAGGAAACAAAAGAAATTATTTTTATCTTGGGCTTGTGACCTAAGGGTTCTTTGGTTAAGATATCCTATTATATTATCTAATGGATGAGATCTAGATTCTTTAATATTAACAGTTTCGTTATTTTCTAAGTGAATGTCTTCATTATCATTTCCTATGGGTTTTGTTTTACTAACCTCAATAGCTTCATCTTCGATTAAATCATCATCTTCTAAAGGTAATGTTTTAGGAGGTGGTGGTGTTTCATCAAATGTTACATTTAGTGATTCATCTACTTTCATGGAGTGTTTATTAAGTATTATATATGCTTTGCAATTTTGTGAGTATCCTAAAAATATTCCTTCATATGATTTTGGAACAAACTTAGTGAAATAGTCCTTAGTGTTTAAAATATACTCCCTCCGTCCCGTAATTATTGTCCCCTATTGACTTTTTTGGTCTTTACTTTTAAACTTTGACCTTACGTATTTTTGTTTATATCACATAATACTTGATGCAAAATATATGAACGGATTGAGTTTTAAATGTATTTTCATTGGTATAATTTTCATTGAGTATTGTATAACACAAACAAAAATATTTATAGTCAAAGTTGAGAAAGAAAGACCGAAAAAGTCAATATGGGACAATAATTTTGGGACGGAGGTAGTAGCATTTACTTCCAAATACCTTAAAGTAGCTTAAGTTTGGTTTTCTACCTCTTATCAACTCATAAGGAGTTTTTCCTAGAATTCTTCTAATTGATACCCTATTTAAAATATAAGTTGATGTATCTACGGCGTGACACCAAAATTTTTGTGGGATGGATTGTTCATTTAACATAGTTCTACTCATTTCTTGTAGTGACCTATTTTTTCTTTCTACTACGCCATTTGATTGAGGAGTACGAGGAGCGGAGAAATTGTGAGATATTCCATTTAACTCGCAATATTTTCCGAATTGTACTTCGTTATCAAATTCCCTACCATGGTCCGTCCTAATGGCAACTATTGAGCATCCTAGTTTATTTTGAATCATTCTACTAAATATTTTGAATTTTTCAAAGGCTTTGGTCTTGTCACTTAAGAACCTAGTCCACGTGTATCGTGAGTAGTCATCTACTATCACTAAGGTATATTTGTTTCCTCCATAGCTCCGCACAGTGGATGGACCAAAAAGATCCATATGTAATAATTCTAGGCATCTAGTAGTGGATACTATATTCTTGGCTTTGTGACTAGCATGAGCTTGTTTTCCAATTTTACATGCATCACAAAAATGCTTGTCATATTTTAGATTATGCAAATTTCTAACTAATTCCTTAGAGGCCAAAGATTGTATTTGTTGCATATTAGCATGTCCTAATCTCCTATGCCATAGTGTAGAGTTTTCATCTAGGGTCGTTAGGCATATCCTATCCTCAGGTTTGTTTCCTAGTTTCATAACATATATGCCACCTTTTCTAATTCCTCTACCTATAATTTTTCCATCCTTAACTATTTCGCTATCATCTTCGGTAGATGTGACTCTACATTTATTATCACATATTTGTCCTACACTAAGCAAGTTATATGTTAATTTATCTACATGCTCTACATTTTCAATAGTAAGTGAGTCTTGAGAGATCGTACCTTTGCCAATGATTTTTCCACGTAAGTCACTACCGAAAATAACGTTACCTCCATTGTATGCCTTGTATGTAGAGAATAGATTGCAATTCCCCGTCATGTGCCTCGAACATCAGCTATCTTTGATCCATTCGTCAGGTTCCAAGTCAATTCCTAAACATATTTCGTCAGTTTCTTTTGCCATAAAACACTCTTCATCTCTTGGCTTTTCAACTTCTTCTTTGTCACTATTACTCCATGTTCCACTAACAAAAGCACCTTGACTTTCATAACCCGGTGGCTTTAGACATTCGCCAATGAGATGATTTGGACTTCCACATCTAAAGCACTTTCTCTTCCCGTAGTTGTCACTTCTATTCCTTTGGAATGCTTTTCTTTCGTCTCGTGATGATCTTGTGAATCTTCATCGTCTCTTGAAGAACTTCTTGAATTCTCTTACGGCCATTGCATATTCTTCGTCTTCACTTTCGTCACTTGAATCATCATCATCACTAGGTTCCTTTTTGGCTTTTAGAGCAATTGATTTGGTTTGTTCTTTCTTGACTTTGACCATTTCCGAATCTCTTCTTATGATTTCTTCATGAACCTTCAAGTTGCCAATTAGTTCATCTAGTGATAACGTCATCAAGTTCTTTGATTCTTCGATTGCCGTGACCTTAGCTCGCCATTTTGGACGCAATACCCTAAGAAATTTTCTAACACAATTTTTACTAGAAAATGTCTCATCAAGTGCTTTTAAACTTGTGATGATAGTGTTAAACTTAGCAAAAGCATTATCAATTGATTCCTCTTCCAGAATCGTAAATTGTTCATATTGTTGTACAAGAAGATCTATTTTATTATCTTTGACTTGGCTATTACCTTGGTGAGTAATAAGTAAAGAATCCCAAATTTCTTTGGCGGTTTTGCACATAAAAATTCTTTCATATTCTTTGCGTGGTAACGCATTATAAATTACCATTTTAGCCTCAGTATTTTTTGCTAATTTCTTTTTCAAATCATCATTTTGTTTTTCAAAAGATACAATTTCATTCATTTTAGTTTCAACATTATATTGAATAGGAGGAAAATCACCAAAAGTAATAATATGCCAAAGATCAAGATCTTTTGATTTCACATACGTTTCGAATCTATTTTTCCAATATAAAAATCCGTCATTTTCAAATAGTGGTGGTCTTTGCATAGATTGCCATTCTAAATATTTTTCAGATTCCATAGATCGTTACAAGTTTTAAAATACAATATATTTTAAAAAATCTTGCTAGACGTGGCTCTTGATACCAATTGTGGAAAACTAGAATGGGGGTTGAATAGTTTTACGTCTTTTTACTTCGTTATAAAAATTAGTTTTAGAGTTTTGCTTAGATTTTAAAAACTTAGATTCGATAATATGTGATCTCAAATCTTGTACAATATAAACAATTAATACTACACAATATATTATGATGATAAGTAATGAAATAAGTAAGAGATGGAAAGATCGAACCGCGAGACAAGAGATTTATAGTGGTTCGGCTACAAGGGCACCTTCCTTGCCCTACTCCACTCCCCGAGCACCTAACTCGAGAGTTTTCTTCACTATATCAACAAGCTCCCTTATGGCGGAGAAAACCGTACACACCAATATACACACCAATCTACACACCATTTTTCACACCACAACTTCGTCACATCTAAGTCACAACTTCTACACAACTTCTTCAAATCTATCTACTTCACAACTAACTACTCCACACCTATCTTCTTCACACCAATCTAGTACCTAGCTTATCTTCTTCACACCAAGCTACTAACTAATCACACAATCAATATCTAACACAACTATCTACAATCAAATATTCACAACAATCTTCACAAAGAATAATGTAAATGATCTTTGATGATACACCAACAACTTGGATGTGGAGATCACAACAAGTTGTAATACTTCTTGTCTTGAGGGATAGAAGTATTCTTCTCTTGCATTTGAGAGGATGAAGGTTGGATCACTTTGAAACAAAGAATTTATATACTTATGATCAAAGGATAAAAGAATGGAGATTTGGATCTAGATCAGAAAGTTTAGTAGTGCAAAAGGTGAGGAAAAAATTCAGGTTTAAGGTGGTATTTATAGGCAACAGAATCTGACAGAGGAGCGTGGCCGGTCCCCTTAAATCATGGCCGGCCCCCTTAAAATAAAGGGGACCGCCCTTTGTAATTAAGGGGGCCGCCCAGCTGAAACGGCCAGATTCTTTGTCTTTTAGTGGGGAAAGTTTATTTGGTGAAAAACTAACTGATTTTGGTTAAAAATTTGAATTCATATATTTAGTATGAATAAAACAATTTTCTTTATTACCAAAAGTGTTTTTCAAAAATATATAATATGTTTATATAATTAAATAAACTTTGTAATGCTTAATTAAACTTTCCTTTGATCATAAAATACACTAAACACTTTGTTTATTCATACCTTAAGTGATTTGGATGTAAAGAGAAATATTAATCACTAAATACTTGTTTATGTCACAAGTTTTAGTTCTATGAGTTTATATTTTGTGATAATTAAAACATAGAGATATTGATAACATGTTAATAATGTTTTTAAGCATTATTTATGTCAACATAATCGTTCTTCCATCTCTTTCACAATCTCATCGTCTTTGATATGGATGAGCTAAAGAACCAGAGAACCAAATCGTAACTGAGTTACTGTAAATGAGTTGAGATTTTGATAGATCCAATCAAGTGTTACTTTACTTGCTTATGCTTTTAGTAAAAAATATTTCCCATGAAATGTTTTGAGCATGAAAGTAAAAAATTACATGTTTTTAGAATTATTGGGTATTCGGTTCAAGAACTAAGAACCGGTGTATATGAACCGAACCGATCCAACAACGAAAAAATCTCAAACTCAAGATCCGGAACCGAAACCGTCGGATCTTGATCCAGTTTAGTTCTTATCGGTTCCGGTCCGGTTCTTAGTTCTAATCCGGTTCTCTGGTTCTTTTGCTCATGCCTAAATAAGATTATAAAATAGTGCCGAAATAAGTAAACTTAGGCTAAACACAACAATGAGGGTCAATGCCCTTATTTTATCTGCCACGTAAGGTTTCTCTCTCCGGCGATCTACAGGCGATTGGGTGCCACAGTAAGGGCGACCTTCATCTATTTATTTATTTTTTCAACTAATAACAAATTTTAATTTCATTACATTTTTTTCAATATAAAAAAATGAGGTTAAAGTCATCTTCTACCCACACATGACACACACAATCAATAATTATCATATACACTGCAGTGGTAAAAAAAAAAATAAATAAATAAAATAAAATAAAATAAAAAAAATAAAAAAAAAACAATCGAGGTCGTGCAAGCGATCCTTATGCAAAAATAACCACCGATCAATCGAGTAGGGTTGAAGCCCACAGTAAGGGTGATCGACCGAGATCAACAAATCGATCGATCATCAATACCTTACTATGTGTAGCCATGATTTTTTTAGCAAGTTGAATTTTGTATAGTGGGAAAATAACTATACAAAAACAAATACAGAGGCTTCTAATATTCGTATATGAGTAAATTGCATAATCGTTCTTCCATCTATTTCACAATCTCATCGTCTTTGGTATGGATGAGCTAAAGAACCGGAGAACCAAATCGTAACTGAGTAACCGTAAATGGTTAGGGACGTCCTTTTTGACATATTTAGGCGTGCCGGGATCTCTGTCAAGAAAGAAACGCCTGTGAACTTTTTGACTGACCCGATGGGGAAGATCCACACTCAGACCGGCAGACGTTTTGGTTTCTGGATGGGTTGGAGGGAAACATGCGTGTGTGGATCTAATCGGGGTTTCTCCTCTTGTGGGTTAAGTAGCCAGGGTTTTACAGTTGGACAGGCTGCTTTGAAAGTCGCCTCGTACAAAGTGGCAAAACACGAGAAAGGGTGCGTTTATAATTAGCATATTTTTATTCCTTTCGCATTTGATACTTTTGGTTTTCTTGCACCTGAGGCAGTGGAGCTACTCAAAAGAGTTGAACGTGCTATGCATAGTAATGTTGTAAACACCTAGATCCATAAATGTGGTTTTTAAGAGAATTAGTTTTGCCATTGAAAAAAGGCTAGCGGCACAGCTTGTTGCTCGCTTGCCTCCACCACTATGTATATTCAGTCTATGTCACATATATTAAAACTTATGCTTTTAGTAAAAAATATTTCCCATGAAATGTTTTGAGCATGGAAAGTAAAAAATTACATGTTTTTAGAATTATTGGGTATTCTGTTCAAGAACTAAAAACCGGTGAATATGAACCGAACCGATCCAACAACAAAAAAATCTCAAACTCAAGATCCGGAACCGAAACTGTCGGGTCTTGATCCAGTTTTGTTCTTATCGGTTCCGGTTCGGTTCTCAGTTCTAATCCGATTCTCTGGTTCTTTTGCTCATGCCTAAATAAGATTATAAAATAGTGGCAAAATAAGTAAACTTAGGCTAAACACAACAATGAGGGTCAATCCTCTTATTTTATCTGCCACGAAGGTTTCTCTCTCCGGCGACCTACAGGCGATTAGGTGCCATAGTAAGGTCGACCTTCATCTATTTATTTAATTTTTCAACTTCTTTCAACTAATAACAAATTTTAATTTAGAGTAAATTGCAAAAATCGTCCTTGTAGTTTGGCCAAATTGCACGTTTCATCCTTGTGGTTCATTAAGTGCAAAAATCATCCTTATTTTGCACTGTTACATGCACTTTTGGTCATCCATCATTGCAAAAATCATCCTTGTGGTTTGCCAAATTTCACTGTTGAAGGACCAAAAGTGCACGTAAGAGTGCAAAATAAGAATGATCTTTGCACTTAATGAACCACAAGGATGAAACATGCAATTTGGCCAAACCACAAGGATGACTTTTGCAATTTACTCTTTAATTTAATTACATTTTTTTTCAATATAAAAAAAAGGCTAAAGTCATCTTCTACCCACACATAACACACACAATCAATAATTATCATATATATTGCAGTGGTAAAAAAAAAAGAAAAAAGAAAAGAAAATAAAAAGAACGATCGAGGTCGTGCAAGCGACCCTTATGCAAAAACAACCACCGATCAATCGAGTAGGGTTGAAGCCCACAGTAAGGGCGATCGACTGAGATCAACAAATCGATTGATCATCAATCCTGTGTTTAGCCATGATTTTTTTAGCAAGTTGAACTTTGTATAGCGGGAAAATAACTATACAAAAACAAATATGGAGGCTTCTAATAAGCATATACGAGTAAATTGCAAAAATCGTCCTTTTGGTTTGGCAAAATTGCATGTTTAGCTTTTATGGTTCGAAAATTGCAAGCGACATCCTTGTGGGGAACCTTGAGTCCGATTTTGTCATTTCCTAAACTGAAATTATTAAAATACTCTCATTATCTCCCTTCTTTATCTTTTTGTTGATGATGGTATTTTAGTAATTTCAATTTAGAGAATGACCAAGTCGGACACAAAGTTTTCCCACAAGAATGCCGTTTGCATTTTCGAACCATACTGACGGAATGAATTTCGCCAAACCACAAGGACGATTTTTGCAATTTACTCTGCATATAATAAAAGACTACGATCGTATCGTATGTTTTGGCCAAGCACTTCTGAATCCTGTATCCATATTTTAAAGGTTAGTGTCTCTCACAAAGTTTTAAATCAACGAACAAACCTGCCTTTCAAAATAATAATAATAATAATAAAATAAAAAATCAACGAACAAACCTCGACTCCCTTCAAGTCTAAAAATCAACTGACCATTTCTCAAAACGACCAGCCCACATGTCTAAAAGTTAGTATCTAACAAATACTAATATTGGCATATTCATAGCATCCAAAGAATTGCAACTGGTGGGATAGAAAACTTATAATAACACCTTATTCAGTAGACCATGTATGCATAACATCCTTTGTATTTTACGTTTCAAAACAAAAGCTAGCATTGGCATATTCATAGTCTCCATTGAATATATGCATGATTATGTACTACCACACACAAATTTCTTTAATGGCTGCCTAGCTACTTGTAGTTTTATATGCAATTCTATTTATGACAATGTTGATGTCTGAACTTATATACATGTCGAACTTTTGTCTAGTTCATACTTTTTATGGTCAAGTCGTATAATAGAAACGAACTTTTTGTGTTTTACAAAGTTAGGTAATATGATACGCCTAGGCCTATTTAGGGTCTTAGGGTTTTGTCTTATAAATACTTTTGTAAACCTTTATTATAATCAATCAAGTTTTAAGATCGATAATTCTCTAGTTCTTCTCTTCTATTTCTTAAGGAGCTCGCACACGCTAAAAGTGGTGCCTTATCCCGATCAATTGGTGCTTTCATTGAGAGCTCTCGTTGATAGGGTTTTTAATTAGGGTTCAAAAAAAAAAAAAGGTTACTGTTCACGAACACTATTCACGGTACTGTTCATCAATAAGTATTCACGCACACTGTTTGTCGGATTTACTGTTCATCGCGGGTACTATTCATCGAATTTTTTTTTTGAGTTATTAATCGGTTGAGTATTATTCATGGCATTGGGCGGCAGCGATCAGGACGCGGAATACGCACTCTCTAAGCTCTTGCAAATAGGTACGGTGGCCGAATATGAGAGTGAGTTTGTGGTACTTGCAAATCGAGTAACAATGATATCTGAATCTTTACTTATATCGTTTTATATCTCCGGACTTAAACTGGATCTACAATGTTTACTCTTATTGTCAAATCCCAAAACTTTATATGAAGCTTTTTCATTGACCCGTGCGGCGGAAAGACGGAAACACGCTTCGCTAACCTAGATATTTGGGAATTTTTGAGGTCCAATCCTTTAACTTTGGGAGAAGACTTCCGCAAAGCTCGTATCACCGAGGTTCGTTTTGAGACAATTGCAAAGGAAGAGAAATAGCACATCGTTGAAAAGAAAATAGATGTCATTTTACCATTAAAGGGTGAATTTGCTTCACCTAAGGCTGAAGGGTCATTGAATGCTGATGAGTATATTAGAGTTGAAGAGGTTGTGGGTGGTGGCGAAGCACTAAAGGTTGGTGAGGATGAGTTGAATAGAGTGATATCGACACTTAAGGATGGAGGTGGTGAATTTGATAGTCGTCTGGGTGAAATAAAATTGAATTTAAGCGAGGAATTAGCGAATTCTCAATCAACATATTCTTCGTATCACCTTGAGGGCAAGGTGATTTTTGAAGGAGTGAGAAGTGTTACGACATGGGTAGCGGAAGACGGAAGAACGGTGTTGTGTTATGTCCAAGGCAAAGGAATACGAAAGAAGGAAAATACGAAGGTTGCGATTCAAAGAAGATTATGGGATCCCCGCTTATGCCAATGTTGCAGGAGGACGGACTACCCAAATGACTCAAGAAGTCCAAACGTATGGCATAAAGATTATGTCATATAATCTATCTTTATTTACGTGTCTTTGTTTAGGACTGTTTTCATGTTTATTTAGGAAAGTCAATTAAGAATATTTTAAGACAACACCTTGAGGGCAATGTGGTTTTGAAGGAGTGTGGAATGATACGCCTGGGCCCGAGCCCATGGCCTATTTAGGGTCTTAGGGTTTTGTCTTATAAATACTCTTGTAAACCTTTATTATAATCAATCAAGTTTTAAGATCAATAATTCTCTAGTTCTTCTCTTTTATTTCTTAAGGAGCTCGCACACGCTAAAAGTGGTACCTTATCCCGATACAACCCCTAACAAGGTCGTATCGTAATATGATCAATTTATTATCAAGTTAAGTAATGAATAATTTGCAAACCGTTCAAATGTTACCTCTGTTTACCTGCTACATGGTAAACCAGTAAACTCGGCTTATTTGACTTTTTTTTATGCTTAGATGTTAGCATATTCATCATATTTATGCTTATGTGTTAGCATATGTCATCACCACTACAACTCCACCACAAAACCAACAACCAAAGTGCATCACCTTCATCAAAATCTGGCAACCACCATCTTCTCGACAAATTTTCCGATGATCTCCATCTTTTCCTACGAGCTCAATTATTCCGGCGTTATTTATTTAGAACTATTTTTTAATAACTATTTATTACGTCTTAAACTTTAATATTTTAATTGATACTATATAGCTTATCAACATATAAACTATATGATCTTAATTAAAAGCACACACAAAAACACCTAACGCCCAACAAACACTAAAATGGCTAGTCGAAAGTACTACTACATAAACCCATTAACACGATCCATATTTTTAGATGGTGATGTTATGATAGTTATTTTCGGCGAGTCTCCTATGCCAAACGCTACACAACTGCCGCATCTCCTCCCCCACCGCCGCCGTAACGGTTTCTTCCTCTGTCGTGCTAGAATTTTTCCAATAGAGTATTCTGGACAAATTAAACGAAATGAAGGTTACTGATAACCGGATCCGCAGATTGAAAAAGTGAAAAGTTTGTTGAAAAGTAGTTATAAGGCTCATGGTGTAACACCCCCAATTCATGGTTGCAGCGGAATTCGAACTGGGTGTTACTCGACGGCACAATAGTCACAATAATAGAAAACGAACTCCAATTGAGTCGTTTTAAAAGATTTATCATTCAAATTAAATAAATATCAGAGGTTACAAAATGAGGTCCCAATTGGTTCCATGTTTACAAATCACATTAAGTGAGTTTTTGAATGATAATAAAATTTATAGCCCTCTTGAACATCCGTGCCCTTCCGTGCCATCCTTGATCGTCATGAACCTGAAATACATGCTTGAGAGGTCAACACAAAGGTTGAGTGATATTCATAGAGTTTGTTAAATCGTTTGAACACAATATGTTGGTAGTGTGAGTTATAGGCTCACACCAATGTTTGGAAAACAAAACAGGTAGGCTACGTTATTATACACCCGGAACAGTTATTATACACTAAGCTTATGACACCATAACGTTAACGTGTACCAATATCGATCGGCAGATTTATCCCGGTAGGTACTTTGCTAACATACCTAAATCTCAAATATTAATGCATTTGTTTGAACTTAGTCAATACAAATGGGATTCGTCAATCCCAATAGATCTATTCACAATATTCGCGCTCACTATAGGTAGTGACTAATGGTTCATAATAAGGAATCTCGGTTTAGCAAGGTTGGTACTTAGTGATAATAAAACAATCAGGCAGCATACAGTTTCAAAGCATTGTGTTCGGTTTAGAAATAGCATGTATTCCCCCCAAGGGTTTGTAAAACATTGATGTAATGTAAAGTGGGGCTATGAACTCACCTTAAGTAAGATAGCAAGTAATGAATGTAACGGTTGAATCGTGAAGGTTTCTACGAGCAACCTATAATAGAATGTTGCGACTTAGGATCGGAGTAAAGAATATAACGGAGTGCCTATATATATATCTTGCATCTAGTCCATGATGTGGTATGATGTATATTGTATGTCTTTGAAAGAAAAGATTCATGAACATGTATGTTTTGTATATCGTTTACTACCGTTCGGGCTGACATATTTCAGAAGTCATGTTAGTAAGCGTTCGAGGAGCCAGGACACTTTAACTCGTAAATCCACAACTCATCTCGACGGCTTACATAATGAACTCCTCACATGAGGCTCCCTACTAATGTAGTAGTTGATAAAATATATAGATATAAGTTTTGATCCGAAAAGTTACATGTCCGATATTTGGATAAACTTAGGAAAGTTTATTTAGTACATGAAGATTGTTATTAGGGGTAGTTTCATAAGTCTTGTATGACCATTTTTCCTTGTGATAACTCATGGTTCCCTTTTAAGTGAAGTAGATCCAAATTGCTTGTTCATGTTATCGCCTAATTCATTGTTTCATGTTTACGCCTATGTAAGTTGTTATGGTCATTTCGTCATGGCCTAGCCATGACCTTTGGTCCTTGTTCCAAGGTCATGAGACACAACCTTGGCTCTAGCCATGGTGGTGGTCTTGATTATAGGTCATAAGACCTCTTGTTCATTTTAAAGTATAACCATAATATAGTGACTTGTATATATGTAAATAGCTGTTAAGAAATTTAGAAATATCTCACTCAGAAAGTGTTTTCAAGGCTCGAGCCTCTTTAATCCTGAAGGAAAACGTGATTCCGGACAACTTTCGTGTTTTAACTTTTTCATGAAACGGAACAGAAAGGCCTCTTTTTGTATGTTTTCTATTCTGTCACAGAAACATTTTGGCAGTTTTGCCGGAAAGTTTTGGTAACTTCAAATCGGCGTAACTTTTGACTCGTATACTCGTTTTAGGTGATTCAAATTGCTATGGTTTCCTTGTTAAGTCCTCTACTGTATTATGTAATAATCCAATATCATATTTTTACCATTTTGATCAGGTTATACCAACAAAGTCACTAGTTTACTTGTTTTATGAACTTATATTAACAATCAATTACAACAACTTGTTTTGCTCATTTTTATACATCATGGACATGATAACAAGACAATATATAGCACAAATAATATGTAAATAACATGAACATGATTATTTAACAAGAATCAAGTTAGGGTTTGGCTCACAACTTTTGGCTTTCAAAGATGAAAGGAAGTTAACATGTAAGGATAGGACTTTGATAGACTTGCTTCAACCCTTTTTCACTTCATGCAATCTTTCTACCCTTGGTATTCTTGAAAGAGATGTAATGAAAGTTGAGGTGAATTGAGTGGATTTAAACTCAAGAGAAATCACCAAGTATATTAGGGATTGGAAGAGTTTTGGTGAATGATATTCTAACTAGGGTTTCTACCTTGAAGAATCACTTGAACCTTGCTAGAAATTAGAAGGAATTAAGCTAAGAATGGGATGGTTATGGGGTTGGGGATGCACGGCACAAAGAAGGGATGGGGAGGGAGTATTTATAGTCCAAATGAGGAGGTTAGGAAGCTTACTAGGAAAGTTACATAACTTGGTGACAAAGTTGTAATAAAATGATGATCTATGGGCTAAAGTCATGAGATTGAGCCACATAGTGTGAATCCCCCCTCCTAGTGGCGGTTTGGAGTGGATAGGAAGGGATGAGTTGGTCTTGGATGATATTATCCAAGTATTGGATGAGTTTTGACTCCGGGAAATGCCAATCGTAAATGATTAAGCCTCAAAACATAAAACCGGGTGTCGTAAAATTATGGAATTTGAAAGTATTGTTAAACATGTCCATATAGTCCATAATAAAATATAAAATGAGTGGTAGGATCTATCGGGTGCTAAAACCCTGCTAAAAACTGGAAACACGGGTATAAAACGCGTAATTCGCGTAAAACGCTGAACTGGAAAACGTAAAATTCCAAAACTTTTGGAATTGTCATAAAATGATAGAAAATCATATTTCTATTGTTTATGACGTTTTATGGATATATCGGGATGCTGGAAGGACGTTTAAACCTAAAAGTAAATCTCGGACACGGCTTTGTGATTTTTGCAGAAATGATCCGACGAGCGTCAAACTCTCGGGTTATCGTTAAAATAGTTTAACTTACGAGAATATGAAATAAAAATTTCTGAGATGAATAGTGAAAAGTGAATAGTAAAAAGTGAATAGTGAAATTTTCCGGGAAAAGTAATTAACCTGAAAATGCGAATTGTTACAGTCTCTACCCCTGACGGGGAACTTCGTCCCGAAGTTCTTTGTGTGTCATATGTTGGAGTGGTGTCAATGAAAAGGTGTGGTTACTTATGAGGACTGAAGTCTGAGATTACTAGTGATGCAGTTTGATTTGTCGTTTCAGTGTATGGTGTAGGATGAGGCTTACTTTTATGTAGGAAAGGTATGGTAATAGTCGAATATCAAAGGAAATTGATATAGCAGTCGAATATTAATAGGAATTGAGATAGTAATTGTAATCATAGCCTAGTAGGTAATCGGTTGTTTTACCTAGTGTTTATTGACTTCATACTTATGTTATTTTGGACACAAACAAGCCCACTTGTTTATAATTCTTTATTTACATAGAGAGGCATCCCAAACAATGTAAATAGGGGAATATAAACTTATGGTTCGGTGATTTACAATGTCTTTATTTAAATGAAAAGGCATCCCAATCCATTCAAATAATTATAAATCATCCTACTTAAGAATTCCCAACACAACATTCACAATTAGCCGGTGAGTTACAAGGTAGTGTATTACGAGATGATACTGGTGTTCCAAAAGTACAAGATGAATATTCAATCTTGTAAAGCTGATAAGGGTACTTGTGGTGTAACTAAGGATGATTTGAGCTTTAAAAGTGCATCAAGATCTGTTAATGAGCTTGTGTTTGCCACGGTTGTGAAGGTAATGTTGTGATATGTTGATGAACAAAAGTGTGTAATGTATGCTTAACATTAATACTCTTAAGTATAGATGTTGAGTTTGCTTTAAAAATCTTAAGAGATTTTAAAAGTTTACGATGGAATGGTATCCTTAGGACCTAAACAGGATAGTACTTCTACAGGATGAAGAGAATAATTGATAACTATCCCAAGATAGTAGTTCGGATTATCTCATAAATGAAAAATTTCAAGAATGAATTTAGATCATACAAATAAGGTGTTTAGATCTTGCTGAGTGATAAGGCACTATCGTGTCTCTAGATTGTTTTAATGTATTCTGGTGGTTTATCGAGTTCAAGTAGGAAATCAACCTAAACATAACCCTAGTACAACTATTCTCAGTATTTGAAAATTTTAAGTCGAATATAGTTAGTCAGACTATATTCCACTGTCCCTAGGTTAAATATAGGTGACTAGTCTATATTTAGCCGAGGTTCGATAAAATTTTCAAATACCTAAATTAGGTATACTTTTGATATGTCCGTTGCTTTCGGGAAACTGTCCACTAAACAAAGGCGATGTCAAACCTTTAAGTTGCAAGTCCCGTCCATACAAGACTTGTAACGTATGTTTTCATATTCCATTGCATAGAAGATAGTAAGGGTAGGTACGTGTGGAAAGGAAGTTTTAAGTAGTTCTAAAATAGAACATACTTGGCCAGGATCACGAACTTTTAATAATGAAGGTTTCAGAAGAAAACTTTGATGAATGTAGGGCTGAACTTCAGCTTTTGTAGGTGATGGATTTGTTTGTCCTTTAGAAATCTCATATTTCTTGTTTGGAAATCGATAGATTGTGATGGGTTTTTGATATCATATGAAATGATATTGATGATGTGATGGAATAATTCTAGAGACCATTACGTAAGTCACAATGTCTCGAAAGTAAATTAGACCATTGTGCAATTCACAATGTCTGGGAAGTAGGTTAGACCATTGTGTGACTCAAAACATTTGAGAAATGGTTAAGACCATTGTATAATACAATGTCTTGGAAAATGAATGAGACCATTGTATCTCACAATGTCTTGGAAAAGTGAATGAGACCATTGTAACATACAATGTCTTGAAAAGTGAATGAGACCATTGTAACATACAATGTCTTGAAAAGTGAATGAGACCATTGTAACATACAATGTCTTGAAAAGCGAATGAGACCATTGTAATATACAATGTCTTGAAAAGTGAATGAGACCATTGTAACATACAATGTCTTGAAAAGTGAATGAGACCATTGTATCTCACAATGTCTTGGAAAATGAATGAGACCATTGTATCTCACAATGTCTTGGAAAAGTGAATGAGACCATTGTAACATACAATGTCTTGAAAAGTGAATGAGACCATTGTAATTAGTTACAATGTCTTGGACATATAATGTTGGAGTAGGAACATGATTGGGAGAGTGTGGCTGTGCCGAAATGCCTTAGAATAGGCATACACAGATATGTTTAGTCCATTGTTTAGATAAATGATTGAAAATAAACCGAGTTTATATATCAATATACTAATGCTTACGGGGAAATGCTCAAAATGGGTATATATGAATATACTAATATGTTTGTGAAACATAACATGCTTACTAAGTCCATAATCGTCTGGAGGATGGAAGACACGGAGAGCGGAAGGCTATAAAATGTTTTTGTTTGTACATGTGGTTATAGTTTAGGTCTCAATTAGACCCGTTTCTCTATAACCATGGCTCTGGTACCAATCTGTAACACCCCCAATTCATGGTTGCAGCGGAATTCGAACTGGGTGTTACTCGACGGCACAATAGTCACAATAATAGAAAACGAACTCCAATTGAGTCGTTTTAAAAGATTTATCATTCAAATTATATAAATATCAGAGGTTACAAAATGAGGTCCCAATTGGTTCCATGTTTACAAATCACATTAAGTGAGTTTTTGAATGATAATAAAATTTATAGCCCTCTTGAACATCCGTGCCCTTCCGTGCCATCCTTGATCGTCATGAACCTGAAATACATGCTTGAGAGGTCAACACAAAGGTTGAGTGATATTCATAGAGTTTGTTAAATCGTTTGAACACAATATGTTGGTAGTGTGAGTTATAGGCTCACACCAATGTTTGGAAAACAAAACAGGTAGGCTACGTTATTATACGCCCGGAACAGTTATTATACACTAAGCTTATGACACCATAACGTTAACGTGTACCAATATCGATCGGCAGATTTATCCCGGTAGGTACTTTGCTAACATACCTAAATCTCAAATATTAATGCATTTGTTTGAACTTAGTCAATACAAATGGGATTCGTCAATCCCAATAGATCTATTCACAATATTCGCGCTCACTATAGGTAGTGACTAATGGTTCATAATAAGGAATCTCGGTTTAGCAAGGTTGATACTTAGTGATAATAAAACAATCAGGCAGCATACAGTTTCAAAGCATTGTGTTCGGTTTAGAAATAGCATGTATTCCCCCCAAGGGTTTGTAAAACATTGATGTAATGTAAAGTGGGGCTATGAACTCACCTTAAGTAAGATAGCAAGTAATGAATGTAACGGTTGAATCGTGAAGGTTTCTACGAGCAACCTATAATAGAATGTTGCGACTTAGGATCGGAGTAAAGAATATAACGGAGTGCCTATATATATATATCTTGCATCTAGTCCATGATGTGGTATGATGTATATTGTATGTCTTTGAAAGAAAAGATTCATGAACATGTATGTTTTGTATATCGTTTACTACCGTTCGGGCTGACATATTTCAGAAGTCATGTTAGTAAGCGTTCGAGGAGCCAGGACACTTTAACTTGTAAATCCACAACTCATCTCGACGGCTTACATAATGAACTCCTCACATGAGGCTCCCTACTATTGTAGTAGTTGATAAAATATATAGATATAAGTTTTGATCCGAAAAGTTACATGTCCGATATTTGGATAAACTTAGGAAAGTTTATTTAGTACATGAAGATTGTTATTAGGGGTAGTTTCATAAGTCTTGTATGACCATTTTTCCTTGTGATAATTCATGGTTCCCTTTTAAGTGAAGTAGATCCAAATTGCTTGTTCATGTTATCGCCTAATTCATTGTTTCATGTTTACGCCTATGTAAGTTGTTATGGTCATTTCGTCATGGCCTAGCCATGACCTTTGGTCCTTGTTCCAAGGTCATGAGACACAACCTTGGCTCTAGCCATGGTGGTGGTCTTGATTATAGGTCATAAGACCTCTTGTTCATTTTAAAGTATAACCATAATATAGTGACTTGTATATATGTAAATAGCTGTTAAGAAATTTAGAAATATCTCACTCAGAAAGTGTTTTCAAGGCTCGAGCCTCTTTAATCCTGAAGGAAAACGTGATTCCGGACAACTTTCGTGTTTTAACTTTTTCATGAAACGGAACAGAAAGGCCTCTTTTTGCATGTTTTCTATTCTGTCACAGAAACATTTTGGCAGTTTTGCCGGAAAGTTTTGGTAACTTCAAATCGGCGTAACTTTTGACTCGTATACTCGTTTTAGGTGATTCAAATTGCTATGGTTTCCTTGTTAAGTCCTCTACTGTATTATGTAATAATCCAATATCATATTTTTACCATTTTGATCAGGTTATACCAACAAAGTCACTAGTTTACTTGTTTTATGAACTTATATTAACAATCAATTACAACAACTTGTTTTGCTCATTTTTATACATCATGGACATGATAACAAGACAATATATAGCACAAATAATATGTAAATAACATGAACATGATTATTTAACAAGAATCAAGTTAGGGTTTGGCTCACAACTTTTGGCTTTCAAAGATGAAAGGAAGTTAACATGTAAGGATAGGACTTTGATAGACTTGCTTCAACCCTTTTTCACTTCATGCAATCTTTCTACCCTTGGTATTCTTGAAAGAGATGTAATGAAAGTTGAGGTGAATTGAGTGGATTTAAACTCAAGAGAAATCACCAAGTATATTAGGGATTGGAAGAGTTTTGGTGAATGATATTCTAACTAGGGTTTCTACCTTGAAGAATCACTTGAACCTTGCTAGAAATTAGAAGGAATTAAGCTAAGAATGGGATGGTTATGGGGTTGGGGATGCACGGCACAAAGAAGGGATGGGGAGGGAGTATTTATAGTCCAAATGAGGAGGTTAGGAAGCTTACTAGGAAAGTTACATAACTTGGTGACAAAGTTGTAATAAAATGATGATCTATAGGCTAAAGTCATGAGATTGAGCCACATAGTGTGAATCCCCCCTCCTAGTGGCGGTTTGGAGTGGATAGGAAGGGATGAGTTGGTCTTGGATGATATTATCCAAGTATTGGATGAGTTTTGACTCCGGGAAATGCCAATCGTAAATGATTAAGCCTCAAAACGTAAAACCGGGTGTCGTAAAATTATGGAATTTGAAAGTATTGTTAAACATGTCCATATAGTCCATAATAAAATATAAAATGAGTGGTAGGATCTATCGGGTGCTAAAACCCTGCTAAAAACTGGAAACACGGGTATAAAACGCGTAATTCGCGTAAAACGCTGAACTGGAAAACGTAAAATTCCAAAACTTTTGGAATTGTCATAAAATGATAGAAAATCATATTTCTATTGTTTATGACGTTTTATGGATATATCGGGATGCTGGAAGGACGTTTAAACCTAAAAGTAAATCTCGGACACGGCTTTGTGATTTTTGCAGAAATGATCCGACGAGCGTCAAACTCTCGGGTTATCGTTAAAATAGTTTAACTTACGAGAATATGAAATAAAAATTTCTGAGATGAATAGTGAAAAGTGAATAGTAAAAAGTGAATAGTGAAATTTTCCGGGAAAAGTAATTAACCTGAAAATGCGAATTGTTACACATGGTAATGGAGACCTAACCTTGAGTCGGTCTACCTTTGGAGTTGCATCCCCCCTCCCATCCCTGGCAACCCTTGCAGAATGATTCCTCCCTTTGTTTTTGCTTGGTTTGGTCGGCAAACCGATTGAACATGGAGGAGCAAAAAACTAGCCGTTGAGGTGTTTGTTTAAAAAAAAAAATTAATTTACTTCTCTATTTTTTTACACACTTTCAACCCCACTATTTATATAGACACATTAACTTCTCAACTCAAATAAATTAATTCCGATCAATTTTTTTTACAGATATAGATGAAGAAGACGAAGTTAAAAGTTTAAACTTAGAGTTTTTAAATGATGGTGCTTTGCTTATTTTGGCTTCCCCTTATTCAATCCTGAAAATCCCACAAGCTCCGGTAGATAGAGATCATTACGATGCTTATGATCGTCTAGTGGCGGTTTACTTCAGTGAAAACCCAATGTATGACGCACGTACATTATGTAAGCGAGTACGAATGAGTCGATCACTTTTCAAACGCACTGTTTGGGAAATGACTGATAATGTCTGTATTTTCAACATGGTTTTGATTGTACGGGAAAAGTTGGCATTTTACCGTTGATGAAGTGTAATTTTGCAATTCGTCAATTATCATATGACACCGTTACTGATGCTCTAGACGAATATCTGCAAATTGGTTATAAAACCTTCCATGATTGTCTCAATGCTTTCTCTAACGGGGTTATGGACTTATATGGAAAGGAACTTTGATATGGCCTACTAATACGAATATCGAAAAACTATATGCTTTTCACGAGGATAAACATGGGTTTCTTATGTTGTTAGGAAGCATGGATTGTATGGATCGGTCATGGGCTCAATGTCATATGCATATCGTGCTCAATTCAATAGGGATGATCACGGGTCAGATCCATTCATTTAATTGGAAGTTGTTGCCTCACAAGACTTATGAATTTGACATGCATTCTTTGGTGTTGTCGGGTCGAACAATGACATCAATGGTATACGTCAATCGCCTATTTTCAACGATCTCAAAGAAGGGAAAGCACCAGAGGTTCCATTTGTGACTAACGATGTGACTTATAAATGGGGATATTATCTCGTTGACGAAATATATCTCGAATGCTCTGTTCTTATGAAGTCCATTTCACAGAGGGGGTCGAATGATACAAAGCGAATAAGATATAAGCAAGCGCATGAAGCAACAAGAAAAGATGTAGAATGAGCGTTTGACGTACTAAAGAGAAAATGGGTTCTAATAAATACTCCTGCACGGTATCAAAGTCTTAAGAAAATAACAGATATGATGTACAAATGCATCATATTATATAATATGATTTAAAAAGATAAAGGAAAGGCCATCTTTACCCACTTTTATCTAGGGGAGCAACATCGTAAAGATGATCTCGTATGATCACAAGAAGATTTCAATTATTTGAGATATGCACTGCCAGCAAACTCATCTAAGTCTTAAAGCCAATTAAGTGGAACATATTTGGCATTGAACAAACGAACATTAATTTTATTGTAATGTTTTTATTTGAATTATTATGTATTTTTTTTTTTTTAATTATTAATGAAATTTTAATTTGTTTTTGTTTTTTTTAAAGTGTTGGGTCACCCGTAAGGTCACCATTATGGGCATCCGGTCATATGTTTGATCTTAGAGAGAAGCTGAGGTGGCAGACTGGTCTGGTCACACATAGGGTTACCATTACCATTAGTCTAAGGATTGTGGTAGTTATGATGAGTTTGCTAAGATTTGTGTGGGTGGTTGTTTAAATAGAGATCAAGGGTTGGAAGTTGCTAAAGCTTTTAATGATTCTGGTATGTTATTGTTTTGGGTGATGTTGTTAATGAAGAGGAAAAGAGATAAAAGAAGGGAAAAAATGGGAGATGGGTTATGAAATTAGAGGTGTTAGTTCGGGTGAAATGGTGGGTCAGGTAGGATAACCGGGTGTAGGTTCGGGTGGTCATCCACACTGCTATAAAACATGTAAAACGGAAAATAAATACACAAAGCCATGGAGAAACCAAATCCTAATTAGTCAGATCTTCTAAACAACGATATAACCTAATCTAACACATAAGGAGGGTATTTAGGATTACTTACTTGTTATTCATGTTAGCGTAAGCTCCACGACATTTCTTTAACTGTATGGAACGCCTTCTTTGTATTCTTGATGCTACACGATCATGTTTAGGGTTTCTTGGGGATTAACACTTCTTAGACAGCGTTAGGTATCCATCGGTACTGCACAGGTATAATTAGGGCTACGAACCTATGCAAGTTAGGCGAGCACGAAATTGGGTAAACCCTTGGATCAAATAGAAGTCAACTGAGGGATATGGTGCGATCGGTTTTGAGTTTTGAACCCTTTTGTGGGTTGGTCGACCGAATGCAAAGAGATAAAAAGGAGAAGAGAGTTTTAGGGTTATTGGATAAAATTAGGTTTTTTTGGTGAACATAAAAGGTTTTCTGGTGAACGGTAAAGTGAATTTTTGTGGCTATTATATTACGTATAGCACGGATAACGCCGTGTTTATGTAAGGCACATATCGGAGGTGATGGGTTAGCTAACCGTTGGGTTTTCGACTTTCGGTAAGGACTCTAAGATGTGACCGGAGTCACGAATTGGGGTAACACCTATGGTGTAGCTACTGCATGTGTATATGAATGTAAGAATTCACTATGTGTAACTTGGCTCATTCTGTTGAAATGAGATTGGTATTTATAAAGATGGATCTAGGGTTTTGTGCTCCTTTAGAAAACCATCTATGGTCAAGGATGTCCACGTTGTGGACATCCAATGAAGGAAGCAAGAATGACACATGGCGTACCATCCTCGGTTAGCCAGATGTATGGAAGGATCTATGCGTGATTGCAACACTACCTCGAGCTAATGAGGTAGTGACACGTATTTGCTCGTTGCAATGGTCCTGAGGGAAGCACCTAGTCTTGTCCTTGCATGTTTGTGTTTGTCAGGTGAGTGTGCTTCCAAGGTATGTTATGACGAGTTATGGCCGTGATGGGCTTGTTTAGAGCGTACGGGTCTTTAGTTGGTTGGTTTGAAGGTCCTATACGCTATCACATTTAGTAATTAATATCAAGATTTTCAAAACTCTTTTGATTTATATATTATCTTTGTTGATATAAGTTATTTCCGTAAAAAGCTAAGCTTGCGAATGCAAATATGAATAAGAAAGTATTTTCAAATTATTTGAAAGGGTGATGTTTTTGGTATCACTCTTGGTCCAGATTTACCCCCTTATTAACATTTTTTTCATATGTTTCTTGCAACTCGAATACACTATATAAAATAGATCATCATCCGTGTGCTTTTTGATATCCTTCTTGCAATTTGAGTTTAATAATATGATTATATGTTTATGCATAGTTTAGGGGAGCACCTCAAAGGGAAGCAAACATAACTCCGTGATGTTTAACCCATGAAAAATTAGCCCAATTCCTTCAGCTATACAACATATGATCATAGACCACAATCCACATCGTAAAGCAAACTGTGAAAAGGCTTTCTTCATATGACAGTGGTTTGAAACCCGGGTCGACCCGGCCGGGTTAACCGGTTCGACCGGTTCTGGCAAAAAAACGGGTCAAAAAAACCCGGGTTTCTAAAACCGGGTTAACCGGTTAGACCCGCCGGGTTTTGAGTGACCCGGGTCAAGCCGTTTCTCAAACCCGGCAGGGTTTCGTGTTTTCAAAATGTTTTAATTAAAACCCGGGTTGACCCGGTAGTTGAACCGGTTGACCCGGTCGAAAAAATAAAAAAAATAATAAATTTAAAACTGAGTTGACCCGGCGGTCCAACCGGTCGAACTGGTTGACCCGGTGCCCGATGACTCGACCGGGTCAATTTCGAACCCGGTTTTCAAAACATTGTTCATATGTGTACATCACTTATGTCAGATTTTTATACTAGTACAAAATCTCAGTCCACATACACTTGCCAGAGATCAATCCATTCAATATAAGCTAGGTGCGGTACAGGTTTCAGGTTTGTTATTCATTCCGTCACGTAAGCTTTTGCCCACAACATTCTTATAATACACAAAAAGGTACTTTCTCATATAACCAAGTTATAACTACACGGGACTCACAACTTTTATTTATTTAGGCTAAAAGTAGTGGTGGTGAGTCACTCACCACTATCTCAACTTTCTCCCTCCTCTTATTTTCACTCACTCCCACTCGTTATACATCCGTTTTGGTCACTCTCATAGTCTCACTTACCTTCATAAAAATATACCCCACTAAATACCCGACATACACTCACAAACCAAATATTTAATTATAAAAATCCCACTTTTTCACCTCTCTCAATATGGTGAGTAACTCACCATACGAACGCAATATTTGGCCTAAGTCACGCGCGAGTTTGGCATGCGTTTTGGAACTCACGATCGTGAGTTACTCACTCACAGAGAAATTCTGTTTAGTCTTAGTATCACTCAAGAACAAAAGAAAAAATAAATAAAATCTATAACATCTGTTATATCGTCTTGGGAAGCGGCTATAATGCGAAGTGACGGTGCAACTCTAAAAACAAAACACCTATGGCAAATGGTTAATGGTCCTAATGTCCTATAACACCAGCATGGACCATGGGAGCACTCTAAACTTTAAACGTGATATGGGCAACAACCCCAATAGTTATCAGAAGACAGAACTTGCATGAAATGGGCCGAAAAACACATGACTATTTGGGCTTATGATTTAAAGTTCCGGATATCCATTTATCAAGAGTCCAAGAGAACTTTCCATAATTTGAGGTTTGTACATTGCACATGGCAAATGTTACACAGTAAAACGAAAAAATATTTTTATTAATAACGATTTTGATATCTGATTTGAGAAAAATATTCTTAGCGGCACACTCAACAATCAATAAGTCGTTATTTACTTTTTTTACGAGTCACACAAACACTTTATATATTACTAGAGTGTATAGCAGCAAATAATTATACTTGCAAAATCGTGAATAAGTTTCGACCTTTGATGCAAAACATGTGTTTTTTAAAATTAATATAGTATGTGTTTGAAAAGTTGCCAAGTTTGGAATTGATCATGCTTAAGATGTATCAATTCAGATTTTAAGAGTAATCATTCACTTTTATAAGTAGTATAGAGAACATAAGCGGATCACTTTCACTCCCTAAACTACATTTTATTTCATATACAATCAAGACCAATATAACCATCTTTAGATTGACTCATATCCTTTTTGGATCGAATTGAAGTTGAGGTTATACTTTGCTTGTTGATTTGGATAGAATACTCCAAAGTTTTTCTCGAGTTGAGGTTCCTTGTTGTTCTCATCAAACATGGCAAACAAATACGTTTCTATAGCTTTTCCAGGCCTCTTAGGAGTACCCCATGGCGCGTGTGCAACCATATTCGTGTAGAAATTACGTGCATTATCAAATGTTGCTCCAAACGCACCAGCTGATGGCCATCCCGTTTCTGATATCACAATTTCTACTGAAGGTCCTCCTGCCTTCTCTAATGCTGAATAAGTTGCGTCTACCATTGCATCAAAAAGATTTTGGTATCCGTTTGCTCCATCTTGTACTACGGTCCCTGGGGATGTAAATGTTGCATAGGCAACTGATATGTCCGTTGGATTTCCTGCATAACTATCAAACAGAAACAAAGGCAACTTGGATGTAAATTAACAAAAAGACATACTTTTTATGATAACTAGTAACACACCAAAAGAAATGTACCTGAAATATGGATAGACATTGACAAGCAATGGTGCATTTATGGCTACTAAGAACCCGATGATCGGGTTAAGATAAGACATAGCATCATCCCTAAATGCACCTTGCGACGGTGGATAACTGACTCCAATCAAAGATGTGTCAACCGAAGTTGAAACTTTGATTTGATCTTTTAGTCCATAAATTGAAATGACTTCATGAATATTGGTCAAAGCAGGGTGCACCAATGGAGCGAGTGTAGTATCAGATGGCTTAACCTCATTTCCAACTGCTATATAACGAAATTTGACTTCAGGCAAGCTTGCAACATTCCTCCATACCCAATCAAATGCATTGTCACGACTTGCAGCAACGTATGCAAGATCTGAATTAGGGACCCCTATCATCAATTCAATGTTGGATCCTTTTAGTGCTTGTAGAACTTCTTGATTAGGATCATAGATTCTCATCCGCTTGATATTTTGCGACTTATATAAGCTTATGACTTGTGCTGGGGTTGGAAGATTGTTTCCAAGCAATCCATAACATACTCCAACTTGTGCTTCTGCATAGATTGACATCTTACTTATTTACATCATTCATAACTTGTATTTCATGAGTTCATATTTATATAATGCCAAATGATACAACATGGGACTAAAAGGTAAACAATGAAGTTAAAATGACACAAACATTAAAATGATATCGCACAAACATTAAAATGATCAACCAAACCAAACAAACCGTGACGACGGTCTGGCTATGACATGATTTCTTGCAAGAAAAGTCACAAATGGTGGTATTTGTACCGTTTACAACTTTAAATGTATATTAGCGTTTATATTTTGAGACTAAAAACCTCATAAACTCGCCCTCCACAGGTAACCTGAACATGAAAAAGAACCAAATGCGTACAACTTACTTGCGTCCAATGTAACTAAGAAAACAGAGAGATATGAACCTGTTTTATCTAAGAATGCAACAAGCAAACCCAAAAGAAGAAGTGCAGAAGCTATAGAAGACATAGTTAATTTGGTTGTGTAACATTAATGAGCATATGCCAATTTATATAATGAGCAAGAAACCATCAAAGAATATAAATATTCAGGCGGCTAATTCAAGATAAGATTATAGACATAGTGGCAAAAATAGTATACTTAGAGAAAACTTTTGCTTGAGCAAACTTATGATTATTTAGCAAGTTGAACTTTGTATAGTGGGAAAATAATGATAGAAGACAGATACTTGAGCCTGCTAATATGAAAATTATCAGATGGTTCCAAGTTTTAAAGGTTAGTAGCTCTCAAATAATTTTGAATCAACGAATAAACGCCGACTTTATGCATCTACAGAAGTCAACTGATCATTTCTCAAAGATCAACCCGTACGTTTAAGTGCTACGAAGTGGTAACAGTTAATATATATGTTTTTCAGTCTAGTGAATCGTACATATGAAATTTTAGACATTCAAAGAAATTTGGTGTAATATCATTATAGATAAAAGAATTGCAATTGGTGGGATGAAAACTTATAATAACACTAATGGACCACATATGCATAATATCCTTTGAATTTTACGTTTCAAGAAAAAGCTATCATTGGCATATTCATGGTATCCATTGAATATATATGCATGATAATGTATTAGCCCATCATATTCACACACAGTTCTTTAATGGCGGCCTAGCTACTTGAAGTTTTATATGCAATTGATCTGTTTCGGACAATGTTGATATCTGAACTTATATACAAGTCAAAAGTTTGTCTGGTTCTTACTTTTTAAATCACCTTGAATTATATAAAAGAAACATTTGATAAGTTTCTTGCATTTCCAAACATTCCGTTTTACTTCATACATATCCTGTATATACATACATTTCGCAAACTTCAACGAAAACAATATTGTATAATGTAAGTATGGCATGGTACCTTCAAAACAACATTGTATAATGTAAGACGAAACTAGGATTAAAAGAGAGCGGGTATTTAAAAAAAAAAAAAAAAAGAACCCAGTTTTTTTTTTTTTTTTTTTTTTTTTTTTTTTTTTTTTTTTTTTTTTTTTTTTCAATTTATTTATTTGTTTATTTTTTTGGTGACCCGATGCATTTAGGCAAAATCGAGGTTTTTAAAAAAAATTAACACTACAAAGCAAATATTCATCAGTCTCACGAGACACAGCAGGACCCCCTAGTTTCGTCACTGTGTATAATATGTAAGAGTATGAAGACTCGACTTAGCCAAGCATAAGTGCCCAAGATAATTTCCCTTGTGTTTTGTTGCAAACAACTCACAAAAGAACCAATTGGTCCGTCCTCCTAAATCCGAAACATTTGCATAACATACAATTTTCACTACATATACTACAAGTGACACTTGAATAAATATTTTCCGCTTTGTATATGGTCATATGGCTCATAGCTAGCTCTGGGAAAAGATTAACCTTGGAATAAATATGGTACCCACATTATCCCATTATCGATCACTATACAAAATTGGAGGGATAATAAAGAGATTATACCCCTGAGCAAACAAACACAGGCACTACTTTCTAACTCGGATGCCTGCTATATCTTTCAGCCCCATCTTCACCGCTGTTTTTCTAAAAAGTGCAGGCACTTTTTCTAGCCCAATAGAGTCGCAAAAACCTTTGCCTAGCTCAACAAGTGTCGTTTTATCTCTGCCTATTTCCCTTATCGAGTTATAGTATCCAAGCCAAGCGTGGTATGCTGCCTCTTTCACACTCGGGTCAATTTTCGCCATTGACTTCTCAACCTGCAAGTGACAATTTGACGCACTTTATATCCCAGCAATGAAACACATACTTCACTATGTATGAACAAAGTAATTCAAATGAGCATATAAAATATTTGGTTGTAGAACAGACCTTGACTTTCATATCGGGATCCAAATGTGGCGAAGAGAGTTTATGAATCGGAAGGTCCTTAATTTCCTGGAGAAAATACTCTTCCCATGGTGCAAGCAACAACATTCCTTCACCACCTTTGCCTTCACGTCCCGTCCTTCCAAGCCGATTTATATACTGTTCACGGTCCGTAGGGACACCCACCTAGTTCACATGGTAATTTATCAGAACACAACATATAAATATAGAAGAGACTGATATAGTGCAACATTCTCAAGAACAAAAGGGCTCATTCTTGTTACCTGAATTACCAAACTGACATCAGGATAGTTCATTCCACGAGCCGAGACGTCTGAGGTAACTAAAATTAGATTTTTTGCTTCCTTAAATTCCTCAGAAACACGAGTTCGGTAGAGTGGTGGTTTTCTAGAATGAATCTCTCTAACATTCATTCTCATCTCACGGAAAAGAGAATACATGAGTGATGTCATCATTGCTGTGGTACAGAAGAGAATGACCTGAGAAATAACAAGTTCTTGTTGTAAGTTATACAAACTTCAAGCATTCAGTATCTATAACATTAGGATCGCAACATACCTTATAATCTGGGACTTGAGCAATATGGTCCTTTAATAAACGGTGGACTATTTGAAAATGTTGTTCATGTGGCGCAATAAGTAACGATTGATTAACCTAAATCAATAACCAAATAAGTCATTCAGAAACCAGTTCTTGCTAAAAAGAAGTAAAAAAGATCCAAACAAGCTACAAATTGGTCAAAACTGGCACCCCAACAAACCTTATCATGTGTTTCTGGACCTAATCCAACTGTATTAATATAAGCATGCTCTCTTTTCAGAACAAGTTGAGATACTCGACGAACCTGCAGAAGTCAATAAAAAGCTCATCATGTTGATTCTTGTAAAGGAAAAGCTATTCAGTTATAAGCTTCCGGAAATTGAATTGAAAGGATGATGCAAACCTCCTTTGGAAGTGTTGAAGTAAAGAGTAAAGATTGCCTTTGACGAGGTAAACAATCGACAATTTTCTCCATGTCCTTCCGGAACCCGAAGTCTAATAAATGGTCAGCTTCATCAAGTATAAGCATTTTCAATTTCATCAAACGTGCAGAGAATCCAGATTTGTTCTCAATGTGATCCAGTAATCTACCAGGAGTTGCTACAATAATCTGCATAAGAAAATGTGTGTACAAGTAAACTATCCGCAAAAGTAGCTTACTTTCAAATTTGAAACATCATCGAAACGTAACAGTTAGCAAACAATCTTATATTACCTGACAAGGTTCTGTTTCTAAACGTTGCTGATCAACTTTAAATCGAGTACCTCCGACAAGAGTCTGCACACCAATTCCCTCATGGTACTTTAACAATACATTGGCTTCTGCAGCTATCTGACTTGCTAGTTCTCTTGTGGGGCATAAGATAAGAACACATATTGGTGAAATCCGTTTTGCAGCATTGCTAGCTGAAGCCTTTAAAACTGTTTCAATTGCAGGGAGCTGTTTGTGTTTAACAACATCATGTAACCAAAAAGGAAAAGCACAAGAAAGTAACAAGTCGAGCTTAAATAAGAAAAAGGATTTTCGTGTACCAAAAAAGCAGCACTTTTCCCCGTTCCAGTTTTAGCTTTGACTAAGGCATCCTTGCCTGTTAAAACCAAATTAAGAGGGATTGTTCAGTTGCAGCGTTTATATAGCAGAACCAAATAACAAATCATAAAGTTAGGGGTGCCAAACGGGTCAACCCGACCCGAACCTGATAAGGCCTTATAGGGTTGGGTTGATTCGGGTTCAACATAGCTTATTGGGTTGACCCAATAAACCCGATAGCTTAATAGGGTCGGGTTAGGGTCCTAATTAGTTTGTTATCGGGTTGACCTGATAAACCCGATAAGATACAATCTTTTATATAAAAGAATTACATCATTTCAGAGTGATTTTGCCAAAACAATCTTACTGGGAAAAAAATTGAACCAATTAGATTGCTCGATTTTGACACATAGGCAAAATCGTGCGATGTGATTGGTTAATAAAAAGTCAAAATTGAATTGAGTTTGGTCAAAATTGAGAAAAATCGCGAAGCAGGTAAAAAACGCCAAAAAACATGTGTCAAAAATGTGATAAAAAAAACTTCTAAAAAGCGGAGCTGAACAACTATGTGTCAAATATATGTGTCAATTACAGGTATGTAAATTGTTAAAAGAACATAGCGTTTGGAATTGTAGAACTATATAGATATGACCGTGGATTTTTCTGGTGCTGTTTTGTGACTAAGAGATGTTTTGGAGCATTTTCTGTTTTATCACTTTACCGATTTTCTGGTTTTTTTGCTGTTATGTTTAGTGTTTTATGCGAGTATAAATACAGTAGCACCTAAACATGGCCCGAACACTATTTGCGTTGTGATTGGAAACACATAAGATGACCCATCTATATTTTATGACTATAATAGCTCAAACGACCTAAGTGTCTTGACAGCTGCGCAAGACATACCAGGTGAATTTCAGTTAAGTAGTTTCTTGGTACTCAAATAACCATAGTGTCTTGACAGAGGCATGAAAGTACTGAATATATAACTTAAGCTTTTTCTTACAATATGGATTTGAAGAACTGACACCTTTGAGGGCCTAAAGTTTTACCTAACTTTTGTTAAGATACTATTATTGGACTTTCAGTGCTTTCGGTTTTCTTAATATATACTTGCATTTTTGTTGTGAAAGGTTAGAAAAATACTATCTGAATGGTTAAAATAGGATTTCACAAAAAAATTTGCTTTAACTGTTTGCAAAAACTATAACCACATATATTTGTGTTGTTGAACAGGGAGCGAGCTTCTTTATCGGGAGTTCAAGTTCTTCCACTGCAGCAGTTTGGCAGCTGAGGATCAGAAGTCACTACCAAATTAGATACCCAAAAGGATACTTACATTCTGGTATGTTGTATTTTTATTAAATAAATACTTTAACTACATGGACACCCAATTAACAAGACCAATTTACACCCATATTAGATGGATCTATTCCTAGCATCTATTGTTACTCAGCACAATACCAGAAATCACTGGTATAGAGGCATTGGTGATATAGCAACGAATTCGGTAACAAGGTCAACACCTTATCGGCTAAACAAAATATAGTGCTAAATTGCTAAGATTTAAGTTGATATTCAACAATTTAGCGAGAGAATAATTAGGCAGGATAGAACTCATACCCTCAAGGCAAGTAGTTATCGTAGCATCTTGAACCTTCGTCATTTGCACATACCCTGCTAAAGTAAGAGCCTTTATCGTCAATGGAGATACATCACACTCATCAAACCTGAAAACAGAACAACCCTTTTAATAATTCACCAAATTATCGACACTATTTGCTTTAGCAGTTCCATCTCACTAAAGCCATACCTCTTAGTACTAAGAATCGTGTCATCGTCATCACCCGCTTCATTCTCAATCTCAGCCATCTTCCTCTTATTAAGCTCATTCCGAATCGCTTGCACATATAACGACACATCATCCTCTTGTTCCGCCATCTGCAAAGGTATCCTCTTCGTCTTAATGTCATATTTCCCCAACGCCGCACTACTCATCATCACCTTCTTCCCTCTCCCATTCCCCTTCCCCTCCCCCACCCCCTCTTCCTCATCACCCGATAACCCAACCAAGCTCAACCGCGGCCCCCTCATATCCCCACCCTTAGTTTTTGTCGCCAAAAAACCCATTTCCTCATCGGAACTACTATCGCTCTCATCACTATCATTTCTCCCATTACTAAACCTCATCGCCCTACCCGAATAACACCTAACATTCCCCAAACTACAAACCGAAAACCCCCTCCTATTTTGACCCGAAAGAAGTCCACGAACATTAACCGGCCTATGACCCGCCTCAATCCTCCTCATTTCCCTCACATCACTCGCGTTTACCGGTCCATCGTCCTCGTTCCACAAATCCTCAGCACCTGGCTTCATAAACCTATCAGCTAAAGTCTTAACATGTTCTTTAGGCGACAACGGCTTAAAATTCTGAGCATTTGGTGAAGTGGTACCATCTGGGTCATGGGTAAGTTTGGAACGTATCTCGGAGAGAACGCGGGCCTCGTAAAGCTGTTTTTCTTGGTCTAAGAGACGCTTTTCTTTGTCTCTGGCTTGTTTTTCATGGAGACGTTTCCATTGCCATTTGTTAAGGCCACCTGGGAATGTTCTTGGCCCGCCGCCCATGTGGCGGAGGATGGTGAGGCTGTGGTGGTGGGTTTTGGAACGGTGGATCAAGATTAGTAGGGATGATGTGTTCATTTTTTGAAAATGGGGTTAGGGTTTAAGGTTTTTGATTATTTGGGGGTTTTGTGTTTTGAGGTTTGGTTGTTTTTTGTTGGTTTTATGTTTTTGGTACTTCATGTTATGGTCTTTGTTATTTACTAACATTATTTATGTGTTTTGAGGTTTGGTTGTTTTTTGTTGGTTTAGAGACTCGTTCGGTGCAACATTTTATAGGCATAATTTGGTGCCTATAATCGCGCTATACTTCACTGTTTGGGTGCATTATAGGCGCTATAGGCATCATGTTGCGGCTATAACGGCCGGTTTGTATGCGCGTTTTTTTTTTTTTTTTTTTTTTTTTAAGTGTAAAGGGGTTTTTTTTTTGTGGCGTGTTATAAAAAAGCTATTGAGAGGGTGTTTGTGAGGTTTTATATTATAGAAATGTTGTAGGGTAAAGGCTGACGTTGTGCGCCTATAACTTGACAGGTAACACCGGCTGCATCTAGCACCTCTTAGTAGTGACGTAGCTGTTTCTTTTAAAAAATCGTTATGTTACATAATTAATTCTAATTATAAAATGTAAAATAATGAAAATCTAACGCTAAATCCTTTTTTTACTGTTTTAAATAAGAGCGTCTGTATAAAATCTAAGTTTTATACTTTCTTGTCAAAGAAACATTATATTATAAACGTTAAAAGCTGTATGCCAATCGTCCCAATATAACCAATCGCCAAGCCTTTATATGTGATATTAGTATTTATTTAATTCTTAATTAACAGAGATAGCATCTAATTGCAAGTTATGTGTTTGGGTTTTAGTAAATATTGGGAATGACAATTAAAATATAAGACACATGGTTTGTTTTTTTTATATAAAGAATCTACTTTATGAAAAAGGTTTTTGAGTTTGTGTGCAACATTTAATTTGATACATGCCATCTAATCCATTCATTCACTAGAAAGCTTTTAGCTTTATTTTTATCAAAATTCTAAATCACAAAATGTGTTAATGGTTCATTCACCTCACCCAAAAAGTGAGTATTCTAACTACACATGTTACTAGACTCGAATGGCAAAGATATAAAAAAATCAAAAGTAATTGCAAAATCGTCTATGCATTTTGGTCAAATTGAAGTTTCAATCTTAATTTTTTTTTTAAATACACTTGCCATCAATGTGAGGAACTTAAAATTGCACTCTTCTTTTGTGATTAAAATTAAATTACTAAATTGCCCTCACTAGGATAGGAAGACGAAGATGTTAGTTTAGTAATTTAACTTTAGCCATGGATAATTTTCATCACAAAGACAATAAGCGCACTTGTGAAAGAATAGAGATTAAACCTGCAATTTGATCAAACCATAAAGATGAAGTTTACAATTTACTTAAAAATCAATGTAGTATTAAGTTCAAGGACCAATTGTGTAATTGTTGAGTAACTATTTAATGACCCTGACCTCTCACATTTCACATACTCACATTAAACTAGTAGCACACCTCGTTGAAATGTCGTCAAAAAGGTACTCATAGCTTTAGTCATACATTAAATCCTTAAAATATCTTTGTTTTGAAATCCCTTAACTATTTTTTCTGTTATTCATCTGTTTTTTTAGGATAGCTGTGGTTACGGGTGGAAACAAAGGTATTGGTTTAGAAATATGCAGACAGTTGGCTGATCAAGTTGTCGTGGTGTTGACTGCTAGAGACCAGAAGCTCGGTGAGGATGCTGTAGAAAAACTGCACGAGTCCGGTTTACGAGATGTCGTTTTTCATCAGCTCGATGTCACTGATTCGACTAGTATTGCTTCCTTGGCAAATTTCATAGATGCTCAGTTCGGAAAACTGGATATATTGGTAACAAATCAAATCCCATGTTTTTTTTTTTTGTATTTGAATATTTAGGGGGGGTGTTTGTGTAACAACCCCGTGGTTCCGCATTGATATCTGTATGAGATAAGCACTTCCATCATCGCTTTTAGTTAAGCTATAATGATATCCAAGCAATCCATTGATTTCAGCTCCAAGACGTTATAATTTGGATAGTTATAATGAGTGGCTCTAAATAAGCTAGCAGATTAAACAGTTTTATCCAAACACTTGAATTTAGTTATTGCTTAAAAATTAAGCACTATAAATTAGTGTTGGTGGTTCCATACAACTTTTGCTGCAACATTAACATATGAAATAGAGTTGATTGATAGGGATTAGTTTTTTCTTTTCTTTCTATATTTAGGAAGTGTGAAAATGCCATTTATTACTTGTAAAAGTCACTTTTGTTAAACCCTGTGATATGTAGCTGGAAGGTGAAACTATTTTCGACAGGACAGAGATTATTTTAGACACAATTGTAACTACTAGACCCTCTTTAGCTTAATGACTAATGGTTTTGCACCATCTGTATATAACAGGTGAACAATGCTGGAGTCGCTAGTACTGTCGTTGATGAGGCCTCGTTTTGGAGCATAGACCTTCCAAGTGAGGTAAGCCTTGTTTATGAAAAGAAGCATGGTCTTTTTGAAACTAAGTGAGCAAGGTTATTTTTAAATAAGAATTTTATTAATTTCTTTTTTACTGTGATTTAGGTAATTGATGAAGAGAAAAAGAAATCCAGAAAAGTTGTAACACAATCGTTTGAAGGAGCCCGAAGGTGCTTGGAAACAAATTACTATGGAGCTAAGCATGTCACTCAAGCTTTGCTACCACTTCTTCTTAAATCCGACTCTCCGAGAATAGTCAACATCTCATCCAAATTGGGTCAACTAGAAGTAATATTACCTTTCCTCATCTATCCAACTTTATATGTACAAACTGCAAAGTATTAAGCAAAATATGTTGTTCTTATAGAACGTTCAAGACGAAAGTGCAAGGAAGATTTTGAGTGATGTTGATGGACTCACAGAGGAGCTCGTGGATAAGGTCGTGAGTGAGTATCTCAATGATGTTAAAGATCAGGACTTGTTGGAAAAGAAAGGGTGGACCAGTAATGTTTCCGGCTATATTGTCTCTAAAGCCGCTCTTAACGCCTACACAAGGGTTCTGGCCAAGAACTATCCGTCTATTTATGCAAATGCAATTAGTCCTGGCTTTGTTGCGACAGATATGACATACTTTAAAGGAACTTTCACTGTTGAAGAAGGAGCTAGAGGGCCTGTGAGACTTGCTTTGCTCCCTGATGGTGGCCCCTCGGGTCAATACTTTTGGCAGATGAATGACTCCACATTTTGATACGAAGTATTATTGAAATGCTTTATGTAGCTTGGAGATATTTATATACTCTTGAAACCCAAAAGTTGGATTAATTTCAACTGCTGTAATAGCTATAAATAATCATTTAAGTTTTCAGCTTGTTACAATAAATTTACCTGTAACGTAATAAATTCTCAGAGCCGTCTCGTGGATTTCGGTGGCCCTGTTCCATAACTACACGGAGGCCCCCTACATACAAAAAGTAAACGTATAATAAAAACATCCATCAATAATACGTAAAAGGTGTTAAGTACTAAGATTCCAAAAACATTGAAACAATGGTTCTAAAAGAAATGGTTAACCGGGTTACAAGCATTCAAATTAACTATTTAAATAGTGCGATTCTTCTAGCATTTTTAGAAGCAAAGTTGTTAATTAGATCATTATAGTTAACACTCACTAATATGTTATTCTCAATAGAAGTAAATAACTAATCTAACTAATAAGTAGCTAAACACTTAACAATTATAGCTTAGAACATAAAACGTTGAACCATAAAAACCAAAAAATTTAATAAAAAGTAAAATAAATAAATAAATAAATAATTAATTAATGAAAATAAAATACTAGTTTGAAATAGGGGTGTTCACGGTTAAGTTAATTAACCGAATAAACCGAAAACCGAACCGAACCGAACCGAAATAAAACCGAACCGAATTAAAAATTCGGTTTTCGGTTCGGATATGGGTTTAGCTATCTGAACCGAAAACCGAACCGAAAACTGAATTTATATAAATATATATATTTTTTATATATTTATATTATTTTAAATATAAAAAATATCCATTAAAATTTTATACTAATATAAAAAAAACACTTTTTTATGCTTGAAATATTTTTTTTGCTAAAAATATATATAATTAAATTCAAAAAAAAATATAAATAGTGTAATTTAAGTAAAATATTCGGTTTTCGGTTTTGACCCATAACCGAACCGAACTTCGGTTCGGTTCTTGGTTATAAATATTTTCGGTTCGGTTCGGTTTTCAGTTATGACCCAAAATTTTTTTTTACCGAACAACCCGAACCGAATAAACCGATTAACCGATAACCGAACCGATGAACACCCCTAGTTTGAAACATTACCTAATTGATACTTTTGCACATATTGGGCCTTTGCCCTTACTGGTTTGGCACCATAAAACGAAAGTCATATTCAATTATGATACTACTTGTTACTCAATGTTTTATAGAAAGTATTATTGTATTGGGATAAAATATAATCCAACCTATATAAAACACAAGTGTGATTGCTATTTTTAGAGGCAATAAATCACCTCAAAACTCTAAAAAAATGACATGTGGAAACCACACCATTAATAGAAAGATTTCAAAAATCATTTAAATAAAAATCGTGAGAAAAAAAAGGGAGACAATTCTGAAAAATAAAGCATAAGCAATCCCTAAACAATCGCACAAAATCAAACGATTTCCATTCATGATTCGAAATTCAAACTAATTACTCTAAATCTTCAATACTTATTCAAAAATTCAAAATCCCCTAATTCAAAAACACACACGCAAACATACACTAATTTGAAATATGTAACGATCAAGTTTAAAATCATTATAGGTTATCATCTCAAGTGATTCGATGATAAAAATTGATGAAATTTGATTGATGATAATATGTTTGGCTTCAAACCCTTGCCAGACGGACAAAAGGTATTCAATATATGAATCCCCTTATATTCTTCTCATAAGGTAATGTGTTGATTTATAACAGGTAACGATTTGTATTAATTTGTTTGTTTTAAGCACTAACTAAAGTGTTTGAGGAATTTTGTATTGAAGATATTTACATTGATTTTCAATGTTGAATGTTTAATTATGATTTATTCAGTTATCAAGGGTTTGATGGAAAATACGGCACGTGTTCGATGAAATGCCTCAAAACAAAGGTAGATTTTTTTTCCCGTATATGATGTCGAATTCAGTTTATTTGGTTCAAATTAGAAGGATTTTTGTTAGAATTGTGACTTGGTATCATTAACTTTTGTTAAACTTGATTAATGTTATTATCAGTTTGTGCATTTGTTTAATGGCAACATTAACAACCAATTGGTTAGTATCGTATATTGAACTACTACTTTTTTAGTGAACCGGCTTTAGCGGTGACTCGAGTAAACTATGAAGAAATGATTATAGTTTTAACTTTTGTAGTGTAGTAATAACATGTATAAAGTATTTGTAAAGGAGTGGCAGGCTTACAGTACCCGTAGTGGAAATAAATCTAATTATTGTGGATCGCAAAATGTGGAAAGACAAGGTAGACGGGTGGGTGAATTCTACACAAAAGATGGCCGCTAAATAAACGAAACAAATTTTTATACCATTTTTCGAGGGTAAAAATTATACTAATTGTTAAAGAAACTTCAATGTCATGAATAGCAAGTTCAAAAGCTACCCCTTAGTTAACGAATCATTCTATTCTTGATGAAGAGGAAGGCATACCTTCACCTCCTCCAGACGATTTAGCATTTTTTAACCCTCACTCAATGTCATTGGCTCTCAGAAGTTTTTTTGATGGCGTGGATGATTATGGAAGTGAGTTGAATTTGTACACCTAGTTACTTATTATATCATTTCGCTATTCAATGTTATATTGAATTGCCATTTCAAATATTGTTTCAGATCCTACAAAAAGTGCAGCATTAAACAAGAACCTTAGTGATGGTGGAAAACTGCCAGTTGAGAGGCTAAACATTACCAAGTAGAAACAACAGAGGCGTGTATGAGCTTGGTCTTACTCTAGGCAAAGAGGTTGGTTTTCAAGTTAGGCATGACAAGAGTAGTTGTGACAGTTGTTCCATTAACTTTATGATTGATTTAACATTGCTTCGAAAGTTGCAGGTTTCTATTTTTCCCTCTTCTTTTAGTATGTAGTTTGTAGCTTTGAATAAGTATGTGATACTGAAGCGGTTGATATCATTTTCATATTGCAGAATGATTTTTTTTGTTGAAGCAATACTCCACAATAATATTGGATGAAGCTCATGAAAGGAGTCTGAGTAGACACATATGTATCGGGATGCTATCTCACATTACAGATAGTAAAACGCCATGTAAGTTAGCTTTAGCCTTATACTACATTTATCTCATTAAACTTGATAGATTTAGCCATACCTCACATTACATTACAATGCCATGTTTTAGAAGTGATTGATATGAATTCATGAATCAAGGCCATGTCTGTATCACATTGCGTCTATTAGATATCCAAATTGCAAGATGAAAATAAAGCACTTGATCGACTGAGTAATTCTAAAGAAACTTCTCAATAAAGCATTTGATCGATTGTGTAATATATGTATCATAAGAGGGTGTTTAGGATTGCTCAATTTAGGCTTATCAACATTATTAAATAAGCAAGTTTGGTGTTTGGGTAAAAAGATAGTTGTTTGTTCACTTTAAAAGGATAGTATATACATGGAGACATGTTGAAACTTAAGGATCACTAGATTGAGAATCAGGGGAGTAGATATAATTACACAAATTTTATTGTTAACAGAGGTTTGTTTTCATTTCGTGTCCAACTTCATCAGACCTAATATCATGGTCCTTGCCATTGTTATGCCAAGTGGATATATTAGCGTATAGCAGGAAACCACATGGTTAGTGTTTAACTGAAGATTATACTCCATGATGCTCAATGTTTTCATTTGACATATTTTGCTTAGTAGCAGTTCAGTAGAATTGGTTTAAACTAAGTAAATTGTTCCTTCTCCTTTTTTTATTCATTTTGCATAAATTTAGCATAGTTTCTACTGTAAGATTCTTGAGCAACTTATATGGAATGACTAAATACAAACTTGATTATAAATAAGTGAAATACTAATAAGAGGGTGTTTGTTAAGCTTATTTATGGGTTTATACAGGTTTTTATGTCATGGTAAGCCAAAAAATTGAGCTTACAAAATATGAGCCCAAAAATTGATAAATACATAAGGCCACAAATAAGCTAAAAGAAAAATCCCCTAATTTGATTTTAACTTAACACTTATTGATGTTGATGCATGTTGGTTGCATTTTGACCTTATTTTCTAATCTATGGCAGGTGGTTTCTACAGGAAACGACGCTAACATGATGAATACTTTCGATGACAATAATAGGAAAGAGGTGGAAAAGTTTGATCAAGAGCATGACGTTCTGTGGAGACCGCTTCTTCCTAAAGCAGCATATTTGCATCTAAAAGAATCAGGCGCCGGTTTCCACCTTAAGGTTTGCTAGCTCATGTAATCACGATAGCATGTAGTCACTAAGCATCATTAGGATATATCATTTACTTTTACAAACATGAGACTAACCAAAAACTTACGGAAGTCGTTATCCAACTTCGAAAGGAATTTCCTTTGGCTGCCATCACTTATGTTGATATCTATATTGTCAAGTATTCACTCATTCCACAAGTTCAAAAGCTCAGTAAGTTTGTATATTTGCAGGTTATGTCATAGTAGAATCATTTGGCGTGTTTCACGATTAAGTGATTAACCAATTTTTTTTTACAGTTCACATTTATATTCATGTCTGAGTATAATGGGACAGGATGTGGTGATCCATTTTTTGGTGTGTTGAAGGTACAGAGTAAGGTACAACTTTGACAATGCAAGAAGATGTAGCGAACAGACGCGGTGAATGGTAAAAAAAATGTTGGTTGCAAACTCTTGCGAAGATTCATCATCGATTGTTTGGGATTGGATTAACTTCACAAAGGCAACTAACAAACAAATATATGATCAGGTTATTGATGGGGAGTTTGTTAATCCACTGGTTCCATTAAAGATGACTTGTCATCACGACAGTATTAAGTTTCAGAATGCCCCAAAGTAAACTAATTTAGTCTAATTAATTCATAATTTGTTGGCTTTTTTTATTATTATTATATATACAGATATCAGTTATAAAATTGCTCAGATATTTTTAGTTTTTCTTATGTTTCCATTGTATTATGACCTGCAAATGTCATTTTAGTGGTTAGTTTTCATGTTTTTTTTTGTTTTTTTGTTTTTGTAAAGTATCATTTTAAGAAGTGTTGGTCGTATTCCTACAAAACTGTTATGGAAATGTTGAGAGACGGGTTATTTGGTTGGAGATTTTGAAATCAATATGGAAAAAGATTATTTCTTGAGGAAATACGACAAGAACATGAAACGTGAAGATCTCATCACCAGCAAGGCTAAGCCCAATGATTGTGCTAATCAGGTCCTAAACGTCGTTAAATGTCTTGAAATATGGTACTAAATATACTGAACTTTATGATGATGTATTGATGTAATAATATAACCTGTGTAATACACCAATGTATGAACTATTTTTTCTATTACTTAACAAAAAAAGAATTTTATAGTTTATCGGTATCTTGATTCGTGTATTTAGCTTCTTGAGTTTTGTAAATTTAAATTTATTTAGCTGACCTTATATTTGTGTGCAACAATACTATGGAAATTAACACACGCAACACTTGAGGTAACAGGCCTTGATCAAAGTTAGATAACGAATATGTGTATTAAAGTATATATCATGCCTGAAGAATTCGTTTCGGTTTTTTAAATTACCTTTTATTTCCGTTATGAACTTCCAGCGCCATATGGTTTAGGGATTGTGGACTTGTGGTTGCTAATGATATACTATCATGAAAAAAAAACACACCCCAAAAAACGAAGCAAAAAATCCTGCCGTAGCGCGCAGGCTTAGCAATTCGTGTCATACAAACGTCATTTATCTGTCAATATTTTGTTGCGACAGGGACATCAACTACCATGATGAAACCACTAATGTTATCTCTTGCATAGACTTTAAACATTTTTTTTTTCTTTTTTGGTTTGGGTATTCATACATTGTTTTTGTTATTCCTTAAACACAGTTTGTATTTTTATATATTAGTGTAAGTCATTAGATATTTGTTATGGTCTTCATTAAAATAATTTCATAAAGCTAGCCCGCCCATCGGGCGGGTCTTGAAGCTATATATGTATATAACAAATGTTTCCAACTATTGGTGGCCCGTTCCTTTGTGTGGCCTTGTGCCATCGCACATGTGGAACACCTTTCTAGCCGGCCTTGTAAATTCTGATGGTGCGATTGATTTGCTACCTAAACTCACTATTGGTATGGATTTTATAAGAGGGTGATATGAAATCAATTGTATCATTGTCATTCCTTATGTTTGGTATGAGACTTATAATACTGGTATCATATGTGTGAGTCCTATTCAAATTATATAATAGTAAAAAATATACATTATATATTTATACCACACATGGTTGGGCCACATTCAACTTATAAAATAAACAAAAATATAAAGTGGGGGTATCTTAGTTGGAATGAGATATAAACCCACCTCTCCACCCTAGAATGGATTTATGATTGTCATTTGTGATTTTTACTACCATTCATATCTACCAAACAATTTTATTTGAAATAAATCAATTCCTTCATTCCAAAACCCATCTACTAAACAAGTTACATGAGAATTCCACCATTTTAAGACTCCTTTGCTATGCTTTTTCATACATAAAAACTGGGCTATATTCAAGAGTCCAATATCATCACCAATTGAAATACTAAAGTGCTTTTAGTTAGTATTACTTATAAGTTTAAACATATCTATACTACTATATAATGCATTTGCGACAATTCTATAATTAGAATGACTTAAAATTCAGACTTTTACTTGTTTATTATGGAAAGATTTCAAAATTAATTTGTTAGGAAGCAAGTTGATTAGGAAGTTTGTTAGGAAGTGATTGGTTGTTCAAACTAAAATGATTTGGCTTAACTATTGCTAATATTTCTACTTATAAAGCATGAAGACAACTAAACATGTAACCAAATAACGCAAAATATAATCACACGGTACCCGCCGCCGCCGCATTGCGCGGGTACCGTTCTAGTTTACTTATGGAATACACATGAGGACCATGACCAGCTGAAATATAGACTCATACCAAGTAAGGTCCTCACTTTTTAAAAGGTTGGCGTGACCACTTAAGATTGTTTGCACCTAGCAAGAATTGCACTTGAGACCTCACACATTTTAGCGTGGTGTGCAAATCACCCGTTTACTATTGCTACGAAATACGTTGTTTCCGCCTTATAACCAAAATATGTGTCATGGAAGAAAACGAACATACAAAGTTATAAACCAAGGGTGTGTTTGGTATGAGGGATTATGTGAGATCCGGGATGGATTGCGTTGAGAAGAGATGTTTGGTTGCCATAAATGAGTCTCGGGTGTAGGTATCAAATATCTTCTATATGTATATTGTCTGGTTTGGATGCTAGCTTCACTTTTTCTTATCTAGAAATTCATGCATTGCATTTTCAACATACCACTTTGATGCTTTATTAAATTTGCCATCTTTATTGACTTTTTAATCATAAAAGTATTGGAGTATATATATTTTCAATCCAACCGTTAGTTACCATTTGGATTATAGGTTTTCGTCAATAGGATAGGTTTAGGCATGATAAAAGTACTCATTTAGCATATAGATATAGGATTTGAATATGTTCATCATGTCTAAATATTTGGATTGCTATTAAAGCCTAGCCACCCATCTTGGTTTACGAGCATAACAACATTATTGACTTGGTTTTATTCTCAGCCTCATTTTCATTTTTATTTCTTTTATTTTTTTGTTATTTTTTAATATAAATATACAAAATCCTAATCATATTCCAAATCATAATCTAAAGCCTCTAACAAAACAAACGCACCCTTAATTACACCCAAATTCAAATTCAAATACAAATCTTAATCCAAAACACATACATAAACCAAACGGACCCTAAATATATCCAAATTTAAATCCTAGACAAATACAAATCCAAATTCAAGGCCAAATCCAAATCCTTTCACAAACCAAATGCACCAATTAGACTTTTTATATTAAAATGATGAGTAAGGTTCAATTTCTAGCCAAAATTGGTATGAAAAATAAATATTTTAATTCGACAATATTGAAAGTATTTTTTATTTAGAACGGTAATTTTTTCGCATCTATACCACCTATCTCACAATATATTTGACAAATGCCTCCATAAAGGCTTAACTCACAACCTTTAAGTTGATGGGCAACTCGCATACCACTAGACCAAAGTCCTTGAGTGACAATATTGAAAGTATAAAGTAGACCTCTCATGCTAAAAAAGGTTGATAAACAGAGAAAGGCTTTCTAAATAATGTTGAGATTGTAAGTAGAAAATGTTGAAATAAGATATGTTATTATATATATATATATATATATATATATATATATATATATATATATATATATATATATATATATATATATATATATATATATATATATATAGGGGCGCGTTATATGCAGTACCAATATTAAATACAGTACTTTACAGTACTATTTTGACCAATAGGAATTTAGTATTAATAAACATTTTTATTTAATTGAAAAGGGCATAATAGTCAAACATATTTTCTCCTTTTTTATTGAAAAACGTTTTTTAATTTCCTTAATTATTGGATTTTCTTTTCTTTTTTTTTTTTTTTTTTTTTTTTTTTTGTAAGTAATATACATGTTTTCAGAAAAATGAGGTGCATATGTGTTTTTTTTAAAATATTTTAAATTTACATATGTTTCTTGCGTAAAATTGTCTAAACATCAAACTTGTATTGCTTAAAATGGTAATTGCACATATGTTTCTAGTGCATCTTCTTTAATCTTCGGCATTTATAACTAAAAACATAAATAAATACATGAAATCTATAAATTTATAACAAACAAAAAACACGAATAGTATACACAAAAATTGAGCTCGAATGAAACATAACTCAAATACAAATGTAACTTGTTGAATATAGTTGTGCGCGTTCAAAAACATGTGTGCACTCTTCCAAGAACATATGTGCACTCTTCTAAGAACATACGTGCACGCCTCATTTTGTCATCAAATTCGTTAAAACATAGATGCACGTTGCACTTGCGTCTTTACATCTTTATCATAATCAACTTTTTTTTTTTTTTTTTTCATAAATGACGTACTTGATGAAAACACATGTGTAATGGTCGGATCAGTACCTGAAATACAAACAATTATTATAATTTTTATTATGAACACTCGAAAACATGTATGCACAATCTAAACACATAGGTACAAGTTAAAACATATATGCTTACATATTTCCTTGATCCGTAAAACACATATGCACATACCAGGAATGCATTGCATTACGTAACTAATGTAGAAATATTAAACTAAGTACTAATAGAATAAAATATTTTAGCAAAACAGTTCCAATCTCCTAGATCCTATTGTTTAAAGTTTTGGCCAACTACATAAAAAAGATATAATTGTTTACATCTTTACTTTACCTTGGCAACAAAAATCGATTTTAAATACATCTATCTTTGAATCCACATGTGACGCAAACAACAAAGAAATTAAATTAAATAGTACCTCTTGCAAGATTTAATTAATTGGGAAACGAATCAAAAACATATATTAGATTTTCAAATGAAACATTATTGATCAATTTATTCACTCAAAATGGATCTGAGCTTTCTTAACAATTTAGTTTATCTCTACAAATTAAAACCAATATTGGGATGAAGATTTATGATGATTTTTCTGATCCGAAAACAAAACATAATTGGATTTCGAAAAGTAAAACAATTTTAAAAATATCATAAACATACCTCATTTTTGGACGAAAGATCTCATATGATGACAGGTTTGGAGAACTTGAGAAAACGAAGGATGGTAGCAGAACCAATACTCATACCAGGAATCACGATCCTTCAAAGGGTGATGAAAGGGATGTGAACATGGTGGTAACGGCGGCTGATTTAATGATTAGGGTTAGATTTGAGAGGTTGTGGAAAGAGGGCTGTAACATTGGGTGAGATGAAAAGATCTGAGAATTTAGTTTCTGTGAATATAATTATACCAGTTATTGGACGGTTTTTAAATTACATAAAAGTATAGTCCCCAAAATACCCTTTCAGGCTTTTGTTTAATTGAAAAAAAATCCTCTATCTTTTCTTTAATTGCAATTTTGGCACTTTTAATCTTGTCCTTTGATTAATTCATCCAATGGCCCAGATTTAATTTAAATGGTACTGTAAAGTACTGTATCTAATATTGGTACTGTATAGAATACAACACTATATATATATATATATATATATATATATATATATATATATATATATATATATATATATATATATATATATATATATATACATACTACATGGAAAAAACGACAAATGTAAAACCAATATAAAGCATTTTCTATGCAAAAATGAGTATCATCGAACTTGCAATGAACCAATAATGGTCAATAAATTGACATTTTTAATTATATTCACACTATGATAACTAAGTGTATAATATAATACAATTAAAAAAAAGATCCATATCAAAGAAAAATCTTTTTAAATGATAAAATATTGTATAGAGGAAACATTTTTACCTTTCATTGTTTATTTAAGTCGATTATTTACAAAAGGACAAACAAAAGTACTTGGTTGGGAGAATCAATTTAAAAGAGGCTTTTGCTTTCTTCCTAGCTCCTCATATCAAGTTTCCTTTCCTTCTCTAATCAAGAATTACAAGTCAAACACCAAAAAGGTAAGATTTTTGTCATCAACAAAAATTATTAGCAATATTAACATCTCTATGGCTTTTTGCTATATTGTTATTCTTATCTTTACAAAATTTTAATCATCATTTATGTTACTTAACTTTGTATATGGTTCTGTCATGTCATAGCTTAAGATGTCATCTGCAACCGAGAAAGATGTTTCGACCGAGAAAAGGTATAGTATATCGCATGATCCACTGGCGGACCATAACAAAGAGTCATCAGGTTCATTTCATAAAAAATACCGAAAATCCTAACCAAAAAATTAAGTATCAGGTTCATTTTAGAAAAATCGTTATATTTAACATAATTTTACACTACACAAGAAAAATCCGTGGGTTCCGTGCACCCCCGGAACCCCCCTCGGTCCGCCCCTAGAATGATCATTCATAATGCATTTTTAATAAAAAATATGAGTCATATCACGAGCTTGATTTTTGTTTGTTACCATTTCTAGAGTTGCACTTGTCACAGGAGGAAACAAAGGTATCGGGCTCGAGATATGTCGTCAGTTGGCCTCAAACGACATCAAAGTCATACTAACTGCGAGAAATGAGAGTCGTGGTATAGAAGCTATCGAAAAGCTCAAAGTTTCTGGTCCTCTAGATGTTGTTTTTCATCAACTTGATGTTAAAGACCCATCCAGTATTGCTAGATTGGCCAAATATGTCGAATCACAGTTCAAAAAACTCGATATCTTGGTGAGATTTTTGTTACAATATAATTTGCTGAACTGATTAATAATGACCTGCACACAGGCCTTAGCGGGGTTATAGTAATATATCATTTACAAGATACATGATTAGTTTAGTTATAATTCTTATATTTTATTATCTAGCTGTTGATTATATATAACACTCAATCGTGGTTTATCATATGATAGAAAATATATTAGTAGTTGACATTATGCATACAAGAAATTTCTTATGTTTTTTTTTGTTTATTTTTTATTAGGACGAGGTTAATTGCATGAAAATATATCTAACTTGTTTATTTTTTTTTTTATAAATCTGTCAGCCAATTATTTTCTTCTTGGTCTATGTAGCATATTTTGAATTCGGTCTTTTTGATGTATCGTATGATTAGTTGTGTGTATTATTTAACGATTTTACCCTTAATTTATACACTTAAATTTAACAGAAAGAGGAGTAAATCGGTCAAATAATACACAAAATTGGTCATATGAAAAATAAAATAAAATAAATGAAAAATATGCTACATAAATCTATTAAAAAATAATAAAAAAAAAATAAAAATAAATTTGGCTATACATAACTAAAAAAATTGTTATATACATTTCCGTTCAATTAACCTTTTTTGTATATTCAGGTGAATAATGCGGGTGAGAGTGGAATAATCGTACGCGAAGATGAATTTAGAGCTTTCAAGGATGGAGCAGGTTATGTAAGTACATATATACACGACCACGACCTATTTATTTCTAGATATTTTATACTTATAACGTGACTATAAACATTCCAATAAAGGTTATGTTTGAGAAAAAAACTTGTTCTAATAAGTTGGTTTATTTGCTAATACATGTGGTTATTATTAGAATACAAACTTTTAATTGAAATACTAATACTTTAGACATAACTCTATTTTAGTTTTAGGGCTTATGTATATTTCTGTTATTTTTTTTTCTAATTTAAAAAGCTATCTTATTTAATAGAGAGTTCTATATGATTTTGAGCTTTTCGTGTACGTGTTGAAAAACATGAGCAGGTCTTTCTACACATGTTACAAAGTTTTGGATTTGGGCATTTGTGATATTTTGTTCATGCAATGACTATATTTTACCTTTTGCTGTTAATAAGGAGGTAGAAAATGTAAAGATAAAATTGCACAAAATATATACAAAGGTTGAAATTTAAAAATATGGATATATAATAGAAAAAAAGTTACTTCTGGAAAGTGTATAATGAATCAGTTAAAACGGAAAAAAGACAGTTAATATGTATCTAAATGCCAACTTTACAACAATTGAACATGATATCTTGTGTTGTTTGGTCAGAATGAAGTGTATGATGAAAATGCACACCTCTTAACTGAGATTATTGAGCAACCACACCATTTGGGAGAAGAATGCATCAAAACAAATTATTACGGAACTAAAGGAGTAACGGAAGCGTTTCTCCCCCTCCTCCAGCTCTCTAAATCGCCGAGAATCGTGAATGTTTCCTCAAACTATGGAGAACTACAAGTTAGTAATGATATTTTTCTTTTGCATATGTTAAAATGAATGAGGCTAACTTCTAGCTTGTTCATTCTTATTTTTAGTGTCTACCCAATGAAAAGCTAAAAAAAGAGCTCCAAGATATTGAACACCTTACTAGTGAAAGAATCGATGAGATTATCCAATGGTTTTTGAGAGACCTTAAAGCTAATAAGTTGCTAGAAAATGGGTGGCCTCTAACCGTAGGTGCTTATAAAATTTCAAAAATCGCGGTTAATGCATACACAAGGCTTTTGGCGCGAAAGTATCAAAATATTCTTGTCAACTGTGTCCATCCAGGTTATGTCATAACCGATATCACATCTAACACTGGCGAGTTGACCTCGGAAGAAGGTGCTAAAGCTCCTGTAATGGTTGCTTTGTTGCCCGATGATGGTCCTTCGGGGGTCTATTTCAGTCGAATGCAAATATCCTCATTTTGATCAACATTATTTACCATCAGTTTGATCATAACAGCACATGGGGTACGTGCTATGAGTCGATGTTAATTTACTATCAATAAATTCAAAGATTCTATGGACAGTGGATTTTTATTGTAATTTATGTAAGTATATCGACAAGATGTAACCATATATGTTTGTATCTAGTTCCAAAAGTCATGTCATCAGTGTTGACTTACAAATGTTTAATGTGTATAGAAATTTGGATTCATATATATATACCAAATGGCAATTAACTACCTAAGAAACTCAAAACTTCTAAACCGATTAGTTAATAAATAGTTTGATCCATATATGATGACTTAAAAGCTCTATCAACCTTTTGAAAAAAAGATATTTTACCCGGTCTGAGTTTGTGTGACGATAGGTTTAAATCTCGTTGATTTGTCGACTAAAAGTCTTACGGCCAGCTGATATCTTGCTCTACTCTTGGGATGGAGGACAGGACGTATGTGTCGATTTGACGGGGTCATCTCCCTTTACGCAAACTAGTATGATTGATTTTGCGCCAGGTCGTGGGGTAATTGACGCCGCGAAACGTAAACGCGTCAAATACGAGGCTAAATGTGCGGATATTAGATATGGGTTCATTACTTTCTCATTTTCCTCTTTGGGAGAACTTGAGGCAGATGCGGTGACCTTACTTAAGCGAATCCGGAAGTTCTCCATAACTCAAGACATTGGGGCGCGTGTTGCTACTTATATTTTCAGTAGGATTATTTTTGTTATTGCTAAAGATGTAGGGGCCCAGATAGTTTTGAGGCTCCCCACCAATTTCTTATAATCCTATGGTTTTGTTTCTAATGAAAGTGATGTTTTTTTAAAAATAATAATAATAATAATAATAATAATACTCTACACCACTACCTGTATGATCATAATAAAATATTAAAATAAAAAAATTAAAAGTTTTTACGATACCATTAAGAAAAACATAAAAAACAGACGAGTAGTGATTGAGAGACCAAATTCTAAGCCTAATTGCATGCCTAAAGTTCAATGTCAATAATTTATTGGTTGTAACAATAAGTCTTACTATTTTACAATATAATAAGGTAACTTCACATATGTTAGTCATATAATTATGCACAAGTTTTAGGTCTCAAAATATGACTTATCTATAAATAAAGCTCATACTATTGTCCATTTTTTATAGTGGCCCACCAAGTTCCATTAAAAATGTTAAAAGGAAAATTGATTGACATGAAAACCAAAGACTAGGGATCAATTTTGTAACTTTAAGAAACCTATACAATCATATATTAATGCACTCACAAACATTGACTTATAAACACACTGATCGTTGAATACCTGAAACTAAGAAAATGTCATCAAAAAGGTACCATAAAAATCCTCTCATGGGCATGAAATCTATGTAAATTTTCATATAATAATATCTAGCCATCTTTGTCTTTGAACTTGTAGGATAGCTGTTGTTACGGGTGGAAACAAAGGTGTTGGGTTTGAAATATGTAGACAGCTAGCTGATCAAGTTGTCGTGGTGTTGACCGCAAGAGACGAGAGGCTTGGTGCCGATGCTGTAGCCAAGCTTCACGCTTCCGGTTTGCAGGATGTTGTTTTTCATCAGCTCGATGTCACTGATCCGTCTAGTATTGCATCCTTGGAAAATTTTATAGATGGTCAATTTGGGAAGCTCGATATATTGGTAACAACTATGAAGCCCCGGTTTTTTTTCTTTTTTTTTTTTTTTGAATTACTTTTATGTTACATTATACTCCGTATCTTTTCTGGTGGTACGTACCGTACGATCCCTAAAGTAGATGTTGACTCAAAGGTAGGTTCCCTATATATGCAATTTTCCCTGTAAAACCATAAGTGAAGGCCGAAGTAATGAATACACGGATAGCAGGTCAGTTTAAGCAGCTATGATATGGTTTTATTATGTGTAGGTGAACAATGCTGGAATATCGAGTACTATCGTTGATGAAGAGTTGTTTTGGAGTTTAGACCTTTCTTTTCCAAGTGAGGTATGTGGTATCACTTGTTCTTCTAATTCGTTCTAACTTCTAATCTAAGGTATAAATTAGTTATCGACTTCTATAACTTTATTTGTTCTAGTCTTGAAACACAATCATTTGACTGGTAAACCGCAACACAAACTTAAGATCGATTGTTTGGAAATGAGTGGTTTTGCGTTCTAGAATAATAGATACACCAAGTATGATGTTTTATGTATACGGTTTTCTTCCTGGAATGATAGATTCTTGCAAATTGTACTACTCTTTTTGTATTTATGTAAGAGCAAGCGGTAAGTTAACATTTTTGGGAGGTTAAACTTTAACCATTTCAAGTTAACGGGAAGTTAACCATACCGAGGGGGGAGGTTAAACCCTCGTTAACGCGGGTCGTGAGAGGCTTAACGCCTCGTTAAGGTGTTTTCCCAAAAAAAAAAAAAAAAAAAAAAAAAAAAAAAAAAAAAAAAAAATTCCCTTCACCCCTCCCATTTTTACTTCTGCCCCCTAAATGAAGGGGTGTTTTTATAAATTGTTGTTTGGTTAAAGTTTGGTTATGATAACGGAGGTTTTTGGTGATGAAACTACAATAGTGTTACACGATGTATGAAATTACAACAGTCTTCATTTTTCACTATGATATAGGCAATTGATGAAAAGGCTAAGAGGTCCAAAAAAGTAGTGACACAAACATTTGAAGGAGCCCAAAAGTGTATGGAAACCAATTACTATGGAGCTAAACATGTCACTCAAGCTTTGCTACCACTTGTGCTTAAATCTAGTTCTCCACGAATAGTCAACGTTTCGTCCAAGTTGGGGCAGCTAAAGGTAAGAGCATTAGATAACCATGACCATAAGGGTAGGTTCATACACTTTTAAGCATAAATAGAAACAAAATGAAGCATGCTAATTGAATCTGGTTTGGTAAGTTGTGCATGCTTATGTTTTCTTTCTTACAGAACGTTGAAGACGAAAATATAAAGAGGATCCTTAGTGACTTTGATGGGCTCACGGAGGAGCTCGTGGATGAAGTTGTGAATGAGTATCTAAAAGATGCTAAACATTTAGAATTGTTGGAAAAGAAAGGGTGGTCTAGTAATCTTTCTGGCTATATCGTTTCTAAAGCGGCTCTTAATGCCTACACAAGGATCTTGGCAAAGAAATATCCGTCTATTTGTGCAAATGCAGTGACTCCTGGTCTTGTTGCGACAGACATGACATTTTTCAAAGGACCTTTGACAGCTGAAGAAGGTGCTAAAGAAGCCGTGAGACTAGCTTTGATCTCCGATGGGGGGCCGTCAGGTCGATTCTTTAAGTTGATGGAAGAATTATCATTTTAAAATTAAGAATCATTGGAATTTCTTATGTAATCCGGATATACTAAAGATCTTGGAATCCATGCATATGTTCGAAACTTTGATGACTTATTGTAGAAGCTAATCAATAAAAGAAAACATATAAAGTATCTTGTATTATTTGGTACTCCCTCCATTAAAAATATTCACTTACATATTACACAAAGTTTTAAGAATTCCCATTAATTATAGTATCCATCAATCAAATATCATCCATTCTCACTAAAATAACTTTCAGTTTGTTGAAAAATGAATTGGACATTTATTTCGAAACATTACAAAATTAGAAGATAGAACATTTAATTTAGAACGGAGAGAATAAAAGTTAATAAATGTTATATTAAGACTTAGGAGTACATTATTTTGGTCGATGAAATCTTAAAAAACATACTGATGATGTGATGATTAAACCTTTTCTAGGACAAAATTATTATTAGTTAATTAAACATTAATCAATCGTCTTTATATGTACGTTATCGTGGATGACTCCTACACTAATGCCATCCATGGAATTATTAAAAAAATTACTGAAAATTATTCAACATTTCATTTTTTTTTTAGAATTTACATTATTCATTAACAATTTTTATTGTTTTATAATTGGGTTAGCACGTATTTAGCTAAAAGTCTAATAAAAATGTTATAAAATAGTCAACGGTTACATGTTGTGGCACAAATCCTCTATATAATCTATAATACTTATAATAGAGGAATGAATCTCTCTTTAAAAAATTCAGATGTACAAAAATTGATGCATAGTTTACAACCCTTTAATACACCCAATTTTCATAATTACAACAACTAAAGTATGGTGTACAACAAAAAATAGCATACATATTCAGACCACAACACTATGAATTATACATTAATTACATTAAAAACACCCCTATAACAAAAATTACAACCCTGATTGCATACTGTACAACCCTCCATTCCAATTAATACACAGCCATATAAATGCATACATTCCCAACTAGGGGTGCAAACGAGCCGAGCGGAGCCCGAGCTTGACAAGGCTCGAACTCGGCTTGATAAAAAAAAACTAGGATCAAGCTCGGCTCGATAGCTCGTCAAGCTTTAACCATCCAGGCTTGAGCTCGGCTCGATTCAGTTTCGAGCAAAGCTCGAGCTTTGCTTGAAAAGCTCGAATATATGTATATGAATACATGATTACACATTTACGCCCCTATTTCAACATGTAGCAAAATAAATATCTCCATATATCTTAGTAATAAATTTAATTAGTTCATTGTAATATTAACATTCACTAATGCATGGTAATTTTTTTCCAAGACAATAACAACTAACAAGATAAGAAAAGAGTAAATTACATAGATGGTCCCTCTGATTTGCTCAAAGTTTCACCCACAGTCCCTGAAAGTTAAAAGTTGCACGGATAGTCCCTATCTTTGAAAAGAATAACACTCATGGTCCCTCCACTTAACTGGTGTTAGTGGCTTCCGTTATCTTTTACACGTTAGTCCCTTTTTGTTAAATATCATTGCATCGTTAGTCCTTTATAATAACGGCCGTTAATAATTTGAAGCTTTTCGAATTTTTCTTACGTTTTCATCCGTTTTTATACGTTTTCATGCGTTTCAATCCGTTTTCGTCCGTTTTTATATGATTTCGTCTGTTTTTCTTACGTTTTCATCCGTTCTCATGCGTTTTTATACGTTTTCGCTCGTTTTTCTTACGTTATTGTTTGTTTTCTTACGTTTTCATCCGTTTTTATATGTTTCCGCTTGTTTTTATACGTTTTCCTTTACTTTTCTTACATTTTCATACGTTTTTATCCGTTTTCGTCCATTTTTATCCGTATTCAAGCTTCGTATGACTATCCTCAAAACTTTGTTCAAGGATCGGATTGGAGAAACGAGGATGATATTTTGCCTAGATCATTTTCTGTTCAATTTTTATACGTTTTTATAGTTTTCATCCGGTTTTATCAGTTTTCGTCTATTTTTATCTGTTTTTGTCCGTAAGCCACCACCACCACCAATAAAAAAAATCAATTTTTTTTTTCTAAAAATTAAAAAAAAAAAATTGAAAAAATAGAAAAAAAAAAAAAATTCGAACAAAAAAATAAATTTTTTTTTTTGAAATTTCGAACAAAAAAAATTGAATTTTTTTTTAAGAAAAATTTTCGAACAAATTTATTTTTTATTTTTTAGGAAAAAAATTTTGAAAAAATTGGAAAAAATAAATCAAAAATATTTTTTTTGATTTTATTTATTTATTTATTTATTTTTATTTTTTTTGATTTTTTAGAAAAAAAATTTTGAAAAAAAAAATTAATTTTTTTATTGGTGGTGGTGGTGGCGGCTTACGAATAAAAATAGACGAAAATGGATAAAACCGGATGAAAGCCTATAAAAATGGATAAAAATTGAACAGAAAATGATCTAGGCAAAATATCAACCTCATTTCTCCATTCCGATCCTTGATCAAAGTTTTGGGCATAGTCATACTCATCATACGAAGCGTGAATACGGATAAAAATGGACGAAAACGGATAAAAACGTATGAAAACGTATAAAAACGGATAAAAACGTATGAAAACGTATAAAAAGAGATAAAAACGTATGAAAATATAAGAAAAATAAAGGAAAACGTATAAAAACAAGCGGAAACATATAAAAACGGATAAAAACGGATGAAAACGTTGGAAAACAAACAATAACGTAAGAAAAACGAGCGAAAACGTATAAAAACGCATGAGAACGGATGAAAACGTAAGAAAAACAGATGAAATCGTATAAAAAAGACGAAAACGGATTAAAACGCATGAAAACGTATAAAAACGGATGAAAACGTAAGAAAAATTCGAAAAACTTCAAATTATAAACGGCCGTTATTATAAAGGACGAACGATGCAATGATATTTAACAAAAAAGGACTAACGTGTAAAAGATAACGGAAGCCACTAACACCAGTTAAGTGGAGGGACGATGAGTGTTATTCTTTTCAAAGATAGGGGCTATCCGTGTAACTTTTAACTTTCAGGGACTGTGGGTGAAACTTTGAGCAAACCACAAGGACCATCTATGTAATTTACTCATAAGAAAAACACACGGTCATTGGAAGTAACACATAAACATACATAAATAAAAGTTGAAGATAAATGAACTTACAAATTCTTCCAAAATAAAAGATTAACTCTAAACTCAGGGAGTTAGTACATAGTAGTTGAATAATTAAAAAAAGGAATACATGATGGGACTATGGTTGATGAAGATGAAGTGATGATCATGAAGTGTGCACTGTTTAGATTGTAGAATACAAAACGTTAAGTAGGAATAATTAAGGTTTGAAGGGTATATAGTTAATTAATTGTTTATGGAGTAAGTCTTTCTAATTAGGTTAATACTCAAATTAACCCTCATTTACTTAAAGCTCGAAAAAGCTCGATAAAAGCTCGAGCCGAACTATCAAAAGCTCAGGCTCGGCTCATTATATGTTTCGAGCCAATATATTGGGCTTGAGCTCACTAAAAGCTCGACTCAATCGAGCCAAGCTCGAGCTCGAGTTGTTTGATAAAAGCTCGGCTTGATTGCACCCCTATTCCCAACCATGATATTGATACAGAATAGGAATTAAAATCTTTTAATGAAAACTTGTTACCACTGATTTAATGCTAGAAATTAAAAAATAAAACTGCTAACCATTCACTCTATTAATAATTTACATGTTTTACTTTGAAAAATCAGATGTATATATAAACTCAAAACACAAAAAACATAATCGCACCATTTCAGTCCATTTTCTCTCCTCGATAACACACTCAATCTCTATTTTCGACTTTTAAACACACACGACCCTTCTGCCAATGCTCAACCTGACAAAGGGTTGTGATTTCGATTTCGGATGAAAGAAAGAAGAACAAGAAATCATTCTTCCAAACATAACAACCACTTGGTTCGAACAAGATTAGAGGGGTGTTTGTGGTTTAAGTTTCCTGATTTTTAGATGGAATTTTCGAGACTCTAAGAGATAAGAAGTGTGTTTGTGGTGTTAAGAGAAACCATTTTTTTTTACTGTGGGTAATGTAATGAAAAGATAAGTATGATTAGTATTGTGTTTAGGGTTAGGGTTATAACAATTTAATATTGGATTGAGTTGTGGGCTTGTTCTAACTTCAAGAATAAAAGGGCCCGTAATTGATATAGAAGCTCTTGGTTCAATTTTTGATAGACACAAGTTAGTATGTGCTCTATAATACGGAAGATTATTTAGTCCACTTTTAATGCTTTGCAATACAACTTAAAATACATATAAGAACTTTAGTTGAAAGATATGATAGTGTTTGAAAGATGTTTAAAGTCATATAATGTATTGCTTTGTACCTTATGAAACAATTAAAATATCATCACTATACCAATAATTGGTGGATATGCATAATGCTTTGTTAGAGTAAACAATTAGCCAATAATATGGGGTTAAAGTGTCCAGTAGATAGTGTCATAAGCCTCTTTTAAAAATGTGTTTCGTTCAATTGGATCATCATTATCATTATTATTATTTTTATTTTTAATTGTTTTCTTAATTATGCATTACTTTATTGTTTATATAAGTACGTTGGATATTATTTTGAAACGTGGTCAAATAATACTTAGACTTAGCTTCTTCAAGTTAAATTTATCAGAAAAAGTTACGGAGTACATGTTTATAATATTAAGAAACAAATTGTTGTATAGCACATCTAGAGCTTATTTTACGTCAAATTTAAAGGTGGCGTTTATCTTTCATTTATGTTTCTAAGATGCCACCTATGTTACTCTCTTTAATTCGGACCTTATGTTTATTTATTGTTTGCATTGCTATTTCTAATAGTTATTCTAATTAAAAATTTTCATTCATTCATAAAGTTATTCTTAGAAAAAACACATAAATGAAAAATGGTTGTTGGCCACAAAATTTAGTCATAAGGTACCTGCCGCCGCATTGCGTGGGTACCCTGCTAGTTGATTAAATATTCGAGCAACTAACGAAGGTTTAATATGTTCAAAATCCATCCATGTATAACAAGGGATAATCACTAAAATAGAACGAACAATTATGGTGAATTCGGTTCCTGCCCCCAAATCTAAAAATGTCTGTTTTAAACAGGGTAACTGGGCAACTTGACCCATATGATGACAAGTGCCCCCAGTTGCCCAAAAATTGGCGGTTGCCCAAAAAACCGATGGAAAATTAACACTTGTCACTTGCAGAAAGTGACACTTCATCAGTTGCCCAGTTGCCCTGTCTAAAAAAGACATTTTTGGATCTAGGGGCATGAACCGAATTCACTATGGTTGGCCGGTCTATTTTGGTGATTATCCCATATAACAAAGAGTACTTTCTTCTTCTTCTTCTTCTTCTTCTTCTTCTTCTTCTTCTTCTTCTTCTTCTTTTCCCCATTCATACGTGCATTTAAGCGAGTGGATAATATGTCACTCAGTTATGAGATATAATTTATTTAACATCCCGGGCGAGCTAACGATGTTCTGTCTTATTTCAGCTTAGGAAACGAAACTAACCCCTAAGTTGAAGGGCTAAAGAAGTGGTTACAGAAAATTACTTCAACAATCTTCATACCAAGTTGATAATAGGTCATTGGCAACGAACGAAAAATATAATAAATAAATGGTCAACGTTTATATGAAAAAGAGAGGCTCATGTTTAAATAAATAGTGCTGGGTTTCAATCCTTATATAAAGTTTTCGATTTTTCGTATACAATGGAATCTATGACAATGATGATTGCAAGTATGTATGGAACTCTCGAACAGACAAGTTTAACCGAAGATTTAGTAGATATTAAGAATTTAACCGAAGAGAAGATTGACGAGATTGTCCAATGGTTTTCAAGGGATTTTAAGGCAGCTAAGTTGTGAGAGAATCGATGGCCTCTTACTGTCTCTGTTGGTCCCTTTTACTTGGTTAATAATAACTAAAGAGTTAATCTAACCAAGTTATATGACTTTTAACTCAAATGTAACTAAGATTAACCACAATTATAAAACGTGAAGAAAGAGAGTAATTTTCAACGTTTAATTCTTATTAGAAGTTACATTTTTATGTGTAGGTGAACAATGCTGGAATATCGAGTACTATCGTTGATGAAGAGTTGTTTTGGAGTTTAGACCTTTCTTTTCCAAGTGAGGTACGTGGTACGCCTTGTTCTTCTAATTCGTTCTAACTTCTAATCTAAGGTAGAAATTAGTTATCGACTTCTATAACTTTATAACTTGACTCATTTGACTGGTAAACCGCAACACAATCATTTGACTGGTAAACACAATCATTTGACTGGTAAACCGCAACAAAAAACCGATGGACAATTAACACTTGTCACTTGCAGAAAATGACACTTCATCAGTTGCCCAGTTGCCCTGTCTAAAAAAGACATTTTTGGATCTGGGGGCATGAACCGAATTCACTATGATTGGCCGGTCTATTTTGGTGATTACCCCATATAACAAAGAGTACTTTCTTCTTCTTCTTCTTCTTCTTCTTCTTCTTCTTCTTCTTCTTCTTCTTCTTCTTCTTCTTCTTCTTTTTTCCCCCCATTCATACGTGCATTTAAGCGAGTGGATAATATGTCACTCAGCTATGAGATATAATTTATTTAACATCCCGGGCGAGCTAACGATGTTCTGTCTTATTTCAGCTTAGGAAACGAAACTAACCCCTAAGTTGAAGGGCTAAAGAAGTGGTTACAGAAAATTACTTCAACAATCTTCATATCAAGTTGATAATAGGTCATTGGCAACGAATGAAAAATATAATAAATAAATGGTCAACGTTTATATGAAAAAGAGAGCTCATGTTTAAATAAATAGTGCTGGGTTTCAATCCTTATATATAGTTTTCGATTTTTCGTATACAATGGAATCTATGACAATGATGATTGCAAGTATGTATGGAACTCTCGAACAGACAAGTTTAACCGAAGATTTAGTAGATATTAAGAATTTAACCGAAGAGAAGATTGACGAGATTGTCCAATGGTTTTCAAGGGATTTTAAGGCAGCTAAGTTGTGAGAGAATCGATGGCCTCTTACTGTCTCTGTTGGTCCCTTTTACTTGGTTAATAATAACTAACGAGTTAATCTAACCAAGTTATATGACTTTTAACTCAAATGTAACTAAGATTAACAACAATTATAAAACGTGAAGAAAGAAAGTAATTTTCAACGTTTAATTCTTATTAGAAGTTAATCAAAGAATTATACCCAAGTGTTTGCGGAATAACACTTGGGATTGAAGTGAGAAGTATGGTATGAACTCCTCACTAAACTCAAACAACATTTGAGTGACAACGATAGGTCAAGCTGAGCTATCTCAGAGACAGTGTTGTTCTTTGGAGGAGTAAAAGTGGTTTGTGAATGCTTAACATTAAATGCACAAACTTGTCAACTTTTACTCCTCACTTATGTTACCTATTTATACACAAGTATGAACAACTATAATACACAATGGACATTAGACTTCCTTAATAAAATCTTGATAGATTTTATTCTCTGGAAAGTACCTTCTCTGGGTTAAGTCCAAAAGGTGCTTTCTGATGACAGACTGGCTTTAGCCATTTGGGGAAACTTTGACTTTAAAGTGATAAAGCACTTTAGTGAACCGGTTCAAACTTTCCCGCCTAGTCCCGCCAAATCTTCAGTCTAAAAGTCATCAGTCTTCAGTACCTTATTCGTTGTTGAGGAGTCTTGGGGGTTCAGTGAGTTATTGTCATCCTCACTGAACCGATCACCTTCTTCTTGGCTTAGATGCCACTCGCTGAGTTCCACCTCACTGAATGGTGAACCTTTCTTCATTGGCTCGTTCTAAACATCCTGAAGATGACTCACTGAGCAATCGAGTGTTCAGTGACTTGTTTGGTGTTCTCGGTAATCAAACACTTAGGATATTTTATGTTCAAATCCTAGATTAAGGAGTTTGGGTTTTAACAGACCCAACAGTCTCTGCTTACAAACTTTCGAAATCTCCTCTTAATGCTTATACACGACTAGTAGCAAAGAAGTTAAAATATTCTTATGAATTGTGTGATCCCTGGTTATATTGTAACGGATATGACATCTCATGCAGGATTTAATAAATACAACAGGGACAGTAAACTAAAACTTTATGTTATCACAGAATGTAAGAAAATCATATCAATGTTTTATTTTAATACTTATGTGAATAGAATTTAATTATTTCAGACATTAATTTAGTGGCATGCAAGAAAGGCAATTATGTTAGGACTGCTATTCATAAAGGGATATATGTCGAAAATCTCGGCTACCTCAAACACAATCAAAATCCTCTTTCACTTTCGCAAAAAAACCATTCTCTCGCAACTTAGCAGCTTTATAGTTCCTCAATAACCATTGAATGATCTCTTCGATCCTCTCTTCCGTTTAATTCCCAGTGTCATGCAACTCTTCTTTCAAATTCTCATCGTGAATCCCCTTCAAAACAAGTACATATTTTCTTAGTTCTTCGTGGTACATTTTCACTGTTTTTTTTAATTTTTTAAATGCTACTTAGTTACGTGTAGGTCTCCATAATCAGAGGTAACGTTCACAATATGTGGCGATTAGATATTTTGAGAAGAGGAACAAGTACCTCTGTAACTCTTCCTGATCCATGATAATTTTTTTCACGCATTTGTCTTCTAATTCATAACTTATATATGAAACTTTTTTTATCGGCAAATTTATTGACAAAACAAATCTAGCTAGGAGCTAGACAAAAACACAACAAAGCGCCTCAAAGCTGGAAAAAACACTAGTACAATCGATGGATTCCTCATCGACTTTCTAACAACGTTGCCGTCGTCATGTCGATGGCATTATATGTTGCCGTCGTCATGTCGACGGGATCATGACAACGCCGGTGCCCCGTCGGCAACAGCATTGCCGTTGACCATCGCCGTCGACATTGTGGGTCCCACTTCATTTTTCAGTCAAAGAAATTCTTTGTCCGTCAAATTGTTCCCGTCGACATGTCGACGGGAGTGTATATGTAATTAACACTATAATTATTAAACGCTAATTGAGTTTTATACATCGCCGTCGACATGTCGACGGGAACATTTCTTCAGGTAAACATGTTGGTCAATGTTTTGGTTAATTATGTCGTCGACATGTCGACGACCTTATTAAACCATCAATATTTTTGCTTAATGATGACGTCGACATGTCGACGGCATCATTAAGCAAACAATATTTTTTGTTTGATGGTGTCGTCGACATGTCGACGGTACCAATGTCATATTCTTTTTTTTGGGTAAAAGGGTTAATTCACCCCGGTAAAATTCATTACACCAAAAAAACGTTGAAGTACATAGGATGAGGGTGATATCCCTCACCTCAGTCCCTTAGGACACTTACAGACTCAAATATAAGAATGACACGCCATTCCTATAACTTACAATAAAATGAACCTACCAATAATGACACAAGTACATAATACATGACAATACTACTCAAGTAATCCACTTGAGCCTTCTAAATCACTATGGCAGTCCATCTTAACTTCCATGAAGAATCCTCGTAGCAAAATCCAAGCGATCTTCAACTTAAAATCTGTTTGTAGTAGCAAACACCACAAACAAAACCTCCACCATTGCCATAACTTCCAACATCTAATAACTTGAACCAATCTTCCAATGAATACGAGTGAACCATATGAAGACAAACAATGATCCAGTCACAATGCTACCACACCTCCCATGATCACACAAAGACTGAACTAAATAACATGAATCACCAATCAGTCCTTCATATAAAGGCGACCACATTGTCCACAATGACATGTTTAGAGTACCAACAAGCTGCTAAATGCAACCAAGATAAGAGTGCAAATCAATGGTATCATAATCAGCCATATTCAAACACAAGAGGTGAATGGCATACGTAGCAACCCTTTACTTCCATAGAAACCAGTTGCATCAATCAAAGGCAATGTAACCTAAGAGTGGCAACATTACTTAGAACGATGAACATGGATCCCAAAGCTTGACAACCAGCAGCAAAATAACCAGGTCACAAGCTCACCATCGAAACCAACAATATCCAATAGCTACTACCAACAAAGTGAATATAATTGAACTTGAAAGAGTCACCCTTGATAGCAGCAGGAAATACCGTATCAACCAAATAGGGTTCAAGAAAACCTTAACACCCACTGATGATCAGTAAAAAAGCATCCAGTAGATAATCGAATGAACATGCTAGATAAACCAATCAATTCAGAAACACCATGCCATAACTTCTCTCCTAAACCCACTAATCAATATTGGCCATCATACGAAAAACGTACGAACAAACAAGAAGAATACCAGCATCAAATCAATACCCTAAAGCGGTATACTTCCAACAGAATATGAACAAAACCCTAAAAATTAGGGTTCCATTAAGCCATAACGCACCATAACCCATCGAATGTAGAAACCAATAGGTTTCATAATCGTTAAGAACAAATCCAACCAACAAAACTAGCAATCAGATCGTAAAAGAATAACCCATGTAATATTAAACGATCGAGCCAGAACCAAGAAAACCATAACCGACTACAAAAATAAAAGAAATCGTTTAGGGTTAAAACCCTCAATCGATCTCCCAATAAAAGTATAGTAATCGATCAGGACATATAAAGCAAGACCTAAGATCGAAATCCTAATACCCCTACTAAGATAAGGGTCTCGAAAATATTGTTTCAACCATAAGTACAACACAAAATAACCCAAGTTTGTACCTCTACATCACCCAAGTCACTCATCATGATCACTATCACCATCCACATCGATATCACCGCTCCTACTCCCGCTCCGGCCAGCTCCACTGCCCGAGCCATCCACGTGCTGAGAATCCACCTGACTTATATACTGGGACCATTGCGGGTTGGTCGAGGCAAAACCCATCAACAAATTGAGCTACGCCTTCATGGTTTTGCGTTCTTCAGCATCTTCCCGGCTCTTCTGCTCAGCCTCAGCAATCTTCTTTTGAGCTGCAGCAAGCTCAACAGACATTTCGAGTTGGTCGAGGCAAAACCCATCAACAAATCGAGCTGCGCCTCCATGGTCTTGCGTTCTTCAGCATCTTCCCGGCTCTTCTGCTCAGCCTCAGCAATCTTCTTTTGAGCTGCAGCAAGCTCAGCAGACATCTCGGCAACACCTAAAAATGAAATAATCAAAATTTAAAAACAGTCGTTGCAATACATAAATTGAGTCATGAGTAATCTATAATTAATATTATCACACTGTACATACCTGGAGGTGGAGGCGGGGTGTATGGTAACGGTAGCCTCCTCAGGCCGGGTACTACCCTACCCTGTCCGGCTATGTGGCCCCGCTGCTTGCCCTTCAGAACCATAGCAAGTATCTGCTCCTCCGTGTACGCCACCCCTTCATGCGTATTCTCTCCCAAATCTCTCAGCCGAACCATCTCTTCCTATTTAGTTGAAAAAAATTGAGAAAATTAATATATATGTCGGGTTAATTACAAGATTATGTTTCAATGAATCATTAAAGTGCGTGTTTGGGGAAATAAATAAATAAATAATAAATTAAAAAAAACGAGACTTACATACTGAACCCGCGCCTCATCCTGCAACCAAACACCATCCTTGTCGCAGTGTGTGTCGTGAAAGCTCTAGATGAGTGACGGGTACACCTTGTCCTTGCTGTTCTGAAACTGTATATACACATGCATATAAGATGAAACAAATTAAAAATGACAAATCAAACACTATATATATTTTAATTAAACTTAAATACTTTTAAAAAATTAAAATTAATTACTTTTATATAATTAAAAAAATTAATTAATATATAATTAAAATTAAATAATTTTTTAAAAATAAAATACTTTTATAAAAATAAAATGTGTCTTACATATTCGTGGCGAATAGCGGCCAAGGACTTGGAACCGTGGCGGTTGTACACCTTGTTCTTCTTTCGGTTCTCCTTGTTCACCGCAGCTCGCTTCATGTTCTTCTCATTCAGGTAGAACTTCAGGTGCTCCTCCCACACCGACGGCTCGAGGTTCGAAGGAGGGTTTTGTCGTATGACATCCACCGCCTCTGCCCCACCCTTCAGGGCAAAATAAGTTTTCTTCATGCTGCCTTTATTATCGGAGTAGCGCTTTGCTATATACGCATTGAGGCTGTTCTTTATAAGTTCCCATTCGTCCTTGCGCCTGTGGGTCTCCAAGTCGAAGAATTCCTGCAATCAAATATAGTTAATATTAACATAAAGATATAAATAAATAAACAAATTTAAATAAATATATACAATTAAACAAATTTAAATAAATGTACACATTCAAATAATTAAATATAGAGATATAATTAAAAGGAAAATAAAATAACTGACCCTGAGTCGGTTCATGAAGGCAGCCCAAGTCGGTTTCTTAAGATCGTGCCAGGAGGGATAGTGCAACGGCAAGGTCGTAACCAGCTCGCCAATGTAGTTACTGAACCATGCGCGGTTGGGCCCGATATGATTATACGTCTCCTGATCGTGGGTCTCGAACTCGATCGACTGCGGGCCCGATCTGTCCACGGCTTTCCTGAGCGCTACGTTCTTGTTGGCTTGACGGGTCTTGTGACAACCGGCAATTTAGGGAGTTATTTTGAAAACCCGCATTATGTTAAAGTTCGTTATAATTTTTATTTGGAATTTTTATTTCACAACGAACTTGTAAGACCTATTTTATGGATAATTATGTTTCTATGATGTTATGGAATTCGTGAATTATTTTCATAATTCATTTTGGATATTGCTCGGTGATGTATTCTTAAATTCTCACTGGTACTACGTTGACTCTGGCACTAGGTTTACCTAACGAAAAATTTTATGATTCGTTTTACGAGCCCGATGATATTTGAGTAATTATGAGATGTTTTTCGGGAGATATTAAAGTTTGAAATGAGTTCGGGTTTCGGGCCACATGTTTTACATTTACCCACTTTACCCACTCTTACTACTAGTAATATTATTATTACTTTTATTATTCTTATTATCATTATTATTATTAATTGAAAGAAGAAAAAAAAAATATAAAAACTACATATTGGTCCTTGGGGGCCGGTTCACACACAACACAAACACAACAACACAATCACTCATCTCTCTCTCTCATTATCCTCCCCACCTCAAACCCTAGCCGCCGGCCACATTTTCCGGCCACCACCACTTCACCGCCGATCTCTACTACGAACCACCACTATTTTCTTAATCCCCACTATCGAATTTCTTAGATCTATTACTCCACGCGCCCTATAACACCATTTTACCTCACGAATCACCACCATTTTCACCACCATTCGTTGTTTTTGGAAAGGTTATCAGGGTTTTGAGTTGTAGTTCGAAGGTGAGACGAGTTTTACTCGTATTTTTGATAAAAACGTGACCCTTGGTCATGACATGTTTAGATCCGGATGGGTTTTATATTAAAAACGGGATTAATATTTATGGGTTTGGATTGGAAACTCGTTTTCTTGAAATGGTTTGGTATCCGGGTTGTTTCTTGTGGGTTTTGGTTCGAACCATGAGTCATAGACTCACGACTCGTGTGTAAATCCGAGCCATGGTGCTTGATTATTTGTTTTCTTTTGAGCCTTGATTGTGGCTCATGATACTTGCTCGAGTTGGATTGTTTGGTTTCTTGGTTCGAGCATAACCGAGACCCTTGAGGTCTCGGGGTCGCTTTTGGTTGCTCGTATAACCAGGCCGAGACCCAGATGGGGCTCTCGTTTGGTTGTGACTCGAGCCTTAGGCTCGTTATTGCTTTGGTTCGACTCTTGTGAGTCGCGGCTCTTAGCCGTATTATTATTGTTGTTGCCGAGACTTTGGTGAGTCGAATGGTTATTTTGGAGTGCTCGTTGGAGCCTATTTTGGTGACCTTTGATACTTGGTTCGAGCCCTCTTGGCTCGTGATAATTACCACGACTCGGTCGAGTCATGTGGACTTTGGTGTGGCTTGGTAAACCCACCCGAGTAGGACTTGATAACTTGATTCTTGGATGATAACTTGGTTTGGAATATTTGTTATTAATTGGTTGTTTACTTGTTCTTTGGCCAAATACATGTGGGTCGAGACCATGTTTGGGTCTCGACATTGAATATTGGATTTTGGTATTGAGAAGTGTTGACGAATTGTGATATTGGGGACCGATTGTGAGACGGTCAATTAGATGACGGAGATAGGTTAGTTTGGGTGCCGTAGTCGGACCCTCATGTTGTAGCACGTGGATATGGGATTGTATGGACGGAGTTGATTTATTATTGTGATTTGATATTATTATTTGGACTTGGACTATGAGCCGAGGGTCATGACTTGGACATGTGACCAAATTCTATGACTCGATAAATATTTAAAATTCGATAATAAAAATAATACTCGTAATAATATTATTAAGAATATAATCGTTTATATACGTATATAGACGTGTTAAACGTATATATATATATATATATATATATATATATATATATATATATATATATATATATATATATATATATATATATATAATGCGTATATTAATAATAAAACGATCACGAGTAAACGTTATAATAATATAACGATAGTTATTATGCTATGCAAATAGTGTAATAAATGTCGGACTATTGTTATAAATAATAATTATATAAATAATGGCGAAATATAAGTCGGGTAACTAATAATTAAAAATGTGATTTGGTTTATAATTTAGAAACTTATCGAGTTATACGAATTGTGGTTCTTTAAAGTCCAAGTGAGCTTTATATTGTGACTTTTGTGTTGTCACGGATATATGACGATTAATATAAACATTTTATATATCAAGTGACTCATTCTAGATCGAGTTATTTGACGATATAAAATGAGAATATTAATGGGCATCGTATCCCACGACGCCCATAGGATGTGGTATATGTTTTAGGGTAATAAATTACTATATATATATCGGGAAATCTGGCCAATTTGACGATGTATATGAGGAATTTATTAAACTACGATATATACCATATAGTGTTTATGTGCTATGTGCTTTAGGATTGGGTGTAATCTTGGAACGGTATGTTACGTTAATAAATACGAGGATTATCAAATCGACGGATTTAATAAACTTCGGCGATTTATTTAAATAATATATTGGGCTAATATTAGATCTATAGTTCATTTTATTACTCTTTGTGTGACCTTTTTTATTGTTTTGTGTCGACCCACCACCCGTATGGATACCAAACGTAAATACACCAAACTAATACGAAATGGAATTTCTGTAACAACCCGTAATTTTCCACATCTTTAGTTATTTCCAAACTTCGACAATTTACTATTCACCGATTACTATTCATCATTTCACTATTCATTTCCAAAAATTTTTATTTCATATTCTCGTAAGTTAAACTATTTTAATGATAATCCGAGAGTTAGGCGCTCGTCGGATCATTTCTGCAAAAATCACGAAGCCGTGTTCGAGATTTACTTTTAGGTTTAAACGTCATTCCAGCATCCCGATATGTCCGTAAAACACTATAAACGATAGAAATATGATTTTCTCTCATTTTACGACAATTCTAAAAGTTTTGGAATTTTACGTTTTCCAGTTCAGCGTTTTACGCGAATTACGCGTTTTAAACCCGCGTTTCCAGTTTTATCAGCGTTTAAACAACCCGATGGAACTTACCATTCATTTTATATTTTATTACGGAGTATTTTGACAAGTTTAGTCATTCTTACAAATTTCATATTTTTACGATACCCGGATTTACGTTTCACGGTTTAACACTTTACGGTTAGCAATTAACGGAACCAAAACTGACTCCGTGAACTAGATATTAACAAGCTTCTTACATACTCATCCACCATGTCCCCTCCCTTTTCCAAGATACTTCATATTGACCATTTATTTACCATAATGCCATCATTATAAGATATTTATTAGATATTTCATTCATTTAACAAAAATAAAACTAGAAAACTTCATCTCTTTCTCTCCTCTCTTTGTGGATCGACTAAACAAGAACAACAACAAGAAACCATTGATTTTTAAAGATCAAGTGATAAACAAGTTCCATTTACACTCCTAGTTAGGGTTTTGAAATAAAAACCTAGGTTTATTAATCAAATCATCTCCAAACTCCATATATATCAAGTTGCGGCTAGTGTACGCGCCTTATTTCAGTTCATACATTTTGTCATCATATCGCTTGTAGCAGGTGAGTATTCACGAACCCCTTTTTCTAACTATTTTAATCGCTTTGGGGTGGATGCATGAATTATTATTTGAACACTTTGAACATTGTTTTGAACCCTTTGATTATTATGAACTCTTTTGACTTGTCTTGACCTTATAACTTGTTTAGAACTCTTGAACTCAACTTGAACTTTTGAACTTAATGTACTGTACGTGCTATGACCTAAAGTCTCGCCATTTTTGGTGGAGTGTGCAAAGTCTCACCTTATTGGTGGAGCGTTCTTAACCCTAAAGTCTCGCCTTATTGGTGGAGCATGCTAAGTCTCCCACGTTTGGAGTGTTCTTAATTGTATATAATAGTTGTATGATGTACTGTTCGTACATTCGCATTGTTTGACACCTATTAGTAATATGGATAGCGCTATTAGAGGTCGGCCAACCTCTCGTCCACTATGTTACGGGACGCATATTATTTAATTAGGGGCTTTGCATGGCATACATTATTATATATATGTGGTGCTTATATTGTGACTTATTATGACCGCGGGTGCTTGACTACAAGACATAATATTTGACAATGCCTTTGGCTTGTGAACTTTTTCAAATGGTTTCTCATATTATATAAAACGTGTGTGCTCACCAACTATTTTCATAGTTGACCCGTTTTCTCGCGTGCATTTCAGGTGATCGTCAGTAAGCTTTTCTTCAAGGTCTTTCATAATGAAGTTTTCACATGTCACTACGGATCATTATGTACTAAAATGCTATCTTTTGGAAACCAAACTTTATGTTTTAAATTGCCAAGGTCGGCTATAATAATGTTGTAATGATATACTTTTCCTTTAATGTAAATTATGGTATTGTTCTATTTCTCTTTGGCAATGTATATTGATTCGTTGCACCTCGTGTTTCCGCCTTCGGCGAGGGTGTGACAATTTCGGTAATAAAACGGATTTTCGTCCGGGTTTGGGAATATTTTGAAATTGAGGAAATGATTTCTGAACGAGTTGATATTGTTAGGTCGTGCAAAGTCCGTAGTTGCTGTTTTGTGAGTTACTATACATCTTATTTCTACCGACTTCTTCTTGATATTTTCTGGACTTGAGGTGAGTCATAGCCCCACTCTTTTTACTCTTGAACTATGTTTTCAATACTTGGGGTGAGAAACGTGCAAATTATTTTATGTGGACTATTATCGCTTTTATATTCTTTCTAAACTTGCTATGCGTATGGACTAGGATGTATTGTCAGCTTTAGTCACATATTTTGTGTGTACTATTCAAGGTTGGCTTATTTGGTTATTTGGAATTGTCAGGTTTAGTCACATGGGTTCGTGTGTACTATTCAAGGTTGGCTTAATTAGATACTGTAGTGTGCACCTATAGGTTATTGATACTTTGGAGGTTATCCGAGTATTTATTGGTATTGCGGGGGTTACCCGAATATCTATGTTGGAACGGAGGGTATCCGTGTGTTAGGATTGGAGCGGAGGGTATACGTAGGCTTTTAGTGAATCCTTAGTCTAGCTAGCAAGCGTTTTGCGTATATGTCCACTATATTGTTAGTTGAATTTAAACCTATGATCTCACCAGCGAAAGCTGACTTTTAGCACGTCTTCTCAGGTAATTAAGTGATGATATGGATGCTTGGAATGAAAGGCTTGGCTAAGGCTCATGGTTCATGGATCTATTTTTCTAAACTCTGATAATTAATTTTGGACCTACTGTTATGTTATTTTGGGCCTGACTCTGAATGATGTTGGGATAAATGTAAACGTTAAAACCCCGTTTTGGTTGCGTTTTTTATTATGTTTACTTTATCTCGTTCTATATTGTCTTGTGTTGGATACCAATCCCCGTAGCACCCCGAAAGCTTGTTGAGTCTTCCGCTGTATCAAATTTTGGGGGTGTTACAGATTGGTATCAGAGCCAAGGTTATAGAGAACTAGGTAAATAAACGCCTAAACTATAACCGAATTTTTATAGAAAATGATCCTTGACCACTGCCCGCCAGCCCGCCAAGCCGATGCATTTTCTATTATTTGAGGTATTATGAGATATTCGAGATGATTGTTAGATTTGGGACTTCTTGAGATGATTTGAGGTTTATGGATTTAGTATAAGATGGCGTTTCGAGGAATTATATGGTCTAAATGTTTTATAAACATTTTAGTAATGCGGTGTTTGAAACTCTTTTTATTGAGATTATATGTTTGAACTATTTGATGAGGATTTTTGGTATGGTATTTTGAGTTGTGCTTTAGTTGTTTTGAAACACTTACACCTACCCTACGCCGTTGTCATAGACCATGGCCTCCCATATGCCCGATGTTGTCGAGGATATTCTTACTGCACCGGTTTTACCTGCACAGTTCACTATGGCATCTGACGATCCTTACCAGATGGCCATGCTTTCAGCTACTGTGCCACAGACAGCTTCTACTTCAGCACTACCTGCTGCATCTACGCAGGGACCCTCATCTTCTCTAGGGCTCCCTAGTACATCGAGGCAGCTTACTCTTCATCAGGCTTTGGCTCGTGTGGCCCGACGCTTTGCCCACCGAGCTACGACACGCATGTCGGTACGCCCTACTCCATCACCTTTACAGATTGATGCTCACTCTCTTCTGTCTGAGGCGCCACCCACATCATTGCGTCGTCGTCCTAGATCACCTACTACATCTCCACATGGTTCACCTGTTAGGAGACGACGATTGATGAGGTACTCTTCCGAGGAGGAGGAGAAGTACGAGGGTGAGGATGAGGCTGATGACCCTGAGGAGGAGGATGACCCTCAGGAGGCTGAGCAGGGTGATGATGATGACCCTGAGGAGGAGGATGACCCTCAGGAGGATGAGATGCCTGATGATGATGATGTGTTAGTACCACCAGCTCAGGCTGAGGAGCCTGATTCACCTGTACATCCGATTGAGCCTGATTCACCTGATCATCCGTTTTTGGTTGAGTTGCCACCTGGTAGTCCCGATGGGTCGGATGCATCTTCTGAGGTTTCTGCTGAGCATGCAGAGTTAGGTGAGATTGGCAGGTTATGGGCTCGGATTACTGAGCTTAGTGAGAGAGTTGCACGTGTATCTAATCGACTTGAGAGAGTTATTGGAGAGTTTATAGCGGATCTGAGAGTTGATATGACTGTGGTTGTGGGCAGGACTACTGAGATGAGGAGAGTTTTGATGGAGGTTCACGAGCATATCGATAGTTTGCAGCGAGGTTTTTTTACTGCTCGAGAGGCCGACCGCAAGCTTTGGCAAAGGAATGCCGAGCTAGAGAAGGAGGTGGCTGACCTCAAGAGAGACCGAGACACCCATAGCGTGGAGCTAGGATCGTTATGGAGGGATCTTGATGGCTTGAGGCAGGAGTTGAGGAGCCTCCGCCAGCAGCGTGGCTAGTTGATTGGGTTATGTTGTCTTGTTGCTTTCTTAACCGAGGAGTGTTCGGTTAGAAAATCTAGTTACCATATTTTGATGTATTTTGTTCAGTATTCATCTTTTTTGGAACGATTAGTACGTTTTGTGTTATCCGGTAGTTGGAACGATGTTAGATCGCTATTGTATGGTTGATGGTTATTAGTATATGATATTATGGGATTTTGGGTGTTATGGAAATTGAGTCCCTATTTGTTTTATTGATGTTTCATGGTGTATTGTTGCTATTCTTTCCATGACTTCTTCATTGAATTTTGTTTGTTGAGCATATTGATAAGTTCTATTGGAGACTCATGAACTTGTATGATGTTACAGATCAATGGCCACACGACGAAACCCTGTTAGAGCTACCAGAACTGGTCCTGCTGTGACTACTCCTGGTCGCCGAGGACGCCGACCTACTCGAAATGTTGAAACCTCTACTCCTGACAACCTGGACACTACTAACCGCAACAACAGGAATCAAAATGTTGATGTTCAGGGAGACAATGATCATGTTCCACTTAATGCACCTACTGTGGATCAAGCAATGATCAATCAACTTGTGGAGCAAAGAGTCGCTGAACTACTAGCTGAGTCAAATCATTCCAACAATTTTGCTGGAACTTTTCCACCTGTTCGTGCTAATGGATGTCAATACAAGGAGTTCAAGATTTGTGGACCCATTGAGTTTGGTGGAACTGAAGGAGTGGTTTACTTGGTTAGGTGGATTGAGAAGACTGAGTCAGTGTTTAATGTCAGTGGTTGTGCGGAGAATGCGAAGGTAAAGTTTGCTTCTTTTACTTTCAAGGATGAAGCTTTAACTTGGTGGAACAATTACCGAAATTCAGTTGGGAGTGATGTAGCTTATGCCATGACTTGGGAGCAATTTAAGTCTCTGCTGATTCAGGCTTATTGCCCAAGGAATGAGGTCTAGAAGCTAGAGATTGAGTTTTGGAACCACAAGGTGAAAGGTAATGACATGACGACTTACAATCGTCGTTACCAGGAATTGGCCTTGCTTTGCCCAGATATGGTGAAAACCGAGACTCAAAAGATCGAGAGGTATACTGATGGGTTGCCTGTAGCTACAAGGAATGATGTAATTTCTGCTAGGCCTGCAAACATCCATGAGGCAATCATAATTGCTCAACAACTTATGGACTCATTGGAATTGGAAGGAGCTGATAAGGAGAAGAATGGAAAGAGAAAGAGAGACCATCACTCTAAGGGTAATGATCACCGAAGCAAGAGACAAGCTAAGGCTTATGCTATTGGGAATGGAGATAAGAAGAGTCAGAACGGTGATGCACCCAAGTGTGGTCGTTGCCACCAGCATCATACTGGATGGTGTAGTGTGAAATGCCAGAACTGCTCAAAGAAAGGACCCACAGCTAGGGACTGTAGAGCTCGACCTCTTGCTATGGTTTAGGCTGCTCCTGAGATGAGAAACAAGGCAGATGTTACTTGTTATGGGTGTGGAAAGAAGGGACACTATAGGAATGAGTGTAGAGAATCGTGGAACCGTGGAAATCAAGGCTCGGGTGGTAATGGGTACAATCATGGAAACCGTGGAGCTGGAGGAAACCGTGGATGACAAGATAATGGGGACCAACGTGTGGAAGCTGGAGCTGCTCAGGGAAGAGTGTATGCACTCGGGAACGAGAGAGGAGAAGATCCGAACGTCGTTACTGGTACGTTCCTTCTCAATAATCGTTATACTTCCATACTATTTGATACTGGTGCCGATAGGAGTTTTGTGTCCACTACGTTTGCACCCTTACTAGAGAAACCCCCGATGGCCTTAGGAATTGGATATGATATTGAGTTAGCTAATGGGAATATAGAAAGGATAAATACCATCATTCGTGGTTGCACGTTAAATTTCTTAAACCACCCTTTCAACATAGATCTTCTACCCGTCACGTTAGGAAGTTTTGATGTCATCATTGGTATGGATTGGTTGTCGAAGTATCGTGCTCACATACTTTGCGACGAGAAGATCGTGCGTGTACCTTACGGAAAGGAGATCTTAAATATATTAGGAGATCGAAAGGATTCGAGGAGCCCATCCCGATTAGCAGTCATTTCTTGCACTAAGTTACCAAAGTTAATGGAGAAAGGATGTTACCTTTTCTTAGCTCAAATTTCTGAGAAAGGAGGGACAAAGAAAAAGGAAAGGTGCATTGGAGATGTGCCTATAGTTCGTGAATTTTCTGATGTGTTTCCCGATGATTTGCCGGGAATCCCGCCGACTAGACAAGTGGAGTTTCAGATTGAGTTGATACCTGGTGCTGCACCTGTAGCACGAGCGCCTTATCGTCTTGCACCTACCGAGCTAGAAGAGTTGTCAAAACAATTGGCGGAGTTAGCCGAAAAAGGATTCATAAGACCAAGTTCTTCACCCTGGGGAGCCCCAGTCTTATTTGTGAAGAAGAAGGATGGATCGTTCCGTATGTGCATTGATTACCGAGAATTGAACAAGTTAACGGTGAAGAATAGATACCCGTTACCTAGGATCGACGACTTGTTCGATCAACTCCAAGGATCGAGTGTGTATTCGAAGATCGATTTGAGATCGGGATATCATCAACTTCGAGTTCGCGAGGAAGATATTCCGAAAACGGCTTTCAGAACCCGTTACGGGCATTACGAGTTTCAGGTGATGCCGTTTGGGTTGACTAACGCACCGGCGATATTCATGGATCTCATGAATCGGGTGTGTAAGCCTTACTTAGATAAGTTTGTGATTGTATTCATCGATGACATTATGATTTATTCGAAGAGTGAGAAGGAGCATGAGGAGCATCTAAGACTTATCTTAGAATTGCTCAGGAAGGAGAAACTCTATGCCAAGTTTTCGAAGTACGAATTTTGGATTCCGACGGTACAATTTTTGGGTCATGTAATTGATAGACAAGGAGTCCATGTGGATCCTGCTAAGATTGAGGCAATAAAAGATTGGGCTGCACCTACAACCCCAACCGAAGTTCATCAATTTTTGGGTTTAGCTGGTTATTACCGAAGATTCATTGAGGGATTTTCGAAGATAGCTAAACCATTAACCAAATTGACTCAAAAGAGTGTTACGTATGAATGGGGAGATAAAGAAGAGGAAGCATTTCAATTGCTTACGAAGATGTTGTGTAGTGCTCCTATCTTAGCGTTACCGGAAGGTAACGAGGATTTCGTCGTCTATTGTGACGCCTCACATAAAGGATTGGGAGCCGTGTTAATGCAACGAGAGAAGGTGATAGCTTATGCTTCCCGACAGCTCAAAAAACATGAGAAAAACTACACCACCCATGATTTGGAGTTAGGTGCTGTGGTTTTCGCCTTAAGGATATGGAGACATTACTTGTATGGAACAAAGTGTGTTGTGTTCACTGACCATAAAAGTCTACAACACATCTTGAATCAAAAAGAGCTCAATATGAGACAGCGACGTTGGATTGAGTTGCTAAGCGATTATGATTGTGAAATTCGCTACCATCCTGGTAAAGCAAACGTTGTTACTGATGCTCTTAGTCGAAAGGAAAGAATACCGCCGTTACGAGTTAGGTCATTGGGAATGACTATCGTATCGCCGTTACCATCTCAAATACTTGAAGCTCAAACGGAAGCGTTGAAAGCAGAAAACAGATCTGCTGAGAATATATTTGGGATGGCTGAGAATGAGAAAGGATTTGTTAAGCGTTCTGATGGATTGCTATGTTTTGGAGATCGGATTTGGGTACCTTTATATGGAGGAATTCGGGAGTTAATTATGCATGAGTCGCATAAATCAAGGTACTCTATTCATCCTGGGTCCGACAAGATGTACCAGGATCTTAAGAAGTTATATTGGTGGCCAAACATGAAGGCAGATATAGCATCGTACGTTAGTAAGTGCTTGACATGTTCTAAGGTTAAAGCTGAACATCAGAGACCGTCAGGATTACTAACGCAACCAGAACTTCCAGTCTGGAAATGGGAGCGGATTACTATGGACTTCATTACCAAATTACCGAGGACAGCTAGCGGTTGTGACGCTATCTGGGTAATTGTGGATCGTCTGACAAAGTCTGCTCATTTCTTAGCAATTAGTGAAGATGATAGTGTGGATAAACTTGTGAGGTTGTATGTGAAGGAGATTATTTCACGTCATGGAGTCCCGATATCTATTATTTCGGATCGCGATAGCCGTTTTACATCAGCTTTGTGGCGATCACTTCAAACGGCTTTGGGGACGAGACTTGATATGAGTACTGCATATCATCCCCAAACCGATGGTCAAAGTGAGAGGACCATTCAGACGTTAGAGGATATGCTTCGTGCATGCATCATAGACTTTGGTAAAGGCTGGGAGAAGTATTTACCCCTTGCGGAATTCTCCTATAATAATAGCTACCACACAAGTCTTAAAGCTGCACCATTCGAAGCTTTGTATGGCAGAAAGTGTCGTTTGCCTATTGGTTGGGCAGAAGTTGGAGATAGCCAACTGACAGGCCCTGAACTTATCTTGGAAACTACAGAGAAAGTGGCTCAGATTCGTGATCGGTTACAAGCAGCCAGAGATAGGCAGAAAAGTTACGCCGATCAGAGACGTAAACCCCTAGAGTTCCAGGTTGGAGACAAAGTGATGTTGAAAGTCTCGCCTTGGAAGGGTGTGATACATTTCGGGAAACGCGGAAAACTCAACCCACGCTACATTGGACCATTTATTATCTTAGAAAGAATTGGGCCCGTGGCTTATAGGTTGGAATTACCACATGAACTGAGTAAAGTTCACGACGTGTTTCACGTTAGTAATTTGAAGAAATGTCTTTCTGATGAGATGCCTATTATTTCAATGAAGGATATTCGTGTTGATGAGAAATTGAATTTCGTGGAAGAGGCAATTGAGATTTTAGGTCGTGAAGTTAAACGACTCAAGCGAAGTCGCATTCCGCTCGTCAAGGTCCATTGGAATTCTCGACACGGACCAGAATTTACGTGGGAACGTGAGGACGAGTTCCGGAAGAGATATCCGAAGCTTTTCACTTCGTAGATGAATTTTTTCGAGTGAAACCCGGGACGGGTTTCTTCTGAGACTGGGAGGATGTGACAACCGGCAATTTAGGGAGTTATTTTGAAAACCCGCATTATGTTAAAGTTCGTTATAATTTTTATTTGGAATTTTTATTTCACAACGAACTTGTAAGACCTATTTTATGGATAATTATGTTTCTATGATGTTATGGAATTCGTGAATTATTTTCATAATTCATTTTGGATATTGCTCGGTGATGTATTCTTAAATTCTCACTGGTACTACGTTGACTCTGGCACTAGGTTTACCTAACGAAAAATTTTATGATTCATTTTACGAGCCCGATGATATTTGAGTAATTATGAGATGTTTTTCGGGAGATATTAAAGTTTGAAATGAGTTCGGGTTTCGGGCCACATGTTTTACATTTACCCACTTTACCCACTCTTACTACTAGTAATATTATTATTACTTTTATTATTCTTATTATCATTATTATTATTAATTGAAAGAAAAAAAAAATATAAAAACTACATATTGGTCCTTGGGGGCCGGTTCACACACAACACAAACACAACAACACAATCACTCATCTCTCTCTCTCATTATCCTCCCCACCTCAAACCCTAGCCGCCGGCCACATTTTCCGGCCACCACCACTTCACCGCCGATCTCTACTACGAACCACCACTATTTTCTTAATCCCCACTATCGAATTTCTTAGATCTATTACTCCACGCGCCCTATAACACCATTTTACCTCACGAATCACCACCATTCGTTGTTTTTGGAAAGGTTATCAGGGTTTTGAGTTGTAGTTCGAAGGTGAGACGAGTTTTACTCGTATTTTTGATAAAAACGTGACCCTTGGTCACGACATGTTTAGATCCGGATGGGTTTTATATTAAAAACGGGATTAATATTTATGGGTTTGGATTGGAAACTCGTTTTCTTGAAATGGTTTGGTATCCGGGTTGTTTCTTGTGGGTTTTGGTTCGAACCATGAGTCGTAGACTCACGACTCGTGTGTAAATCCGAGCCATGGTGCTCGATTATTTGTTTTCTTTTGAGTCATGGTGCTCATGATACTTGCTCGAGTTGGATTGTTTGGTTTCTTGGTTCGAGCATAACCGAGACCCTTGAGGTCTCGGGTTCGCTTTTGGTTGCTCGTATAACCAGGCCGAGACCCAGATGAGGCTCTCGTTTGGTTGTGACTCGAGCCTTAGGCTCGTTATTGCTTTGGTTCAACTCTTGTGAGTCGCGACTCTTAGCCGTATTATTATTGTTGTTGCCGAGACTTTGGTGAGTCGAATGGTTATTTTGGAGTGCTCGTTGGAGCCTATTTTGGTGACCTTTGATACTTGGTTCGAGCCCTCTTGGCTCGTGATAATTACCACGACTCGGTCGAGTCATGTGGACTTTGGTGTGGCTTGGTAAACCCACCCGAGTAGGACTTGATAACTTGATTCTTGGATGATAACTTGGTTTGGAATATTTGTTATTAATTGGTTGTTTACTTGTTCTTTGGCCAAATACATGTGGGTCGAGACCATGTTTGGGTCTCGACATTGGATATTGGATTTTGGTATTGAGAAGTGTTGACGAATTGTGATATTGGGGACCGATTGTGAGACGGTCAATTAGATGACGGAGATAGGTTAGTTTGGGTGCCGTAGTCGGACCCTCATGTTGTAGCACGTGGATATGGGATTGTATGGACGGAGTTGATTTATTATTGTGATTTGATATTATTATTTGGACTTGGACTATGAGCCGAGGGTCATGACTTGGACATGTGACCAAATTCTATGACTCGATAAATATTTAAAAGTCGATAATAAAAATAATACTCGTAATAATATTATTAAGAATATAATCGTTTATATACGTATATAGACGTGTTAAATGTATATATATATATATATATATATATATATATATATATATATATATATATATATATATATATATATATATATATATATATATATATATATAAATGCGTATATTAATAATAAAACGATCACGAGTAAACGTTATAATAATATAACGATAGTTATTATGCTATGCAAATAATGTAATAAATGTCGGACTATTGTTATAAATAATAATTATATAAATAATGGCGAAATATAAGTCGGGTAACTAATAATTAAAAATGTGATTTGGTTTATAATTTAGAAACTTATCGAGTTATACGAATTGTGGTTCTTTAAAGTCCAAGTGAGCTTTATATTGTGACTTTTGTATTGTCACGGATATATGACGATTAATATAAACATTTTATATATCAAGTGACTCATTCTAGATCGAGTTATTTGACGATATAAAATGAGAATATTAATGGGCATCGTATCCCACGACGCCCATAGGATGTGGTATATGTTTTAGGGTAATAAATTACTATATATATATCGGGAAATCTGGCCAATTTGACGATGTATATGAGGAATTTATTAAACTACGATATATACCATATAGTGTTTATGTGCTATGTGCTTTAGGATTGGGTGTAATCTTGGAACGGTATGTTACGTAAATAAATACGAGGATTATCAAATCGACGGATTTAATAAACTTCGGCGATTTATTTAAATAATATATTGGGCTAATATTAGATCTATAGTTCATTTTATTATTCTTTGTGTGACCTTTTTGATTGTTTTGTGTCGACCCACCACCCGTATGGATACCAAACGTAAATACACCAAACTAATACGAAATGGAATTTCGGTAATAAAACGGATTTTCGTCCGGGTTTGGGAATATTTTGAAATTGAGGAAATGATTTCTGAACGAGTTGATATTGTTAGGTCGTGCCAAGTCTGTAGTTGCTGTTTTGTGAGTTACTATACATCTTATTTCTACCGACTTCTTCTTGATATTTTCTGGACTTGAGGTGAGTCATAGCCCCACTCTTTTTACTCTTGAACTATGTTTTCAATACTTGGGGTGAGAAACGTGCAAATTATTTTATGTGGACTATTATCGCTTTTATATTCTTTCTAAACTTGCTATGCGTATGGACTAGGATGTATTGTCAGCTTTAGTCACATATTTTGTGTGTACTATTCAAGGTTGGCTTATTTGGAATTGTCAGCTTTAGTCACATGGGTTCGTGTGTACTATTCAAGGTTGGCTTATTTAGATACTGTAGTGTGCACCTATAGGTTATTGATACTTTGGAGGTTATCCGAGTATTTATTGGTATTGCGGGGGTTACCCGAATATCTATGTTGGAACGGAGGGTATCCGTGTGTTAGGATTGGAGCGGAGGGTATCCGTAGGCTTTTAGTGAATCCTTAGTCTAGCTAGCAAGCGTTTTGCGTATATGTTCACTATATTGTTAGTTGAATTTAAACCTATGATCTCACCAGCAAAAGCTGACTTTTAGCACGTCTTCTCAGGTAATTAAGTAATGATATGGATGCTTGGAATGGAAGGCTTGGCTAAGGCTCATGGTTCATGGATCTATTTTTCTAAACTCTGATAATTAATTTTGGACCTACTGTTATGTTATTTTGGGCCTGACTCTGAATGATGTTGGGATAAATGTAAACGTTAAAACCCTGTTTTGGTTGCGTTTTTTATTATGTTTACTTTATCTCGTTCTATATTGTCTTGTGTTGGATACCAATCCCCGTAGCACCCCGAAAGCTTGTTGAGTCTTCCGCTGTATCAAATTTTGGGGGTGTTACAGGTCTGTGGCATGCCGCCATCCCGACCTCCACGATAAAAAAAAAGACTCATGTTATTCTATTTAAAAGTTTAATTTATGCGTACTCGGGTTTGAATATTAAATATGACTAAATTATTAGTAACGGGAATATAAATATCAAATGGTAAGTACGAGTTACTATGATATGAAAATAAATATACGCGATTCTACTTATAACAACGACTCATAAAATTGTTATTTAAAATTTACATATGAATATCCATTAAAAAAATATTTTAAAAACTTTGTGGAGCATATTTTAACTTCATTAACGCTTATTATGTGCTACTAAACTCGTACATTTTGTACAACATGATATTAATAGTTAAAGTTAAACAATAACATCAACATCAACCTCAGCATACAGTTAAAAACGTTATACAAAGATAATCTACTCATTTTGACAAGTGATATGCTCTATTTGGCTGCACCTTCTATTTTTTATTACTTTAGCAGGAAGTGTATTGTGCGCGTTGTTAAGCCCGAAAGAAATGAAGAAAAAAAGTGTACGTTTTGTGCCAATAGTTTGAGTATTAGTTGATTGATTTTTCTTTCAGGATGTTTTATATACCAGTTGGTCCTTATGCGTTATTTATTTGAACTTGACACATTAAGAGACTGGGAGTACAAATTCATCACCAAGTATGCTAAAGTTGAAACTATAAAAACCCTCGAAACTACAGCTGATGCATCAACTACGGATTTACTTTGAAAGTTACTTAGAACATATATTTGATATAATAATTTACTTTTATAATATATGTGTTTATTTAATTTTAAAATCAAGTTGTCTCTTTAATTTTCATAGACGTAAATGGCTAACTCACATAATCTTAAGTTAACGTTATATAAATGCCTTTGTCCCAGACACTAATATGTGTTGCATTAACATTATTCCAAAGTTGCAACAAAAAAACAAATCTCACAAGTATTTGATGAGTTAACTGCTTTTGAATTTGTTGTAATATAGAATAATGATGATCTAGAAAGAGATATAACTAATGTGTCTCATTCACTTAAAAATCTGCTGCGAAAATAATGAGTCGGTTTACTAAATTAGGACTTGCTTAAGTTATTGGAGTTTGGGACTGTTATTTTCTACTAATTATAGTAAGTTTTTAAAGGGTTTTGGGACCGTCTTAATAGTTAGATTCATTGGTGATTAGGATTGTTTTAATGGTTGTCTTAATAGTTATTAAAGGGTTTTTATGACTGTTTTAATTGCAGAATTCAAGGTGTTTGAGACTGTTCTTAATAGTAGTAGTTGAATGATGGGTGCTTGAAACTGCCTGGATAGCTGAATTCAAGGGTGTTTGAGACTACTTCAATTGCTAATTTTAGGGATGTTTGAAACTGTAATAATAGCTGAATACAGGGGTGTTGCGACTGTTTTTAATAGGCATTATTATTGCAAAATAAATTTGACTTATACTAAATTAATAAATGTAAATTTCAAAACATTTTAAGACAATATATTCGGCATTAAATACATGATAAAATTTTTATGTCAAAACCCCGTACGTGCACGGGTATTATAACTAATGCTTGTTTGTACAAGAAGAGCAATCGAATAAAAAGTCCTTATAATCATAGAAAGTATAAAAAGTCATTCCATCCATCGGATTTACACTCATATCTGATAAACGGCATCTAATAACTCAAGTCATTTTATCCATTTGAAAACCACTCTACCCAATTAAAAAAAAAAAAAAAAAAAAAAAAAAAAAAAAGGTAGAAATGGCGCTGTGAAATGGTGCCACCATACCGTTCTCTCTTATTTATTTACTTCTTAACATGAGAAATGGCATGTCATTTGTTTGGTTTTAGTAGGATTGGGAATGACGATTAATGTACAAGAGAAATTAAGACACATGGTTTGTCATTTTTATATAAAGAATCTACTCCATGAAAAAGGTTTTTGAGTCTTGTTTATTTTGTGTTGAACATTTAATTTGATACATGCCATCTTGTCCATGCATTCGGTAGAAAACTTTTGTTTCTAAATTACAAAATGTGTTATTGGTTCATGCACCAAAAAAAAAAAATAGTCAATGTGTATTAAATTCAAGGACCAACTTTGTAATTTTTGAGCAACTATTTGAGCACAACCGTTGAATTTAGAAAATGTCGACAAAAAGGTACTCTCATGCTTTAAATCCTTTAACAATCTCTGTTTTTAGGTTCGCTAACTTTTTCTTTGCTGTTCCACAACTGTTTTATAGGATAGCTGTTGTTACCGGTGGAAACAAAGGTATTGGTTTAGAAATATGCAGACAGTTAGCTGATCAAGTTGTCGTGGTGTTGACTGCAAGAGACCACAAGCTCGGTGAGGATGCTGTAGCCAAGCTTCACGAGTCCGGTTTACGGGATGTCATTTTTAATCAGCTCGATGTCACTGATCCGACTAGTATTGCTTCTTTGGCGAATTTCATAGATGCTCAGTTCGGGAAATTGGACATATTGGTATTCCTTTCGTTTTCAATCATAAGTTTATCTCGGTACAGCTTTTTAAAAATTGGAGACATGTGATCATATATTTGAGGAAATATTGTATAACTTAACTGAAATCTGGTGATGATAAGTATTTAAGTACTACTAAGGGATAAGCTTATTTTAAGTGCTAGCTTATTGTATCTTGGAGATGCTACTAAGCACTTTGAAGGTGTTTGTTTAAGCTTATGGAAAAAGGCTTATATCATTTTTGGGAATGAAATAAGCTAATAAGCATAATCCCTTGGACTGAAGATTTTTGAAAACACATAAGCTTTTAAGCAGCCTTTTTACCTTCGGCAGGGGTGTATCCTACCAACCCCGTTTCCACTCCGGTGAAATTGGGTATCGACGTATCGTTGTTGATGTAGATAAGCTTTAAGCAATCAGCTTACCCAAACACCCCCTAAGACCCTTTGTAGCATGTTTTACAACCTATACAATAATGAATCAGGTGAACAATGCTGGAGTCTCTAGTACTATCGTTGATGAGGCGTCGTTTTTGAGTTTATACTTTCCAAGTGAGGTAAGCCTAATTATGTTTCCGTCAACAAGAACAAGTAATTTAGGAAAACGAGAAATTTTATGTCGAGGTTACATATCTATATACGTAGAATATCATTTTATCATTATATGTATAGAAATTTATTACCAATTTTTTTCACTATAAAATAGGTGGTTGATGAAGAGGCTAGGAAATCAAAAAATGTTGTAACACAATCGTTTGAAGGAGCCCGAAGGTGCTTGGAAACTAATTACTATGGAGCTAAGCATGTCACTCAAGCTTTGCTACCACTTCTTCTTAAATCTGACTCTCCGAGAATAGTCAACATCTCATCCAAACTGGGGCAACTAGAGGTACTATAACCTTTCCTCATGATGATTGATTGTACATTAGTTGCATAAAGTAATAGCAGAAAACTGTGTTGCCTTTTATAGAACGTGCAAGACGAAAGTGCAAGGAAGATTCTGAGTGATGTTGATGCACTCACAGAGGAGCTCGTGGATAAAGTTGTAAGCGAATATCTCAATGATGTCAAAGATCAAGAATTGTTGAACAAGAAAAGGTGGTCCAGTAATGTTTCCGGCTATATTGTCTCTAAAGCCGCTCTTAATGCCTACACAAGGGTTCTGGCCAAGAACTATCCGTCTATTTATGCAAATGCAGTTAGTCCTGGTTTTGTTGCAACAGATATGTCATACTTTAAAGGAACTTTCACTGTCGAAGAAGGTGCTAGAGGGCCTGTGAGACTCGCTTTGCTCCCTGATGGTGGCCCCTCTGGTCAATACTTTTGGCAGATGAATGACTCCACATTTTGATACGAAGTATTATTGAAATGCCTTATGTATTCTTGAAACTCATGTATTTGAAAAGTTGGATTAGTATGCAAGTTTTCAGCTTGTTACAATAAATTTACTTGTTACCTGTAACAGTAATAAATTCTGAGGGTGCGATTGATTTGCTACATGAAATCGTGTGGATTTTATAAAAGGGTGATATGAAATCATATGTATCATTGTCATTCGTTATGTTTGGTATACAACTTACTCCTTCTTGTTCAAAGGGTGCATTTGGTATGAGGGATTACACATGTGAGACAGGGATGAATTGCATCGAAAAGAGATGTTTGGTTGCCATAATATCTTCTACTGTATTATCTAGAAATTAATGCATTGCATTTTCAACAGAGCAAATTCCCAAAAAGGGACATTTATTTTTTCAATTTCCTGAAAGGGTATAAATCCAACATATTTTCCCAATTTGGTCATGTGTTAACGTGCGAATGTGCGATTCCAGTAGATTTTTGACACGTGTCCAGACCAAAAGTACTTTACCAATCATTTGCAGGCCCATGTGACATATTTCAAATGTGCGAATTTCAAATATGTTAATGTGCGAAAGCCGGCTGACATATTTTAAATTACTTATTTATTTAATTTGCCATCTTTGTTGACTTTTTATAAAAATATCGGAGTATATATATTTTCAATCAAACCATTAGTTACCTTTTGGATTATAGGTTTTGGTCAATAGGATAGGATAGGTTTAGGCATGATAAAACTAGTATTAACTACTTATAATGGAAAAAAAGTCAAAGTGAAAAGTGAAATCTTAACTTTTGGTCAATTCCTATAATACCATTTTAAAACTCCTTATCTTTATCCTTCCTTACTACATAAAATAGAAAAATGGTCAAACTTGAATTGTTGAATTGTTGAATGGTTGATCTAATTTGAATGTTTAATGCAAATACATATGAAATGTTGAATTGTTTCAAAATGTTGAATATTTTGGCTGGCATCTTTAATTAGCACGATTTATTATTTAATGTGAAAGAAATTAAGCATTTATGTGTTTTAGAATATAGGCAATAAGGTGTGTTATAATTTAGCCATTACGTGTATTTGAACGGAATTTATATCTTTGGCAAATCATATATTGTGCATTAATGTTTTACTCAAACTCAGTGGATCAATTTTCATTTTCAATCATATATAATGAGCATCTCATCATCCAGTCACCATTTTAATTTTATGTCTAATGTTTCATTTGATTTTAATAATTGGTTTGTAGATATTTTTATGTTATTTATTTATTTATTTTGCAGAAACAAGGATGGGATCGACTAATTGAGTTACGCTTTCATTGTTCAATAATCAGGTAATTGTTTCATTCAAACTTTTTTGACGATGTGATCGTGGCACTATTTGACTTAGCCATGTGAGTCTTACAAACTTAATATGTTAGGCTGTGGATTTTCTGTACACACTTGTTTAGTATTTTATGAAGTTGCGGACAAGAAACTTATGCGATGTTAATGCAAGATATATTGACAGCAAATATGTTACTGGGTTGAATAAGTGTAACTATTGCATGTTCAAAAAGTAATGAGATGAAGCTTTTTCTTCTTCTCTTAATTAGCCGTTTTAGTAAGTCTCACTAGCATTTTGGCACCGTCACTAATTGCTTCAATTGTTTGTCAACCGTTTGTTGTTTTGATAGTTGTTTACCACAGGTGTTCACTTAATTGAATTCGGTTTCGAGTATTATAAATGCTTTTTCTGCATGTGTTATGAATCTTAATGCTTAAACATTATATGCAGTGATCCACTATAACTCCAAAATATGTATTTTGTGACTCCTAAGAAATTAAATGCCAAAAAAAAAAAAAAAAAAAAATCGATACAAAGTAATCTTGTGTCTAGACATACGATAACAACGAAACACTTTTGTAAAAAAAATAAAATAAAAAATAAATAAATACAGAATTAAACCAATTCATTTTGTAAGGCAACATGTCACGTATTATAGTTTCGTACTACTTCGTCGGTTTAACTTCTTTGTAAGTAGCATGTTAGACTATTAATTTTTAAGAAGATTATAAAAGCTTTGCGTTGTTTATTCTTCTCATGACTTTTGGGACTTGGTTTCAAATATTTTTTATCCTTGAAAAAGTAACAAGCTGAGTTTTTTTTTTTTTTTTTTTTTTTTTTTTTTTTTTTTTTTTTTTTTTTAACGGCGGGTTAGTTGTTAGATGTTAGTTATTAGTTGTTGGCTTGAGTTAGTGTCGCATCCTCGGGCAGAGATACCAACCGCGAGCCTTTCCTTAGAGGATAACCCCACTCCTATTCCCGATTCGCCTGATATCATTAGAGCTTGTGGTTCCCAAGTGAGGATTTCCCGGTCGGTCACCCAAACCGGTACTACTCTCACTTGGGCTCGCTTAATTACTTAAGCCTTTACCACTAGACCACAAGCCCCATGATAGTAACAAGCTGAGTTTAGTGACAAGTTTACTCATACTCCTAAAACTTAAATTATATGGAATGTTCTAATCTACTATATAATTGAACCTTTCAACAGGTTTTGATCTTTTCAAAAGATGGTTCATCATCCCATTCACTTTTTGCTTTAGTGGTTAGTATCACATGCATCTTCATCTCTGTTATACTAACGTGCATATATTTGGTCTCCACTGTAGTGAGGAATGACAATTGGAATTCCTCAGTTCGTCACCACACGATTTAGTCATTGAATTTTCAGTTCCTCTAGGTTTCCCTTGTTTATTCATGGTTTTTAGTTCCTCTAGGTTTGGCATCTTCTCTATTTTAGTTAATGTTTAAAGTTCTTAGATGGTTTATTCCTTTGAAATCCTAACAAATTGTATATCTTAATTTAAATCATCAACTCAAGCAATCTTTACTATATATAAAAAGGAAAAATGGTCAAACTTGAATTCTTTACTTTGTTTTTTTGTTTGTGAAAATGGTGAAATATTATTAATCACAAAAATGTACAATAAGTTTCAAAACAACCATGGACATACCCCATGTTGTTTTCTACTGAAACTTATGAAAAAAAAAACAAATTAGCTTGACTAAAACAAACATTCTATACTACTAACACTTCCTCATTCCTCAATAAATATACAAAGAAAGTTTATAAAAAGCATTTACCCACTCCTCTCTGGCGATTTTGGTGACATCGCCTAAACCCTAAAACAACAAATTGATCTTCCTTCAATTCTAGCATCGATTGTTGTGATTCTATTCTGAAATCCCTTTGTTTAATTCTTCCTTCTATTTTCATTTGATATGCCACTTGAATCCCCAAAACCCCCTGACCCTTTCCTTAAAGAGTTTTGTACTCTTACAGGAATGAGTTCTGAGGGTTTACATCATAAACTTATTGTGCCTGGTGAAGGAGATAGTCTTCCCAAATCTAGAGGAAGACCTAAAGGAGTGAAGAATCGGCCTAAGGGTATTAAGGTTAGGGTTAAATCTCCCGGATCTGCTTCTGCCGGTGATGGGTCTATTCTTAAAAGGCTTCGTAATTCGAAGGTGGAGGGTAAGGGAAGAAGTCGCTTCTCCTTCTGAAGTGTGTAAAGGTAAACGTTCTTCTAATCCGTTACCTGTTGATAAAGTTCTTTCTAAGGTTTTAGATAGGATGACGTATGATAAGGGTATTGCTTCTCAAATGGTTTTTAAGGAAGGAGTTAAGGTTTCTGTGGTACAACCTAGTAATAAGCTTCAGGGTAGTAGTTTTTGTTCTTTTGAGGGTAATGATGGCTCTTTCATTAAGAATCCTATTGAACCTTGTGTTTCTGTTTCTGAAAGTCATAGTAATGGGTTGGGGAATAAAGGTGATGTGGTGAATGGTAGTGTTGACCCTGGTTCAGGTAGTAATGGTTCTATTGAGCTTAATATGGCTGATGTAGAGCATGTTGAGGCTGATAGTACTAAGAATGCTGATAAGGGTATTGATGAGAGTGTTAATGGAGGCTCTACTTTTGTGTTTGGTAAAGTTCAAAATGGTAAAGGGATTCTTAAGAAGCCAACAGTTGGATTAACTAGTTTTCATTTTGGACCTAGTTTGTTCTATAAATCTAACTCTGTTTGGTCTAGTAAACTTGGTGCTAAGAATGGTTGTTCTGATGTTCCTGTTAATATAGAGTCTTTTGCTGAGAAAATGAAAAAGGGAGTAGAGGATATGGAGTTGCAAATGAATTTTACACCTCAATCTGTTTCTAAGAATAGTGATGGTTCAAGAAGGATAGCTATCTCTGTGGAAGATATTAAGAAGGGTAGTGAGGCATGTGCTTTGCAACTGTATGGTTATTTTGTTGGCACGTCAATGGACTATAGAGTTGTGAATGCAAATTTGAGCAAAATGTGGAGAGTTCATGGCATCTCTGATATCACTAAAACTAATTCTGGGCTTTATTACTTTAAGTTTAAAAGTGAAGAAGGCATGAAAGCGGTGTTAGAAAGTGGCCCGTGGATGGTGAATAATATTCCTTTGGTCTTGAATGTTTGGGAACCAGGTATTTGGCTTCAAAAAGTGGAACCTAGTACTATTCCTATTTGGGTCTGTGTGTATGGTATCGCTATGGAATTGTGTAACGGGAATGGTATTGGTAAGATTTTTAGTGGCATTGGTAAGCCTATGATTATGGATAGGTTGACTAAGGAGAGATGTTTGAAGAAGTCTGGCAAACTTGATTTTGCTAGGGTCCTTGTGGAAGTCAATGCTGATGAGGATCTACCAAGTTCACTTGAAATCGAATATCCTCAGATTGGTATGAGGCCTGCTAGGATTGGTAAGTTAGATGTTAAATACCAATGGAAACCTCCCGTGTGCAGTCATTGCAAGTCTTTTGGCCATACTACTGTGTCTTGTAAAGTCAGGCCAAGGACGAAAGAGGAAATTGCTGCTAAAGTCATTTTTAAAGCATTGAAATCTAAGGAAAGTGTTCCAAGTAAGAGTTCTGATGGTAAGCTTGAAAATGATGGTTTTGTTGAAGTTGGTAAGAACAATAAACCAGTGGTGAATCAGAGCAATTCTGTTAAGAAAAATTATGTTAGTTCTTCTGTTCCTAACAAAGGTTTTCAAAGTTCTTCTAGAAGTAATTTTAGACAAAATTCTAGAAAACATGTTTCGTTTCAGCAGAATAGGAGTGGTTTTCAGAAGTCTCAAGGTGTTGCTAGTAAAGTTAAAACCGGGGGTGGTAGTTCTAATAATTTTCAACAGGGTAATTCTGGTATGAAAGCTGGTTTGAATAATAGTACTTCTAAAAAGAATGCAAAGCATGTTTCTTCTAGTGATACTGGGATTGTTCAGAAGCCTCCTCTTAGTTCCAAATATAATGCTAATTTTAAGCCTAGAGTTCTAGTTAGGGGCTCTAGGTCTGATGGTAATAGAGATGAGATTATTTCTGAGAATATTCCTGTTAATAACTCTTATTAAGTATTTGAAGATCATGATATGGTGGACAAGGATGAGGAATTTCTGGGAGTTGTTGATGAGGAATATGACAAAGTGGTTAGGCCTAAATTGAAATTGGAGGTTGTTAATGTTCTAAAGTCTGGTGTTTACCTTTCTTTGGCAATTAGGTCTGACTGGTCTCCCACACAGTTGGAATTCTTTTATAAAAATTGTTCTAAGTTTGGTATGGAGCATTTTGTTAATGATGAAGAGGTGGATTATGAGAATGAGGGTATGGCTAATGTAATGAAGCCTGAGAAAATGGTTGAAGGTTGTCCTGGTGTAGTGAATGATGGACCCCCTAACAAACCTGTTTCCAATGAATCTTAAAGCTTTCTCTTGGAATGTTAGGGGTCTAAATAATGACTCTAGTAAAAAACAAGTCATTGATTTATTAAAAGAAGGCAACTTTAGTTTTTGTGGTTTGCTGGAAACTAAAGTTAAAAAGAAGAAGCTTCATAAAATTTGTTCTAAGGTGCTTGGAAGATGGGAATGGATGTCTAATGCTTCTTCTTGTGTTGGGGGCACTGGTATTATTATTGGATGGGATCCTATGGCTGTTAGAGTTATGTTGCATAGCCACACTTCACAACTTATGAATGTTTTCGTAGAATCTGTCAATGGCAACCATAAGTTTTTTTGCACTTTTGTTTATGCTCATGTTAACGTTTGTAATGCTATAAAGGATTCTCCTTGGGTTCTAATGGGTGATTTCAATATTATATTGGATCCTAGTGAGAGGTCTATGGGTTCTTCGTTTGTCACTTCTGGGATGGTGAATTTGAGAGAGTGTTTGTTCAATATTGAGGTTAATGACCTGGTGATGTCTGGTTTGCAGTTTACTTGGAATAAAAGCCCGGGTAACCCTTAAGGTTTGCTTAAAAAATTGGACAGAGTTATGTGTAATGTTCCTTTTTTGGACAAGTTTCCTAATGCTAATGCCTTGTTCATGCCTTTTGTTGTGTTGGACCATACTCCAGCTGTGCTTAATATTCCTAATGTTCCTGGTGCTAAACCTAAGCCATTTAGATTTGCTAACTTTTTGGCTTCTAAAGATGAGTTTATTCCTATTGTTAAGAAGGTTTGGGACTGCAATATTCCTGGTTACTCCATGTTTTCTATGGCCTCTAAATTGAAGTTATTAAAGAAGCCTCTTAGAAAGTTGAAATTTGCTCAAGGTGATTTGACGGCTAAGGTGGTCAAACTTAAAGAAGATTTGTGTAAAGTGCAGTCTGATATGGTTAAGGATCCTACCAATGCTAGGTTGAGGCTTGATGAAATTTCATGCCTTAATGCTTATAAGGCTACTGTTAAGGATGAAGAGTGTTTTCTTAAGCAGAGAGCCAACGTTACTTGGCTGAGTGAGGGGGATTTCAACACTAAATTCTTCCACAATGTTATGAAAGAAAGAAGAAACAGGAATAGAATTGATAATGTGGAGGATATGGTTGGCAATTTTTATTCTGGTAATGAGGTTGGGGAGCAGTTTGTTAAGCATTTTGAGGGTATTCTGGGAAGGAAAGCTGATGTGTTGCCCATTTTTGATCCTTCTCATTTGTTTTCCAAGAAATTGTCTCCTGAGGATGCTATGTGTATGGTTAGGCCTGTTTCCAAGGAAGAAGTTAAGGATGTTCTGTTTAATATGGATAATGATAAGGCTCCGGGTCTTGATGGCTTCTCTTCCAAGTTCTTCAAGTCCTCTTGGTCTATTGTGGGAGCTGAATTCACCCAAGCTATTCAGGACTTCTTCATGAATGGTAAACTCTTAAAAGAAATCAATGCTACTGTTATTGCTTTGGTCCTTAAAGTCAAAACTCCCAAAAAGGTTTCTGACTTTAGGCCAATATCCTGTTGCAATGTTCTTTATAAGTGTATTAGTAAGATTATTGCTAATAGGCTTAAAGGCGTTCTTAATTCTCTTGTTAGCAATTGTCAAAGTGCTTTTATTCCTTCTAGGCAGATTAGTCATAATATTATGTTAACTCAAGAGTTGATGAGAAATTACCATAGAAGGAGTGGACCATCAAAAGTTGCTTTTAAGATTGATATTAATAAGGCATATGATACTGTTGATTGGGGTTTCTTAAGACAGTGTCTCATTCATTTTGGTTTCCCGTTGAAGATGATTGAGTGGATTATCGGCTGTATGACTACTCTTTCTTTTACTGTTAGTATTAATGGGGATCATCTTGGTTATTTTAAGGGAATGAGAGGGCTTAGACAAGGAGATCCCCTGTCTCCTTATCTATTTACACTGGTTATGGAAGTTTTATCGTTAATGATTAATAGAAAGATTGAGTCCAATGATGGCTTCAAGTATCATTGGAGATGTACTAAGGTTAAGCTCTCACACTTATGCTTTGCTGACGATCTCATGATCTTTTCTAATGGTGATGTGCACTCTGTGTCTATTTTGAAGTCTGCTCTTGAAGAATTCAGTGGAGTTTCTGGTCTTTTGCCTAGTATGGAGAGAAGCTATTCTTAGAGTTATGCCATTTTCTGTTGGCTCTTTGCCTATCAGGTATTTGGGGGTGCCATTACTTTCTTCCAGATTGTATAAAAAGCACTGTGACCCTTTGATTGATAAGGTTAAGAGCAGGTTGCATGATTGGAAGAATAAAAGCTTGTCCTTTGGTGGCAGGCTGCAACTGCTTAAGTCTGTTATTGGTTCTATTCAGGTGTTTTGGTCTTCTGTATTCATTTTGCCAGTTTATGTGTCTAAAGAAATTGAGAAATTGATGAGGGGTTTTATATGGTCTCAAGGTATATTGCAATGAGGGAAAGCAAAAGTCAAATGGGAAGAGTTGTGTGGTTTGAAGGTGCAAGGGGGGCTTGGGATCAAGAGTCTGTATAATTGGAATTTGGCCCTTATGTGTAAACATGTTTGGAATATTGTCTCTAAGAAAGATTCTTTATGGGTGAAATGGGTTAATGCTTATAGGCTTTCTGATAGGAGGTCTTGTGATAGAAATTTTTGGGATGTCCCTATTCCGTCTGATGTATGCTGGGGATGGAGGAAAATCTTGATGTGTAGAGATATTTTGAGAGATCATGTGGTGATTAGAATTGGTAATGGATGTGATACTTCAGTGTGGTTTGATAATTGGTGCTTCCTTGGGCCTTTGTGTCAGTTCATATCTAAAAGGGACATTTATGAAGCCGGTTTGTCTCTTAATTGCAAGGTTGCAGATTTGGATGATAACGGTTCTTGGAAATGGCCATCTGTTTTATTTGATAAGTTTCATTTCCTTATCTTTCTTCCTCCTCCTCTTATTTTTAATAATAGGAAAGATTTGGTTTGTTGGAAATCTAACTCTAACAAGATTGGCCCTTTCTCTGTTAAAGCTGTGTGGTCTGATCTCATTCCTGCTAAACCAGTGGTACCTTGGTATAAGGTTGTTTAGTTTAGTCAGAATATCCCTAGACATTCTTTTATTCTTTGGCTTGCTGTTAAAATGAAGTTGAAAACCCAGGATAGGTTGGCTTTATGGAATAATGGGGGTAATTTCAGATGTTCTTTGTGTAATAAGGTTCAGGATGATCACTATCATTTGCTTTTTGGTTGTGAGTTTTCAACTAAAGTTTGGTGTTATTTTAAGAGCCTTATTAAGTTGGATGGAGTTTCTGATGATCTTTACAATGTGATTGACTTTATTACTTCCAAGCCTGTGAATAAGTTGATATGGAGTATTATTCAGAGGCTTGTTATTGGGGCTATTGTGTACTTCATCTGGCAAGAGAGAAACCTTAGGTTCTTTCAAGGTAAGGTTAGAAGTCTTGATGGTGTGTGCAGTATTATTAAGGAGACTGTGAGGTTAAGGTTATTTAGTTTGAAGGTCAAGAAGACTAAACAATCTCTAGAGGCTGCTAATATCTGGAAATTTAATGTATTGGAGAGTGATATGTGGAATTCCTCAACTGTTACTTGATGGGTGATGATATATATGGCTGGATTTGGTTTTCTGGTGTTCTTGATTTGGATGTGATTGTTGGTGGATGCAGTTCAAGGTATGTTGATGTCTTGATTTGTGTTACTTTCTGCATATCTGAGAAATGGTCTTGGGTTATTCTTCTTTCTTCTATGAGTATGTGGTGGACTTCAGTGAGACATGTTTTGTTGGAGCATAAGGAGTTTACTGGTTACATTGTGGTTTGGTCTGAAGTTACTATTCCTCTGGTTGGGCTTATAAGTTTATTGTGCTTCTATGATATAAAGATGGGTTCTAATCTTATCTGGTGTGATGGGTCTGTGGAGTGGAAGGTGTTTATTGGGCTTCTATGATAAAAATTGGAATTTGACATTTTTAGCTATGTTTTGGATGTTTGATTTTACTAGTTGTTCTTTGACTTGTAATAAGTCTTATAGTAGGAGAACTTTATGTTTACTAGTGATGTTCCCAAAACATATTTTGGGAATGTCATTTGGATTATACTTATATGGGTTTGTCCATATAAGTTACTTGTAATTTTTTTGTGTGTTTAATATATTTTCCGGGGATAGTCCCTTTTTCCCAAAAAAAAACACTTCCTCAATACAATAGGGAAGGAAAGTATTGAATGTTTAATGCAATATTGAAAAATAGGGAAGGAAAGTATTGAATGTTTAATGCAATATATGAAATGTTGAATTTTTCCAAAATGTTGAATGGGTAATATACAAAACCAATTTTAGGGAAAAATATATTTTATTAATTTTCAGGAAAATATACAAAACCAATTTCGGGTCTAACCTGGTTTCGAAAATATAAAAACCGGTTTTAGTTGACCCGTTTTTTCGATCGGAATCAGTTCAATCCGTGGAACCGGACGAGTCGAACCGGGTTTCAAAACTTTGTGTTTAATCCCTAAATACTCAAACTTTTATTATTTTTCGTTTATAAACCATATTTTTTTTTCGCTACAACTATCTGCCGCTATAAAATCTCGTTGCTATGCATGGGTACTCGGCTATAAAATATCGTTGCTATGCACAGGTACTCGTCTAGTTTAGTATATAGATTAGGATTTGAATATGTTCACAATATTTGGATTGCTGTTAAAACATAACCACCCCTTTTGGTTTACCCGCATAACACCACGTTATTGACTCAGTTTTATTCTCAACATCAATTTTCTTTTCTTTTCTTTTCTCATCTTTTTGTTATTTTTTAATAAAAATATATTAATTTTAAATATACAAAATCCTAATCATATTCCAAATCATAATCCAAAGCCTCTAGAAAAACAAACACACCTTTAATTAAACCTAAATTCGAATTCAAATCTTAATCCAAAACACATCTACAAACCAAACGGACCCGAAATATATCCGAATTTAAATCATAGACTAAATAAAAATCCAAATTCGAGGCCAAATCCAAATCCTTTCACAAACCAAATGCACCAATTAGACTTTTTATATTAAAGTGATGAGAAAGGTTCAATTTCTAACGAAAATTGGTATGAAAAACAAATATTTTAAGTCGACAATATTGAAAGTATTTTATTTAGAACGGTAATTTTTCGCACCTATACCACCTATCTCACAAATGCTTTCACAGAGAGTTGAACGCACAACCTCTAAGTTGGTGGGCAACTCTGTTGTGAGAATGACCTCATCTAATATCTGTTTATAACCTTAAGGATTAACTTGGTAACTTTGGCCTTTCAGGTTTAGTCCTTTGAGGATCCTCTTGGTGATATTGCTGGACATTAAAGGGTGTATTGTGTCAAGTTATCAAATGTTGGGAATTAAATAATCAGAAGAATCAGTATAAAGGCTTAAGGAAATACATCAAGTATGTTTTTGCTGATAAAGCACAAAGCACGTTTCCACTGATGGATTCTGCTGAAGAACGTTTTCTACTGAAGGTGTTTCTACTGATGGATTCTGCTGATGCTACTATGACTCATACAACAGCTGTGTAGATAAGTACAACTTATTCTATTGACTCATATACAAGAAAAATATCTTTGTTGTAGTCATCAAATTGAACACTCCAAGTGAGTTGTAATCCTAGATACATGTTGTATCTTAATGACTGACATGATAAGTCATCATCTAGCTAGAATGAAGATAAGTCATAAGCTAGTATTTGAGATGAGTCATATAAATTGAAAAAGATCTTTTCCTTGGACTATAAAAGGAAGATCTTAGATATGTCTTAATATACTAATAGACAGTGATAGAGATATACATAGAAGAAAAACAATAGAACAAACACAAGATTCAAGGTCTTTGTAACCCTAGTGATAGTGAAGATCACTCGTATTATTTTGAATAATATTGAATCGTTTGGTGAAATACTTTCATTGTTCTTTGTTAAATAAACACAAGCATCACAGTTCCATTTCCAATAAACATTCTAAGTGTGGTTAAGTAGATTTCGCATACTTAATCATATTCACTCAAAGTATCACATATACACATTACAAAGGTCCAACTCCTTTAGTGTGTGATCAAATCAAGTGATCCTCTCAATTGGTATTAGAGCTTCCAGGTTGATATCTTTGATTTAGAAGAAGAAATGGATACAGAATCTATTCAAACAAATGTTGCTGCAAAGTTGCCAATTCTCAAACAGAATGAGTTTGAATTGTGGAGGTTAAGAATAGAACAGTTTTTCCAGGTGCAAGATTACACTCTCTGGGAAATCATTGAAGATGGAAAGTCTTTCAAACCCACAACCACTTCATCAACAGTTGAAGGTAGGGAAATTACAGTTGTTCAAACTATCCCTACAACTGCTGATGAAAGAATAAAGAAGAAAAATGACCTCAAGGCCAGAAGTATGCTGATGATGACCATTCCAAATGATCAACTTATAAACTTCAGCAAATTCAAAGATGCCAAGTCATTATTTGAGGCAATTGTTGCAAGGTATGGAGGGAATGAAGCCACCAAGAAGACCCAGAAAACCCTTCTCAAGCAGCAGTTTGAAAATTTCTCATCAACCATGAATGAATCTCTTGACCACATGTTTACAAGGCTAGAGAAAATTGTGAGTCAACTTGCTGTTCTTAGGGTTGACATACCTCAAGAAGATTTAAACTCAAAATTTCTAAGAAGCTTACCTGAAGAGTGGGCTATGCATGTTGTTGTCTGGAAGAATAAACCAGACATAGACACTATGGATCTTATGGATTTGTATAGCAACTTTAAAATTGTGGAACAAGAAGTAAAGAAAACTGGTGTCTTAAGTTCATATACTAGGAACATGGCTTTTATGTCATCTCCTAGTATTTCAAACCCAGTTAAAGATGAAAAGGTTGATAATGGAATTGGTGCTGCTAGTTCATCAAGCAGTACCTTTGGTATATTGAATGAAAAGGCTTGTTGTGCCTTTTTCACAAGTCAGAATAATGGGTCCATGCTCACTCATGAAGATCTTCTAGAAATCAATGATGATGATTTAGAAGAGATGGACCTAAAATGGCAAATTTCTCTTCTTAGCATGAGGGCTAAGAAATTCTATCAGAGGACGGGGAAGAAACTCACCATCAGCAGTAATGATACTGCTGGTTTTGACAAGTCAAAGATAGAATGCTATAACTGTCATATGTTGGGGCACTTCTCAAGAGAATGTAGAAGGCCAAGGCAGTAAGATAGCAAGAATAGAGGTTTTGGAAGCAAGTCCAAGACAGGGGAATCAACCAATCCAAAGGCTATGGTAGCTATTGATGGATTAGGATTTGATTGGAGCTTTACTGCTGAAGAAGAAGAAGCTTCTCCTCAGACAGCTCTTATGGCTTTCTCTACAGAGGTACAATCTGATAAAGTTTGTTCAAATAATTGTTCTGCTCTTAAAAGTTTAGAAACATTAACCAAACGTTATGAGAATCAAAGAACAGAGTTAATTGATACAGCTCATAGCTTAACTAATCATAAAAGAGGTATAGCTACTCTAGAGGAACAAGTCATACATTTTCGAACAAATGAATCTACCTTTACTGATGTCAAAATTCTTCTTGAAAGAGAAATAATGTTTAAAAATAATGACATTAGTAACTTAAAAGCTGAAGTAGATAGGCTTAGTAAAGCTAAAGAGAATATTCAAATGAGTGTAGAAACACTAGATTATGCATCTAAGGGTGTGACTAACTTAATTGAATGTCAAGTTATAAATAAAGCTAAGTCTGGTGTTGGATACAAATCTGTTCCTCCACCATATAGAGGTATTCCTTCACCCCCAGGAATTGACCTAGAACACACAGGATTACCTGAATTTCAACTACCTGAATTCTAATATGGAGTTCAACCAAAGACTAATTTAGTTGATAATGAACCTTTGAAAGAAAGTGAAAGTTTAAGTAAAACTTCACTTCCTAAGGACAAGGTGTGTTCTTGTAGAAAGTCAGATGGTCCAATCATTGAGGACTCAACATCTGATGATAAAAAGTTAAAATAGGTTATGTCTAAACCTGAAGTGGTTAAGAAGGCAGGAACAAGTGTTCCTAAGATAGTCAAACATAGTACTGAAAAGCCTAAAAACAATGTTAAACATGTTAGGCAACCAGTAAGATATTGTGAACAACATAGAACCATAAACAAGCCCAGAGGCAACCAAAGGAATTGGTATAGCCTCAAGTCTCTCCAACAAAGAGATAACAAAGTGTTGATATAAATAATTGACTAAAAACATTATTCATATCTTTCGATATCTCTATGTTTTAATAATCACAAAACTTAAACTCATCAAACCAAATATTATGACGTAAACAAGTATTTAGTGGTAAATAATCACTTTCACCAACTAATCACTTAAGGTATGAATAAACAAAGTGTTTAGTGCAATTTATGATCAAAGGAGTATTTAATCAACTAATACAAAGTTTATTTAAATTATATAAACATATTATATATTTTTGAAAAACATTTTTGGTAATAAAGAAAAATGTTTTAATCATACTAAATATATGATTTCAAATTTTTAACCAAAATCAGTTAGTTTTTCACCAAATAAACTTTCCCCACTAAAAGACAAAGATTCTCGCCGTTTCAGCTGGGCGCCCCCCTTAATTTTAAGGGGACCGGCCATAATTTAAGGGGACCGGCCACGCTCCTATGTCAGAATCTGTTGCCTATAAATACCACCTTAAACCTGGATTTTTTCCTCACTTTTTTGCACTAAAACTTTCTGATTCAAACCTCCATTTCAATCTTAAAAATCCTTTGATCATACAATTCATAAGCCTTTGTTTCCAAGTGATCCAAAGCCTCATTCATTCAAGTGCAAAGAGAAGAATACTCCTATTGATCAAGACTAGGAGTATTGGAACTTAGTATCATCTTGCTTCCTAAGTTGTTTGATTATTTCATCTTGTATATCATTCACTCCTTGGTGAATATAGTGTATACATTGGTTAGATAGATTTAGATATAGGATCTAGATCTATTGAAGGCGTGAAGTAGTAATAGAAGTGAAGAGGTAGAGGTGGATAGGATTAGTGATAGAAGAAATAAGTTGTGGTAGTTCATTGAAGTGGAGATAGTTGTGAAGACAAAGAAGTTGAAGCTTTGAAGTTGAGAAGACCTTGAAGCCTAGTAGTTGTGAAGTAGTGTATATCTTGGATTAGTGAATAGGACTTAGTAGTGAAGGAGTGAAGAAACAAGTGGCGTGAAGAAAAAGAGTTAGGAAGTAGTAAGTTGTGAAGAAGCTAGGAGCATAGTAGAACGGTGTGAGGAAGAATTGGTGTGAAGTAAATTGGTGTGAAGAAGTCGTGTAGAAGTTGTGATTGTGTTGTGATAAAGTTGTGGTGTGCATTTTGGTGTGTAAGGTTTTCTCCGCCATAAGGGAGGTTTTTGATCTAGTGAAGAAGACTCTCGAGTAGGTGACTCGGGGAGTGGAGTAGGGCAAGGAAGGTGTCCTTGTAGCCGAACCACTATAAATCCTTTGTCTCTCGGTTTGATCTTTCCATCTCTCTCTTTTTGATTACATACTTACTAGCATTTCATACATAATTATTATTGCTTGTGTTGTGCACATATTGATTTCACATAAAGATCAAACTAAAACTCATTCATAATATTAGTCTTTCAAAAACAAACCAAGTACACAAACCTATATTAAAACACTTATACATATATATATATGCTTATATATATGGTATACGAAATTATAAACTTTTTCCCAACATTAAACTTAAGTGGTGTTTATACGAAATCGTAAATAAACTTGTATCTATATTTCCGCATTAAAGATTTGAAGCTTTCATCTAAACTTTAGAAGCTAACTTTTACAAAAATAATAAAACGAAAAAGACGTAAAACTATTCAACCCCCCCTTCTAGTTTTCCACAATGGTATCAAGAGCCACGTCTAGCAAGATTTTTAAAATATATTGTATTTTAAAACTTGTAACGATCTATGGAATTTGAAAAATATCTAGAAGAGGAATTTACGCAAAAACCACCATTATTTGAAAATGATCATTTTCTTGAATGGAAGACTAAATTTGAAAATTATGTGAAATCAATAGATCTTGATCTTTGGCATATCATTTCAATTGGTGATCTTAAAACAACCAAAATGGATTTTGAAAATCAATATAATAATCTTCAAACTAATATTGATAAAAACACTAAAGCCAAATTACTTATTTTCAAAACTCTACCAAAAGTTAAATATGAAAGATTATATCGTTGTAAAACGGCAAATGATATTTGGAAATGTCTTTTAAAGATTCACCAAGAGAAATGTAAAACCAAAGATGATAAACTTGATATTGCACAAGAAATAGTCAATCTAGAAAATTTAGTAAATAAATATCTAGTTGAATTAAACACATGTACTACTAGTTCAAATGTGATCATTGAAGGTATCTACAATGAAGAATACATGAGCCAAATCCGAAGAAAGAGCGTGAATAAATCATGGTGCAGCAAGTGCAAAGAAAACGATGATAATACGGCTTATGAGAATATTCAAACAAATGAGAACACAAGTATTGATGGCAAGAACTACATGTTTCTAGATCCAAGTGAAACTACAAACAAAACATGGAGTGACATGGAAAATGGAATTGATCACCGTATAGCATGTCAAGAATGTACAACTACAAAGAAGGTACAATCCAAAACTAAACATTTTTGCTATGATCAATTTATATTAGAATTTTTAAAAAAGGAAAACAACTTCAAACATTTTTGCAACATTGACTCAAAAATTATTTTTAAAAAGGAATTTTCAACATCCGCTGAAAACAACTTTGAAAAAGAAACCATTTTAGAAGATAAAATGTCTAGACTTGAAAGTAATATTGAAATCGATCTTGAATGTAAAAAATGTCGAGACTACAAACATGAAATTAAAATGGAAAATGAAAACGCAAAAACATTGGCAAAATTCGAAAATAGTTCTAAATCTTAAAAAAAAATATCTTCTCGACATTCAAAAGCCATTTTATGATAAAACCGGGTTTGGATTTATCGTAAATGATCCTTCAACAAATGTATCAAAACAAATAAAATTTGTTAAATCTAGTGAATAAATTTAGAACTAATACTATTAACATTCATTACTTATTATTCTAGTCAAGAAAATCATTGTTTGTTAATTAAAACAAACTATTGATGAATTCTTGTACTTATCGACGACATCCCATCATGTGCATTCAAATGCAATGGATGTCCTCATCTAACCAACTAGGACCCATGAGAATTTGGGTACCAAGCTGTTTATCATGTTTAGGTAATTATCGAATGAAGAGTCTATTACGTGTTGATTTACTCATCTCGCTCTATTACCTTTGACGGATATTGGTCTCTATTACGTTGTTTCACATTCTGCAAATGTTTCGCCTATGACGTTGTTGCGGGAATATTCTTGTCTCGGCATTTTGCTCTTCACTCTTGGAGTATTGGATATTACTTGGCTACTTCGACTTGTTGTGGACTAACTCTTATGATTTCTTCTATCACCGTCATGCCCACTCTTTTTGAAAAGCTGGACCTGAGATAAGTTTTCTTTTCAAAAACTTGTCAATGTTACATTATATTTTAGATTGTTTTAATTAGTATGTGAATACGATTTAACTGATAAATTGCCATGCTTTTAGATTATTAACACTAATATATGCATGTATGATATTAGCATTATTAACCCTCTTGTTGTTTAGTCTATTATCACTTTTCTTAATCTTCTATGATCTATAGTAGAACCCTTCCACTTAAGCTATATGATCTTACTAGTTACATAAATAGATGCATTATAATTGATATTTGCTTGCAACTTGATATTATGATGTTCTTTCTATACATATGTCTATCTTGTATCCATGAGCTATTTACCTTGCTCCTTCCTGTCCCATTGCATTTAGATCATAAGTATCTATCATTTCACTTTAATATCTTCAGGTGTTACTAAGGATGATTATGTGTGACAATGGGCTTAAGTGATTCTCTTGAAGCATGACAAGCTTCCATTTCAAATCCTTCACTTGCAACTTCTTGATTATCATGATCAAAACATCATGTTTAAAACTTCTCTCTTTTTGAATAAAATATTTCTTTTCTTAACTAAAACTTCTTTCATAACCATTACTTTAAATCAAAAACAAGATTGAAATTTTTTTTCCTTCACATTATGAAACAAAATTCAATCTACGTTATTGTAATGCACACTTGAATTTACTTCAAAACATTGTTGAATAAAACTAAAAACGTTTTGCTTAAAACACATTTAACTTTCTCACATGTGTCATACATCTCTATTGGAAATGACATTCACAATTTAATCAAATCATTTTATGAGAATCATGACTTGCCCATATGGATCTTGTTTGTAACAAGTCTTGAAGTCCATATAATCATATCCACCTATTTGTTACTTGTTAACAATCATCAATATGTTTGTTCTAGGCTAAATGTTATCATTTTCATATAGTTGCACATTTAGCTTATTTGCCTTATTGCCTCCTTAATTGCATATCTTAATTGATAAATAAATAGATAGCATGATTATTAGAAACTTATTGCTTATTTCAATTATTTCTATATCACTTTCTACATTCATGAATAGTATGTCCTATATTGCCTCAAAGAGTTGAACTTACTTGAATCCAAATCCAAAAACACAACCTTTTTGAAGATTTTCTGCCAAAAACCCATTTCTGGCATTCTGGGAATCACCAGATGGGCGGCCCCCTTAATTACATAAGGCGGCCCCCTTAATGATTAAAGGGACCGACCCCTAATTAAGGGGACCGGCCATCTGATGGTCGGGGATACTATTTTCTTTATCACTTTTTGACTCACTTCAGCCTATACTTCCCAAAATTCACAAACATATTTTGTCCCATGTTATCCCTCAAAATTTACCTTCCTAAACCACATTTCTCATACACTATAAATACCCTCTTCCCATCATTAATGCCATCACACCCAAACATGTCATCTCCCAACAACCAAAAACCTAAGATTGCAAGAACCGCAAGGATCTCCGTCAAACCCGTTTGGAGGAGGAAACTTGATTCTTGTCATAACTCAAGTGATGTTGTTCCAAGTCAACCAACTACTAAACCTCAAACCCACAATAATGATTCATCTCACAACCTATCACCCACTCATTCCCTCATTCGTGCTTCTTCTTATGATGAGCATGCTCAATCCCATAACAACAATCCCAATCTCTCAATCAATACTTCACATATTGCTCATTCAACAAAAACACCACTCACTCTTGGAGAACCTCTTCCACCCATTTCATGTTTTCATGACTACCCAAGCTCAACCATGTCTCCACCACCAAGAGTACCACCACCACATCCTACAACCTCACATGTCATTCCTATGTTGCATGTTCAAACTTTCACCCAAGACAACCATCTTGCTCCACCATCATCACCTTCCTCCGAACACTTGAAGTTTGTTGAGGAGCTAAAAGAGGCTCATGAGCTTAGTGCTCTTTTAGCATTACATCTTGCTCAATGCAATTTGGATCCACCCCAATCAAGTTCACCATCATCACCACATAACATCAACCAAGTTGAGAAGCATGTCAACAATTGCCCTTGTTGCATCTTCCTTCAACAACAAACCATTGCTTTGAATGAGCACTTTACTAGGATTGAGTATCTTCTTACTAGATCTCAACAAACACAATCACTTGAACAACTTCAAAACTCTCTACCAACAAACCCAACTTCAATTCCACCACCTTCAAGCTCCACATCTCCAAACTCACCAACATCCATGCAACCAAAAGTTTACCTCCACTAAACCACCAAGCATTTTATATGCTTATGTTTCTCATTTTCAAATAAGACTCCTCAACCATTTTGGGATTCAAGAAAGTTTGGTGACACTCCTTGTTGGCACATTAGGATGTTCTACTTTGTTTGTAATTCTATTTTTATGGCCTTTGTAACAATGATTATGGGTTGACATAATCATTTTCTATTATTGAATGATTTAATATATGTTTCGAATTATCCTTGCCATGCTAACTAGTTGTTGATGTTATGATATATGTGTTTGCTTGTGCCATGCTTGTGCTTCTAATATTTTCTTGCAGGAATTCCATTACTCGAACCCTTGGTGCCCTCAAACGAGGGGGAGCATACATCAAGAGGGAGTGTTCTACCCGTTTAAACTTCTCTCACGAAGCTTACTCGGCCTAACCTTTTTGATTCTACAAAAAGGGAGAGAAGTGAATGTAAACTTACTAAATACTTGTCTAAAAATTAATTTTTGGATTTAATAAGTTTAGGTTTTGTAATCATCAAAAAGGGGAGATTGTTGATATAAATAATTGACTAAAAACATTATTCATATCTTTCGATATCTCTATGTTTTGATAATCACAAAACTTAAACTCATCAAACCAAATATTATGACGTAAACAAGTATTTAGTGGTAAATAATCACTTTCACCAACTAATCACTTAAGGTATGAATAAACAAAGTGTTTAGTGCAATTTATGATCAAAGGGGTATTTAATCAACTAATACAAAGTTTATTTAAATTATATAAACATATTATATATTTTTGAAAAACATTTTTGGTAATAAAGAAAAATGTTTTAATCATACTAAATATATGATTTCAAATTTTTAACCAAAATCAGTTAGTTTTTCACCAAATAAACTTTCTCTACTAAAAGACAAAGATTCTGGCCGTTTCAGCTGGGCGGCCCCCTTAATTATAAGGGGCGGTCCCCTTAATTTTAAGGGGACCGGCCATGATTTAAGAGGACCGGCCACGCTCCTTTGTCAGAATCTGTTGCCTATAAATACCACCTTAAACCTGGATTTTTTCCTCACCTTTTTGCACTAAAACTTTCTGATTCAAACCTCCATTTCAATCTTAAAAATCCTTTGATCATACAATTCATAAGCCTTTGTTTCCAAGTGATCCAAAGCCTCATTCATTCAAGTGCAAAGAGAAGAATACTCCTATTGATCAAGACTAGGAGTATTGGAACTTAGTATCATCTTGCTTCCTAAGTTGTTTGATTATTTCATCTTGTATATCATACACTCCTTGGTGAATATAGTGTATACATTGGTTAGATAGATTTAGATATAGGATCTAGATCTATTGAAGGCGTGAAGTAGTAATAGAAGTGAAGAGGTAGAGGTGGATAGGATTAGTGATAGAAGAAATAAGTTGTGGTAGTTCATTGAAGTGGAGATAGTTGTGAAGACAAAGAAGTTGAAGCTTTGAAGTTGAGAAGACCTTGAAGCCTAGTAGTTGTGAAGTAGTGTATATCTTGGATTAGTGAATAGGACTTAGTAGTGAAGGAGTGAAGAAACAAGTGGCGTGAAGAAAAAGAGTTAGGAAGTAGTAAGTTGTGAAGAAGCTAGGAGCATAGTAGAACGGTGTGAGGAAGAATTGGTGTGAAGTAAATTGGTGTGAAGAAGTCGTGTAGAAGTTGTGATTGTGTTGTGATAAAGTTGTGGTGTGCATTTTGGTGTGTAAGGTTTTCTCCGCCATAAGGGAGGTTTTTGACCTAGTGAAGAAAACTCTCGAGTAGGTGACTCGGGGAGTGGAGTAGGGCAAGGAAGGTGTCCTTGTAGCCGAACCACTATAAATCCTTTGTCTCTCGGTTTGATCTTTCCATCTCTCACTTTTTGATTACATACTTACTAGCATTTCATACATAATTATTATTGCTTGTGTTGTGCACATATTGATTTCACATAAAGATCAAACTAAAACTCATTCATAATATTAGTCTTTCAAAAACAAACCAAGTACACAAACTTATATTAAAACACTTATACATATATATATATGCTTATATATATGGTATACGAAATTATAAACTTTTTCCCAACATTAAACTTAAGTGGTGTTTATACGAAATCGTAAATAAACTTGTATCTATATTTCCGCATTAAAGATTTGAAGCTTTCATCTAAACTTTAGAAGCTAACTTTTACAAAAATAATAAAACGAAAAAGACGTAAAACTATTCAACCCCCCCTTCTAGTTTTCCACACAAAGCTTGTTACACATGTGGAAGTTTTGACCATCTTGCAGCTTTCTGCAACCAATGGGTATCTGGGTATGAAAGTAATAGAGTGAACTACAAAAGGCAAACACCTAAATCTCATTTTCACTCTAATTCTAAAAGATCAAAACCCAAAATAGTCACAAAAGCAGTTCCTGCTGATAGAGCAAAAACTGTTCCTGCTGAAAGGAAAATGGTTTCTGCTGAAAAACCATATATGACTGTTTACCCAAAACCAACAATTAAGGGTGCAAAAACAACTTTCAAACATGCATCTAATATTGTTAAAAGACCCATTCTAACAAAGCAGTAGTCCAAAAACAAGTTTGGAAACCAAAAGATACAACTGCAAAGCCATCAGTTTCTGCTGATAGCCAAACAGTTCATATCACTACTAAGGGAAACAGGGCAAATGCTGTTAAGGCCTCAGCATGTTGGATTCTTAAATCCAATGTTGCATCAACAATTCTCAGAAGATTACATCCCATTGATGCAAGAGGCGGATCCAAGTCAGAAATGGTTTGGATCCCAAAACAAAACTAATTCCTTTATTTATGTGCAGGGACATTCATCAGCAGATACTGAAGATCAAGGATTCTCAGATAGTGGATGTTCAAGGCACATGACAGGCAACAAGTCTTATCTCTCAAATTTTCAATCAGTAGATGGAGGCTATGTTACCTTTGGAGGAGCAATTGGAGGAAAAATTACTGGTAAAGGTACTATTAAAACCGGTAAATTAGATTTTGAAGATGTGTACTATGTGCAAGAGCTTAAGTATAATATTTTTAGTGTCTCACAAATGTGTGACAAAAAGAACAAAGTTCTCTTTACTGACACTGAATGTCTTGTATTTTCTTCTGATTTTAAGATGCCTGATGAAAGTCAAGCACTTCTTAGAATTCCAAGAAAAGGCAACATGTACAGTGTTGATATGAAGAAGATTGTTCCAAAAGATTCTCTTACTTGTCTTATTGCTAAGGCCACAATGGATGAATCTATGAAATGGCATAGGAGGCTTGGTCATATTAACTTCAAAACCATAAATAAGATTGTCAAAGATGGTTTGGTAAGAGGTTTACCTCAAAAACGATTTGAAAATGATCAAACATGCATTGCTTGTCTTAAAGGCAAACAACATAAAGCCACTTGTAAGCCCAAAATTTTTAACTCTATCAATCAATCATTGTTTATGCTGCATATGGACTTATTTGGTCCTACAAATGTTAGAAGTTTGTTGCATAAAAGATATTGTCTAGTTATTACTGATGACTTTAGTAGATTTACATGGGTATTCTTTTTAGGAACTAAGGATGAGACTTCTAGCATCCTTAAGACCTTCATTACCGAGATATAAAACCTAGTATGCAAAAGAGTAAAAGTCATTAGATGTGATAATGGGACAGAATTTAAGAATAGAGTTATGGATGATTTCTGCAAAGAAAAAGGTATTAAAAGAGAATTTAGTGTTGCAAGAACTCCACAACAATTTGGAGTTGCTGAAAGGAAAAATAGAACACTAATAGAAGCTGCTAGAACTATGTTAGCTGACTCTAAGTTGCCTATAACGTTTTGGGCAGAAGCAGTCAACACTGCTTGCTATGTTCAAAATAGAGTTTTAGTTGTAAAACCTCACAATAAGACATCATATGAACTTTTTAGAGGTAGAACTCCTGAGATAGGATTTCTTAGACCTTTTGGATGTCATGTGACAATTCTGAATACCTTAGACCATCTTGGAAAGTTTGATGGTAAAGCAGATGAAGGATTCTTTGTTGGATACTCTATCAATAGCAAAGCATTTAGAGTATACAACATGAGAACTAGAAGAGTAGAGGAAAATCTACATGTGAAGTTTTTGGAAAATAAAACCAATGTAGAAGGTCAAGGTCCCAAATGGCTATTTGATCTTGAATCTCTATCCAAATCAATGAATTATGTGCCTTTTGTTGCAGAAACTAATAAATTTTCAGGTTCACAAACTGCTGATGCAACAAATGGAGAAGGATTAGAGAATGAGGCAAATCAAGATTATGTGATAATGCCAATATGGACAAATACAAGTGTGGATTCAACTTCAATAAATGGTGAATCTTCTTCTGAAAACTCTAATGAAGATGTTGAAGATGAATATAAGAAAGAAGGAGCTAAGGAATAAGAGTTTCAAGTCAGAAGTAACACTGCTGTTTCTGCTGATAAGCAAATCGTTCCCGCTGATGAGCAAAATATTTCTGCTGATGAACCATCAGAAGAAACACAAGCAAATCTCTCAGAAAATGAGGTGGATTTCAACAACCTTCCACCTGATTATCAAGTTCTTTCTACTCCACACTCAAGGATTCACAAAGTTCACTCCCTGGACAATGTGATTGGAGATGTACAATCAGGAGTGAAGACAAGACAATAATTGATGTCTTCAGATCAACAAGGGCTTCTTGATGCCCTTTATGCTTCAAAACAGCATGAGTTTTCAAACTCTTGCTTATTTGTATGTTTTCTCTCACAAGATGAACCAAAGAATATTCATAAAGCCCTAGAGAATTCAAGCTGGTTGGAGGCTATGCAAGAGGAGCTTCTTCAGTTTAAGATTCAAAAGGTATGGGTGCTAGTTGATTTACCAAGTGGTGTAAGGGTAATTGGCACTAGATGGGTTTTTAGGAATAAAAGGGATGAAAGGGGCATAGTGATAAGAAATAAAGCTAGATTAGTAGCTCAAGGGTACACACAAGAAGAAGGGATAGACTATGAAGAAGTTTTTGCTCCAGTAGCAAGGATTGAAGCCATTAGACTCTTTTTGGCTTATGGTTCATTTATGGGATTCACAGTTTATCAAATGGATGTCAAGAGTGCTTATGGTACTATTGAAGAGGAGGTGTATGTCTCACAACCTCCTGGTTTTATTGATCCTGGCTATCCAGACAAAGTGTACAAGGTTGTTAAAGCTCTATATGGCCTACATCAGGCACCAAGAGCTTGGTATGAAACACTGGCTTCCAACTTAATTTCAAATGGATTTCAAAGAGGCAAGATAGATCAGACACTTTTCACCAAGAAGCATAAGAAGGATCTTTTGCTAGTTCAAGTGTATGTGGATGATATCATCTTTGGATCTACAAGGAAGGAGATGTGTTTAGAGTTTGAGAAACTTATGCACAATAAGTTTCAGATGAGTTTCATGGGGGAACTTACATTCTTTTTGGGTCTGCAGGTTAAACAATCAAGAAAAGGAATCTTTATTAGTCAAGACAAATATGTTGCAGAGATTCTTAGAAAGTTTCAATTTGCTGATTCCAAAATAGCAAGCACACCAATGGATCCTGAGAAGCCACTTCTTAAAGATGTAGAAGGAACTAATGTGGATGTACACACATATAGATCTATGATAGGTTCTTTGATGTATCTCACATCATCAAGACCTGATATCATGTTCTCTGTTTGTGCTTGTGCAAGATATCAAGTAACTCCTAAGGTTTCTCATTTAACAGCAGTCAAGAGAATTTTTAGATATCTCAAGGGTCAACCTAGGTTGGGTCTGTGGTATTCTAAGGAGTCATCTTTTGACTTGGTAGCATACTCAGATAGTGATTATGCTGGTGCTAGCTTGCACAGAAAGTCAACAACTGGAGGATGTCAATTCCTTGGGTGGACTTATCTCATGGCAGTGTAAGAAGCAGACAATGGTGGCTACTTCAACAACTGAAGCTGAATATGTAGCTGCTGCAAATTGTTGTGGTCAAGTCCTATGGCTTCAAAACCAACTTCTTGACTATGGGTATAATTTCTTACATACCATTATTCATATTGATAATAGTAGTACAATTTGCATTATTAAAAATCCAGTGCAACATTCTAAAACAAAACACATTGAAATAAGACATCATTTTATTAGAGATTGCAATGAAAAGAGGTTAATTCAAGTAATGAAAATTGCTTCAGAACAAAACTTTGCAGATCTTCTTACAAAAGCTTTTGATGTTGGAAGATTTCAGTACTTGGTAGCAGGTATTGGAATGCTTAATCTTTAAAAATTTTCAATATAATGTGTTCTTGTATATAGATTTTGTTAATGCATCTAACTTTGTCATCCAAAACTACTATTACCAATTAAAAGTTTTTCATACAGTTAGTCCTATGCATAATTCTAATTCAAAACAAGTACTTTGTACTTTGTTCTTTTGGTTTTAGACTAACAATTTCAAGTATGAATGTTTGAGCTCAAAGGCTATTTCAAGTGAAATCTGTAAGCAACAAATTACTGATCATTGCTGCTGAATGCTGATCATTGCTGCTGATATAATAGGTTCATGATAGAAAGAGTTTGGGATTTCAAAACTCCTTAAAACTTCTTTCTTGGAACCTGATTATGATATTTCACATTGAATTGATAAATTAGTTGATCAGTTAATAACTGATACAACTCACTTTCTATCATTTTATACTCTCAAGTATAATGTGACTAATCTACAGATATCTGATAGAAAGAACAGCGAGCAAAAGTGAATCTAACACTTGTGTTAGAGGTAACAAATGCCACGAGCAGGAAACCCTGTAAAGAAAGCCTTTTGAATAGGTTTATTTGTACACAGGCAGTTATTTATAACTGAAAACATTGGTTCTCACACAACTAAAGGTTGCTTTAAACCGAAATTTTGTTTAAGTGTTAGTTACCACACTTAATTCCTTCAAAATGGTTAGAAGCAGTATGATTTTTAATCATAAAATCATGTTCATACTGCTAAAGTCAAATATTTCTTAAAAAGGATTTTCAAAGAGGCTCAGAAAATCATCTAATGATGGATTATGTGTCAATGCTCAGTGATTCACCACTCATAGGAGGTTACACACCTAGAAGTGATGAGGGCAACATTTAAACTCTTAAGGAATTGATGGCTTCATGTACAAATTTTCTGAAAACATGGAAATTGCTAGATCAGATGATTGTGATATGATATGATATGATTGTGAGAGATCTTCCAAACAGGGGAGGAAATTGCTCAGAAGAGAAATAAATCTCAGGGGAGGTTACAAAAGCCCTTTTAAAGGAAGTTTAACCAAATAAAAAGAAGGAAAAGATAAAAGCATACAAGATGATGACATGGTTTCTACTGATAAAGAACAAGAACAGAGCTGATAGGAGAAAGTTCTATCTAGATCAAAAGATGAAAGGTTTCAATTTCAGTTCACTACGTTTGTTCATCACTTCCAAAGACATGCTGAAAGATGATTTCTACTTCTTGGAACAAGCATCCAAGATACACAACATCATTGCCTTTTATAATTCTTCAATTTGAATATTGCACCATCTTTTAGTCCAAGATTGGAGCAAAGAACAGAAGCAGATGAGTTACAGAGAAAGACAATCAATCACTCAAAAGAGAAGAAAGTTCAGATCATAGTCTGACAATGAAGTGTTTGAAAGATCTTCACAAAGTCCTCATTTAATTCAGAAAAACATGTTTGAATGTAATTCACATGTTTAGGGGAGGATTGTTGAGAATTAAATAATCAGAAGAATCAGTATAAAGGCTTAAGGAAATACATCAAGTATGTTTCTGCTGATAAAGCACAAAGCACGTTTCCACTGATGGATTCTGCTGAAGAACGTTTTCTACTGAAGGTGTTTCTACTGATGGATTCTGCTAATGCTACTATGACTCATACAACAGCTGTGTAGATAAGTACAACTTAGTCTACTGACTCATATACAAGAAAAATATCTTTGTTGTAGTCATCAAATTGAACACTCCAAGTGAGTTGTAATCCTAGATACATGTTGTATCTTAATGACTGACATGATAAGTCATCATCTAGCTAGAATGAAGATAAGTCATAAGCTAGTATTTAAGATGAGTCATATAAATTGAAAAAGATCTTTTCCCCTGACTATAAAAGGAAGATCTTAGATATGTCTTAATATACGAATAGACAGTGATAGAGATATAGATAGAAGAAAAACAATAGAACAAACACAAGATTCAAGGTCTTTGTAACCCCAGTGATAGTGAAGATCACTCGTATTATTTTGAATAATATCGAATCGTTTGGTGAAATACTTTCATTGTTCTTTGTTAAATAAACACAAGCATCACAGTTCCATTTCCAATAAACATTCTAAGTGTGGTTAAGTAGATTCCGCATACTTACTCATATTCACTCAAAGTATCACATATACACATTACAAAGGTCCAACTCCTTTAGTGTGTGATCAAATCAAGTGATCCTCTCATCAAAGATTTGAGGTTTCTGCATTAAGGTTGAAGGACTGAAGGTCTTCTGAGCGAATATACAAGGGCCTTAGTACAACTTAAGAATGATATACTCCCGTTTACTTTGTCCCATTTCATTAGTGCTCACTTGAGCCGTTTTCCTTGTCTTCACTCTGGAAAACGACCTATGATGATGCTTCTCCTATATATTAAGCTACTCTCTCAATCTTTGAATCTATCTAGAAAAACATTATTACTCTGTTGTATTTGTAACTTAATTGAGATCAAGTGATTGTACTTTCTGTTTGAGAACAGTTTGGTTATTTGGGTTGTAAGCTTGCTTTCTATTAATAAAAGTGTTTAAGAATCATTAGATTCAGTTTTTCTACATGGTATCAAAGACAGGTTGCAAAATCTTGCTCTGATTATCGATTTAAAAATTTTAGGGTTTCATAAAAATTTGGGGGTTTTTCAAAATTGATTGTTATAATTCAATCAAACCTTGTTATTTGAAAGATTTAATTAGTGGATTGATCAGATCTAAAAGTTTTTTTGTAAAACGCCTCTTTTTGGAAAATTAGGGTTTGGTACTATTTGGGGCTTTTGTTATTTTAAGGCTTCTGGTGATAATTAAGTGGGTTGTATCCACACATCTGGTGTTGATTTTTTTATTGGAGGTGGTAATTTGGTTTTGCCCTAATTTCAAAATTAGGGTTTGGTGATCTTGGATACTGGTTTTGGGCTCGTGCTGTGTTTCTGCTATATCCATAGACTAAGTGAATCTAGGGTGTAGTAGGGTTGTTATTCCGCTGCTGTTGTTTATTGCGTGCTCTATAACACCTCTCACACACTCTCTCTTTTATTTTTCAGTTTTTTAATTCTTGTTTAGATTGACGGGGAGTAGGAGTTGGGTTGTTGGAGGTTGTATTTGTTTGTGTTTGTGGTGTTGATGTTGTTTATCTGCTTATCTGCTGTTCTTGAGTGTTATTAGCTGCTGCTTTGTCCTTTCTGTTGTTGTTGTGCCTGTATGCGCCCTTAACCTACCACTTTAGTGGAAAGGAAAGCCTGGGAACTTCTTTCTCTTCCTTATCTTGTGTGCTTGTGCATGTTACTTGATTCATTATGTCTGTTCATGATGAGGAATTTGAACCTGATAATGATAATAATGTCACATTAATCAGCAAACTGGACTTAAGTTACCCATTACACTTACACCCTAATGACTCAGCTTCTTTAACTGTTATATCTATAAAACTTAAAGAAACTAAAAATTACAATGTTTGGTCATGTGCTATGCTCTTAGCCCTTTAGGGTAAGAATAAAACTGGTTTTATTGATGGTACATGTAGGAGATCTAACACTGATGAGGTTTTTGGTAGACAATGGGATAGAGTTAATGCTGTAGTGCTGGGATGGATCCTGAACTCCATCTCAGATGAATTATTTCTTGGGCAAATTTTTTCTAAAAGTGCTTGTGATGTTTGGAATGAACTAAAAGATACCTTTGATAGGGTTGATGGATCTGTAACCTTTAACTTGCATCATAAGATAAATTCATTAACTCAAAATGGCACCACTATCTCTGAATACTTTAACAAGTTATGCACCTTGTGGAAACAATTTAATGCTATGGTTAAACTGCCTAGGTGTACTTGTCATGGTGCAGATGATTTTAAAAGGCATAATCAACTTATGAAACTAATGCAATTCTTAATGGGTCTTGATGATACTTACATGCAAATTAGAAGCAACATATTATCTAGAGATCCTTTGCCTTATGTCATAGGTGTTATGCTATCATTTGTAGTGAGGAATCACATAGGAATGTGGTTGCTGGAAATTCTAGCAGAACCCATAATTCTGCTTTCTCTTCTAGAGTTCTTAATCAATCAAATCAACCTAGTGCTATACCTACTAATCAGACTAATAATGCCTCTGCCAACTTTAATAGAGTCTCTGATTATAGGAGAAACACTGGTTCTGGTTCTACTGTTATTTGTGAAAATTGTGGTTATAATGGTCACACCAAAGAAAGATGTTTCAAATTGATTGGGTTCCCTCGAAACTTTGGAAAAATTGGGAACAATCATAGATCTCAGAACAACAACAAAAATTTTTATTCTAACAACAACTCTTTTGCTTCTGGTCCTGGTTCATCGTCTGGTTCTGGGCCATCCTCTGGCACTGGTTCATCATCTGGTTTCACAGATGAACAACTCAGTACTCTAATCTCTCTCATCAAAGACAACTCTCTCAATGGGAACAATGTGCAAGCCAATATGGCAGGTACATATTGTAATACAAGTAAAATCTTTAACCAAAATTTTCATAAGTTTTTCTCCACAAATAGCAGTTTAAAATCTAAACTTAATTCAGATGGAAAAATCATCGATTCTGGTGCTAACCAGCACATGACATACAGTAATAAGGACTTAGTTAATGTTCTTGATATTTCTGATCTTAAAATAAAGGTTGGTCATCCAAATGGATCAGAGGCCTTTATTACTAAAATTGGAAATCTCAAACTAAATAAGTCCTTAACACTATATGATGTTCTGGTTATCCCAGAATATTATGTTACTCTGATTTCTGTTCATAAACTTACCAAGGATAATAAAATTCTGGTTGCCTTTGATGAGAACAAATGTTATTTCTTGAATCAGGATTTGAAACTGGGAAAAGTTCTGTGGATTGGTAATCAATGTGGTGGCCTATATTATTTCAACTCTGGAGGTATTTCTTGTAATAGTAGCACTTCCTCTTTTCTAACCAACCTCTCTCAATTTGACTGGCACTGCAGGCTTGGTCACCCTGCAGACCCTGTTCTAAATGTTTTGAAACCTGATTTGAAATTTCACTCTAATAATCAAAACATTGTTTGTGAAATCTGTCAAAGAGCTAAACAAACTAGAGAACCATTTCCTTTAAGTGATCATTCTACTACTGCTTTAGGTGATTTTGTCCATTTAGATCTTTGGGGACCTTATAAGGTTGCTAGTAGAGAAGGTTACAGATATTTCTTGACTATTGTGGATGATTTCACTAGGGTTGTTTGGGTATACCTAATCAAAACTAAAGATGAAGTTGTCCACTATATCACTGTTTTTTATAATTTGCTTGAAACTCAATTTGATGAAAAGGTCAAAAGTTTTAGAAGTGATAACGGGACTGAGTTTGTTAATCAAAAATTTTCTAAGTTTTGAGAAACAAAAGGTATTATCCATCAGACCTATTGTGCATACACTCCACAGCAAAATGGTATTGCTGAGCGAAAACATAGGCACTTATTAAATGTGGCTAGATCCCTTTTGTTTTAGGGGGAATTCCTCTTAGATTTTGGACTGAATGCATTCTTACTGCTACCTTTCTTATTAACAGATTACCTTCTTCAGTCCTTAATGGGAAATCTCCGTTTGAAATGATATATAATAAAAAACCTGCTCTCTCTGATTTAAGAATGTTTAGCTGCTTGTGCTTTGCTACTATTGTTAACAATAATGATAAAATGAGCAGTAGATCTGAGAAATGTGTTATGATAGGGTATTCTAATTCTAAGATATAAGTTATATAGTCTTGATAAACATCAGTTCATTTTTTCAAGGGATGTAAAGTTCTTTGAAATTGTATTTCCTTTTAAGGAGTCTGTTTTGAATACGAACAAAGATACTTCTGAAAATGTTTTTCGAGGCTTGAACCACTTGAACTTTTTCGATGTCGAAACCCCTGAACTACCCGATGATGAAGAGAGAGTAGACCATAAGCTGAATAGTGACTCTTTGTCACAAAGTGAAGGCAACTACTCTCAATTATCTGGCGGAATCCCTGTCACTGATCAAAACAGTGATAATGATTTTGCCGATAAGGATGAGATTGTTGCTACACTTGAAGAAAACAACATCTCTTAGGGTAATTTGAATCAAATTTCAAATCCTTCTGTTCAGGGTGAAGTACCTTTGAGAAGGTCTTCTAGACCTTCCGTGTTTCCAAGAAATTATAATGATTTCGTTGTTGACTCTAAAGTCAAATATGGTCTTGAGAAATTTGTCAACTACTCTAAACTAGATTCTGCAAATTATTGTTTTACCACTCAACTTAATAAACTTAGTGAACCAAAATCTTTCTTTGAAGCTTCTAAATATCCCTATTGGATTGATGCTATGAATGCCAAAATGGAAGCTTTAAATAAGAATGATACTTGTGAAATATGTGAATTACCTCCTGGTAGAAAGGCTATAGGTAATAAGTGGGTGTGGAAAATTAAGTTTAAATCTAGTGGAGAAGTTGATATATATAAAGCCAGACTTGTTGCCAAAGGCTTTAATCAAAAGGAAGGGGTTGACTTTGAAGAAACATTCTCTCCTGTTGTAAAAATGGTCACTATTAGATGTTTACTTGTTATTGCTATTCATAATAGTTGGCATGTTTTTCAACTTGATGTTAAGAATGCTTTCCTTTATGGTGATCTCGAAGAAACTGTCTATATGAAATTACCCAAAGGATATTTTCCTAAGGATGATACTAGAGTGTGCAGACTTAAGAAATCTTTGTATGGTCTTAAACAAGCCCCTAGGCAATGGAATGCCAAACTCACCTCTGCCTTAATTGAAAATGGGTTCAGTCAAAGCAAATCTGACTATTCTCTCTATACTAAGTCTGATAATGGTGTTTTTCTTGCCTTGCTGGTTTACGTTGATGATATTATTATAACTGGCAATAGTGTTACTAAAATTGATAAGTTTAAGGTTTTTCTTAATTCCAAATTCATGATCAAGGACTTAGGAAAGTTAAAATATTTGTCTTGGAATTGAAGTTAATGATATTGAGAGCGGTATTTGTTTAAACCATAGAAAATATTGTCTTGATTTGTTGTTTGAGTATGGTATGCTTGCTTGCAAACCTGCTAAAATACCACTTCAAGCTAAACTTGTCTTGACTAATGAGCCCACTGATAATGATCCAGCTCTTGATAACATCACTGATTATCAAAAACTTATGGGCAAATTGATTTACTTGACTAATACCTGATATGTGGGAATTGCACCCTCGCAACAGGTTTTACCTCTCAAGGGATCTTGAGAAGCTTACAACCCTCACAAGGCAGCGTACCTGATCGTTGTAGTATAGTATAGTGACAAGTACCGGGGGATTGATCGTTCAACTCAGGAATAGTGTCGCTAGGATTAGAAAGCCTACTAAACTAGGTCTAGAGGTGAGGGATGATTCTTTTTGTATTTTTATATTTTATGGGAAGCAAGTAAAATCTCGGGTTTTGAAGGAGTGGGCAGAATTAGTTGCTAGCCAACTAACCCAATTAACTAAAGATGCAATCAAAATAAAATAAAAGAAATGAAAATAAAACTATTATACTAATGTGGTGGAAACAATAATGAGGAAAGCTGTGTTTACTTAGATTTTATTACTCCCTAGATATCTTTTACAGGTTGATTAGCTTGTTACAATTGTATGGATGACGGGTCATATTCCTTAATACTAGTCGTAGGGCCGTGTACAATATTTCCTAACTCTATAAGATCCTACTTCACTCCTATGTCGAGCCGTTAGAAGCTCCTAACATGGGATCATTAGAATTCTCTTACGCATTAAATACAACCAAAAATCGTAGTACACCTCCGATCATGTTTCTTAAGACGTTTAAGCAAGTTACCAATGGAAGTCTGCCAGTTTTCTTAAGCCTAACATCGAATACAATCATCCGTAACAATTATAAACAAACAATCAACCCATAATTAACATCTAGGTTTCACTACATCTAAACAAACACAATGAAAATCTAGCCTAGCATGTTAAAGAGAAGACAAGCGTAAGATATAATCATACAACACATAGATATATTGAATGATTTGAATAAGTACTTATCTTCAATTGAACATGAAAGAATCAAAGGGTTGAAACCCTTGAAAAAGCTGGAAAATTCGTCTAGGGTTTATTCCCTCAAAGTTGCACTCTAATGAATAAAAATTGGAAAACTATATATAGATTTTACATCTTGATGGCGTCACGTTTTACCTTGTGACGCCGTCAACTCGCCACCATGATGAAATTCGTATTGCCTAGATCCAATTGTGACGGCTTCATGTGTAAATATACTCTGGGCCGTCACGTGTAAACCAATCCTGACGGCCTTGGTGACGCCGTCAGGTCCTTTGCACTAAAAACATTCTGGGCTGTCATGTGTATTTTCCACTTCCACCTCTTTTGCCACTCTTGACGTCGTCATGTATTAAGTTGTGACGCCGTCAGGTACTGTTCCAGCAAGGAATTTTGAGACTTAGCCGTTTTCTTCACTTTAATGCTCCAAAAACGTCCAAAATGCTTCCTTTTCCAGATTTCTCTCCAAAAGTACCTAAAATGACAAAAGGAACGATTTAGGGTAATATTTGATCAAATAATCTCGAATTCGGGCTTAAATGACCCCTTAAAAGCGGTACAATTTTCGCCTCATCAATACCAGACCTGACATTTCTTATGCGGTTCATTGTTTAAGTCAATTTATGCATTGTCCACTTAAGTCTCATCTCATAATTGCTTTCAAGATATTGAGATATCTCAAAGGATCTCCAGGTATGGATATTCAGATTGTTAAAGGACCAGGTATGTCTCTTAAGGCTTATTCTGATGCTGACTGGGCAAAATGTATAGTTACCAGGAGATCTGTAATTGGTAATTGTGTTTTCTTGAATAACACCCTTGTTTCTTGGAAAAGCAAGAAACAATATACTCTTTCTAAATCCTTAACTGAAGCAGAGTATAGAGCTCTTGCCTCAGTTACTAGTGAAGTAATTTGGATTTTAAAAATCTTAACGGATTTAAACCTTGATAATTTTCTTCCTGTCTCACTTCACTGTGACAGCAATTCTGCAATCAAAATTGCAGCCAACCCTGTTTTTCATGAAAGAACCAAACACCTTGAAATTGATCTACATTTTGTGAGGGAAAAAATTTTGAATGGTGTGATTAAAACTGTTAAAGTTGATTCTGCAAATCAAATTGCAGATATCCTCACTAAGGGGATGGATACATTACAGCACAAATATTTGGTTAAGAAACTGGGGCTAATTGACATCTACCAGATATCAGATGAAGGGGGGATGTTGTGAGAATGACCTTATCTGATATCTGTTTATAACCTTAAGGACTGACTTGGTAACTTTGGCCTTTCAGGTTTAGTCCTTTGAGGATCCTCTTGGTAATATTGCTGGACATTAAAGGGTGTATTGTGTCAAGTTATCAAAGATTTGAGGTTTCTGCATTAAGGTTGAAGGACTGAAGGTCTTCTGAGCAAATATACAAGGGCCTTAGTGCAACTTAAGAATGATATACTCCCGTTTACTTTGTCCCATTTCATTAGTGCTCACTTGAGCCGTTTTCCTTGTCTTCACTCTGGAAAACGACCTATGATGATGCTTCTCCTATATATTAAGCTACTCTCTCAATCTTTGAATCTATCAAGAAAAACATTATTACTCTCTTGTATTTGTAACTTGATTGAGATCAAGTGATTGTACTTTCTGTTTGAGAACAGTTTGGTTATTTGGGTTGTAAGCTTGTTTTTTATTAATAAAAGTGTTTAACAATCATTAGATTCAGTTTTTCTACAAACTCGCATATCACTAGACCAAAGTCTTTGAGTGACAATATTGAAAGTATAAAGTAGACTTCTCAAGCTAAAAATGGTTGATAAACAGAAAAAGGCTTTCTAAATAATGTTGAGTTTGTCAGTCGAAAATGTTGAAATAAGATATGTTATTATATATAGACTACATGGAAAACACGACATATGTAAAACCAAATACGAGTATCATCGAACTTGCACTGAACCAATAACGGTCAATAAATTGACATTTTTAATTATATTCACACTATGATATCTAAGTGTATGATATTATACAATTAAAAAAAAGATCCATATCAAAGAAAAATATTTTTAAATGATTAAATATTGTATAGAGTAAACTTTTTTACGTGTCATTGTTTATTTAAGTGGATTATTTACAAAAGGACAAATGAAAGTAAATCGTTGAGAATCAATTTAAAAGAGGCTTTTGCTTTCTTCCTCCTCATATCAAGTTTCCTTTCCTTCTCAAGAATTACAAGTCAAACACCAAAAAGGTAAGATTTTTGTCATCAACAAAAATTACTTTATTAGCAATATTAAGATCTCTATGGCTTTATAGCAATATTGTCATTCTTATCTTTACAAACTTTAAATCATCATTTATGTAACTTAACTTTGTATATGGTTCTTGCATGTCATAGTTTAAGATGTCATCTGCAACCGAGAAAGATGTTTCGACCGAGAAAAGGTATAGTATATCGAATGATCCAGTGGCGGACCCTGACCAAGAGTCATCAGGTTCATTTCATGAAAAATACCGAAAATTCTAACCAAAAAATTAAGTACCAGGTTCATTTTAGGCTCATTTTAGAAAAATCGTTATATTTAACATAATTTTACACTACGCAAGAAAAATCTATGGGTTCCCGTGCACCTTGGAACCCCCTAGGTTCCCCCCTAGAATGATCATTCATAGTGCATTTTAAATCAAAAATATGAATCATATCACGAGCCCGATTTTTGTTTGTTTCCATTTCCAGAGTTGCACTTGTCATAGGAGGAAACAAAGGTATCGGGCTCGAGATATGTCGTCAGTTGGCCTCAAACGACATCAAAGTCATACTAACCTCGAGAAATGAGAGTCGTGGTATAGAAGCTATCGAAAAGCTCAAAGTTTCTGGTCCTCTAGATGTTGTTTTTCATCAACTTGATGTTAAAGACCCATCCAGTATTGCTAGATTGGCCAAATATGTCGAATCACAGTTCAAAAAACTCGATATCTTGGTGAGATTTTTGTTACAATATAATTTGCTGAACTGATTAATAATGACCTACACACAGTCCTTAACGGGGTTATAGTAATATATCATTTACAAGATACATGATTAGTTTAGTTATAATTCTTATATTTTATTATCTAGCTGTTGATTATATATAACACTCAATCGTGGTTTATCATATGATAGAAAATATATTAGTTGAGATTATGCATACAAGAAATAATAACAGCTGTTGGCATATTTCATAATTCTCAAATAGTTTAATATACTACGTACGTGTATGATTGAGATTGAGATTGAGATTGGAATTTTTGTATTTGCATGTCGATTGACAAATATAGCAACAATATATTAGTTTCTACAGCTTTTTTTTTTTTTTTTTTTTTTTTTTTTTTTTTTTTTTAGGACGAGGTTATTTGCATGAAAATATATCTAACTTGTTTATTTTTTTTATAAATCTGTCAGCCAATTATTTTCTTCTTGGTCTATGTAGCATATTTTGAATTCGGTCATTTTGATGTATCGTATGATTAGTTGTGTGTATTATTTAACGATTTTACCCTTAATTTATACACTTAAATTTAACAGAAAGAGGAGTAAATCGGTCAAATAATACACAAAATTGGTCATATGAAAAATAAAATAAAATAAATGAAAAGTATGCTACATAGATCTATTAAAAAAATAATAAAAATAAATTTGGCTATACATAACTATAAAAATTGTTATATACATTTCCGTTCAATTAACCCTTTTTTGTATATTCAGGTGAATAACGCAGGTGAGAGTGGAATAATCGTACGTGAAGATGAATTTAGAGCTTTCAAGGATGGAGCAGGTTATGTAAGTAAATAAACACGACCACGGCCTATTTATTTTGAGATATTTTATACTTAACATGACGATAAACATTCCGATAAAGGTTATGTTTGAGAAAAAAACTTGTTCTAATAAGTTGGTTGGAGTGGTTATTTGCGAATGCATGCATATGGTTATTATTAGACTACAATTTTTTAATTGAAATACTAATAGTTTAGACATAACTCTATTTTAGTTTTAGGGCTTATGTATATTTCTGTTATTTTTTTTTTAATTTTTTTTTTCTAATTTAAAAAGCTATCTTATTTAATAGAGAGTTCTATATGATTTTGAGCTTTTGTGTGTGTTCAAATCTCAAGATGATGAGATATTTGTACACGTGCTTTTCTCTTCATTTAGGTTTGTTAAACACTATCGTGTACGTGTTGAAAAACATGAGCAGGTCTTTCTACACGTTACAAAGTTTTGGATTTGGACATTTGTGATATTTTGTTCATGCAATGACTATATTTTACCTTTTGCTGTTAATAAGGAGGTAGAAAATGTAAAGATAAAATTGCACAAAATATATACAAAGGTTGAAATTTAAAAATATGGATATATAATAGAAAAAAAGTTACTTCTGGAAAGTGTATAATGAATCAGTTAAAACGGAAAAAAGACAGTTAATATGTATCTAAAAGCCAACTTTACAACAATTGAACATGATATCTTGTGTTGTTTGGTCAGAATGAAGTGTATGATGAAAATGCACACCTTTTAACTGAGATTATTGAGCAACCACACCATTTGGGAGAAGAATGCATCAAAACAAATTATTACGGAACTAAAGGAGTAACGGAAGCGTTTCTCCCCCTCCTCCAGCTCTCTAAATCGCCGAGAATCGTGAATGTTTCCTCAAACTATGGAGAACTACAAGTTAGTAATGATATTTTTCTTTTGCATATGTTAAAATGAATGAGGCTAACTTCTAGCTTGTTCATTCTTATTTTTAGTGTCTACCCAATGAAAAGCTAAAAAAAGAGCTTCAAGATATTGAACACCTTACTAGTGAAAGAATCGATGAGATTATCCAATGGTTTTTGAGAGACCTTAAAGCTAATAAGTTATCGGAAAATGGGTGGCCTCTGACCGTAGGTGCTTATAAAATTTCAAAAATCGCGGTTAATGCATACACAAGGCTTTTGGCGCGAAAGTATCAAAATATTCTTGTCAACTGTGTCCATCCAGGTTATGTCATAACCGATATCACATCTAAGACTGGTGAGTTGACCTCAGAAGAAGGTGCTAAAGCTCCCGTAATGGTTGCTTTGTTGCCCGATGATGGTCCTTCGGGGGTCTATTTCAGTCGAATGCAAATATCCTCATTTTGATCAACATTACTATCAGTTTGATCATAACCGCACATGGGGTACGTGCTATGAGTCGATGTTAATTTACTATCAATAAATTCAAAGATTCTATGGACATTGGATTTTTGATATTGTAATTTATGTAAGTATATCAACAAGATGTAACCATATATGTTTGTATCTAGTTCCAAAAGTCATGTCATCAGTGTTGACTTACAAATGTTTAATGTGTATAGAAATTTGGATTCATATACCAAATGCCAATTAACTACCTAAGAAACTCAAAACTTCTAAACCGATTAGTTAATAAATAGTTTGATCCATATATAATGACTTAAAAGCTCTATCAACCTTTTTAAAAAAAGGATGTTTTACCCGGTCTGAGTTTGTGTGACAAGTTTAAATCTCGTTGATTAGTCGATTAACCAAAGAGAGAGAAGAAGAAGGAGAAAAAAAAAATAATAATAAAAAATAAAATAAAAAGCTCTACACCACTACCTGTATGATCATCATAAAATATTAAAATAAAAAAAATAAAAGTTTTTACGATACCATTAAGAACAACATAAAAAACAAACGAGTAGTGATTGAGATACCAAATTCTAGGCCTAATTGCATGCTTAAAGTTGAATGTCAATAATTCATTGGTTGTAACAATAAGGCCCATTACTTTACAATATAATGAGGTAACTTCACATATGTTAAACATATAATTAAGCACAAGTTTTAGGTCTCAAAATATGGCTCATCTATAAATAAAGCTCATACTATTGTCCATTTTTGATAGTGGCCTGGCCCACCAAGTTCCATTAAAAATGTTAAAAGGAAAATTGATTGACATGAAAACCAAAGACTAGGGATCAATTTTGTAACTTTAAGAAACCTATACAATCATATATTAATGCACTCACAAACATTGACTTACAAACACACTGATCGTTGAATACTTGAAAGTAAGAAAATGTCATCAAAAAGGTTCCATAAAAATCCTCTCATGTGCTTGAAATCTATGTAAAATTTCATATAATAATATCTAGCCATCTTTGTCTTTGAACTTATAGGATAGCTGTTGTTACGGGTGGAAACAAAGGTGTTGGGTTTGAAATATGTAGACAGCTAGCTGATCAAGTTGTCGTGGTGTTGACCGCAAGAGACGAGAGGCTTGGTGCCGATGCTGTAGCCAAGCTTCACGCTTCCGGTTTGCAGGATGTTGTTTTTCATCAGCTCGATGTCACTGATCCGGCTAGTATTGCATCCTTGGAAAATTTTATAGATGGCCAATTTGGGAAGCTCGATATATTGGTAACTACTATGAAGCCCCGTGTTTTTTTTATTTATTTATTATTATTATTATTATTATTATATTTTTTTTAATGTTAGTATATTATACTCCGTATCTTTTCTGGTGGTACGTACCGTGCGATCCCTAAAGTAGATGCTGACTCAACGGTAGGTGCCCTATATATGCAATTTTCCCTGTAAAACCATAAGTGAAGGGCCGAAGTAATGAATATACGGATAGTGGGTCAGTTTAAGCAGCTATGATATGGTTTTATTATGTGTAGGTGAACAATGCTGGAATATCGAGTACTATCGTTGATGAAGAGTTGTTTTGGAGTTTAGACCTTTCTTTTCCAAGTGAGGTACGTGGTACGCCTTGTTCTTCTAAGTTCTAACTTCTAAGGTAGGAAATTAGTTATCGACTTCTATAACTATAACTGTATTTGTTCTAGTCTTGAAACACAATCATTTGACTGGTAAACCGCAACACAAACTTAAGATCGACTGTTTGGAAATGAATGGTTTTGCGTTCTCGAATAATAGATATACCAAGTATGATGTTTTATGTATGCGGTTTTCTTCCTGGAATGGTAGATTCTTGCAAATTGTACTACTTTTTTCTATGTAAGGGATGAAACTACAATACTGTTACACGATGTATGAAATTACAACAGTCCTCATTTTTCACTATGCTATAGGCAATTGATGAAAAGGCTAAGAGGTCCAAAAAAGTAGTGACACAAACATTTGAAGGAGCCCAAAAGTGTATGGAAACCAATTACTATGGAGCTAAACATGTCACTCAAGCTTTGCTACCACTTGTGCTTAAATCTAGTTCTCCACGAATAGTCAACGTCTCGTCCAAGTTGGGGCAGCTAAAGGTAAGAACATTAGATAACCGTGATCATACGGTTAGGTTCGTATCCTTTGGTAAGTTGTGTATGCTTATGTTTACTTTCTTACAGAACGTTGAAGACGAAAATATAAAGAGGATCCTTCGTGACTTTGATGGGCTCACCGAGGAGCTTGTGGATGAAGTTGTGAATGAGTATCTAAAAGATGCAAAACATTTAGAATTGTTGGAAAAGAAAGGGTGGACTAGTAATCTGTCTGGCTATATTGTTTCTAAAGCGGCTCTCAATGCCTACACTAGGATCTTGGCGAATAAATATCCATCCATTTGTACAAATGTGGTTACTCCTGGTCTTGTTGCGACAGACATGACATTTTTCAAAGGACCTTTGACAGCTGAAGAAGGTGCTAAAGAAGCCGTGAGACTAGCTTTGATCTCCGATGGCGGGCCGTCAGGTCGATTCTTTAAGTTGATGGAAGAATTATCATTTTAAAATTAAGAATCATTGGAATTTCTTATGTAATCCGGATATACTAAAGATCTTGGAATCCATGCATATGTTCGAAACTTTGATGGCTTATTGTAGAAGCTAATCAGGGCCGTCTTTGAGGGTGTGCAAGGTGGGCGACCGCTCAGGGCCCTAAAAATTTTAGGGGCCCAAAATCTGTCTTGTTAACAATTTACATATATATGTCACGAAGTTAGATGAGAAAATATCTTAAATGAGTAATATATTGAATGTTTAGATAACTAACTGCATTATATTATATCAACGGTGACACTTTATATATATATATATATATATATATATATATATATATATATATATATATATATATATATATATATATATATATATATAACATTTCTTCTCGAAAGACCTTATTATCTAATTTTGTTCAGGACCATAAAAAATTTTAAAAATTCAGGGACGGCCCTGAAGCTAATCAATAAAAGAAAACATATAAAGTTTCTTGTATTATTTGGTACTCCCTCCGTTAAATATTCACTTACATGTTACACAAAGTTTTAAGAATTCTCACTAATTATAGTATCCATCAATCAAATATCATCCATTCTCACTAAAATCACTTTCAATTTGTTGAAAAATGAATTGGACATTTATTTCGAAACATTACAAAATTAGAAGATAAAACATTTAATTTGAAACGGAGAAAATAAAAGGTAATGAATGTTATATTAAGACTTAGGAATACATTATTTTGGTGGATGAAATCTTAAAAAACATACTGACAATGTGATGATTAAACCTTTTCCAGGACAAAATTATTATTAGTTAATTACTGAAAATTATTCAACATTTCATTTCTTTTATAGAATTTACATTATTCATTATCAATTTTTATTGTTTTATATTTGGGTTAGCAAGTATTTAGCTAAAAGTCTAATAAAAATGTTATAAAATAGTCAACGGTTACATGTTGTGGGACAAAGCCTCTAGACCAAGCCGCTGGGGTTAGAATCCTGAGCATGGCCCGGTTTTCATCCGGCTGTTTCTCCAGCAAGGTAACTTGTGTGGAGGCAGTACGGTTTCCGGGGGAAACCCGTTACCACCTGAGATCAGCGTGGACCCGGTTCAGACAACATAGTCTGGCGGGGTGGCGATGGGGCCTTCGCTGTCCGCGAAGGTGGTCGATTCTAAGTTGAAATTCACCTTTCAAAAAAATATAATTGATTAAATATTCGAGCAACTAACGAAGGTTTAATATACTCAAAATCCATCCATATATAACAATGGATAATCACCAGATTAGACCGGGCAACCTTGGTTAATTCGGTTCATGCCCCCAGGTCCAAAAATGTCTTTTTTAGACAGGGCAACTCGACCCATATGGTGACAAGTGCCCCAAGTTGCCCAAAAAACTGACAGACAATCAACACTTGTCACTTGCAGAAAGTGACACTTTATCAGTTGCCCAGTCTAAAAAAGACATTTTTTTGATCTGGGGGCAGGAACCGAATTCATCATGGTTGCCCGGTCTATTTTGGTGATTATCCCATATAACAAAGAGTACCTTCTTCTTCTTTTTTTTTCCCATTCATACGTGCATTTAAGCGAGTGGATAATCTGTCATGCGGTAAGTATTCCCGCCTGTCAGGCAGGTGACCCGGGTTCGATCCCCGACAATGGCGTTTATCTTTTTGTGGGGTTGAGTAGCCGGGGTTTTACAGTAGGACAGGCTGCTTTGAAAGCCGCCTCGTACAAATTGGCAAAACTCGAGAAAGCGTGCATTGAAAATCAGCATGTTTTTATTCATTTCGCGTTTGATACTTTTGGTTTTCTGGCACCTGAAGCAGTGGAGCTACTCAACAGAGTTCAACGTGCTATGTATAGTAATGTTGTAACTCCTAGATCCACAAATGTCGTTTTTAAGAGAATTAGTTTTGCAATTCAAAAAGGGCTAGCGGCGCAGCTTGTTGCTCACTTGCCTTCCACCACTATGTAAATTTAATTCAGTATTAAACATTATTTACACTTATCTTTACAGAATTATGAAACACTTTGTGTTTGTGCAAAAAAAAAAATAAATAAATAAATAAATAAAAAATAAAATAATAATCTGTCACTCATCTATGAGATATAATTTATTTAACATCCCGGCGAGCTAACGATGTTTTGTCTTATTTCAGCTCAGGAAACGAAACTAACCCCTAAGTTGAAGAGCTAAAGAAGTGGTTACTGAAAATTACTTCAACAATCTTAATCTCAAGTTGATACACTACTAGAATAAGTGGAACTGGCGACGTAGAAAATCCCGACGACCAAAAGTCGTCGGTATATGCCACTAAACGACAAAAATTACGTTTGACCGAGCCAAACCTACGTTGGATTTTATGAATTTTATAATACCGACGCCATGTCGTCGGTACTGTTTTGGTCAAATTTGACTTTCCCAATAATTAGAAAAACTTGAGCGGGAATTTGACCGCCAAAATATTCCCGACGCCCTGTCGTCGGTATAGTTTGCTAAATAAATATGAATTGTGGTTAGAGGTTTAATTAGCGTTTAATATAGTGTAAGTGAATTTGATTTTATAAATACCGACGAACATTCGTCGGTAAAAATATTAAACATTTTTTACCCCCCATTTGACTTGCGAATAAAAGTGAATATTTTGCGCGGGGTTTTTCCCGCCTTTTTATTACCGACGACATGGCGTCGGTATTTGTTTTTTCCATTGTCCCGCCAAATTTTTTACTTTATATATACAAAGAACCATAAGTCGGTAAAACACACATAAACTCACAAAATAAAAACTCCCAAGTCCAATTCTCGATGTCTCGCAAAGATTTCTCGCAACAATTCCCAAGTCCTCCTCACAAGGATTTCTCGCAACAATTCCCAAGTCCGCCAAAAGAACCGGTGATTGTGAACACTCCAACTGCAGAAAATGGAAATCAACAACAAAACATTCCAGCTGAGAATGAACCGGTAAACTATCCACCAGTGGAAAACCAACCCAATACATTTGGCTGGACTGATGAAGAACTCTTCGAGCAAGATTTGCAATTCCGACGAGAGGTTGAAGAAGACGAAGAACGTGTGGCAGCTGCTCGTAGGGCTCGGGAAGCTGCTCATGCGGCACGAATAATCAGAGAACTACCACGCCGATGGGCCATGGGGCTTGGCCCTGTACCATCAGAGTCTTCTTCGAGTGAGGAGGATGGTTGGGTCTCAGATGATTCATTTTCTTAATTCGTTGTTTTATTTTAATTATCGTATTGTTGTTTCTATTAATCGTACTTTTGTATTTCATGTTTTAAGTTTAATGTTTAATGTATTTCGTGTTTTAAATGTTATGTTAGTTATTGCATTAACAGGAAGCTAGTCGATTTATGTCTGAATTACAAAAAATAAACACATACGACATCAATTTTCACAACAACAAAAACATTTTATTAAACAACAATTGCATCTCTACTCGTTCGTTTAACATCTCGTGTATAACCATTGCATCTCGACTCGTTCATTTAACATCTCATGTATAACTATTGCATCTCGACTCGTTCGTTTAACATCTCGTGTATAACCATAGCATCTCAGATCGTTCGTTTAACATCTCGTGTATAACCATAGCATCTCAGATCGTTTGTTCAACATCTCGTGTATAACCAGCCATAGCAACTCGGATTGTTCGTTTAACATCTCGTGTATAACCAGCCATAGCATCTCACATTGTTTGTTTAACATCTCGTGTATAACCAGCCGCCATAGCATCTCTGATCGTTCGTTTAACATCTCATGTATAACCATATCATCTCGACTCGTTCGTTTAACATCTCGTGTATAAATATAGCATCTCAGATTGTTCGTTTAACATCTCGTGTATAACCATAGCATCTCATATCGTTTGTTCAACATCTCGTGTATAGCCAGCCATAGCATCTCGGATCGTTCGTTTAACATCTCATGTATAACCATATCATCTCGACTCGTTCGTTTAACATCTCGTGTATAACCATAGCATCTCAGATTGTTCGTTTAACATCTCGTGGATAACCATAGCATCTCAGATCGTTTGTTCAACATCTCGTGTATAACCAGCCATAGCATCTCGGATTGTTCGTTTAACATCTCGTGTATAACCATAGCATCTCAGATCGTTTGTTCAACATCTCGTGTATAACCAGCCATAGCATCTCCGATTGTTCGTTTAACATCTCGTGTATAACCAGCCATAGCATCTCAGATTGTTTGTTTAACATCTCGTGTATAACCAGCCATAGCATCTCGGATCGTTCGTTTAACATCTCATGTATAACCATATCATTTCGACTCGTTCGTTTAACATCTCGTTTATAACCATAGCATCTCAGATCGTTCGTTTAACATCTCGTGTATAACCATAGCATCTTAGATCGTTTGTTTAACATCTCATGTATAACCAGCCATAGCATCTCGGATCGTTCGTTTAACATCTCGTGTATAACCAACCATAGCATCTCAGATCGTTCGTTTAACATCTCAGATCATTCGTTTATAAAAGTGACCATCCAAAGTGTTCCGCTAAATTTTTTGCATGTGTTTAATTAAGTATAAAAGTATTTTAAATATAAAGTATTTACTAAATTATTTAATTTTAGATATAAAAGTAATTTATTTTAAATAAAAGTAATTTATTTTTATTAATCCAATTTTTTTTGAATGTGTTTAATTAAATTATAAACCAAAATATTTAATTTTAAATATAAATTTTTTTTTTTTAATTTTAATTATAAATTAACTAATTATTATTTTTTTAATTATATATAAAATAAAATAATTTATACTAATTAATGTTTTTTTAATTTTATAAAAGATAATAAATTATAATTATATTAAAAATACCGACGAAGATTCGTCGGCAAATATTTGGGAAAAATAGCTCGAAAATTTCAAGAACCCCGCCAAATCGATAAACGACAAAAAAACTTTCTATTATACCGACGACTTGTCGTCGGTATTATTAAAGTAATATAATTGACCCCAGAAGCAGATCTGGGTGGTCATCACTTTTATTCATATCAAAAATAAAAAAACGACCTAGCTACCAACACCCCATATACCCAGCCGCCGACCACCACTAATCCACCAATACCACCACCACTAATCGACCAACACCACCACCACTAATCCACCAACATCACTATACCACACCCGCACCACCACATTTGCTACCACCACCACCACACCATCACAGTCACCACACCCGCACCACTGTGCACTTCTTCCCCAACCCCTCTATTGTTTAATTCATCCCCAACCCCTCTATTGTTTAATTCTTCCTCTTCTTCTTCCCCTCTATTTCTTTTTTACCGAAGGTATTATTTGATTTTTGTTTAATTTTATTAATATTTTGATTATGTTAATTGTTAGTAAATGTTAATTGTTGTTAGTAAATGTTAATTGTTATGTTTTTGAGTTTTGATTTTTTTTTTTTTTTTTTTTTTTTTTTTTTTTTTTTTTTAATACAGCCGAGAGCTGTGATAGCTGAGACCGAGAGGCGAGGGTGAGAGCTGTGACAACCAAGACATATATAGGTAACGTACCTTATTTTATTTTTTTATTAACTTTTGGTATCCCGACGACATGTCGTCGTCGACAGTTTTTTATCTTTATTTTTAACCAACCGTTTTTATAGCCCGAGAGAGACCACAACACGAGAGAGACCACAGCCCGAGGAGACCACAGCAGCCCGAGACAGTATGTTACATATCCGCATTGTTTTTTCATTTTTCTGGTTATTAGTAACGCGTTTGGTTAGTTAGTATTGCGTTTGGTTAATTAGTATTGCGTTTGGTTAATTAGTTATGTGAGGAATAGATAGGTTTTAATATATTGGTGAAATATTAGTTTGCGTTTGGTTAGTTAGTATTGCGTATATTTATTTGTGTATATTTATTTTGAATGAAATTGTTAATGGATTGTTTAATTGTGTATATTTATTTGAATATGTATATGAATGTGTGCATGCTTATGTTAATTTGTTCATGAATTTCTATATGTTATTCAACTTGTGCTTTTACAGATGGCAGCAGTCGCACGCGGACACGGTGGTGACGGTGCCGGTGACCCACCACCCCCTTTTCGTCCGATTGAGAGCAGTCATCGTGGTAAGAATTTTTAAAAGAAACTTAAACTTGATCATTTGTATTAGGTTACTTGTTATTTTAATTATGACGTGTTTTCACTCACTTCAATTTGTAGGAACTGTCCCCCGAAGGGGTAGGGGCAGAGGCAGGGGTGAAGGGAGGGGTGGTGGTGGCAGGACGGGTGTGCGTCAAGCCACCAAGAACGTATCCCTGAGGAACGCCGTGCGTGATTCTGGCCCGCAGGCTATTAAGTTTGACTACAATGATCAGGGGACATTCACTCATGTTGGCACCAACGCTAAGTGGTTCAGTAACTACTGTGGTGAGCTGATTAGGGAGTTCCCGTTGTGGTACGAGTCCTGGCACAAAATTGAAGAGGAAAAGAAGGCGCATGTCATACCTCAACTCTCGGTCAGTTATTCCATTTTCCTTTTATATTGTTTTGTTATCGTGTTTATATATTTTAATGTCTATATTTATTTAAATAAAAAAATAAATAGTTAACAACATTTTTTATTTATTTAGATGTATATATATTAGTTAACAAATGTATATATTAGCTAACATATTAAAAAAATGAACAAATATCAAAAAATTAACGATTTTTTTTTTTTTTAAATTTTAAAAATTATTTTTGTTATGTTTGATTGCAGCAAATGTTTGATCTGAAGTCCCACCAGCTTACACCCCGGTGGAAGACCATCAAAGACGGCATCAACGAGTATCTCGCAGGTCGCTACAGGGACAACAAGTACGACCTCAAGCGAGATTACTGGAGTATACCAGGTGGGGCTGATAAGGTGGATGAGATACGAAGGTAAATTTTTTGGTTTGTTAATTTTTTAATAGTTGTCATTTTTTTTAATATGTTAGCAATTGATATATGTTAATTTTCTGCGTTTGTTATTATGTGTTAGCAAGCCTCCTCCTAACATGGAGCCGTCTGTGTGGGATAAGCATATTGAGCTCTACCTCAGTGAAAAGCATGCCAACAGGTCCAAAATCAACAAGGAAAACAGGCAGAAGAACAAGAACACTAGCCGCCACGGATCTCGGTCGTTGGCCGCATCTCGCCACCAATACGTAAGACACATTATGATTATTTTACATATATCTCATTATATATGCTGTTTGATTTGTCTTTTTAATTTGTTTCACCTTATATGCTTGTGTAAATATATATATACAGTTTGAGAGGAGTGAGAACCGTCAGTACCCCTCCCTCATACAGAGCTTTTACGACCAGCGTTGCAAGAAAGGTGTATGGTTGAAGGACGAGGCTCGTGTTCAATACGTAAGTACCGTTTTATTTTTATTTATTTTATTTAATTTTATTTTAATTTAATTTATATTATTTGTTTTTGTTATTTTAATTTATATTATTTGTTTTTTTTTATTTTATTTTTATTTTATATTAATTTTATCATTTTTTTCAACTACATAGGAAGAGATGTGCGCACTGCGGGATCTGGGAGCTAACACGCCTATTGGGAGAGCCTACACAGAGGAAGAGATACTTGCAAAGGTTTTAAAGGGCAAGCAACGGGGGTATATAGCCGGTAGGGGTAGGGTGGTACCAGGTATTGGCAAGACAAGGTTACCCATGCCGCCAGCTTCCGATTCGTACACCACACCCGAGATTGACAAGATGTTTGCCGAAAAAGAAAAAAAGATCAAGGAAGTTGAAGAAGAATCTAAGGAAACTAAGCGCCAACTCAAGGCAGTTATGAAAGTAATGGAGACAAACCCCGATCTGTGGTCCCAGTTGATGAGCCAGATGGCGTCTCAAACCGAGGCAGGATCGGGGAGTGGGACTGGCGTGGGCGCGGCAGGATCGAGGAGTGTGAGTGGGAGTGGCAGTCAGAATGGCTCGGGGAGTGACGAGGCTGACTTGGGTAGTGGTGATGAATACAGTGATTACGATGTTGACGAGGGACAATGAGGTATATTTGTATGGGTTATTTTGTAAACGTTAACATTTTCTCCATCCTTATGCTTGATCCTCATCCGTATGATGTACACTTTAACACTTAACACCTTGACTTTGTCCATCCGTATGCTATTGACTCATCCGTATGTTATTATTGTAAACTTTGGCATTTTGGCAACTTAAACATTCCGGATATAGCAGCTTTTGTGCTATTGGCAGCTTGATAACGCCCATTTTGTAGAATTTGAAACGTTTTAATGTATTTGGGGTGTTTAGCGATTATATATAAGAGTTTTAGCCGTTACAAGTTGTTTGGGCATATTGGCATGTTGGTATAGAGGTTTGGATTGTGTAGATTTTTTCCAGAAAAATTTCCGGAAAAAATCTGGAAAACGGCTACATTACAGGCTGCTATGCAGCCTGCATAAACTAAATATACCGACGCCATGTCGTCGGTATATTATAACATTATTTTGACTTTTTTCGTTTGACCCTTTTGACTTTTTTCTATGACTTTTAATATACCGACGACATGTCGTCGGTAACATAAAAGTTGACCGTTTGACTTGTTGACTTGTTGACCGAGTAATTAACGTTTTTTTTAATTGTAATTAACATACCGACGACTGGACGTCGGCATTTTATTTGTCAAAAACAAGTTTTCAGTTGACTGAAAATGTCTGTGGGCCCCACTTTAGCGTCGGGAAATATCGTCGGGACAATAAATCCCGACGAGGCATTGCCGACTATAATAGGCCGACGAAGCTTCGTCGGCATCCAACCCTTACCGACGAACAGACGTCGGTACAGTCCAAAAAATTTCGTCGGCAAAAGTGTGATATGTGCTAGTGATAATAGGTCATTGGCAACGAACGAAAAATATAGTAATAAATAAATGGTCAACTTTTATATGAAAAAGAGAGGCTCGTGTTTAAATAAATAGTGCTGGGTTTCAATCCTTATATATAGCTTTCGATTTTTCGTATACAATGGAATCTATGACAATGATGATTGCAAGTATGTATGGAACTCTCGAACAGACAAGTTTAACCGAAGATTTAGTAGATATTAAGAATTTAACCGAAGAGAAGATTGACTGTCCAATGGTTTTCAAGGGATTTTAAGGCAGCTAAGTTGTGAGAGAATCGATGGCCTCTTACTGTCTCTGCTTACAAACTTTTGAAATCTGCTCTTAATGCTTATACACGACTAGTAGCAAAGAAGTTAAAATATTCTTATGAATTGTGTGATCCCAGGTTATATTGTAACGGATATGACATCTCATGCAGTATTTAATAAATACAACAGGGACAATAAACTAAAACTTTATGTTATCACATAATGTAAGAAAATCATATCAATGTTTTATTTTTAATACTTATGTGAATAGAATGTATATTTTCAGACATTAATTTAGTGGCATGCAAGAAAGGCAATTATGTTAAGACTATTATTCATAAAGGGATATATGTCGCAAAACAACCATTCTCTCACAACTTAGCAGCTTTATAGTTCCTCAATAACCATTGAATGATCTCTTCGATCCTCTCTTCCGTTTAATGAAACCCGTACGTATAATCTTATTAATCATCCACTATTTATAATAGTGAAACCCTAATACCTTAAACCCACAAACCGGGCTTGGGCTTATACTTATCCCTTAACATTTAATTCTCAGTGTCATGCAACTCTTCTTTCAAATTCTCATCGTGAATCCACTTCAAAACAAGTACAGATTTTCTTAGTTCTTCGCGGTACATTTTCACTGTTTTTCTAATTTTTAAATGCTACTTAGTTACGTGTAGGTCTCAATAATCAGAGGTAACGTTCACAATCTGTGGCGATTAGATATTTTGAGAAGGGGAACAAGTACCTCTGTAACTCTTTCGGTTCCATGATAATTTGTTTTAAAGCATTTGTCTTCTAATTCATAACTTATACTATATGAAACTTTTTTGATCAGCCAATTTATTGACAAAACAAGTCTAGCTAGGAGCTAGACAAAAACACAACAAAGTGCCTCAAAGCTGGAAAAAACAAAACAACAAGAACAAATCGCCTAAGGCACACGTTTCGGATTATATATGAAATTGATGTCGTAAGTACAAGCTTCGATAGATCATATGACCTGATGTTGAGTAAACTGGTTGATGATCATTCCAATTTGCTCATTTCAATACTTCCGTGTGACATACAATTTAATAATTGGAATACTTCACTGAAGGGTAAAAAAATGACTAGCGACAAAAAAAAGATTGACTATTTTTAGTAAATCAAAAGAACAAAGTATTGTCTATTTTAACAGTGGGAAAACTAGCGTGAGAACAAAGGACTGTTGTGTTACACACCCCAAAATGATCAATTGAAAATTTGAAACCAATTTTCCTGGCCTCCTTCCCTACGCCACCTTCCCTCTCTCACTAATATAAAACAGTCATGCAAATCATTACAAATACACACACTTACCATAATGAATCCCAATCCCCCCGATGTGAACGAGGAGAAAAAACCCTTTGCATGCTTGCTATGCGATAAAACTTTCCGAAAAATCAAGGAAAGTGTTGGTCACAATAAGGTGAAGCATCCATTGTTAACCAAATTTTGCAATATATGCAATTCACCCTTCAAAAGAAACAAAGATCTCCTTGAGCACCATCATTAAATTGTCATTCCTTCATTTTCAAGTTTTAGTTTTTACTTAACTAGGTGTCAATTACTACGTACTTCTTAATCTCCTTCTTGCAAAAAAAGTTCTTGTTAATCTCACTTTCCAACAATCTATTACATAGCTGTTAAAAAGCTATAATCTTTAACCTCTGATCTTGTGCATGTTCTTAAAAATATTAGTAAAGATGAAACTAGTTATTCAATTTCAACTGTTATTTGTTGCTACTAGTGATGTTGTTCCACCGAAACAAGGTCTGTTAACTTCCTTTAATTTGTAGTTTATTATACATCTTTAAATTTTAGAATATTGAAAATATAAGTTATGATGCATGATCAAATTACCTTATTTATTATTATTATTATTATTATTATTATTATTATTATTATTATTTATTTTTTTGCAGTTTGTGCTCCTAGAGTGGTTGGTGTTTCTTGTATAAATGATCATGTTAGCAAAATGTAAGCAGTTTTTATTATTTTTTTTCCGAGTTCATCATATTTATTCAATAGGAATGATAAGTAATGATTCGTGTGTTAAATCTGTTTGTGTAGCAACATTATTAGCTGTTCCATAAAGGGATTCATTGCTCAAGAAGTGTCTCAGCTCCCATTCTTACTCAAACTGTATGTTATTTTCATTATGTTTCTTTACCTTAAATAAAAACGATAAAATTAAACTATCAAGATTTTCATCAATGAATGATCATACTTGCAGGATGTTACATGACAACAATCTCATTTGTCAAATACTGAACGAACTTAGGTTGTTAAAGCACTTAAAAATCTTGGATTTAGGGAAGAAAAAGTTATCAAAACCGATCCCACATGAAATTGGCGGTCTTGTTGGTGTTCTTAAATTGTGAGTCTATTTTCACTCTTCGCACTAGGCCTTTTGTCATTTCAAGATATAAAACAAAAAAACATGTTTGCATGTGTAGTACTCCTGAAGCTATTTGTATGTGTTTGAAACTTTAAACGTTGTGAAATATCTCCAAGAGGTCAATGGCGAAAGAACTATATACACACTGATTATTTCAAATTTACAGTAAAATCTTTGACAAAAATGTTTTGGGTCAACTTTTTTCAACTGTATTATGTGCTTGGGTCTCATTTCACTTTGTTCTCCCTTTACAGGCCTAGCTTTCAAGGGAACCGCATAAAGTTAAAATATATTACTCCACTTACTCCTCCTGAAGAATGTGGTATATTTATCAGCAAAAAGACTTATATTTAAAACGTATTACAAATAGATGACACCCGAAATTAACAGAGTCTGACTTTTATGGAACATATATAGGTGCTTCTCTACCAACCGCTGATAAACCCCTTAAGCCAACAACGGTTCGGATATGATACTTCATCCTCCTGAAGATAGACGGAAGCCAAAACGTTTAAACATAAGGCAAACACAGAATGATTATCTAATAGTGTAAATATTAGTACTTGAGTATTTGAATAAAACTTCCTGCTTTGGTAATCTTTTGAAGTGGTTGTAAATATTGGCATTGTAAAAAGTTATTATATATAGAAGGAGTTCATATTAGAAAATATTGTTTCTGAGTAATTTGGGATCTTGAAAAGGATGGCTTGATTCAATCGTCGACCATATTTGTTATCAAGGTTGAAATAACTGTGTGCCTAATGAATCCTTCTATAAATTATAACCTTGTATTTCATATAACGCAAAAAGCATCTCCTATGTTAGAGACCATGATGGTAAACCACAAATAAGACATAGTTTCAATATAAACCCATTTTGATAGCTTGTAAGCCGCTCTATTAAACAAATAGGTTACAAGCAATAAACTTTTCATTATGATAAATGATACTAAGTATAACTATAGGATAACTTCATCATGCCAAAGAAAAGCACCTTTCCTTTACACAATATCTCTTTACCATTATTTGGTATAAAATTACTACTATATATTATTGATCATTTTCAATATGCTCCATTAACATAGTCTGAAAGATCCTCATAACAAACATAACCAATTACATTATATTTTAAATAAAATTACTACTATATATTATTCAAGCCATATTGGAGGTGTAACACGGTTACGTGATTCTCCCGTAAAGTGAGGTTCAATCTTTCCATCACACAAATGATAAATCAGTTTGTACTTTGGATGACTGCTCAAGGAAAACTTCTGTCACAAGACAGAATCTTGAAATGGAAACCAAATGAAAGCTTGGAATGTGTTTTATATGGAAGTTGTAGTTACTCTCATGATTATTTATTTTTCCAATGTAAATACTCTTCTAAAATATGGGGGATTAAATGAAAATCATCTCTGAACTGGATGGATACTGTTAATGATTTTGCTCAACTTAAGTGTAATACTAGCATTTGGAGCATCCTCAAAAGATTGGTATTTGGGGCTGCTGTTTATCAAATCGAGAAGGAAAGAAATGCTAGAGTGTTTGGGAAGGCCAAAAGAAGAGAAGAAGTATTGATCACAGAAATTGTGGAGATTGTCAAGCTGAAGTTGCTGAACCTGCTAGTGAAGGATTCTTCAGCTGTGAGGAATGTGGAGCTGCTATGGAACATGAAGTTGCAGAGTGCATAAATCTGCAGAGCAAAGGCTTAAGGTGTTTTGAATTGTTTGAGGAATTCTATGTTTGTATTGATGTTTAGAATACTATTATTTTCTAGCATAGTTTGTATTATTTCCTTCATAGATAGGTTTGTAAGAACTGCATTGGATTGTCTCTGTAGTTTCGCTCAGATTTTGTAAGAACTCCAATATCTATACTAAAACTTTCAAAAAAAAAAAAAAAAAAAAACAAAACAAAAACAAAAAAACCAAAATTTTGGAACTTATCTTTCTAAAAGAATCCACAATCTTTGACCAAAGCTTATTTTTCAACAAAATAATCTGAATTCTCCATAATCTTTCACTATCTCTCACGCCGAACATGCCATAAATAGAAATCAAAACTTGTTTTTAATGGATCGCAAACAAAAAACAGCGATTTTAAAATCCTAAGTTCTCAGAGATTTAAGGTACGACATCTACATCTTTTTACCTTTTAATGTTGGGTGAATTTCATATACCCAACATTAAAAGGTAAAAAGATTTGGTGAATTTCAGAGATTTAAGGTACGACATCTACATCTTTTGACCAAAGCTTATTTTACAAAAGGAATAAATCATTTAGATTCACAAACTATATTGCTGATAAAACTGAGTTTCAAGATTTGGTGGCTGAAAAGTGGAATATGGAGATTCAAGGTCATGCAATGTACAGGCTGGTTAAGAAGTTAAAGGTTCTGAAACCTCATTTGAATAAACTCAACTGGAAAAATGGTAATCTATTTGATAAAGTGGTTGAGTTAAAGAGAAAGCTTCATGATGTACAGGGGAAAATTGATTTGGATCCAGCTAATAGAAACTTGAGAAAGGAGGAGAGTGATATATTAATTGAATACAAAGTTGCTTTATCAGATGAAGAAAAGTTATTGAGGCAAAAAGCTAAAATTACATGGCTCAATGTTGGTGATAAAAATTCAGCTTATTTTCACAAAGTTATCAAAGCCAGAACCAATAAGAGCAGAATTCTAACTATATGTGGAGAAGATGGTACAAGATATGAACACAAGGATGTAGCAGAGCATTTTGTTAAACATTTTAAAGGTTTCTTAGGAATTAATCCAGATGTTGGTAAACTGGGTGAGAATGATGATAGTCTTTTTATGAATAAAGTGTCAGAAGAGGAAGCTGAGTATATGATCAGAGGTGTTACAGATGATGAAATTAAGATGGCTTTGTTTGACATAGATGATGATAAAGCCCCTGGGCCAGATGGCTTTATATCTAAATTCTTCAAAAAAGCATGGCCAATAGTTAAGAAAGATTTTTGTGATGCTATTAAGGACTTCTTTTTGGAAGGTAAGATGCTTGGAGAAATTAATGTTACACTTATAGCCCTTGTTCCTAAGTCTCAAACCCCTCAAAGAGTATCTGAGTTCAGACCAATTGCTTGCTGCAATGTCATTTACAAATGCATCAGCAAAATACTTACTAATAGAATTAAGAAAGCATTAACTCAAGTGGTTGAGGAGAATCAAAGTGCTTTTATTCCTGGGAGGGCCATTACTGATAACATTTTGCTAATCCAAGAGTTGCTTAAAGACTACAATTGTACCAATTGTCCAAAAAGAGTGTCTTTCAAAATTGATATCCAAAAGGCCTATGATACTGTCAATTGGAAGTTTATTGAAGAAATTATGGTCAAGTTTGGATTCCCTAGAAAAATGGTTGACTGGATCATGGTATGCATCACAAATCCTAAATTCTCTATATGTGTCAATGGTGAAAGACATGGTTATTTCAAAGGTGGAAGATGATTGAGACAAGGAGACCCTATATCTCCTTACATCTTTACATTGGTCATGGAAATGTTGAATCTGATTGTCAAGGATGAGATCAGGAAAGATAACAGGTTCAAATATCATTTTGGTTGCAAGCAGTTAAAGATCACTCATTTGTGCTTTGTAGATGATTTGATTATGCTTAGTCATGGGGGTGAAGAATCTGTTAAAATCTTGAAGAAAGCTCTAAACAAATTCAGTGATGTTTCTGGTCTTTATCCTAATATGAGTAAGTGTACTATGTTCTGTGGTAGTCTGGATGAGGAAACTAAGAATGCTATTAAAGTGATCATGCCATTTAAGGAAGGGAAGCTTCCAGTTAGATACTTGGGTGTTCCTTTGATTACCAAGAAAATTAGGGTTAATAATTGCAAGCAACTGGTTGATAATGTGCAAAGGAAGCTAAATGACTAGAAAAATAAAAGTTTATCTTATGCTGGAAGAGCTCAACTTATCTCCTCTGTGCTTGCTTCTATGCAAATATATTGGGGATCTGTGTTCTTGTTACCTAAGGCTGTGGTTGATGACATTGAAAGATTATTCAAAAAGTTCTTGTGGAATAATGGTGAAAGCTGTCAAGGTAAGGCTATAGTTGCTTGGAAGGATGTATGCAAGCCTAAAGATCAAGGTGGTTTAGGGTTCAAACCTCTGGAAAAATGGAATAGAACATTGCTTGTTAAACATCTATGGAATGTGGCATCTAGAAAAGAATCTCTATGGGTTAAATGGATTAATGTGGTCAAACTGAAAACAAAGAGTGTTTGGGATGTGGCAGCAGATAAAAAGGATAGTTGGTTTTGGAAATGTCTTTTGAATCTTAGAGATTGGGTGAGTAAAAACATCAGGTATCAATTTGGGGATGGAAAAACAATCAATGTCTGGCATGATACTTGGAACAGTGACTTGAAATTATCTAGTTTCATCAGTAAAAAAGAAATCTTTTATGCTGGATTTCAAGATACCACTAATCTTGCTGATGTAATTGATGAATATGGATGGAAATGGCCTAATCAGTGGGTTGTTAAATATCCAGTTCTACAAAACTTAGAAGTCCCTACTCTAAATACTAATCCAGACAAAGCTATATGGGTGCATAAGAATTGTAATGCAAAGAAGTATGCTACTAGCATTGTTTGGAAAGATGTCAGAGATGATGGTAATGGTGTTAATTGGAAGAATCTGGTCTGGTACTCCCATAGCATTCCCAAACATGCTTTTATACTTTGGCTTGCAGTTAAACAAAAGCTATGCACTCAAGATAAATTGTAAAAATGGTATCCAAATAGACAGTTTGAGTGCAGTCTACGCAAAAATGAAATGGATACTCATGACCATTTGTTCTTCAAGTGTGATTATGCTAAGATGATTTGGGAGAAAATATGCAAGATGGCTGAGATTCAAGATACAGGGGATTCATGGGAAGAAACAGTCAATCAGATGAGTTCATATAACAACAATAGAAGTGTTTGGGTGATAATAAAAAAGATTTGTTACCTGCAACTGTTTACTTCATTTGGCATGAAAGGAATGGATGACTATTCAGTAATGTGAATAGAAGTGCTAAAGCTCTGTTCAGCATAATTTGTGATGAAATCAGAGCAAAGCTTGTTTCTAATAAGGTCATAATCAATTCTAATGTTCTCAAGGCTAAAGATGTGTGGAATATCAAATTTGATAAACCAAGTTAAAATCAGAAGACAATGTGATTGGTTACATAAGTATGCAGAGTGGTATAAAGGGGTGTTTGAATATGTGGTTAAGAGAAGAAGAAATTCTAAACATGCTATCAATTTGTCATATCAGACCATTACAATTGAGAAGTACCTTGTACCTTGGAGTCCTAACTGGGTGACTATACCTACATTGCCTCTTAGCTTTTACTGCTTTGGCCTTGGGAGGAAACCAGGAAACTATTTGGTTCATGTTGGAGGGAACCTTAGTATGGATGTGCCATAAAGTAGGGATTCCTTTTTTGTGAAGGGTAAATGGTCTTGTAGGAGAATGTAAGCAGTATGGAATTGAGAGTGGTGAAAGATGACACTTCATGGTCCATACTTTACATTCCCACAGGAGGTTTGGTTGGTCCTCACCCAAGGAGTGTGTTCCCAATTATGTGAAGCCATTTTCGAGATGGAAATGTAGCATAATTGGCAGAGCCCTTGCTGTGGAGGGGTTATGGGTTCCTAGTGAAGCCATTAACCTTATTTACTATGGTTATTGTGGATGCGGGTTGAGTGATCATGGCAAAAAGGTAAGATGGAAATGTAGCTAGATGGTATATGGTGCAATTAAAAGGTGAATTGAAGTTTGAGAATCGATCAGTGAAGTTTCCCTGAAGCTTGTTCATTGATCAGAGATATTGATTAGTGTTACAAGATATCTAATAGAGTCATATTAGATATCTAAGGAATGTATTTTGCTTGTACTGTTGTTTAGCTTGTATATGACTTTGGGGTCTGTCCAAAGTCTTTCTAATATTTGTTTGTACATATGTTTTTTGGAAGTTAATATAATCTCATCTTTGCACACAAAAAAAAATAAATAAATAAATAAAAAATAAATAAATAAATAAAAAATTCATATACCCAATCAAACTTTTAAATATCATATATACCCATAAAAATATTTCAAATTTCATGCTTCCCCAACTTTAATTATTTAAAAAGAAAACTAATCATATTGTGACAAATATACCCTTCATGTTTTCTGCCAAATTGAACCAATTTATAACGAGTTCTTTCATTATCAAAATACATGTGACATGCAGTGGCAATTTTTACAGTATAATGGTAACATTAAATTAATTACTTAATTAGACGAAACCGAATTACTTGCAAAACATAGAATGATATATGAGAATAAACAACAACAAAAAAAACCTATGGATGCCAATCACAAAACACTTACTTTTCAGTTTTCAACATAGAGCAATTAATTCACAAGAGGATATAGTTCACGATGGTTAAATTAAATAAGGTTATTTGATACAATTGGCTCCGCGTAATCTCTACGTGAATCTGATCATGGTTTGGCGCTCAAAAATGGATATAACGGTCATAAAATAAGTAATATATAAGAATAGGTATTTATGAAATTTAAAGAATAGATTGGGTATATTTGAAATTAGGGAGATTTTTAGGGTGATATATGAAAATTTTCCTTTAATGTTTATATAAAAACATTTGTACCTCTATGAGTTTAGTCCTATGCACGTTATTTTGCTTTTAATATATGATATTTGCTGTTAAATCGAATATAAATATATGAAATTATTGCATGCATGCATGGTATTAAATTTTTATGTTTTCATGTATATACCACTATGAGTTTAATCCTATACACATTAGCTTGCTTTTACTTTTATAATACTAGCTCCTATGTTTTTATCAGTATCTTTAATCATATTGCCCATTTTACCAAATAGTGCCCCTTACCTCCGGTTATGGTGTGACAGTTTACGTTCTATCTTCTTATACCCCTGATATGGTAGACTTAGCTATTGTTGCTGTTGTTGATGGTGGTGGTGGTGGTGGTGTTATGTAAAAACATTTACTTATTAGCACTTAGTACTGTTGTTATATGTGTTAATTCAATGATATTTGATATCTTTTGCAGGTATTGTGTCATTTAAAAATAGTTATAACTTATGATGGAATGGTCAGATATGTTGCCTGAAGTACTTGATATAATAGCACAAAAATATATCACTTACTACGAAGATTATCCGAGTTTTGCAGGCGTGTGTAAGTCTTGGCGTTTAGCGGCCGCAAGAACATACCACAACTCGAATGGACCGCCTTCGCGGTTGCCATCTTTAATGCTTGCAGAAATTAGCGATGATCATGAGTCTCGTGAATTTTTCCTCCTCTCAAACAAGTGCATCCGCAAGATACGACTACCTGAAGCATATGGGAAGATATTCATGTCTTCATGTGGGTGGCTCTTAACCGTTGGAAAAGATTTTGCTTCACAACTCATCAATCCATTATCTCGTGAAATCATCAACCTTCCAAAGGCAAACACCTTTCCAGAGTTCATTCATCCTTTAAATTGGGATATCGCCATCCAAAAGGTAGTCCTCTTGCTGGAATCAAAATTGGTGCTTGTAATATCGGGTACTTACAACAAGCTAGGATTTTGCCATATTGGAGATACCAAGTGGACATCGATTGAACAGAACAAGGGCATTACCGATATTACTTTCTACAACGGACATATTTATTGTTTTGACTGTTACTGTACTATCCGAGCATGCAATGTTAATGGGAAAGATCCGACAGTCTTGGTTCGTGTAGCAAGAATCCCTAAACGTGTTTATGATCAACATGTGTTTTCAGCTTATATAGTTGGACTAAATGATGGTGAGAGGAAGCAGTTGCTAGTAATTATCAAAGAGGGAGTGTTTAATGATGGGAAATGTCCTGAGACTTACAAGACAAAGAGTTTTCAAGTTTTGGCTTATGATTTGAAAAGACGGAAATGGTCAAAAGTGAAGGGTTTTGGTAGGAAAACTTTGTTTGTGGGATTTAGTTCGTCCTTTTGGATGGAGGACGCTACGGGGGTGATAAAGGGTAACTGCATATACTACACGGATGATGAAGAAGGAGAATATGAATATAGCGAAAAAGGAGGAGGGAGAGATATGGGGATTTACAATTTGTCAGACGGAACTATCGAGCCTCACTTTACAGGAGAATCACGTAGCCGTTTTACACCACCGATATGGCTTCAATCCACGTGAATTTTTTTTATTTAAATGTAATTGTTATGTTTGTTATAAAGCTCCTTCAATAAACGGTGTGGATGCTCACAATTGAGAAGTACCTTGTACCTTCATATCAGACCATTACAATTGAGAAGTACCTTGTACCTTGGAGTCCTAACTGGGTGACTGTACCTATATTGCCTCTTAGCTTTTACTGCTTTGGCCTTGGGAGGAAACCAGGAAACTATTTGGTTCATGTAGGAGGGAACCTTAGTATGGATGTACCATAAAGTAGGGCTTCCTTTTTTGTGAAGGGTAAATGGTCTTGTAGGAGAATGTAAGCAGTATGGAATTGAGAGTGGTGAAAGATGACATTTTATGGTCCATACTTTACATTCCCATAGGAGGTTTGGTTGGTCCTCACCCAAGGAGTGTGTTCCCAATTATTTGAAGCCATTTTCGAGATGGAAATGTAGCATAATTGGCAGAGCCCTTGCTGTGGAGGGGTTATAGGTTCCTAGTGAAGCCATTAACCTTATTTACTATGGTTATTGTGGATGCGGGTTGAGTGATCATGGCAAAAAGGTAAGATGGAAATGTAGCTAGATGGTATATGGTGCAATTAAAAGGTGAATTGAAGTTTGAGAATCGATCAGTGAAGTTTCCCTGAAGCTTGTTCATTGATCAGAGATATTGATTAGTGTTACAAGATATCTAATAGAGTCATATTAGATATCTAAGGAATGTATTTTGCTTGTATTGTTGTTTAGCTTGTATATGACTTTGGAGTCTGTCCAAAGTCTTTCTAATCTTTGTTTGTACATATGTTTTTTGGAAGTTAATATAATCTCACCTTTGCACACAAAAAATTAAAAATAAAATAATAAATAAATAAAAAATTCATATACCCAATCAAACTTTTAAATATCATATATACCCATAAAAATATTTCAAATTTCATGCTTCCCCAACTTTAATTATTTAAAAAGAAAACTAATCATATTGTGACAAATATACCCTTCATGTTTTCTGCCAAATTGAACCAATTTATAACGAGTTCTTTCATTATCAAAATACATGTGACATGCAGTGGCAATTTTTACAGTATAATGGTAACATTAAATTAATTACTTAATTAGACGAAACCGAATTACTTGCAAAACATAGAATGATATATGAGAATAAACAACAACAAAAAAAACCTATGGATGCCAATCACAAAACACTTACTTTTCTGTTTTCAACATAGAGCAATTAATTCACAAGAGGATATAGTTCACGATGGTTAAATTAAATAAGGTTATTTGATACAATTGGCTCCGCGTAATCTCTACGTGAATCTGATCATGGTTTGGCGCTCAAAAATGGATATAACGGTCATAAAATAAGTAATATATAAGAATAGGTATTTATGAAATTTAAAGAATAGATTGGGTATATTTGAAATTAGGGAGATTTTTAGGGTGATATATGAAAATTTTCCTTTAATGTTTATATAAAAACATTTGTACCTCTATGAGTTTAGTCCTATGCACGTTATTTTGCTTTTAATATATGATATTTGCTGTTAAATCGAATATAAATATATGAAATTATTGCATGCATGCATGGTATTAAATTTTTATGTTTTCATGTATATACCACTATGAGTTTAATCCTATACACATTAGCTTGCTTTTACTTTTATAATACTAGCTCCTATGTTTTTATCAGTATCTTTAATCATATTGCCCATTTTACCAAATAATGCCCCTTACCTCCGGTTATGGTGTGACAGTTTACGTTCTATCTTCTTATACCCCTGATATGGTAGACTTAGCTATTGTTGCTGTTGTTGATGGTGGTGGTGGTGGTGGTGTTATGTAAAAACATTTACTTATTAGCACTTAGTACTGTTGTTATATGTGTTAATTCAATGATATTTGATATCTTTTGCAGGTATTGTGTCATTTAAAAATAGTTATAACTTATGATGGAATGGTCAGAGATGTTGCCTGAAGTACTTGATATAATAGCACAAAAATATATCACTTACTACGAAGATTATCCGAGTTTTGCAGGCGTGTGTAAGTCTTGGCGTTTAGCGGCCGCAAGAACATACCACAACTCGAATGGACCGCCTTCGCGGTTGCCATCTTTAATGCTTGCAGAAATTAGCGATGATCATGAGTCTCGTGAATTTTTCCTCCTCTCAAACAAGTGCATCCGCAAGATACGACTACCTGAAGCATATGGGAAGATATTCATGTCTTCATGTGGGTGGCTCTTAACCGTTGGAAAAGATTTTGCTTCACAACTCATCAATCCATTATCTCGTGAAATCATCAATCTTCCAAAGGCAAACACCTTTCCAGAGTTCATTCATCCTTCAAATTGGGATATCGCCATCCAAAAGGTAGTCCTCTTGTTGGAACCAAAATTGGTGCTTGTAATATCGGGTACTTACAACAAGCTAGGATTTTGCCATATTGGAGATACCAAGTGGACATCTATTGAACAGAACAAGGGCATTCGCGATATTACTTTCTACAACGGACATATTTATTGTTTTGACTGTTACTGTACTATCCAAGCATGCAATGTTATTGGGAAAGATCCGACAGTCTTGGTTCGTGTAGCAAGAATCCCTAAACGTGTTTATAATCAACATGTGTTTTCAGCTTATATAGTTGGACTAAATGATGGCGAGAGGAAGCAGTTGCTAGTAATTATCAAAGAGGGAGTGTTTAATGATGGGAAATGTCCTGAGACTTACAAGACAAAGAGTTTTCAAGTTTTGGCTTATGATTTGAAAAGACGGAAGTGGTCAAAAGTGAAGGATTTTGGTAGGAAAACTTTGTTTGTGGGATTTAGTTCGTCCTTTTGGATGGAGGACGCTACGGGGGTGATAAAGGGTAACTGCATATACTACACGGATGATGAAGAAGGAGAATATGAATATAGCGAAAAAGGAGGAGGGAGAGATATGGGGATTTACAATTTGTCAGACGGAACTATCGAGCCTCACTTTACAGGAGAATCACGTAGCCGTTTTACACCACCGATATGGCTTCAATCCACGTGAATTTTTTTATTTAAATGTAATTGTTATGTTTGTTATAAAGCTCCTTCAATAAACGGTGTGGATGCTCACAATTGAGAAGTACCTTGTACCTTCATATCAGACCATTACAATTGAGAAGTACCTTGTACCTTGGAGTCCTAACTGGGTGACTGTACCTACATTGCCTCTTAGCTTTTACTGCTTTGGCCTTGGGAGGAAACCAGGAAACTATTTGGTTCATGTAGGAGGGAACCTTAGTATGGATGTTCCATAAACTAGGGCTTCCTTTTTTGTGAAGGGTAAATGGTCTTGTAGGAGAATGTAAGCAGTATGAAATTGAGAGTGGTGAAAGATGACACTTTATGGTCCATACTTTACATTCCCATAGGAGGTTTGGTTGGTCCTCACCCAAGGAGTGTGTTCCCAATTATTTGAAGCCATTTTCGAGATGGAAATGTAGCATAATTGGCAGAGCTCTTGCTGTGGAGGGGTTATGGGTTCCTAGTGAAACCATTAACCTTATTTACTATGGTTATTGTGGATGCGGGTTGAGTGATCATGGCAAAAAGGTAAGATGGAAATGTAGCTAGATGGTATATGGTGCAATTAAAAGGTGAATTGAAGTTTGAGAATCGATCAGTGAAGTTTCCCTGAAGCTTGTTCATTGATCAGAGATATTGATTAGTGTTACAAGATATCTAATAGAGTCATATTAGATATCTAAGGAATGTATTTTGCTTGTATTGTTGTTTAGCTTGTATATGACTTTGGGGTCTGTCCAAAGTCTTTCTAATCTTTGTTTGTACATATGTTTTTTGGAAGTTAATATAATCTCACCTTTGCACACAAAAAAATAAAAATAAAATAAAAAATAAATAAAAAATTCATATACGCAATCAAACTTTTAAATATCATATATACCCATAAAAATATTTCAAATTTCATGCTTCCCCAACTTTAATTATTTAAAAAGAAAACTAATCATATTGTGACAAATATACCCTTCATGTTTTCTGCCAAATTGAACCAATTTATAACGAGTTCTTTCATTATCAAAATACATGTGACATGCAGTGGCAATTTTTACAGTATAATGGTAACATTAAATTAATTACTTAATTAGACGAAACCGAATTACTTGCAAAACATAGAATGATATATGAGGATAAACTACAACAAAAAAAACCTATGGATGCCAATCACAAAACACTTACTTTTCAGTTTTCAACATAGAGCAATTAATTCACAAGAGGATATAGTTCACGATGGTTAAATTAAATAAGGTTATTTGATACAATTGGCTCCGCGTAATCTCTACGTGAATCTGATCATGGTTTGGCGCTCAAAAATGGATATAACGGTCATAGAATAAGTAATATATAAGAATAGGTATTTATGAAATTTAAAGAATAGATTGGGTATATTTGAAATTAGGGAGATTTTTAGGGTGATATATGAAAATTTTCCTTTAATGTTTATATAAAAACATTTGTACGTCTATGAGTTTAGTCCTATGCACGTTATTTTGCTTTTAATATATGATATTTGCTGTTAAATCGAATATAAATATATGAAATTATTGCATGCATGCATGGTATTAAATTTTTATGTTTTCATGTATATACCACTATGAGTTTAATCCTATACACATTAGCTTGCTTTTACTTTTATAATACTAGCTCCTATGTTTTTATCAGTATCTTTAATCATATTGCCCATTTTACCAAATAGTGCCCCTTACCTCCGGTTATGGTGTGACAGTTTACGTTCTATCTTCTTATACCCCTGATATGGTAGACTTAGCTATTGTTGCTGTTGTTGATGGTGGTGGTGGTGGTGGTGTTATGTAAAAACATTTACTTATTAGCACTTAGTACTGTTGTCATATGTGTTAATTCAATGATATTTGATATCATTTGCAGGTATTGTGTCATTTAAAAATAGTTATAACTTATGATGGAATGGTCAGATATGTTGCCTGAAGTACTTGATATAATGGCACAAAAATATATCACTTACTACGAAGATTATCCGAGTTTTGCAGGCGTGTGTAAGTCTTGGCGTTTAGCGGCCGCAAGAACATACCACAACTCGAATGGACCGCCTTCGCGGTTGCCATCTTTAATGCTTGCAGAAATTAGCGATGATCATGAGTCTCGTGAATTTTTCCTCCTCTCAAACAAGTGCATCCGCAAGATACGACTACCTGAAGCATATGGGAAGATATTCATGTCTTCATGTGGGTGGCTCTTAACCGTTGGAAAAGATTTTGCTTCACAACTCATCAATCCATTATCTCGTGAAATCATCAATCTTCCAAAGGCAAACACCTTTCCAGAGTTCATTCATCCTTCAAATTGGGATATCGCCATCCAAAAGGTAGTCCTCTTGTTGGAACCAAAATTGGTGCTTGTAATATCGGGTACTTACAACAAGCTAGGATTTTGCCATATTGGAGATACCAAGTGGACATCTATTGAACAGAACAAGGGCATTCGCGATATTACTTTCTACAACGGACATATTTATTGTTTTGACTGTTACTGTACTATCCAAGCATGCAATGTTATTGGGAAAGATCCGACAGTCTTGGTTCGTGTAGCAAGAATCCCTAAACGTGTTTATAATCAACATGTGTTTTCAGCTTATATAGTTGGACTAAATGATGGCGAGAGGAAGCAGTTGCTAGTAATTATCAAAGAGGGAGTGTTTAATGATGGGAAATGTCCTGAGACTTACAAGACAAAGAGTTTTCAAGTTTTGGCTTATGATTTGAAAAGACGGAAGTGGTCAAAAGTGAAGGATTTTGGTAGGAAAACTTTGTTTGTGGGATTTAGTTCGTCCTTTTGGATGGAGGACGCTACGGGGGTGATAAAGGGTAACTGCATATACTACACGGATGATGAAGAAGGAGAATATGAATATAGCGAAAAAGGAGGAGGGAGAGATATGGGGATTTACAATTTGTCAGACGGAACTATCGAGCCTCACTTTACAGGAGAATCACGTAGCCGTTTTACACCACCGATATGGCTTCAATCCACGTGAATTTTTTTACTTAAATGTAATTGTTATGTTTGTTATAAAGCTCCTTCAATAAACGGTGTGGATGCTCACAATTGAGAAGTACCTTGTACCTTCATATCAGACCATTACAATTGAGAAGTACCTTGTACCTTGGAGTCCTAACTGGGTGACTGTACCTACATTGCCTCTTAGCTTTTACTGCTTTGGCCTTGGGAGGAAACCAGGAAACTATTTGGTTCATGTAGGAGGGAACCTTAGTATGGATGTTCCATAAACTAGGGCTTCCTTTTTTGTGAAGGGTAAATGGTCTTGTAGGAGAATGTAAGCAGTATGAAATTGAGAGTGGTGAAAGATGACACTTTATGATCCATACTTTACATTCCCATAGGAGGTTTGGTTGGTCCTCACCCAAGGAGTGTGTTCCCAATTATTTGAAGCCATTTTCGAGATGGAAATGTAGCATAATTGGCAGAGCTCTTGCTGTGGAGGGGTTATGGGTTCCTAGTGAAACCATTAACCTTATTTACTATGGTTATTGTGGATGCGGGTTGAGTGATCATGGCAAAAAGGTAAGATGGAAATGTAGCTAGATGGTATATGGTGCAATTAAAAGGTGAATTGAAGTTTGAGAATCGATCAGTGAAGTTTCCCTGAAGCTTGTTCATTGATCAGAGATATTGATTAGTGTTACAAGATATCTAATAGAGTCATATTAGATATCTAAGGAATGTATTTTGCTTGTATTGTTGTTTAGCTTGTATATGACTTTGGGGTCTGTCCAAAGTCTTTCTAATCTTTGTTTGTACATATGTTTTTTGGAAGTTAATATAATCTCACCTTTGCACACAAAAAAATAAAAATAAAATAAAAAATAAATAAAAAATTCATATACGCAATCAAACTTTTAAATATCATATATACCCATAAAAATATTTCAAATTTCATGCTTCCCCAACTTTAATTATTTAAAAAGAAAACTAATCATATTGTGACAAATATACCCTTCATGTTTTCTGCCAAATTGAACCAATTTATAACGAGTTCTTTCATTATCAAAATACATGTGACATGCAGTGGCAATTTTTACAGTATAATGGTAACATTAAATTAATTACTTAATTAGACGAAACCGAATTACTTGCAAAACATTGAATGATATATGAGGATAAACTACAACAAAAAAAACCTATGGATGCCAATCACAAAACACTTACTTTTCAGTTTTCAACATAGAGCAATTAATTCACAAGAGGATATAGTTCACGATGGTTAAATTAAATAAGGTTATTTGATACAATTGGCTCCGCGTAATCTCTACGTGAATCTGATCATGGTTTGGCGCTCAAAAATGGATATAACGGTCATAGAATAAGTAATATATAAGAATAGGTATTTATGAAATTTAAAGAATAGATTGGGTATATTTGAAATTAGGGAGATTTTTAGGGTGATATATGAAAATTTTCCTTTAATGTTTATATAAAAACATTTGTACGTCTATGAGTTTAGTCCTATGCACGTTATTTTGCTTTTAATATATGATATTTGCTGTTAAATCGAATATAAATATATGAAATTATTGCATGCATGCATGGTATTAAATTTTTATGTTTTCATGTATATACCACTATGAGTTTAATCCTATACACATTAGCTTGCTTTTACTTTTATAATACTAGCTCCTATGTTTTTATCAGTATCTTTAATCATATTGCCCATTTTACCAAATAGTGCCCCTTACCTCCGGTTATGGTGTGACAGTTTACGTTCTATCTTCTTATACCCCTGATATGGTAGACTTAGCTATTGTTGCTGTTGTTGATGGTGGTGGTGGTGGTGGTGTTATGTAAAAACATTTACTTATTAGCACTTAGTACTGTTGTCATATGTGTTAATTCAATGATATTTGATATCATTTGCAGGTATTGTGTCATTTAAAAATAGTTATAACTTATGATGGAATGGTCAGATATGTTGCCTGAAGTACTTGATATAATGGCACAAAAATATATCACTTACTACGAAGATTATCCGAGTTTTGCAGGCGTGTGTAAGTCTTGGCGTTTAGCGGCCGCAAGAACATACCACAACTCGAATGGACCGCCTTCGCGGTTGCCATCTTTAATGCTTGCAGAAATTAGCGATGATCATGAGTCTCGTGAATTTTTCCTCCTCTCAAACAAGTGCATCCGCAAGATACGACTACCTGAAGCATATGGGAAGATATTCATGTCTTCATGTGGGTGGCTCTTAACCGTTGGAAAAGATTTTGCTTCACAACTCATCAATCCATTATCTCGTGAAATCATCAATCTTCCAAAGGCAAACACCTTTCCAGAGTTCATTCATCCTTCAAATTGGGATATCGCCATCCAAAAGGTAGTCCTCTTGTTGGAACCAAAATTGGTGCTTGTAATATCGGGTACTTACAACAAGCTAGGATTTTGCCATATTGGAGATACCAAGTGGACATCTATTGAACAGAACAAGGGCATTCGCGATATTACTTTCTACAACGGACATATTTATTGTTTTGACTGTTACTGTACTATCCAAGCATGCAATGTTATTGGGAAAGATCCGACAGTCTTGGTTCGTGTAGCAAGAATCCCTAAACGTGTTTATAATCAACATGTGTTTTCAGCTTATATAGTTGGACTAAATGATGGCGAGAGGAAGCAGTTGCTAGTAATTATCAAAGAGGGAGTGTTTAATGATGGGAAATGTCCTGAGACTTACAAGACAAAGAGTTTTCAAGTTTTGGCTTATGATTTGAAAAGACGGAAGTGGTCAAAAGTGAAGGATTTTGGTAGGAAAACTTTGTTTTAGTTCGTCCTTTTGGATGGAGGACGCTACGGGGGTGATAAAGGGTAACTGCATATACTACACGGATGATGAAGAAGGAGAATATGAATATAGCGAAAAAGGAGGAGGGAGAGATATGGGGATTTACAATTTGTCAGACGGAACTATCGAGCCTCACTTTACAGGAGAATCACGTAGCCGTTTTACACCACCGATATGGCTTCAATCCACGTGAATTTTTTTTATTTAAATGTAATTGTTATGTTTGTTATAAAGCTCCTTCAATAAACGGTGTGGATGCTCACAATTGAGAAGTACCTTGTACCTTCATATCAGACCATTACAATTGAGAAGTACCTTGTACTTTGGAGTCCTAACTGGGTGACTGTACCTACATTGCCTCTTAGCTTTTACTGCTTTGGCCTTGGGAGGAAACCAGGAAACTATTTGGTTCATGTAGGAGGGAACCTTAGTATGGATGTACCATAAAGTAGGGCTTCCTTTTTTGTGAAGGGTAAATGGTCTTGTAGGAGAATGTAAGCAGTATGAAATTGAGAGTGGTGAAAGATAACACTTTATGGTCCATACTTTACATTCCCATAGGAGGTTTGGTTGGTCCTCAACCAAGGAGTGTGTTCCCAATTATTTGAAGCCATTTTCGAGATGGAAATGTAGCATAATTGGCAGAGCCCTTGCTGTGGAGGGGTTATGGGTTCCTAGTGAAGCCATTAACCTTATTTACTATGGTTATTGTGGATGCGGGTTGAGTGATCATGGCAAAAAGGTAAGATGGAAATGTAGCTAGATGGTATATGGTGCAATTAAAAGGTGAATTGAAGTTTGAGAATCGATCAGTGAAGTTTCCCTGAAACTTGTTCATTGATCAGAGATATTGATTAGTGTTACAAGATATCTAATAGAGTCATATTAGATATCTAAGGAATGTATTTTGCTTGTATTGTTGTTTAGCTTGTATATGACTTTGGGGTCTGTCCAAAGTCTTTCTAATCTTTGTTTGTACATATGTTTTTTGGAAGTTAATATAATCTCACCTTTGCACACAAAAAAATATAAATAAAATAAAAAATAAATAAAAAATTCATATACCCAATCAAACTTTTAAATATCATATATACCCATAAAAATATTTCAAATTTCATGCTTCCCCAACTTTAATTATTTAAAAAGAAAACTAATCATATTGTGACAAATATACCCTTCATGTTTTCTGCCAAATTGAACCAATTTATAACGAGTTCTTTCATTATCAAAATACATGTGACATGCAGTGGCAATTTTTACAGTATAATGGTAACATTAAATTAATTACTTAATTAGACGAAACCGAATTACTTGCAAAACATAGAATGATATATGAGAATAAACAACAACAACAAAAAACCTATGGATGCCAATCACAAAACACTTACTTTTCAGTTTTCAACATAGATCAATTAATTCACAAGAGGATATAGTTCACGATGGTTAAATTAAATAAGGTTATTTGATACAATTGGCTCCGCGTAATCTCTACGTGAATCTGATCATGGTTTGGCGCTCAAAAAAGGATATAAGGGTCATAAAATAAGTAATATATAAGAATAGGTATTTATGAAATTTAAAGAATAGATTGGGTATATTTGAAATTAGGGAGATTTTTAGGGTGATATATGAAATTTTTTCTATGTTTATATAAAAACATTTGTACCTCTATGAGTTTAGTCCTATGCACGTTATTTTGCTTTTACTATATGATATTTGCTGTTAAATCGAATATAAATATATGAAATTATTGCATGCATGCATGGTATTAAATTTTTATATATGTTTTCATGTATATACCTCTATGAATTTAATTAATCCTATACACATTAGCTTGCTTTTACTTTTATAATACTAGCTCCTATGTTTTTATCAGTATCTTTAATCATATTGCCCATTTTACCAAATAGTGCCCCTTACTTCCGGTTATGGTGTGACACTTTACGTTCTATCTTCTTATACCCCTGATATGGTAGACTTAACAATTGTTGTTGTTGATGGTGGTGGTGGTGGTGGTGGTGTTGTTGTTATGTAAAAGCATTCACTTATTAGCACTTAGCACTGTTGTTATATGTGTTAATTCAATGATATTTGATATCTTTTGCAGGTATTGTGTGATTTAAAAATAGTTATAACTTATGATGGAATGGTCAGAGATGTCGCCTGAAGTACTTGATATAATAGCACAAAAATATATCATTTACTACGAAGATTATCCGAGTTTTGCATGCGTGTGTAAGTCTTGGCGTTTAGCGGCCGCAAGAACATACCACAACTCGAATGGACCGCCTTCGCGGTTGCCATCTTTAATGCTTGCAGAAACTAGCGATGATCATGAGTCTCGTGAATTTTTCCTCCTCTCAAACAAGAGCATCCGCAAGATACGACTACCTGAAGCATATGGGAAGATATTCATGTCTTCATGTGGGTGGCTCTTAACCGTTGGAAAAGATTTTGCTTCACAACTCATCAATCCATTATCTCGTGAAATCATCAACCTTCCAAAGGGAAACACCTTTCCAGAGTTCATTCATCCTTTAAATTGGGATATCGCCATCCAAAAGGTAGTCCTCTTGCTGGAATCAAAATTGGTGCTTGTAATATCGGGTACTTACAACAAGCTAGGATTTTGCCATATTGGAGATACCAAGTGGACATCTATTGAACAGAACAAGGGCATTAACGATATTACTTTCTACAACGGACATATTTATTGTTTTGACTGTTACTGTACTATCCGAGCATGCAATGTTAATGGGAAAGATCCGACAGTCTTGGTTCGTGTAGCAAGAATCCCTAAACGTGTTTATGATCAACATGTGTTTTCAGCTTATATAGTTGGACTAAATGATGGTGAGAGGAAGCAGTTGCTAGTAATTATCAAAGAGGGAGTGTTTAATGATGGGAAATGTCCTGAGACTTACAAGACAAAGAGTTTTCAAGTTTTGGCTTATGATTTGAAAAGACGGAAGTGGTCAAAAGTGAAGGATTTTGGTAGGAAAACTTTGTTTGTGGGATTTAGTTCGTCCTTTTGGATGGAGGACGCTACGGGGGTGATAAAGGGTAACTGCATATACTACACGGATGATGAAGAAGGAGAATATGAATATAGCGAAAAAGGAGGAGGGAGAGATATGGGGATTTACAATTTGTCAGACGGAACTATCGAGCCTCACTTTACAGGAGAATCACGTAGCCGTTTTACACCACCGATATGGCTTCAATCCACGTGATATATATATATATATATATATATATATATATATATATATATATATATATATATATATATATATATATATATATATATATTTTATGATCTTCCAGGGAATTTGGATGCTCTTAATGCCATTTATGGCTTTAATCTCCAAGGTCGTAGGAAGTAGTCTATATTTTTGTCAGAGTCTTTTGTTATCATGTGGATAGTGGTTTGTTTTCTTGTTTAGAAAATAGGAAGTATCTTGTTATGTAAGCTTTTCGCCTATGTAACGGGCTGAGATATGGGATTCACCCATATCCGTTGTACTTAAATGCTTTTTGGAGTAATATATTTACCGGGTCGTTGACCTTTTACCCAAATATATATATATATATATATATATATATATATATATATATATATATATATATATATATATATATATATATATATATATATATATATATAAATGTAATTGTTATGTTTGTTATAAAGCTCCTTTAAATGGTGTGGATGATCACAAATTAATTAGATTTTCAAGATTAATGTTCAAATTTCATGTTTATGCTGAGCTAGCTGGAGTTGCCCAAAGTGTATATATTTTCTAGATTAAAAAAAAAAAAAAAAAAAACACATCTTCCCAAAATAGACCAGGAGACTTTGGCAACTAATCACTCATTTAAAAGCTTGAAAAGTGTCTTATGTTTGTATTTTGATCGACTTTTTGTGTAAAGTACTTTTTAAGTATTTATTTTGGCGACCTATGCATATTAAAGATGGCAAACGGGAAGGAGGCCCATTTGAGTTAGGGTGTGTGTTTAAGGCCGCTGAACGCCAAGACTTACACATCTTGGCGAATGAGGGATAATCTTCGTAGAAATTGACATGTTTTTGTGCTACTATATTAAGTAATTTTGGCAACATCTCCATCACGCAATACCTAAAAAGTTTCTAAAAAGAAGTAGTAGCAATCCTACCTTAGTCCTGTCGAAAATGAATTCTGTAATAGTTGGTTTTTGTGTGATTTTGATTGTTAATTATTTATAGAAAATATTTCATTATATATATATACTAAAAGAGGGGAGCATGATAAGAACAAGCATTGTAGATGCTACAGTGGTTTCTACAGTACTTTTTTTTTTTTTTTTTTTTTTTTTTTTTTTTAACAGTACTAACGGTCGTTAGTTATTTAACGGCTGTTAACTAACGACCGTTATCTATAACATTTAAAAAAAAATTGTACGTACTTTGTCCTTCATCTCAGCGGTTCATTGCAAATTTAGTCCTCAAATAATTTACATAAATGGTCCTTCATGTTATACATCAATTGCAAATTCAGTCCTATTTGTATAGTACTAACAGCCGTTAGTTATTTAACGGCTGTTAAATAATGACCGTTACTTTAACATTAAAAAAAATTGTACGCACTTTGTCCTTCATCTCAGCGATTCATTGCAAATTTAATCCTCACATAATTTACATAAATAGTTCTTCATGTTATACATTAATTGCAAAGTCAGTCCTAAGTAACTAACTTCACGGTAAGTAGTTAACGGCAACAAAAGAATTCCGCAGCAACGCACGGGTACCAACACTCGTTTTATCTAAAGTTAATGCTCTCTCCTAATACAAATTTAATAAAATATATTTCTTATTAATTAGTAAACACATTCATTGATAGAAAGAATCTCTTTAATTGTACATCAACAAAACAAGATATCTTTAATAGTACATCAACAAGTACGGTGGTTCGTCGTACTTTGTTGCGGGTATATGTAACATTTTTTTGGTAAATGACACATTTGTTTGACAACTTTTATTTGTTTTCACTAAAAAAGAGTAAATTGCATAAATCGTCTTTAAACTTTGGCAAGATTGCATGTTTCATCCCAACCATTACGAAAGTGCTGAAATCGTCCTTGTGGGAAACCTTTGAGCAAATTTTCGTCCCTGGTTGGGACGAAAATTGCATAATTCAAAAGTGTCAAATCGCCACCGAGAGGCCTTTTCCGTTAGTTTCATCGTTAAGTGTCATGTCGGGTCGACGTGGCATATCACTATTGATTCAGGGACTAAATTTGCAAAGTTATTTTTATCTTTTATTTCACATTTACCCCACCACCACCACACAATCAACACCACCACCCTTTACCCTTCATCTTCATCTTCTCCGGTGACCAAACCCAGATTCCTGTGACCAAACCCAGATTCCGATCACTTTTTCCGTAAAGGTGGGTCACTTTTTCCGGCCATACTCATGCCCATAGTGATCGTCAGTCCAAGATTTGGTAGACATGTACAGGAAGCTCATTTTTGTTACTATACCTCATTAAGTGATGAACTTTAATTGAATTATTTTATTAATTATCCATCTCACAATTTTTGAGATACCTCATTAAGTGATGAAATGTAGCTCAGGTGAGAATTAGTGGTTGTGTTCCAAAATCGTATACATCGATCTGCAGTACCTCCACCAGAAGCTAAGAGTCCATGAACATGTGGAGACCATGCAATTGCTTTCACAGCAGCCGTATGCTCACAATATTTCAGGACAGGTTGTGTCGAATGTTTGTTCCAAACAAAGAGCTGCACAAATCGAAAAATATAGTCATTAATTACTCACCCATAATAATAGAATATATGTATATTAATTACTTACCCTTTATCATTTCCACCAGATGCTAATTCGCGATTATCATATGACCACTTGAGTCCACATACCTACAATTCACTTGTCAATAATAGAGATGATATTATAAGAAAGAAATCATAGACAGTGTTGAAAAATTTCTATAGTAACAAATAAAAGATTTACATGATGTAAAAATAGGTTACCTCTGATTTTGACCATTTAATTTACTAACAAAATCTTCTTGTGCACGAGGATCTCGTAGAAGAATACTTTTATCTCAACTTCCTGAAGACAACATAGAAGAACTCCAAGCTAAGGCGCCAACACATAATCTATGTCCTTCCATTGTTCTTACTCTCTTACAATGAGCAGCGTCCCAAATCTGGAATAAAAAGAACACCATGCTAAGATTCAACCATCACGTTTAAGTATACATAACAGAACAATACTATAAAATTATTGACATTACCTGAACTTTACCGTTGCTAGTCCCAACAGCAAGACTAGTGTTGGAATATGTGAATCATAACAATAGTATAAACACATAAACATCAAAGAGTACGCAGCGGAATAGATCAAATACAAATAATAAATTAACCGAATATAAATGGATGCGTACCTCTTTGTGATTTCTAGCAAGAACAAGAAACCAATGGAACAAGAACTATAAACCCTAATTGGGTTTAATGGTGGATCGACTAAGGTTAGTCGAATAGGGCAAATCACCTTGTTAGCAAAAGTATGCCAACACTTCGTTCTTAAACACACGTATTAGTAGCGTTTCAATAAGAAAAGCTAGGTTCTTAATTCACAAGCAATCCAAACACAATGTTTAGAAGATCGCGTAGGAACCCTAGAAGGGTGTAGTTGATCAACTAAACAAAAATGGTTTTGAGCTTAGAAATCTAGTAGGAACCCTATAAGGGTGTAGTTCGATTTCTAACTCAAGAGGAGAAAGAGAAGGAGATTTGGTTTGCAAGTGAACCAAGGGATGATTAGAATGAACAAAAGGGTTTGTTTATATACTAATCAACATCTTGGAGCACAAGACACAAACCCTACACCCTAATGGGTTGGGTTTGGCCAAACATGGGTTTTACAAGCCCATTCCATGTTTTTCTTGAGCTCTATTTTAAGTTCAGTCCTTCATCTTTCCTCCAACGATCATTTTGTGAATTTAATAATTATTCGTCACTAAAACAATAATTATTAATTAATTGAAACTCATACGTAAAGTGTGCAATCCCGAAGTCTCGAGTTCGAGTCCGGACATATTCATTAATTTTTATCCGTTAAAACTAACAGCTCCCACTCGGATATACATTAATGTAATAATGACAATGGTTAGTCTAGCATAACACGCCAATGTCCCCAGAACGATCACGAGTATGGTTTCCTGGAAAAAACCACCTTTGATGATTCATCATCATACTTATCCTTTTGATTCTAATACTATGTTAATATGGATATGGATCGAAGTCATTCCATAATTAACTAGTGTTTCTCGTTATTTATGATCAAGCAAGATTACCAATTCATCTGAACGCATTCCAGATAGACCTTGGGCATGGCCATGCAAACATCTTGTTAATCCTATGAGTGGCCAAACAGTATTAAAACAAATTTGAAAGAACCAAATCCTATATTGACTACAAGCATAACCTATGAACTTCGCATCACCTCTGAAAATAATCCTTATAACTACCAGTTACGGATAGCGTTAGATTATCTCACAGAAGATGAGCTGCATCCACAGTAGTTACCTGGTATCTCAAGTCTGAGGATAAATATTCATGATTTACTCTAATGACAACATCCATAAGTACAATCATGTAATTGGGATTTTGTCATATATCCAATTTATCCAGTATTGAATATCATGTGAATTTGGTATGTCCACGTATCAATATATTTTAATATATTATACCAAAACTCAGATTTGTCTTAGTTCAATGATACTTCCATATCATTAATTGACAACGGACTATTTAGAATAACATAAGTTATTCATGGATTAAACATGCAAATATGGGATACAATCTATTATTAATGAAAACAAACGTACTCAGTACTTTTATTCATTATTAAATAATAATTGTTTAACATCCCTTAAATAAAATGTATATGACATCCTCAACATACAATTTATGATAATTAAACTTCCAAAGCTTTAAAGTTTAAAGTATTCTTATTCTTTAACGTATAATGCAACTATGCTTTTCGTTAAGCATAACTAGTACACATGGCTATTAACAAGGATGAAATCCTTCCATGACTAGTATTGAGTGTCATCTCAATTTATATTAGTATCATTGTATGCAAACAACAATATGCTCTTTTCCGTAAACTTCAATGTGTAATATTTTATTCCTTCCAAACTTTCAAGTTTGTTGGCTATGACAATTTTACAAATTGTTCATTTATAGAATCTAGAAATTATTCCAGGCTGAGGATGTGATTCTATATCCAAATATATTCCTTTAGAATATTCATTACACAACTTATCTAATATCTTTCATTAGATATCAATGTTGTCAAATCATCTTTTATCAAAGCATGATATAACAACAACATGATGTACATGAAAAATTCTTGTGTCCAACTTAATTTCATTCATGTACTACATATCCATTTAAACTTTTTAAATGATATATCATGTTCTATTAGATTCATTTACCGCACATGTTTACATCAATAAACATATCTTCAAGGTTGTATGTTTTACTTATTAAATCTTTCAAGTAAAGTTTCATCTCAAGTTATGACTTACCATTTAACTTATATAGAATGTTACTTCCTATATGTTATACAACATATATGATTTAAATAAGTAGAGATAATACTCTCACTAGCTTTCAGAATTACTTAGGAGTTATCTTATTTTAAATTATAAATCAAAACATAGATTTAATATTTAAACATAAGATTTATCTCCTTGATGCATGCATCTATCCATACTTGGATTCTTGCATTTTGTATTCTTTCAAAGATTAAATGAATTCATAAAACTGTCCTCGCTTAAGTAATTATATAAGAAAGAGGTTTTATAAACCATTATCAAATTTCATATTCATAAAAATGAGTATGACAATTACCATCTTTGAATTTTAATGTGCTTAGGAAAGAGTATTCAATCATAGTTAATTACTTAAGTATGATTAATAATCTTGTCATAAGACATACATTAAAATATGTATACAATTTTTTTTCATATGATTCTTTATGCAAAGATTTAAACCTCTAAGGTTTTTCTTCTCTTGCAGAAACTCATTAAGATAAACCAAGTTTTCAAAGTTGACTTATCTTTATGGACAACATCTTAACATTCATAGTATGAGCAATTTACCATAATTAGTAAATTCGTCATTATGATTAACAGACTTACTTTGATCCTGTAATTCATAATTCTCAGCATATTAATTAAATATCTGAGACATCCCTACGGATCTATGAATGAGAGTTTCATCATGTTGAGATTTAACCTTTACATTTCAAACCTCATCATGATTTCACTAGTGTGGTTTTAGAAGATTATGTATTTTGTAATTTTGATCTTTCAAGATCTAAACAAAACTCACACTTGCCTTTTGCATTTTATCTATAAATACTTTAGCAACATGAGCAACGCAAATCGTTCTCATTTGGGATATTACAAAATATTTTACAGTTCCTGACTCTTGTTGTTAAAACTACTTATTAACAAAATCAGAACTTCATTTTAAGACTTTAATGTGATTCATCACATTCCATAATGTCTTATTTAATCTTCTAGGTTGGAGTCTTATTAAGTATATTCAATCAATACTCAATTTTCTAACCTTGATAACTTTTGAAAGAAAAGAAGTCATATTTATCTTTTAATCAAACAATATAACAAGAGTTTGATTTTTCCTAACTGAACACACCACCAACTTGTGATGTTTCATTAGAATTAATATTGTGAGACAAACTAACAATATGTAAGATAAACTAATTCCCTTTGGCTTACCTATTTACCAACTAAGTCAACTTAATGGTACAATAGAATTTCCAAGCCAATTGCATGCTATATAACATAAGTACATTTTGAACAAGTTACTTTATGTTCATGTCTTAAGAAGACATAAACTGTTATATTCCCACTTTACGTTGTACATTATTGATCAACTCAATGGTTTCTTGTTTGAAACATAACAAGTTTAACGTCTTACTTTATTATAAGTCTTGTAATAGTTAAAAGACTTCATGTTTATAAGAAGATATAAACATAAATAACTAAAGTATTTGTGAACACCACCACTTGGTTTCAATAGTAATTTCAAGTTAATTTACTACTTCATTTGCTTATGTCATTTTATGAATTATCCAATTTAAGAAACTGCAAACTCACATAAATCCATTACATCAGTTGATCTGCTAGTAATGAAATCATGTAGTTTACCTTTCTATTGCAATCTAGGCAGGTTACACCCTGACGTAAATTGTAAATTCAAGTGTTTCTTTTAATTTGAATATCATAAGACATAAAAGTAGTCTTATAATCATGACACATGTTCTACATAAGATAATCTTACACATTAAATGTATAAGTCCTATTAGAACATTGATCTCTTACCTTGCAATTAAGAGAATCCTATAATCATATTTCTATGTATTGTTCCTTTGCACACAATAAACAATTCTCCCACTTGTGCATTGAACAATATCATGTAGTATATAAACAACACAACGTACGTTTGTTTATGTGATTCAATATGATTTGTGTCATAAGTAGATGTAGGACTACTTTGTCTTATCAGGAAATGCATATGGCTATCCTAAGAGCATGAGTGTCTACAATTTGAAAGTAATTATCTTGAAGATAATTTGGGCTACTACACAGAAATTAAGTCTCGTAGCTCCCACTGAATTAGAGAACATAACAATAACTCTATATTCAGTAAACAACACAAAGCTCCCATTGGATTTGACAACATTGTACGTGTTTCATAACCAGTGAAAAAAATTTGCTTGTTTTTACTTTCCTACACATTTATAAAAACACATACGTAATAATTACTCAGGTTCTAAAATGTGTATTCTACTATGTTTATGATGGATTATCCATCGATGATATTAACTTGAAGAATTTGGGCATGCAGCTTCTTCCTTAATAGGCCTACCATCCCCATAATGGTATGTAGCACCATTAAAGCACAACTACTAGATAAAATACTAGCTTTGCCTTTTACCAATTTTGCGGTAATCTGTCCAGCTTCTAATAACTCATATTTTCCATTTAACCAAATGCCTTTTTGTTATAGAAGAATTCATTCACCAAATAAGAGTAATGAAATTTCTATGGAAAATAAGATGTGCTATATTTTTAAATATTAAAGATTGCTATAAGTTATATATTAGAATGTAGACAATTCTAATGTTCCTATAATACCTTTCTCAATCATGAAAAGGAATAGGATTGAGTCTTATTCTTCTCTCATGGAAAATAGACTTTCTTTCATTTCGGTAAATTTTTCTCAATCAAACATTATGTTTGAAAACAGAATTAGATCAATTTACCAATTTAAGACCAAACCACGTTTACGGCTTTAATGTTGCATTAATACGTTAAAAAGAATTACAAAATTCAATTTTAGTATTTTCGATAATCAAAATTTCAAGAAAATTAAATACCCATGGTTCATAATCATATAACCATTTAATTTTCACTGAAAAACTAGGATCCAAATTGACATAGGTTCATCACATCAGTTGATCTGCTAGTGATGACGGTATTCAATAAGGTACGAGTCGAACCTCAATTGCCAATATTCAATTGCAATTCCTAGAATCGATGGGATTTACATATTTGCCAACCGCAGTTGCAATGTAAACATGTTTTATCCCCATCTTCTTATGCCTTGAGTGATCAGAACCCGCTATCAACTCAATTAAGTTAACCAACTTAAGAAACAGCAAACTTACATAATTACACCACACCAGTTGATCTGCTAGTGATGAAATCATGTAATTTGCCCCTCCATTGCAATCTAGCCAGGTTACGCCCTGACGTAGATCCAATTTTAGGTGTTTCCGTTACATTGGATGACATATAACTTAAATTTAAGGGTAGTAAATTTGATGTGTGTAATCAAATATGTGTACAAAGATGTCATGCATTCATCTTGTAGCATATGTTTCATGTAAAAAAACTTTTACTTGTAACACCCCCAAAATTTGGTATAGCGGAAGACTCAACAAGCTTTCGGGGTGCTACAGGGATTGGTATCCAAACACAAGACATAAAAGAATGAGATAAAGTAAACAAAATAAAATACAACCACGCGGGGTTTTAAAGTTTACATTATCTCAAAATCATCCAAAGTCAGGCCCAAAAGAAATAAATATAGGTCCACAATAGTTATCAGAGTTTTAGAAATATAGATCCATAACCAATGCCAAATGCCAAGCCTCCAATCCCAAGCATCCGCAGAGCATCACTTAATTACCTGAGAAAACGTGCTAAAAGTCAGCTTTCGCTGGTGAGATCATAGGTTTAGATTCTTAATTCAATATAGTGGACATATACGCAAAATGCTTGCTAGCTAGACTAGGCCTCAATCATCCAACCAAAATAATCCAACCAAAATAATCCAACCAAATCAAATCAACCCTATAGGTGCACGCTATAGCTCAAATCAATCTAATCAATAGCTTACCTAGCTCAAGTCTGGGCCTCGCTCTATAATCAATCCAATAGCTTACCTAGTTCGGGACTAGGCCTCGCTCAACAACCAATCAATAGCTTACCTAGTTCGGGACTAGGCCTCGCTCAATAACCAAATCAATAGCTTACCTAGCTCATGTCTAGGCCTCGCTCAATAACCAAATCAATAGCTTACCTAGTTCGGGACAAGGCCTCGCTCTACCTAGTTCTATAAGCATAGCAAGTTTTGAAATCAAAAAGCGATAATAGTCCACATAAAACATTTGCACGTTTCTCACCCCAAGTATTGAAAACAAAGTTCAAGAGTAAAAGTGGGGCTATGACTCACCTCAACTCCAGAAATCCTCAAAAGAAACAATAGAAGAAAGACGTAAGTAATCTCAAGCAACTCACGTAACGGCGACTACAGACTCGGCACTTCCTAACAATATCAAACCCGTTCAGAAATCATTTCCTCAAAATCAAATATTCCCATTCCCGAACGTATTCCATTTTACTTTCCAAAATATCCATTTCTCGAATTAACTTCATATTCATTTGAAATTTGACGTTTGGTATCCATACGGGTGGAGGGTCGACACATCTCAAACCAAAAAGCCTCAACGAAGAACAATAATAAGATAACTATAGGTCTAATGTTAGCCCAACATATTATTTAAATAATTATCGAAGCTTATTAAATCCGTCGATTTGATAATCTCCCATACTTATTTACGTAATATATCGTTCCAAAATTATACCCAACCTAAAGCACATTGCACATAAATTTCTATTTGGTATATGACGTAGCCCAATGAATTCCCTATATATATCGTCGAATCGGCCAAATTCCACGAGACATATAGTAATTCATTACCCTAAAATATATACCACATCCTATGGGCGTCGTGGGATACGATGCCCATTAATATACCCATTTTATATCGTCAATTAACTCAATCTAGAATAAGTCATTCGATAATATAAAATGTTTATATTAACCGTCATATATCCGTGACAACACAAAGTCACAATATAAAGCCCACTTGGACTTTAAAGACCCACAATTCGTATTACTCGATAAGTTTCTAATTTATAAAATAAAATCACATTTTTAATTATTATTTACCCGACTTATGTTTCGCCGTTATTTTTATAGTTATTATTTATAATAATATTCCGACATTTATTACACTATTTTCATAGTATAATAACTATCGTCTTATTATTATACATTTACTCGTGATCGTTTTATTATTAACATACGCATTATATATATATATATATATATATATATATATATATATATATATATATATATATATATATATATATATATATATATATATATATATATATATATACGTTTAACGCGTCTATATATACGTATATAAACGATTATATTCTTAATAATATTATAACGAGTATTATTTTGATTTCGACTTTTAAATATTTATCGAGTCATAGAATTTGGTCACATGTCCGAGTCATGACCCTCGGCTCATAGTCCAAGTCCAAAATAATAAAATCAAGCCACAATATAAATCAACTCCGTCCAAACAATCCCATATTCACGTGCTACAACATGAGGGTCCGACTACGGCACCCAACTAACCTATCTCCGTCATCTAATTGACCGTCTCACAATCGGTCCCCAATATCCACATTCGTCAACAACTCCAACAAATACATGTCCAAAAGTACCATGTCCAACTATAGTCACAACAAATATTATTACCATATAAGAACCAAAACAAAATATATCAATTATACGGGTCGACTTACCAAGTCAAACCCGGGTCAACTTGTGAGGTCACAACCAAAACAATAACCTCACCCGAGACCTCTTGGTCTCGGCTAGCTCTAAGGAGCCTTTCGACCCAAACAGCCCGCGAAGGGGGGGGGGGGGGTTCGGCCGAGAATCCAAAACAACAACAACAACAATTCGAACCATCTTCAACCCAAAAATCCCAACAAGTATTAACCATCATCAAGAATCAAGAAGAACAAGAACCATCACACCTCAAAGACTCTAATCGAGTCGAGGAGGGTCACACAGAGACCTAGGGTCTCGGTCAAGCTCACATCGAGCCACAAAACCAAATCCAAACGCGTACAACTCCAAATCCGAGCACAAAATACATCAAGAATCGACCCCCAAGGATACCAAACTCGTTTTTATAACAAAACCCATTTCCATTTTAATGTTATCATCCCAAAAATGCCAAGATCCAATTCGGGTTTGACTCAAAATAGTCAAACCCGACCCAAAACTCATGTTTTCTCACCTCTAATCGAATAGAAACCAAGATAGATGATGATGTGGTGTTGTGTGAGGTGTGGAGGTCGGCGGTATTAAAAGAAATGGAGGGGGGAAGGCGCGTGTTTCACACCAAACGAACAAGAAAATGATGGGGAGTGTTTTGGTGGTGGCGGTGTGGTGTGAAGGTCGGCAGTGGTGATGGTGTTGGGGTGGCTGCCGGCGGCGAAAAAGAGAGGAGAGGGGAAAAAGAAAATGATGAAAATATTATTTGTGAGGGTGAAGGGTTAGGGTTAGGGGTATTATACCCGAAATTTTCATTTTAGTCCCTCAAGTTTCCTTTCTCCAAAGTTAGCCACAAATACTTTAATAATTAGTGAACTCTTTTTAATCGGTTTTCCCGTAACTCGATTACCCGTTCATAAAAGTATTAAATTTTCATCAAACATACACGTACACGTCATAATTGATTTCCCAACAACACTTCCCGAAAAATATAGATATGTACGAAAGACATAATATTAATTTAACGGTGAATCGCTACCGTTTTGTAAAATATAAAAATCTTGTTAGGTTAATCTAGTGCCGGAGTCAATGTAGTGCCAAAGATAACGATCACAAAATAAATCATCACGAACGAAACGAATTAAACCTTAAATAAATAACTAAATCCCATAAACATCGTACGATTAAAATCAAGTACCAACGTTCGTAAAATATCTCGTCACAATCAATTTTCAAAAATTCTATATTTATTATTTAAATGTAATGCGGGTTTTATAAAACAGCTCCCTATTTTGCCAGTTGTCACATCCTCCCAGCCTCAGAAGGAACCCGTCCCGGGTTTCTCTCGAAATAACCCATCTACGAAGTGAAAAACTTCGGATATCTTTTTCGAAACTCATCCTCACGTTCCCACGTAAATTCCGGTCCGTGCCGCGAATTCCAACGAACTTTGATGAGCGGAATATGACTCCTCTTGAGTCGTTTGATCTCTCTATCCATTATCTCAATCGGCTCTTGCACAAAATTCAAACTTTCATCCACACGAATATCCTTGATCGGTATAACGGGTGTTTCCTCTGAAAGGCATTTCTTCAGATTACTAATATAAAATACATCATGAACTTTACTCAGTTCCATAGGTAATTCCAAACGATACGCTACGGGCCCAATTCTTTCCAAAATAAGAAATGGTCCAATGTAGCGGGGATTAAGTTTCCCACGTTTCCCAAAACGTATCACACCCTTCCAAGGCGAGACCTTCAACATCACTCTGTCTCCAACCTGGAATCCTAGGGGTTTGCGCCTCTGATCGGCGTAGCTTTTCTGCCTATCTCTAGCCGCTTGCAGTCGATCTCGAATCTGCGTTACTTTCTCCGTAGTTTCCAAGATAAGCTCCGGGCCTGTGAGTTGGCTATCTCCAACTTCTGCCCAACCAATAGGTGAACGGCATTTTCGACCATACAAAGCTTCGAATGGTGCAGCCTTAAGACTTGTGTGGTAGCTATTATTGTAGGAGAACTCCGCAAGGGGTAGATATTTCTCCCAGCCTTTACCAAAGTCTATGATGCATGCACGAAGCATATCCTCCAAAGTTTGGATAGATCTCTCACTTTGACCATCGGTTTGGGGATGATATGCAGTACTCATATCAAGTCTCATCCCCAAAGCGGTTTGAAGTGATCGCTACAATGCTGACGTGAAACGGCTGTCGCGATCCGAAATGATCGATATCGGAACCCCATGACGAGAAACAATCTCCTTCACATACAACCTCGCAAGTTTTTCTACACTATCATCTTCACTAATCGCCAGGAAGTGAGCAGACTTAGTCAAACGATCCACAATTACCCATATAGCGTCGCAACCGCTAGCTGTCTTTGGTAATTTGGTAATAAAGTCCATCGTAATCCGCTCCCACTTCCAAACCGGGAGTTCTGGCTGCGTCAACAATCCTGACGGTCTTTGATGCTCAGCTTTAACCTTAGAGCAGGTCAAGCACTTACTAACATATAATGCTATATCTGCCTTCATATTTGGGCACCAATATAATTTCTTCAAATCCTGGTACATTTTGTCCGACCCAGGATGAATGGAGTATCTCGACTTATGCGACTCATGCATAATCAATTCTCGAATCCCTCCATACAATGGTACCCAACTTCGTTCTCCAAAACATAACACTCCATCAGAACGCTTAGCAAATCCTCTCTCATCTTCTGCCATCCCAAATATATTCTCAGCAGGTTTATTTTCTGCTTTCAATGCTTCCGTTTGAGCTTCCAATATTTGAGACGGTAATGGTGATACGATAGTCATTCCTAATGACCTAACCCGTAATGGGGGAATTCTCTCTTTTCGACTAAGAGCATCAGCAACAACGTTTGCTTTACCCGGATGGTAGCGAATTTCACAATCGTAATCGCTTAGCAACTCTATCCAACGTCGCTGCCTCATGTTAAGCTCTTTTTGGTTCAGAATGTGTTGCAGACTTTTGTGATCAGTAAACACTACACACTTGGTTCCATACAGGTAATGTCTCCATATCCTTAAAGCAAAAACCACAGCACCTAACTCCAAGTCATGGGTGGTGTAGTTCTTCTCATACTTCTTGAGCTGTCGGGAAGCATAAGCTATCACTTTCTCTCGCTGCATTAACACCGCTCCTAAACCTTTATGAGAAACGTCACAATAGACGACGAAATCCTCGTTACCTTCGGGTAACGCCAAAATAGGAGCACTACACAACATTTCCTTAAGTAACTGAAAGGCTTCCTCTTCCTTATCTCCCCATTCGTACTTAACGCTCTTTTGAGTCAATTTGGTCAACGGTTTTGCGATCTTCGAAAATCCCTCAATGAATATTCGGTAATAACCGGCTAATCCCAAAAACTGATGAACTTCTGTTGGGGTCGTAGGTGCAGCCCAATCTTTAATCGCTTCAATCTTCGCAGGATCCACATGAACTCCTTGTCTATCAATCACATGACCTAGAAATTGTACCGTCGGAATCCAAAATTCACATTTCGAAAACTTGGCATACAGTTTCTCCTTCCTGAGCAATTCTAAGATAAGTCTTAGATGCTCCTCATGTTCCTTCTCACTCTTCGAGTATATCAGAATGTCATCGATGAACACAATCACGAACTTATCTAGGTAAGGCTTACACACCCGATTCATGAGATCCATGAATACCGCCGGTGCGTTAGTCAATCCAAACGGCATCACCTGAAACTCGTAATGCCCGTAACGGGTTCTGAAAGCCGTTTTCGGAATATCTTCCTCGCGCACTCGAAGCTGATGATATCCCGATCTCAAATCGATCTTCGAATACACGCTCGATCCTTGAAGCTGATCGAACAAATCGTCGATCCTCGGTAACGGGTATCTATTCTTCACCGTTAACTTGTTCAACTCTCGATAATCAATACACATTCGGAACGATCCATCCTTCTTCTTCACAAATAAGACTGGGGCTCCCCAAGGTGAAGAACTTGGTCTTATGAATCCCTTCTCGGCTAACTCCGCTAATTGTTTCGACAACTCTTCCAGTTCAGTAGGTGCAAGACGATAAGGCGCTCGTGCTACAGGTGCAGCACCAGGTATCAACTCAATCTGAAATTCCACTTGTCTAGTAGGTGGAATTCCCGGCAAATCATCGGGAAACACATCCGCAAAATCACGAACTATAGGTACATCTCCAATGCACCTTTCCTTCTTCTCCTTCTCTCCTTTCTCAGAAATTTGGGCTAAGAAAAGGTAACTTCCTTTCTCCATTAGCTTCGGCAACTTAGTGCAGGATATGACCGCTAATCTAGACGGGCCTCTCAAATCCTTTCTATCTCCTGGTATGTTCAGAATCTCCTTGCCGTAAGGTACCCGCACGATCTTCTCATTGCAGATTATATGGGCACGATACTTTGACAACCAATCCATACCGATAATGACATCAAAACTTCCTAATGTGACGGGTAGAAGATCTATGTTGAAAGGACGGTTCAGAAAGTTTAATGTGCATCCACGAATGATAGTCTTAATCCTTTCTATGTTTCCATTAGCTAACTCTACATCATAACCAATTCCTAAGGCCATCGGGGGTTTCTCAAGTAAGGGTGCAAACTTAGTGGACACAAAACTCTTATCGGCACCAGTATCAAATAGTATGGAAGCATAACGATTATTGAGAAGGAACGTACCAGTCACAACGTTCGGATCTTCTCCTCTCTCGTTCCCGAGTGCATACACTCTTCCATGAGCAACTCCAGCTTCCACACATTGGTCCCCATTATCTTGTCGTCCACGGTTTCCTCCAGCTCCACGGTTTCCATTATTGTACCCATTACCACCCGATCCTTGATTTCCTCGGTTCCACGATTCCCTACATTCATTCCGATAATGTCCTTTCTTTCCACATCCATAGCAAGTAACATTTGCTTTGCTCATAGTTTCAGGAGTAGCTTGAACCATAGCAAGTGGTCGAGCTCTACAATCCTTAGCTATGTGTCCCATCTTAGAGCAATTCTTGCACATTACCGTACATCGACCAGAATGATGCTTGTAACATCGGTTACATTTGGGCGCATCTCCATTGTGGTTCTTCTTGTCTCCATCTCCCATGGCATAAGCTCTAGCAGTTGTTTGTCTCTTGTTTCGACGATCATTACCCTTAGAGTGATCATCCCTCTTTCTCTTTCCATTCTTATCCTTCTCAGCTTCTTCCAATTCCAAAGAGTCCATCAATTGTTGAGCGATAGTGATAGCCTCATGAATATTTGTAGGCTTAGCAGATATCACATCGTTCCTGGTAGCTACCGGCAATCCATCGGTATACCTCTCAATCTTTTGGGTCTCAGTCCTAACCATATCGGGACAGAGTAAAGCCAACTCTCGATAACGGCGATTGTAAGTTGCCATATCGGTACCTTTCACCTTGTGGTTCCAGAACTCAATTTCCAATTTCTTAATCTCATTCCTTGGGCAGTAAGTCTAAATCAGCAAGGACTTAAATTGCTCCCAAGTCATAGCATAAGCCACATCACTCCCAACCGAGTTACGGTAATTGTTCCACCAAGTTAAGGCTTCATCCTTGAAAGTAAAAGAAGCAAACTTTACCTTCGCATTCTCCGCACAACCACTGACATTGAACACAGACTCAGTCTTCTCAATCCACCTAACTAAGTAAACCACTCCTTCAGTTCCACCAAACTCAATCGGTCCACAAATCTTAAACTCCTTATAGTGACATCCATTAGCACGAACAGGTGGAAAAGTTCTAGCAGAATTGTTGGAATGATTTGACTCAGCTAGTAGCTCAGCAACTCGTTGCTCCACAAGTTGATTGATCATTGCTTGATCCACAGTAGGTGCATTAAGTGGAACATGATCATTGTCTCCCTGAACATCAACATTTTGATTCCTGTTGTTGCGGTTAGTGGTGTCCAGGTTATCAGGAGTAGGGGTCTCAACATTTCGAGTAGGACGGCGCCCTCGACGGCTAGGGGTAGCCGTTGCAGGTCCAGTTCTGGTAGCTCTAACAGGGTTTCTTCGTGGGGCCATTGATCTGAAACATCATATAAGTTTGTGAGTCTCCGATAGGACTTATCATATGCTCAACAGGAATTAAATCAACGAAGCCAAGTCACGGAAAGAATAGCAACAATACACCATGGAACATCAATAGAACGGATAAGGACTCAATTTCCATAACACCCAAAATCACATAATACCATATACTAATAACCATCAACCATACAATAGCGATCTAACATCGTTCCAACTAACGGATAACACAAAACGTACTAATCGTTCCACAAGAGACGAATACTGAACAAAATACATCAAAATATGATAAATAACTTTTCTAACCGAACACTCCTCGGTTAAGAAAGCAACAAGACAACATAACCCAAGCAACTAGCCACGCGACTGGCGGAGGCTCCTCAACTCCTGCCTCAAGCCATCAAGATCCCTCCATAACGATCCTAACTCCACGCTATGGGTGTCTCGGTCTCTCTTGAGGTCAGCCACCTCCTTCTCTAGCTCGGCATTCCTTTGCCATAGCTTGCGGTCAGCCTCACGAGCAGTAACAAATCCTCGCTGCAAACTATCGATATGCTCGTGAACATCCATCAAAACTCTCCTCATCTCAGTAGTCCTGCCCACAACCACAGTCATATCCACTCTCAGATCCGCTATGAACTCTCCAATAACCCTCTCAAGTCGATCAGATACACGTGCAACTCTCTCACTAAGCTCAGTAATCCGAGCCCACAACCTACCAATCTCACCCAACTCTGCATGCTCAGCAGAAATCTCAGAAGATGCATCCGACTCAACGGGACTACCAGGTGGCAACTCAAACAAGAACGGATGATCAGGTGAATCAGGCTCAATCGGGTGTACAGGTGAATCAGGCTCCTCAGCCTGAGCTGGTGGTACTAACTCATCATCATCATCAGGCATCTCATCCTCCTGAGGGTCATCCTCCTCCTCAGGGTCATCATCATCACCCTGCTCAACCTCCTGAGGGTCATCCTCCCGCTCAGGGTCATCAGCCTCATCCTCACCCTCGTACTCCTCCTCCTCCTCATCGGAAGAGTACATCATCAATCGTCGTCTCCTACTAGGTGAACCATGTGGTGATGTAGTAGGTGATCTAGGACGACGACGCAATGATGTGGGTGGCGCCTCAGACAGAAGAGAATGAGCATCAATCTGTAAAGGTGATGGAGTAGGGCGTACCGACATACGTGCCGTAGCTCGGTGGGCAAAGCGAGGTGCCACGCGAGCCAAAGCCTGATGAAGAGTAAGCTGCCTCGATGTACCAGGGAGCCCTAAAGAAGATGAGGGTCCCTGCGTAGATGCAGCAGGTAGTGCTGAAGTAGAACCTGTCGGTGTCATAGTAGCTGAATGCATGGCAACCTGGTAAGGGTCATCAGGGGCCATGGTGAACCATGCTGGCAATACCGGTGTAGTAAGAATATCCTCAACGACATCAGGCATATGGGAGGCCATAGTCTGTGACAACGGCGTAGGGTAGGTGTAAGTGTTTCAAAACAACTAAACCGCGAATTCAAAATACCATAACCAAAAATCATCATATAATTCCAAATCGTATATAATCAAGAAAGATTTAAAATACCGCATTACTAAAACCATTCGCAAAACAATTAAGCCATAAAATTCCTCAAAACACATATAATTCCTCAAAACGCCATCATATCACTAAATCAATAAACCTCAAAACCTCAAATCATCTCAAGAAATCCCAAATCTCTAATCATCTCAATAATCTCATAATACCTCAATAATAAACAATGATGCTTCGGCTTGGCGGGCTGGCGGGCAATGGTCGAGGATCGTTTTCTATAAAAATCGGTTATAGTTTAGGTGTCTATTTACCTAGTTCTCTATAACCTTGGCTCTGATACCAATCTGTAACACCCCCAAAATTTGGTACAGCAGAAGACTCAACAAGCTTTCGGGGTGCTACGGGGATTGGTACCCAAACACAAGACATAAAAGAACGAAATAAAGTAAACAAAATAAAATACAACCACGCGGGGTTTTAAAGTTTACATTATCTCAAAATCATCCAAAGTCAGGCCCAAAAGAAATAAATATAGGTCCACAATAGTTATCAGAGTTTTAGAAATATAGATCCATAACCAGTGCCAAATGCCAAGCCTCCAATCCCAAGCATCCGCAGAGCATCACTTAATTACCTGAGAAAACGTGCTAAAAGTCAGCTTTCGCTGGTGAGATCATAGGTTTAGATTCTTAATTCAATATAGTGGACATATACGCAAAACGCTTGCTAGCTAGACTAGGCTTCAATCATCCAACCAAAATAATCCAACCAAAATAATCCAACCAAATCAAATCAACCCTATAGGTGCACGCTATAGCTCAAATCAATCTAATCAATAGCTTACCTAGCTCAAGTCTAGGCCTCGCTCTATAATCAATCCAATAGCTTACCTAGTTCGGGACTAGGCCTCGCTCAACAACCAATCAATAGCTTACCTAGTTCGGGACTAGGCCTTGCTCAATAACCAAATCAATAGCTTACCTAGCTCATGTCTAGGCCTCGCTCAATAACCAAATCAATAGCTTACCTAGTTCGGGACTAGGCCTCGCTCTACCTAGTTCTATAAGCATAGCAAGTTTTGAAATCAAAAAGCGATAATAGTCCACATAAAACATTTGCACGTTTCTCACCCCAAGTATTGAAAACAAAGTTCAAGAGTAAAAGTGGGGCTATGACTCACCTCAAGTCCAGAAATCCTCAAAAGAAACAATAGAAAAAAGACGTAAGTAATCTCAAGCAACTCACGTAATGGCGACTACAGACTCGGCACTTCCTAACAATATCAAACCCGTTCAGAAATCATTTCCTCAAAATCAAATATTCCCATTCCCGAACGTATTCCATTTTACTTTCCAAAATATCCATTTCTCGAATTAACTTCATATTCATTTGAAATTTGACGTTTGGTATCCATACGGGTGGAGGGTCGACACATCTCAAACCAAAAAGCCTCAACGAAGAACAATAATAAGATAACTATAGGTCTAATGTTAGCCCAACATATTATTTAAATAATTATCGAAGCTTATTAAATCCGTCGATTTGATAATCTCCCATACTTATTTACGTAATATATCGTTCCAAAATTATACCCAACCTAAAGCACATTGCACATAAATTTCTATTTGGTATATGACGTAGCCCAATGAATTCCCTAATCCCTATATATATCGTCGAATCGGCCAAATTCCACGAGACATATAGTAATTCATTACCCTAAAATATATACCACATCCTATGGGCGTCGTGGGATACGATGCCCATTAATATACCCATTTTATATCGTCAATTAACTCAATCTAGAATAAGTCATTCGATAATATAAAATGTTTATATTAACTGTCATATATCCGTGACAACACAAAGTCACAATATAAAGCCCATTTGGACTTTAAAGACCCACAATTCGTATTACTCGATAAGTTTCTAATTTATAAAATAAAATCACATTTTTAATTATTATTTACCCGACTTATGTTTCGCCGTTATTTTTATAGTTATTATTTATAATAATATCCTTTATTACACTATTTTCATAGTATAATAACTATCGTCTTATTATTATACGTTTACTCGTGATCGTTTTATTATTAACATACGCATTTATATATATATATATATATATATATATATATATATATATATATATATATATATATATATATATATATATATATATATATATATACGTTTAACGCGTCTATATATACGTATATAAACGATTATATTCTTAATAATATTATAACGAGTATTATTTTGATTTCGACTTTTAAATATTTATCGAGTCATAGAATTTGGTCACATGTCCGAGTCATGACCCTCGGCTCATAGTCCAAGTCCAAAATAATAAAATCAAGCCACAATATAAATCAACTCCGTCCAAACAATCCCATATTCACGTGCTACAACATGAGGGTCCGACTACGGCACCCAACTAACCTATCTCCGTCATCTAATTGACCGTCTCACAATCGGTCCCCAATATCCACATTCGTCAACAACTCCAACAAATACATGTCCAAAAGTACCATGTCCAACTATAGTCACAACAAATATTATTACCATATAAGAACCAAAACAAAATATATCAATTATACGGGTCGACTTACCAAGTCAAACCCGGGTCAACTTGTGAGGTCACAACCAAAACAATAACCTCACCCGAGACCTCTTGGTCTCGGCTAGCTCTAAGGAGCCTTTCGACCCAAACAGCCCGCGAAGGGGGGGGGGGGTTCGGCCGAGAATCCAAAACAACAACAACAACAATTCGAACCATCTTCAACCCAAAAATCCCAACAAGTATTAACCATCATCAAGAATCAAGAAGAACAAGAACCATCACACCTCCAAGACTCTAATCGAGTCGAGGAGGGTCACACAGAGACCTAGGGTCTCGGTCAAGCTCACATCGAGCCACAAAACCAAATCCAAACGCGTACAACTCCAAATCCGAGCACAAAATACATCAAGAATTGACCCCCAAGGATACCAAACTCGTTTTTATAACAAAACCCATTTCCATTTTAATGTTATCATCCCAAAAATGCCAAGATCCAATTCGGGTTTGACTCAAAATAGTCAAACCCGACCCAAAACTCATGTTTTCTCACCTCTAATCGAATAGAAACCAAGATAGATGATGATGTGGTGTTGTGTGAGGTGTGGAGGTCGGCGGTATTAAAAGAAATGGAGGGGGAAGGCGCGTGTTTCACACCAAACGAACAAGAAAATGATGGGGAGTGTTTTGGTGGTGGCGGTGTGGTGTGGAGGTCGGCGGTGGTGATGGTGTTGGGGTGGCTGCCGGCGGCGACAAAGAGAGGAGAGGGGAAAAAGAAAATGATGAAAATATTATTTGTGAGGGTGAAGGGTTAGGGTTAGGGGTATTATACCCGAAATTTTCATTTTAGTCCCTCAAGTTTCCTTTCTCCAAAGTTAGCCACAAATACTTTAATAATTAGTGAACTCTTTTTAATCGGTTTTCCCGTAACTCGATTACCCGTTCATAAAAGTATTAAATTTTCATCAAACATACACGTACACGTCATAATTGATTTCCCAACAACACTTCCCGAAAAATATAGATATGTACGAAAGACATAATATTAATTTAACGGTGAATCGCTACCGTTTTGTCAAATATAAAAATCTTGTTAGGTTAATCTAGTGCCGGAGTCAATGTAGTGCCAAAGATAACGATCACAAAATAAATCATCACGAACGAAACGAATTAAACCTTAAATAAATAACTAAATCCCATAAACATCGTACAATTAAAATCAAGTACCAACGTTCGTAAAATATCTCGTCACAATCAATTTTCAAAAATTCTATATTTATTATTTAAATGTAATGCGGGTTTTATAAAACGGCTCACTATTTTGCCAGTTGTCACATTACTGATTTAGTTTCTTTACGAGCTTAAATCTCCAAAATTTTGATTGAGGCGTTGAGAAACTTACAACTTTGCCTTAAGTGCTTCGTAGTTATCATGGATGTTAGGTAAAACTAAATTTGACTCACAGGTGAGCGGCAAGCCAGAATGGAGGCTCACTACGGCCGCAATTTAATGCTAAGCCATCCTTATACCCACTTTTTAGTTTGTCAAAATAGTTTCACCTTAAAACCACTTAATACAGTCGCGATCAATCAACCAAAAGTTCAAGATTTATATATATATAAGCTCAAAACAAGATTTCACCATTATTAAGTCCGTTTAATATTTTATTTATGAAATGACCCTTTGTTACTATCATGTCACAATAACATATAAAACAAAAGTAATAAATAAAATAAACAAACGACAACAATAATGGACATTCAAATAAAAATCAATTTAAAACACACAATTGATTTAATACACGATTAATAGGGTCTTCTCTAATCTTAAAATTAATAAAATTTTAGTAATCTTTATTCATAATATTTACTAAACAATTTATCAATTATAAAAGAATCGCATAATAAGCATGAAATCTTAAAACCAAATCATCATAATCCAAGACAACACATGCATGGTTTGTCATGGATGCCCATATTGCACATATTATAACAAATAATCATGTCAATCAAGGAACGCAACCAAACGGTGTATCACAAATATCCATTTATATACACATAAATTACATGCAACCTAGGGTTTCTACAAGTTTTTATCATATAATTCATCAAACCCTAATTTCCTTTTTTTAAATAAAAAAAATTCGACATTTATAAAAAAAAAAAAAAAAAAAATTTGAAAAATTTTAAAAAAAATAAAATCTAGGGTTTATGAAAAATATAAAAACATAAGAATACCAAGCATGTGATTAATCAAACGATTCAATTTTTATGTGTTTCGGTAATTCATTATAATGTATTAACGGCTCTTGATGCCACTGTTGGAATATGTGAATCATAACAATAGTATAAACACATAAACATCAAAGAGTACGCAGCGGAATAGATCAAATACAAATAATAAATTAACCGAATATAAATGAATGCGTACCTCTTTGTGATTTCTAGCAAGAACAAGAAACCAATGGAACAAGAACTATAAACCATAATTGGGTTTAATGGTGGATCGACTAGGGTTAGTCGAATAGGGCAAATCACCTTGTTAGCAAAAGTATGCCAACACTTCGTTCTTGAACACACGTATTAGTAGCGTTTCAATAAGAAAAGCTAGGTTCTTAATTCACAAGCAATCCAAACACAATGTTTAGAAGATCGCGTAGGAACCCTAGAAGGGTGTAGTTGATCAACTAAACAAAAATGGTTTTGAGCTTAGAAATCTAGTAGGAACCCTATAAGGGTGTAGTTTGATTTCTAACTCAAGAGGAGAAACAGAAGAAGATTTGGTTTGCAAGTGAACCAAGGGATGATTAGAATGAACAAAAGGGTTTGTTTATATACTAATCAACATCTTGGAGCACAAGACACAAACCCTACACTCTAATGGGTTGGGTTTGGCCAAACATGGGTTTTACAAGTCCATTCCATGTTTTTCTTGAACTCTATTTTAAGTTCAGTCCTTCATCTTTCCTCCAACGATCATTTTGTGAATTTAATAATTATTCGTCACTAAAACAATAATTATTAATTAATTGAAACTCATACGTAAAGTGTGCAATCCTGAAGTCTCGAGTTCGAGTCCGGACATATTCATTAATTTTTATCCGTTAAAACTAACAACTAGTCCCCGTTGCGCCCACCCAACCGAACACACACTATCATCATTCCCCAAATCACACAACTTCGTCACCTACATTTGCATTAAAGTTCGATTATCAAAAATAGTAACAAATATAATCTTATAAAAAGTAGACCTTAAAGTTTGAAATTTACCTTACTACTGCAAGCATTCCATAAATAAACACAATTCCCCAATCCAACAGCCAACACGTTGTGAGAAGACCAATCAACAAGATTCAAATAAAAGTCATCTTGCAACGCCGGTGCATCCAAAACCTAAAACCAACACCCATAAAAATTAGTAACAACCCAGTACTCAACAAATATAATATTTTCTTTTTCAAATCAACCAAAAATCACACCCCGACAAACTATTATCCAAAAACTAGCATTTAAGATCAAAAGCAACAAGTTTATGGTGTACAAACCAAACAACTTGCCAAATTTACAAAGTCTCGCTCGTTACTTACCAAAACATATCACGTGGCTATTCTAGATTTCTCGTCCTAAAGAAAATATAACTATCAAATTGGCCTATTTTATGCTAAAGTTATTGGCTTGCGTACATATTGCTAGTCAAATAAGAGGGTCTTCGGGGATTGCTTTTTGGAGTAGATTATCCAATTATTGCATTTGGTAGACATGTACAGGAAGCTCATTTTTGTTACTATACCTCATTAAATGATGAACTTTAATTGAATTATTTTTTTGTTTATACACGAAAACCTAAATAAATAATAACAAGAAGATAACTAAAGAAAAGGAAAAAGTGATCGGAATCTGGGTTTGGTCACCGGAGAAGATGAAGATGAAGGGTAAAGGGTGGTGGTGTTGGTTGTGTGGTGGTAGAGAGTGGTGGTGGTGGTGGTAAATGTGAAATAAAAGATAAAAATAACTTTGCAAATTTTGTCCCTGAATCAATAGTAATATGCCACGTGGACTTTAAAGCAGTGAAATGACGATAATACCCTCGGTGACATGGCACTTAACGATGAAACTAACGGAAAAGGCCTCTCGGTGGCGATTTTGCAAAAATTCATAACGTTGGTGTCTTTTTTGCGCTACTTTTTATCTCGGTCCCATTTTTGCTATTTCGTGGAACGTGAATGACCATTTTTGCAATTTATCCCTTTTAAAATTAAAATCATTTCACAATTTAGTAAAGAGCGCTTAAAAATAACTACATTTTGCATCCTTTTAAAATTTTGTAGCAGCAACTTATTAGGTTACATTTCTTTTTTGAGCTAAAATAAGATTAGTGGATCCAGGTTACTAACTAATAAAAATAATATATTATATAGTTAGGAGGCACTCATTTATTTGTATTATCTATGGTGTTATTTGTTTATTAAGAAGTTTTAAATCTAAATTTGATTCGCACATCTAAATCTGAATATGTAGTAGAAAAATCTGAATCTGATTTCCATCTTAATCTGAATACGTGAGTGAGAAATCTGAATTTGACTCAAATATTATTGTTTGTTTTTGGAAAAATATCTAGATGTGAAACTATAGTTTTTACAATTTAAATGTAAAACGATTGCATTCACACAAGAAATAAACTTTATAAATATATAAAAAAACAAATTTGATAATATAATCAATTTAAAGTTAAAAGTATTTTAAACAAAACATGCAATCTCATGTTTATTTGACAAAAATAAACGTGTCGGAGTTTAAATTCAACTTTTTAAAACGATTAACTAAATGGGTCGCGCGTTAGAGTTGAGATATATGAGTCCGAAACCGAACCATGTAATTTAAACAAAATCAGAATTGTCACATATCCACTTATACGCTATTTATCTAACAAAATATATGCAATGACTCTATTTAATACTTTTAATACAAAATATAGGTGCATACAATGATGTATTGGTACACCTAGTGTTTGTCACAATTTGGAGTATCTGTCTTTTGGCTTACACCTTTGCGCATCCACTTTTCACTTAAAAGCTTACCGAATGATACTCGACTTTTGACAACAACGTCCACAAGATTTTAACCTCACATTCCGAAACATTTAATATCAATGCATATGAGTCTTTACAAAAGTAGAAGTGTTAGCATATCTAATATTTTGTCTCCAAACTTAAACTAGTAATAAACAGACCTAACCACTTCCTTGGAGCATGATTAAATCTCAGATCAAGAGTTAAACTGTACACATAATCCATTAATCGAAATGCATAGGTGGAACCAAAAGATAGACAAAAACCGTAGATTCCCAATGTTTACCAACCACATTCTCAAACCTAAAACAGTTGCTTGCGATAACTCGATAAGATTCTAGGCACGCCTGCTTTCTTTTAAGGTCGTTGACAGATGTACTTTCATTATCATGGAGCCACTCGGACGTTTCGGCAATAGCATTCTCAATGTTCTTCAAACTCCGAGTACGCACCCTCTTCTTGATATTGCTGTCATCTATCATACACTCTGTCTCATACAAGCGATCCTCTAATGCATTGTATGCATCCACTCTGTTTTTGAATTCTTGGTCTTCAAGTTTGAACCTCTCAGCATCTTTTATCATCTTCTGAATTTCTTCCTTAGACAGTCTCCCATTTTCGCTTGTAATGGTGAGTTTCTCTGTTTTACCCGTTGATAATATCTTTGACGTGACTGTGAGAATACCATCGGAATCTATTTCAAAACAATCCTCAAATTCTATTTTTCCTCTGGGAGCAGGTGGTATTCCCGAAAATAAGAACTTCCCCAACAAATGGTTATCTTTGGATTTCACCCTTTCACCTTGGTACACCTCGATATATGTTTGTGACTGGTTGTCTTTAGTTGTTAAATAAATTTTGGATTTTTTCGTAGGTATTGGAGTGTTTCTTGGGATCACAACATCAAATACATCTCTTCGTAGTGCTACACCAAGTGATAAAGGAGTGACATCCGATAGTACCAAGTCTTGGACACTCTTATCACTTCTACCACATAACTTTGCAGCCATAATGGCAGCACCATATGCAACAGCTTCATCAGGGTTCTCACTAATGCATAAATCTTTGCCATCAAAAAGCTCCCACAACAACTCTTGAATCCTTGGTACCCTCGTTGAGCCACCTACAAGAATTATTTCTTTATGAAAGATTGATCAGAGAGAGAATTGAAGGATTGAATTTTATTCATTGAATGTAAAATGAGATATTTACAAGACTTATATACAGAATGAAATGTTGACCAACTAACTAACTTTGACTTTACTATCTAACTAACTTTGAAGTATATACATTCAGAAACTACTACAACTCTTCATTACATGTAATCTACTTCTTTGTTGTTTATTCATGAACCGGAAAGCTTGAGCTTGAGGCTTGTACATCAGTGAAGTCCTTGAGACTGTATTTATCTTTGATATGCCATTACTCCCCCCACAAGTTGGCACTGTGTAAGGATCACAGATGCCATACTTGGATAAACAGTTATAATGAGGAGCCTTTGAGAGACCTTTGGTTAGTACATCAGCTAGTTGATTCTTTGTAGAAATGTAGGTTGGAAGAACTTGACCCAGCTTGATTTTGTCTCTCACAAAATGACAGTCAATCTCAATATGTTTTGTTCTTGCATGTTGGACTGGGTTTGAGGCTAGTGCAATTGCTGAGGCATTGTCACAGTAGATAGGAGTTGGAGAAGAAATGATTACACCAAGATCTTTGAAGAGACACTTGAGCCAAGAGAGTTCACATGTGACATCTGCAAGTGCCCTGTACTCTGCCTCTGTGGAACTTCTAGATACAACTGGTTGTTTCTTTGACTGCCAGGAGATGAGACATGAGCCCAAAAATATACAATATCCAGTCACTGACCTTCTTGAGAAGCTGCAGCTAGCCCAATCACTATCACAGAAAGCTTGTAGGTTTAAAATTGTGTTTGTTGGAAACATGATTCCTTGTCCTGGACAGCCTTTGAGATACCTCAGAACCTTGACAAGAGCTTTCAAATGAGGTGTTCTTGGTGCTTGTGTGAATTGACTCAGTGTTTGAGCTGCATAAGATACATCAGGTCTTGTAATAGTGAGATAGAGAAGCTTGCCAACAAGTGTCCTGTATTGGGAAGAATCTTCTAGGAGTTCACCATCTTCATGATTAAGTTTCACAAGAGGATCAAAAGGTGTTGAGGAAGGTTTAACATTAAGTAATCCTGCACTTTATAAGAGCTCAAGGGTATATTTTCTCTGAGTCATAACCATGCCATTAGAATTCCTCAATACCTCAATTCCAAGATAATAATGTAAAGGCCCTAAGTCTTTGATGCTAAATTCCTGATGCAACTGTTGTTTGATGTGAAGAATGTGAGATTGACTATTTCCTGTGAGAATTATGTCATCTACATAAACCAACAAGCAAAGAAAGACATGATCCTTTTTGTAGGTGAAAAGTGAATTGTCAGCATAACTTTGTACAAAACCAAGCTTTTGTAAGTAAGTTGTCAACTTGATGAACCATTGCCTGTTGGCTTGCTTTAAACCATATAAGGACCTTTGTAGCTTACAAACACTTGTTTTAGAGTGTGAACCAGAGTACCCTTGTGGTATTTTCATGTAGACTTCCTCTTCCAAGTCACCATGCAAAAATGCATTATTCACATCTAACTGAGCAATGTGCCATTGATTGTGGATAGCAATTGCCAATAAAGCTCTTACTGTCACAATCTTAGCTACAGGGGCAAAGGTTGCATGGTAGTCTACTCCTTCCTTTTGTGTGAAACCTTTAGCCACTAATCTAGCTTTGTACTTCTCTATGGTTCCATCTGCCCTGAGTTTAATTCTAAACACCCATTTACAATCTATAGGTATCTTGCCAGGAGGTAATTCAGTGACTATCCAAGTGCCATTGGCTTCTAAGGCAGCTAGTTCTATGTCTATTGCTTCTATCCACTTTGGGTTCTTTGCTGCTTGGGCATATGATGTGGGCTCAATGATGGTGTTAATTGAATGTATTAGATGTCTTATGGATGATGAGGGTATGTTGGTATAATTAATGAAGTTTGTAAAATGATGTTTAGATGTTTTAGGTAAATTGATGTGATAGTCTTGCAATTTTGTGGGTAGTTTAGTTGTCCTAGTTGATGTTCTGTGATGTGGCTTTGCTGCTTGTTGTGTGTGAGTTTGTGGCATTGGTTGTGTTGTGTTGTTTGAAGTGTCTTGTGTTGTGTGAGTTGTAGGAAGAGATGAAGTTGAGATTGTCTGTTCTGTAGAAGTATCTGTGGATGAATGAGGTTGATTAATGATTGGTGGTATTGTTGAATATGGTGGTGAAGTAGGTAGTGATGAGGTATTAGTTGAGGATGGTGAGGTGTCATGTGTGGTAGGTGATTGTTGTGGTTCTGCATCATCTGTTGAAGGAGGTGTAGGTGTTGGTGTGAAATGAGGAGGATTGAAATAAGTATTTGGTGACTGTTATGGTGCTGTTTTGGGTGGTGTTAGATGAAATGGAAAGATATCTTCATGAAAGGTTACATGTCTGCTTGTGAAGAGTTTGTGGGTATCAAGGTTGTATAGAATGTAGCCTTTTTGAGATGGTGGGTAGCCAATGAATACTGAAGGAATAGCTCTGGCTTCAAATTTGTCAGTGGTGTGTTGATGTGCAAAAGCTTGACAACCAATCACTCTTAAGTGATCTAAAGGAGGTGGTTCACCATATAAACACTCAAATGGACTTTTGTTGTGAATTGGTTTTGATGGGAGTCTGTTAATTAGGTAAGTTGCAGTGAGTATGCAATGACCCCAGAAGTGTATGGGAAAGTTTGCTTGAAACCTGAGTGCTCTGGCCACTTCTAAAAGTTGTTTATGTTTCCTCTCCACTCTGGCATTCTGTTGAGGTGTGTAGGGACAGCTTGTTTGATGGACAATTCCATGGTGTTCAAAGAATGATGTTAAAGATGAATTGAGGAATTCCAAACCATTGTCACTTCTGACATTTTTGATTGTTGTATGAAATTGATTATGTACATATGAATGAAAGGTTTTTATTTGAGATGTGGCATGATCTTTACTAGGAAGTAAATATGTCCAAGTAGCTCTAGAAAAATAATCCACTATTGTCAAGAAGTATTTACACTTGTTTATTGTTGGAAGTTTGTAAGGTCCCCAAATATATACATGAACAAGTTCAAAAGGAAACAGAGCATGTGAAGTGCTTAAAGTGAATGGTGAAGCATGGTTTTTAGCTAGTGGACAGACATTGCAATGTGATACATCAGAATTACATGAAATTGAAAGAGATTTGATTTGTTTGAGAACTGGAATAGATGGATGACCCAGTCTTGAGTGCCAGAGAAGAATGTTGTCTTTGCTGCTTGCTCCAAGAATTGTAGAACTTGATGAGGTGTGTAGGTCTGGGTAGATGATATAGAGCCCTTCACAGAGGTTGCCATGAGCAATCCTCTTGTTGAGGCCCTGAAAATAGCATGAAAGTGATGTGAAAACAGTTGTGATGGACATTTGTTTGGTTAATTGGCTAACAGACAATAGGTTGTATGCAAATGATAGGATGTGAAACACATTTGTGAGTGTGATTTCTGTATTGATTCTAACCTTTCCACAAATTGTAACTTCTATAGTTTGACAATTAGGTAAGGTGACATGAATAGGTGGGTTGCATAGGTAAGTATCATGCATAATAGACAAAGTAATGCAAATATGGTCAGTTGCCCCACTATCAACTACCCAAGCAGCTCTAAACTTAATCATAACAGAAGCAATAAACTTATGTCTTCTAATAGTGTAAGAATTGACAATACCAGTGGGAGGATTCTGTTGACATTGTTGCATCATTAGCATCACTTGGTTTAGCTGATTCTGTAACTGATCCATCCTCACAAACACTGCATCATTGCCATTCCCATTTCCATTGCTAGATTCTGTTTGTGTGGGTGAGTTTGTGTCTTGACCTTGAACTGAGTTATCATTCACATACACATTCACATTCCTGGTTGTTGGAGGCTTGTACTTCCCATGAAGTGGATGACCAGGTGGATAACCCTTCAACCTGTAGCACTCATCACTGGTGTGACCCTCTTTGTAGCAATTTGTGCAATACACACCTGCCTTGAATGTACTTTTCCTCCCAGTTTGAAACCTGTTTGAAGCCTGATTGTTGTTTCTGTTTGAGTTGTTGAATCTTGTTGTCTGTTTTGAGTTGGAATGAGCAGATAAAGCTGTGGATCCACTTATTGGCTTTGGTAAAGTTCCTTCCCTCTGTTTTTCTTCCTGTCTTATCATACTATAGGCTTTGGCCACTGTAGGTAAGGGTTGTAAGAGTAGAACTTGACCTCTTATGTTAGAATAACACTCATCAAGACCCATAAGAAACTGAATTAGCCTCTTCCTTTGTTCCCTATCACCATTGTTTCTACCATTCTCACAACTACAGGCACAATTACACAAGTATGGTGCTTCTAAAGCATCATGTACATCCCAAAGACCTTTTAGCTTATGATACTACACCTCAATGCTACAATTTTGTTGCTTCAAACTAACAATATCATTCACTAACTGAAAGATCCGATGCCCATCTAATTGAGCATAATGTTCATGTAACTCAGACCATAGTTCAGAAGCAGTTGTGATAAAATTCAAGTTGTTACTTATCTGGTCTGAAATGGTGTTCAAAATCCAAGAAATGATCATATCATTGATTCTTTCCCACATAACTCTTTCTTCATCATCACTATTTGGTTCCACAAACTCACCAGTAACAATTTTTAATTTATTCTTTGAATTTAAAGCAATCATCATACTTCTCCTCCAAGAACTGTAGTTATCAGACCCTGTGAGCTTCTTTGATATCAAGATTAAACCAGGGTGATCATTTGGGTGAAGATACAGTGGATGGTTTGGTGAATTGAAGTTATTGATGGTTGTTTCCGGTGGTGCACGGTTGTTTGTGATGTTCTGATTATCATTCGTGGTGGTTGATGGCGCCATTGATTAATTGTGATGATTCTTGATGTTTCTTGATGGTTTGATTGAAATTTGAGTGAAATTGGTGAAATAAGTGGCGGAATAATGGTGGTTTATGGTGGATGTATGACTGGAATGGTCACCGGAGTTTGTTAGTTAGTTGGGAAAGCGGTTACAGGCCACCAAAGGGTGGTGGGCTCTGATACCATTATGAAAGATTGATCAGAGAGATAATTGAAGGATTGAATTTTATTCATTGAATGTAAAATGAGATATTTACAAGACTTATATACAGAATGAAATGTTGACCAACTAACTAACTTTGACTTTACTATCTAACTAACTTTCAAGTATATACATTCAGAAACTACTACAACTCTTCGTTACATGTAATCTACTTCTTTGTTGTTTATTCATGAACTGGAAAGCTTGCGCTTGAGGCTTGTACATCAATGAAGTCCTTGAGACTGTATTTATCTTTGATATGCCATTATTTCTTTTACAGAAGATTTCTCCATTTTTGCATCACTTAAACATTGCTTCACAGTCTTGATGCACTTATTAAATGAAGCCATGTTCAGTTTATCAAATGTAGCTCGGTTAAATTTCATAGAAAAATCAATCCCCTCATGCAAGCCATCCAATTCGATTGAAGTCTCAGTTTCAAATGAGAGTTCCCTTTTTGCTTTCTCACAAGCAAATCTCAACCTCCCTAATGCTCTTTGGTTCCCAGTCAAGTCCTTGTTAAATTTCCTCTTGAATTCCTGAACACAATGACTCACCATACGATTATTAAAATCCTCACCTCCCAAGTGAGTGTCACCACCAATAGCTTGCACCTCAAAGATACCCCCTTCCTCAATTGTCATTAGAGAGACATCAAATGTACCACCACCCAAATCAAATACGGGCACATTTATTTTACCAGAAATTTATGAATTCCAGCCCAGACCATAAGCAATTGCAGCTGCTGTAGGCTCGTTGATCATGCGAATGACGTCTAATCCAGCAATAGCACCTGAGTCCTTTGTTGCTGGACGTTGTGAGTCATTAAAATAAGCTGGGATAGTTATTTTCACAGCTTTTCGAAGGTAACGTTCAGCAGTTTCTTTCATCTTGCCAAGAATCAGTGCAGAAATTTGTTCCGCCGAGAATTGCAACTTTTTACCCTTATGAGAGACGACAATCTTAGGTGTGTCGGGTAACTCTGATTGTATGACCTCAAAAGGCCACAACTTCATGTTGGCCTGCACTATGGAATCCATGAATCTCCTTCCAATCAGCCTCTTTGCATTTGAAAATTTACTAATAATTAGGCTATAACCGAGCGAAAATAGTCTGTCAACAAAAAATTTGGTTCCCTGGAGCATCAATATGGCTAGATATTTTTAAAGAAAACCAAAACACATGCTCCCTCCGTCCCAAAATATAAGTCTAGTTTGACTTTTTGAATTGAACTTTGACCTTAAATATCTTTGTTTATATTATATAACACTTGATGAAAATTATACCAAATGAAAATACATTTAAAATACAATCTATGTATATATTTTACATCAAGTATTATATAATACAAACAAAAAATAATTAAAGTCAAAGTTTGATTCAAAAAGTCAAACTGGACTTATATTTTGGGACAGAGGTAGTAGTAGTATGCGGATATTAAATAACACCTAAGTCCTAACAACATTAACAAACGTAACCCTTGTTAGTAGCCCAACTAATACTAAGTTTGGTATCAAGGTGTTTGCTTACAGCTAACAAACATAAACTTCGGAAATGGCATCAGGTCCAAGTTAGGCCATTTAAGTACAATAGTAAATCGTACAAGGTTCATCACGACCATCCCAACATTGTGTTTGTTATATTCAAGCTTTCGTTGTCATTTAGTTTGGAAAGAGTACATGTTTGGTTAGTGTTAGTTTCTTGAAAAACATGTATTTAAGCAACTCCACAATCATATTTAAGCTGTTTATTAAATAGCCTCAATAAAGTTTCTTTTTATTATAAAAAATTAGCTTATAACACTTAAAACAACATATCTACTTATTACAGGGGTTTTTGGCAGAGCATATTTTTGGCGTATGTGCAACATATCTACCAAGTTGTAGAAAATAACTAAAGTTTACCCATAGACCCCTCTAAAAAACTTATCTACGAAATCATGTATATAAGGTTGTAGATTAAAGATGGTAAAAAACTAATTTTAATGTCGTTTAAAAAAGGCACCTGATGCGGCTTATTTCACCACAAAATAAGCAGATTAGCATAAGCAACACTATGATGACACAAAATTACTTTTGCATAAAAATAAGCACATAAGCAAAAACTAAGCAATCCCACAATTCCTCTGCTTATTCACAAAAAGGTTGGTTTAACGACCATTACCAATGACCGCGCTTCAGGGGGAGTTTTCACCAAAGCTCTCTGTGACAACCGGCAATTTAGGGAGTTATTTTGAAAACCCGCATTACGTTAAAGTTCGTTTATAATTTTTATTTAGAATTTTTATTCACAACGAACTTGTAAGACCAATTTTATGGATAATTATATTTTTATGACGTTATGGAATTCGTGAATTATTTTAATAATTCATTATGGAAATTACGTGATGATGTATGTTTTTAAAATTCTCACTGGTACTACGTTGACTCTGGCACTAGGTTTACCTAACAGAAAATTTTATGATTCGTTTTACGAGTCCGATGATATTTGAGTAATTACGAGATGTTTTTCGGGAGATATTAAAATTTGAAATGAGTTCGGGTTTCGGGCCACATGTTTTACATTTACCCACTTTACCCGCTCAACACTACTAGTAATATTATTATTATTATTATTATTATTATTATTATTATTATTATTATTATTATTATTATTATTATTATTATTATTATTATTATTATTATTATTATTATTATTATTATTATTATTATTAATTATACATTTTTTTTTTTTTTAAAAAAAAGAGTAAAACTACAAATTGGTCCTTGTGGTTCAGTACCCACACACACAACACAAACACCAACACTCATCTCTCTCTCTCAATTTTCCCCCTCCCCTCTAACCCTAGCCGCCGCTTATTAATCCGGCCGCCACCACTCCACCGCCGATCACCACTACAAACCACCACTATTTTCGAGATCTTTACCCTCGAATCTCCTAGATCCGCCCCTACACGCGCCCTTATTACACCATTTTCATCACGTATTATCACCAAATCTCACCACCAATCACCATTTTCGAAGGGATACATGGTTTAGAGCATATATAACCGAAGGTGAGGCGAGTGTGACTCGCGTATTTTATTAAAACGTGACCCTTGGTCACGATGGGTTTTGGATTCGGTTGGGTTTTCACCCAAAAACGAAGTAAATACTTATGGGGTTTTGTTGGAACCTCGATTTTTATAAATGGTTTGGTATCCGGGTTGTTATCCGTGGGTTGGTTCGAACCGTGAGTCCTCGACTCACGGCTTGGATATTGACTTGAGCCGTGGGCTCGTTTTCTTGTTATTTTTGGAGCCGTGGTTTGGCTCTTAGTAGCCTTGGGCTCGTTATTGCCTTGGTTCGACTCTTGTGAGTCGCGGCTAGTAGCCGTATTGTTGTTGATGTTGCCGAGACCTTTGGGTCGAATGGGTATATTTTGGAGTGTTCTTTGGAGCCTTTTTGGTGACCCTTGTTGCTTGGTTTGAGCCCTCTTGGCTCGTGGTATTTACCACGACTCGGTCGAGTCGTGTGGACTTGGGTGTGGCTTGGTAAACCTACCCGAGTATGACTTTGATTATTTTGTTGCTTGAATATAACTTGGTTTGGATTAATTGTTATTAGTTGGTTGTTTACTTGTTCCTTGGCCGAATACATGTGGGTCGAGACCATGTTTGGGTCTCGACATTGGATATTGAATTTTGGTATTGAGAAGTGTTGACGAATTGTGATATTGGGGATCGATTGTGAGACGGTCACTTAGATTGACGGAGATAGGTTAGTCGGGTGCCGTAGTCGGACCCTATTGTTGTAGCACGTGGATTGAGATTGTGTTGGATGGAGATGTATTGTTTTTATGACATTTGCTTATTTCTTTGGACTTGGACAATGAGCCGAGAGTCATGACTCAGACATGTGACCATTTCGTATGACTCGATAACTATTTACGAATAAAACATAAATAATAAAACTCGTAATAATAATTATTTGTAATATAAACGTTTATATGAATATATAGACGTGAGTAACGGATATATAATTATATAAGCGCGTATATTAATAATAATAATAATCACGAGACATATTATAAATAATACGACTAGATATATATTAGGCTACGAAAGTGGCGTAATATTATTGAACGTATTATTATTATAAAAATGTGTTATAAAACGAGAAACTCTCGACAAACTATTGAATATTAAATAAAATGTCATTTTATATATATAACAAGTAAACTTATCGAGTTATGTGGAGTCGTAGTCACTCGAGTTCAGGTAAGTATTATTTGTGACTTTCGTGTTGTCACCGATATATGACGATTAATATAAACGTTTTCTATAACTAAATAACCACTTAACCGAAGGGTTGAACCGGGTTATTTGGCTATATGAAATGAATATATTAATGGGCATCGTATCCTACGACGCCCATAGGTTGTGGTATATGTAAAGGGTAATAAATTGCGTATATATATATCGGGAAATCTGGCCAATTTCACGATATATATGAGGAATTTATTAAACTACGATATATACCATATAGTATTTATGTGCTATGTGCTTTAGGATTGGGTGTAATCTTGGAACGGTATGTTACGTAAATAAATATGAGGATTATTAAATCGACGGATTTGATAAACTTCGGCGATTTATTTAAATAATATATTGGGCTAATATTAGATCTATAGTTTATTTTATTATTCTTTGTGTGATCTTTTGGTTTGTTTTGTGTCGACCCACCACCCGTATGGATATCAAACGTAAATACACCAAACTAATACGAAATTGATTTTCGGAAAATAAAACGGATTACGTCCGGGTTTGGGAATATGTTGAATTTGAGGAAATGATTTCTGAACGAGTTAATATTGTTAGGTCGTGCCGAGTCCGTAGTTGCTGTTTTGTGAGTTACTATACATCTTATTTCTACCGACTTCTTCTTGCTATTTTCTGGACTTGAGGTGAGTCATAGCCCCACTTTTACTCTTGAACTATGTTTTCAATACTTTGGGGTGAGAAACGTGCAAATTATTTTATGTGGACTATTTATCGCTTCTATATTCTTTCTAAAACTTGCTATGCGTATGGACTAGGATGTATTGTCAGATTTAGTCACATATATTTTGTGTGTACTATTCAAGGTTGGCTTATTTGGTTATTGTTGGGAATTGTCAGCTTTAGTCACACGGTTCCGTGTGTACTATTCAAGGTTGGCTTATTTAGATACTGTAGCGTGCACCTATAGGTTATTGATACTTTGGAGGTTATCCGAGTATTTATTTGGTATTGCGGGGGTTACCCGAATATCTATGTTGGAACGGAGGGTATCCGTGTGTTAGGATTGGAGCGGAGGGTATCCGCAGACTTTTAGTGAATTCTTAGTCTAGCTAGCAAGCGTTTTGCGTATATGTCCACTATATTGTTAGATGAATTTAAACCTATGATCTCACCAGCGAAAGCTGACTTTTAGCACGTTTTCTCAGGTAATTAAGTGATGTTATGGATGCTTGGAATGGAAGGCTCGGCTAAGGCTCTTGGTTTATGGATCTATTTTTCTAAACTCTGATATTGAATTATGGACCTACTGTTATTTTATTTTGGGCCTGACTCTGAATGATGTTGGGATAAATGTAAACTTTAAAACCCCATTTTGGTTGCGTTTTTATTATGTTTACTTTATCTCGTTCTATTATGTCTTGTGTTGGATACCAATCCCCGTAGCACCCCGAAAGCTTGTTGAGTCTTCCGCTGTATCAAATTTTGGGGGTGTTACACTCTCCTTTTCACAACCCCACTATAACGTTTGCTATGGGGAATAGGCCCCAAAGATGTTGCGGGGTGGTGTTTTAACTTATTTCTTTTCCCTTTCCCTTTCCCCCCACTAAGCTACACACCCACTACTAATTTCTTTTCCCTTTTTTCACAAAGAAGAAGTAATAAGTGAATGTTTAAGCTTATTTTTGGGTACTTATATTGAAACTCATAGGCTTATATAAGCTTGTTAGGTGATCAAGCTTATATGACATAGTAAACTTATATAAGCTCAAACCCCACTAGTTGCGAAGCCGTTGACTTCCTCACAAGAGTAAATCTGAGTCAAAACACTCGCCTCCCGGCCATTTTAAACTTGTATCAGCTCACAAAGTTAAAAATACACAGAAAAAAATAAGCTCATATATATATATATATATATATATATATATATATATATATATATATATATATATATATATATATATATATATATATATATATATATATAAAGGAAAAAAGGAAAAAAAACTAACCAAAAATAGTGTCACTAGGGTTGGTTGCAGCTTTATTCTTGGCAGCATCACCAACCAAAAATTGATTACCAACAAAAGAAACATATGAAGGTGTAGTTCTGTTTCCTTGTTCGTTTGTTATTATATGAACTCGATCATTTCTCCAAACACCAACAGATGAATTTGTTGTTCCTAAGTCAATGCCTATTGCAGGTTCTTCATTTTTGCTTCCGTTCATTGTTTTCGAGTCAATTTTTTTTTCAAACTTGAGTGAATTTTGTCTTTGTGTTTCACTTTCACTTTCTAGTACAGCCTTATGCTAAAGAATAACTAAGATATGGTCAAGTACAAAATCTTCAAAAGCAAATCAAAAAAGTACTATGATATTAAGAGGAGAAGGTGTCGCTCGCCACTCCAACCATTTTGCACAGGCCTATTAAAAATACTTTTAAGATCCATAATCAAGTTTTCAGTTTTATTATGTATTTTTATAATCATCTACAAAACCACCAACATCATCATCAAAGTAACAAATGATAGTACCTAAAGTGAGAAAGATGTTCATTTGAATCAAATGTCATCTTGAGGGATCCCCTACAACGCTTTTAAATTTAAGTCAATAGAAAACATATTTACCGGCTACATGACCTACTCAACTTGCCACATTTAACGTTCAATAGGTTCCTTGCCACATTTAAGGTCCAATAGGTTCCTTAGCAGGTTTTATATAGTTAAATTCATAAAACATGTGTGTCGCATAGTAGCAAGAACTAACCTTTTCATAAGTGGGGCTAACCAATTTAGTTCGCAATCAGTCTTTGTTGAATACCCATAAAAGGCATTATGATGAGAAGTCCGCACTCGAGTTATGGGGAAATTTATCTTTAAAACTTGTCATTCGCTTTATTTACTCCAACGACACCCTTCTGCAAATAAAAAATTCCAGAATATTGATGTCATTCGTGTTCCTTTTGTGTTTACTTATCAGAAGAAAACATATGCAGAGTGAGAAATTTACCCATAAGTGCCATCACCATGACCCCTAATCCAATGTACATGAAAGCTAAGTTGATCTTCCTGTTGTTGGCAATACTCATAGGAACATTTTCTGATGGAGGTCCTTTTAAATTCTAAGCAAACCACAATAGAGTAAGCATAAAACTAACATTTACAAACCTCTAAAATCTAAATAGACAAATCTGCACCATAGGTACAACATGAAATTGAGTACTTTTATAAAGAGTGAATTTGTAAAGAAACACAAATTAAAATAGTCAAACAGACGATTTTTGTCTTTGTTAAATGTACTAAACGGCTGGTTCACTTCGCGCAAGTTTAACACTGAATCTCCTTAAAAATTTTGTCAAGTAACTATCTAAATCATCAGGTCATTATGGACATGTTCTTCTATGATTACTTAATGAGTTTGTTTTAACACAATAGCCACACACCAAAGCACCCACATTCTCACCATTAAAAACATTAATCTTAAATGGATTTGTATCATATACTTTACCACCTATGAGTCTGTTATTCAAGTAAAATACCTCAAATCTTTAACTCTAATCTTTCTCATTGTAAAGTTTTTTTGTACGATCACACCTATCACATTCTCTATCTTTCCAATAGAATCTAAAAACAATATTACCATATATTTAATCATCCCTATAAATGTATGAATGTAAAATTAAAATGATGAAATTATAAGTAAAAAAAAAGCTGTCAATATCTCATGTGTATCACGATCTTGTACAGCTGATCGTATTGAGTAAATTTGAAGTAATCTAGTGGAAAACCATCGTTAAATATCTGTTCAAAATTCACCGCTTTTTCGAATTTGATCTGAGCCTTGTGTTACGCTTGCCATATGTGTCCTTGCGTCCGAGTAAATATCCAAAACTCACTTCCATATTCAAAATAGAGTTCGCTTCAGTGGACTTAAACTCAACGCTTGGTTTCGCCTGCACGCCATCTGAATGTCAACATTCATTTAGAATTATCTAATGAGACATTCAATCTGTTACAAATACTCCTCTTTTATAACCTTATTTCATTTTCACCATGTTAATAAGGAGTACTATTTTATGCAACAATATCAATAGTATCACTTTTTCCAGCCTAACATTATATATCTCGGCATTATATATTTTGTATCTAAGAGAAATGAACCTGCTTATTCCCTAACTTAATGCTAAAAGCACTTACGCTCAAGAAGATAGTCACTTTAGATGCTAATCCAAACACCCCATTTATACTAATAAAGTTTTATGAATACAAAATGGCTCTAAAACAATGCAATAAGCAGAAAAACATACTCAAATAAGGAACGACAATCAATATACAATCCCATGACAACCCCTAATTTAGCTTCAAATATATCTATTAAATCACGTACTGTTAGGGGGGGGGGGGGGAATTGCTCAACAAAAAATACCTCAAAATTTGGTGGTGGGGTTTCGTCAGCAGCAACACTTCCCGGCGGCGGCGACTTTTTTCGGTGAAAAAGCGGCGGCTACAGTGGTGGTAAGCGGCGACACTAACAAAAAAAAACACCAAAATTGTTGATATACATAGATCTATAAAAAAACCTTCTAAAATCATAGATCAATTAAAAAACTCAAAAGAATACCTCAAAACTTGAAAAACCCTTTTGATGGTCGTAGGTCTTGGTGGTTCCTCTCGGTGGTATCGCTACTGTGGTGGTGGGATGGCGGCGGTGGTACGTTGGTTTCTGTGCCGTTTGAGATCTGTTATGAGTCAGTGGTGATGATGGGTAGATTTGATGAAGATGAAGCGTATAGAAGAATTCTTGTGTCATTAACTGCCGAATTGAAACTACTGATTGCATTGTTTCAATTCAATATTTCCTATAATATAATCCGTGTGATTGCATTGCATTATCAATAGTTTCCTGAATAGTTTTTACTTTCCTTCTATACATTTCAGTTTCAACTAAGGTTTTGACTTTTGATTTCTATTAAGGCCATAGTTTTATAAGGGCAAAATGGGCATTGACAAAAATTTCAGTTTTCCACATTTTCACATTTTCACTTTGACCATTTCTCTATTATATGTAGTTAATATAAGATATTAAAGGAGAAAGCCAATTAAGCAAGAAACTAAAGCCGATCATTTCATATTTTAGCAATATCATTTGACATCACACAAGTCTATATTTAATTATAGCAAAAGAGTTATAATATCAGTAACTTAACTTCATTTTTCTCATTGTCTACGATCGAATAATTATTAAAAACAAAACCAAGAATATGTAGACTTTCATACCACTTGAGAGGATTCTTGACAACAATGAAAATTTGAAATTGAAAGTAAAATTTGAATAAGAGACAGTTCTAAAATCTGGAAATATGTGAAATTAATTGTAAGATTTGAAAAAGGAATAGTTAATATGATTTGTGTAACAAAAATAATTAATTAATTGAGTCTAACAATTACTCCATATAGCAGGGTACCCGCGCGATGCGGCGGCGGGTACCCTGTGACAATATTTTGTGACGAGCAAATATTGTTCGATTACATTTTTTTTATTTTTTATAACAATTACCATACAAATGAATAATAATTTAAATAAAAATAAATTTAAGCAATAATAGTTATATATCAATTTGCCAAATAAATTAAGTTCGAGAAAGTTAAGTGTATATATAATCGATTTTTATCAGAAAATTTTTTCGTAATTTTTCTATGCTTTAAATACTAATAAAATCAGCCCAGTCCAATTCTTTCGTGTGATATGCATTCAGGCCCATTATCCGGTCCAATCCAACAACAAATGAAATACTCGGCCCACAAAAATACCCAGTACCCGGTATTAAACGTTATTAACCCTAATATCCCTAATATCACTCACATTTCACTAACCCTAATCATATTATCTCCGGCCCCTTCTTTTTCTTCTCTCTCGACAGAGAAAAAAAAAAGGATCCATCTAAGATCTCATCATAATCGTATCACACAAACGATCTCATCATTATATGTATTCAGTTATGAACCGTATAACCAAACAGAATGAGGTCGCGGGTAAGTGTATGTTTTTGTTGAGTCTGGATTTTCTTGTATCATTGAACGAACCAAAGGGAGGATGAAACAATCTTGCTTGTGTTCTCTCTTTAATTTCGTATATTAATAAGAAGTTTGTGCTTCAATATTAGATCAGTGATGAAAGTTTATTTCGTGAATTAGATCTTGAATGGTCTTGATTGTACTTTGAGTCCCACGAAATAACAAACTGAGATCAAGCTTGCTTACATCACGTTCCATTCATAAATAAGTTAGCATTCAATTTGTTTTCGCATCTGTGATGTAAGTCTTATCGTGAATTGTTAAATAAATGGTTCCAATATATATATATATATATATATATATATATATATATATATATATATATATATATATATATATATATATAGGGAAGGGATCAGGTGCATTTTTCCTTTTTAGTGCGGATGGTACGGATGAATGTGGACCACACGATCATCCGTCCATCTCAGATTCTGATAAAAAAAAACGCGGGTGGCAATATCGTAAATATCCCGTCTTTTTTCAAAAACATTACTATCGTATTAGCTTTTTTTCTGAAAAAAATTCAAAAAAATCTGAAGAAATTAAAAAAATAAAGAGGACAACAAATAATTAAGAATCGCTGAAAAAAATTTCAAAAAAAAAAAGCGTTTTCATCGTTAAAGGTATTGTGATATTAGCGTATGATTTTGACTTTTTTACAAAAGTCAAGATCTGAAGATCAGATCTTGATCAGATCTTGACTTTTGTAAAAAAGTCAAAATCAGATTCTGAAAACTTTTTTTTTTAATAAAAAATTTAATATCACAATAACTTTTTTAATATCGTAAAAACTTTTTCTTAATAAAAATTGTTAATATCGCCGTAACTATCATGCTTTCACATAAACTTTTTTACTATCGTAATAAAAAAAGTCAAGATCAGGATCAGATTCTGATATCACATAAACTTTTTTACTATCGTAATAAAAAAAGTCAAAATCAGATTCTGATATCACATAAACTTTTTTACTATCGTAATAAAAAAAGTCAAGATTAAGATCAGATTCTGATATCACATAAACTTTTTTACTATCGTAATAAAAAAAAGTCAAAATCAGATTCATAATATTGTTAATATCACGGTAGAACTCATAATATGGTTAATATCACGGTAGCACTCATAATCAAAAAACAAAAAGTCTCTCAGAAAAATCTGAAAAAATAAAAAAAATGAAAGAAGATAACAATATTAAGGATCGCTCAAAAGGAAAAAAATTAAAAAAATCGTTTGAATGGTGATTTGGTACCGTGATAGTTGCGTAGATCTTGACTTTTTTACAAAAAGTCAAGATCAGATCTGGATTGGACGGCCTAGATCTATCCGCACGTCCGCACTAAAACAAAACATCCGCACGTGATCCTCACTCTATATATATATATATATATATATATATATATATATATATATATATATATATATATATATATATATATATATATATATATATATATAGCATGTTGGGTTCGCTGCGTGGGTTGTACATTGTTTTTAATTACTTGTAATTTTGGTGTAGGGGATGTTTTTAATTCTATTAATGTAGAATTGATGAATTTTGGTCTGAATTTGGGTTCTTGCTATTTTTTGTTGTACATTATGCTTAAAGTGTTGTAATTATGAAAATTCCACGCTTTAAAGTGTTGTAAAGCTTGCATCCTTTTTTGTACATCTTAATTTTTTGGAGAGAGAGTCATTCCTCTATTATAAGTAGTATAGATAATTCAATTTAGGGGCTGTTAGGTAATTTTACAATGCCATGTGGCTTTAGTGACATGGCTTTAATGGCATGGCATGAGTGACACATGGATTAAATGACATGGCAAATTTCAAAAAAAACCTTCTTTTATTATATATATATATAGATTGTTTAGATGTCATTCTTCACAAGGTTTTTAAGATTATGATGAGTGTTTTAAAACCCAGGTCGATCCTGCCGGGTTAACTGGTTCGACCGGTTCCAGCTAAAAACCCGGGTTAACCGGTTATACCCCGTCGGGTTTCGTTTTTTCAAAATTTTTTTAATAAAATCTCGGGTTGACCCGGTAAAAAAATAAAAAAATAATAAATTGAAAACCGGGTTGACCCGGCTTGTCGAACCGGTTGACCCGGTGCCCGGTGACTTGGCCGGGTCGATTTCAAACTCGGTTTTCAAAACATTGATTAAGATATTACCTAAGATCGTTTTCGTCTTGCAAGATCGTGATCGTATGATCGGATCGGGATCCTAAGATTCCACTTTAGTGTCATTTTTTAATGATCTTTGTATTATTATTCAAATCTATAAATTATTATATATTATAAACATGAAATTATATGAATGTTTCATGAAAATGTTGTTCTAAATTATGATTATGGAATGTTTAAGAAGAATAATATGTTGTTTTTTAAATTATATAAAGATATAAACTATAAATTTGTAGTTTTTTAGTTTGCGTTTCGAGAAAAGTAAGCGTATCAGAGTAAATCTTAAGATCATGATCCTATAAGATCTTAAGCTTGTTTAGATCATACGTAGGATCCAAATCATTTCTGCTTTGTAGAATCGTAAAATCGTAAGATCCTAAGACCAGAATCGAGATCTTAACAACTATGGTTCATCAGATGTGGTGTAAATCCAATGGATGAAATGACTTTTTATACTTTTTACGATTATGACAACTTTCTATTTGATGAGGCGAAAAATGATCCGTTTTTAGGGGGTCATTTAAGCCCGAATCTGAACTTATTTGATCAAATATTGCCCTAAATCGTTCCTTTTGTGATTTTAGGTACTTGGAGAGTGAATTCTGGAAAAGAAGCCATTTTGGACGTTTTTGGAGCATAAAAGTGAAGAAAACGGCAAAGTCTCAATTTTCCATGCTGGAACAGTACATGAAGGCGTCAAGAGTTAGCCCATGACGGCGTCAAACCCCAAGAATTAAAATCCGTAGCTCATGACGGCGTCACGCAGGCCGTCAGAAGTAGATCAAGGCCGTCCGAGGAAGTATTTGGCGGCGAGATGACGGCGTCACACCTTTGTTCTTGACGCCGTCACCCCGATTTTCCTATATATAGTTTTCTAGTTTTTCACATTAAAAAAAGAAGTTTTGGTGAAACCCTAAAGACGAATTTGGTGCAACTTTTACAGGTTTTTCAAGGGTTCCAAACCCTTGATACCTTGCATTGTAATTGAGATAAGTGTTCTTCTAATTCAATCAATATGTCTATGTGTTGGTTGTCTATATCTTGTTCTTGTCTCAATTCCATTATGCTAGGCTAGATCTCTTTTGTGTTTGCTTAGATCTAATGAAACCTAGATATTGATTATGTGTTGATTACTTGTTTATTCTTGTCTTGGATGAATGATTTTATATGTTAGGCTTAAGAAAACTGGCAGATCTCCAAATGGTAACATGCTTGAACGTCTTAAGAAACATGAACCGAGGCGTACTAGGTCTTTATTGGTTGTATTTAATGCATGAGCCACTGTTTACAATCCCTATAGTTGTGCTGGGTCATGGTGTAGGAGGAGATAAGAGCTCATAGAATTGGGGAGTTATGTATGCCACCCCATGAATGGTATTAAGGAATACAATCCGTCATCCATACAATTATAACAAGTAATTAACATGTAAAAGATATCTAGGGAGTAGTGAAATCTAAGTAAACACATTTTCTCCAATTACTGCTCACAACCTTAGTTTAATTAGTTTATTTTCATTTTTAGTATTTTATTTTGATTGCATCTTAGTTTTGGGTAAGTTGAATAGCAACTAATTCCGCCCACTCTTCCAAAAAAACCGATATTTTAATTGCTTTCTAAAAAATATAAAGACACAAAAAGAATCATCCCTCATCTTTAGAACTAGTAATTTAGGCTTTCTAATCCTAGCGACACTATTCCTAAGCTAAACGATCAATCCCCCGGTACTTGTCACTATACTATACTACAACGATCAGGTACACTGCCTGGTGGGGGTTGTAAACTTCTCGAGATCCCTCGAGAGGTAAAGCCTGTTGCGATTCCCACGCATCACTATTCGATCTCTATTCTTTTGATTATGACGACTTTCTATTCGATCTCTATTCTTGTACAAAATCCAAGTTTTAAACCTTATTGTCAAACAAGCATTATATTTATTCTAAATCTTAAAAGTTGAATGCTAAATGTCCCAAAATAACTAATTGCCAAACACAACTTTTATGTGATATTAGAGCGTCACGTGCGGTGGTTTAAGGTGTTTCGTCACCTCACAATCACCTCAGCTTTTCACATTTCACATTCATACACTAAAATACCCATTTACTAATAACTCAAGTCATTTTATCCATTTGATAACCACTCTACCCAATTAAAATATATATATATATATATATATATATATATATATATATATATATATATATATATATATATATATATATATATATATATATATATATATAAATGGCGCTATGAAATGGTGCCACCATACCGTTCTCTCTTATTTATTTTCTTAACATGAGAAATGGCATGTCATTTGTTTGGTTTTAGTAGGATTGGGAATGACGATTAATGTACAAGAGAAATTAAGATACATGGTTTGTCGTTTTTATATAAAGAATCTACTCCATGAAAAAGGTTTTTGAGTCTTGTTTATTTTGTGTTGAACATTTAATTTGATACATGCCATCTTGTCCATTCATTCGGTAGAAAACTTTTGTTTCTAAATTACAAAATGTGTTATTGGTTCATGCACCCAAAAAAAAAATAGTCAATGTGTATTAAGTTCAAGGACCAACTTTGTAATTTTTGAGCAACTATTTAAGACCCTGACCTCACCTTTCACATACATTAAACTGCTACTAGCACAACCGTTGAATTTAGAAAATGTCGACAAAAAGGTACTCTCATGCTTTAAATCCTTTAACAATCTCTGTTTTTAGGTTCGCTAACTTTTTCTTTGCTGTTCCACAACTGTTTTATAGGATAGCTGTTGTTACCGATGGAAACAAAGGTATTGGTTTAGAAATATGCAGACAGTTAGCTGATCAAGTTGTCGTGGTGTTGACTGCAAGAGACCACAAGCTCGGTGAGGATGCTGTAGCCAAGCTTCACGAGTCCGGTTTACGGTTTAATCAGCTCGATGTCACTGATCCGACTAGTATTGCTTCTTTGGCGAATTTCATAGATGCTCAGTTCGGGAAATTGGACATATTGGTATTCCTTTCGTTTTCAATCATAAGTTTATCTCGGTACAGCTTTTTAAAAATTGGAGACATGTGATCATATATTTGAGGAAATATTGTATAACTTAACTGAAATCTGGTGATGATAAGTATTTAAGTACTACTAAGGGATAAGCTTATTTTAAGTGCTAGCTTATTGTATCTTGGAGATGCTACTAAGCACTTTGAAGGTGTTTGTTTAAGCTTATGGAAAAAGGCTTATATCATTTTTGGGAATGAAATAAGCTAATAAGCATAATCCCTTGGACTGAAGATTTTTGAAAACACATAAGCTTTTAAGCAGCCTTTTTACCTTTGGCAGGGGTGTATCCTACCTTCCCCGTTTCCACTCCGGTGTAATTGGGTATCGACGTATCGTTGTTGATGTAGATAAGCTTTAAGCAATCAGCTTACCCAAACACCCCCTAAGACCCTTTGTAGCATGTTTTACAACCTATACAATAGTGAATCAGGTGAACAATGCTGGAGTCTCTAGTACTATCGTTGATGAGGCGTCGTTTTGGAGTTTATACTTTCCAAGTGAGGTAAGCCTAATTATGTTTCCGTCAACAAGAACAAGTAATTTAGGAAAACGAGAAATTTTATGTCGAGGTTACATATCTATGTACGTAGAATATCATTTTATCATTATATGCAAAGGTTACTTATATGTATAGAAATTTATTACCAATTTTTTTCACTATAAAATAGGTGGTTGATGAAGAGGCTAGGAAATCAAAAAATGTTGTAACACAATCGTTTGAAGGAGCCCGAAGGTGCTTGGAAACTAATTACTATATGGAGCTAAGCATGTCACTCAAGCTTTGCTACCACTTCTTAAATCTAACTCTCCGAGAATAGTCAACATCTCATCCAAACTGGGGCAACTAGAGGTACTATAACCTTTCCTCATGATGATAGATTGTACATTAGTTGCATAAAGTAATAGCAGAAAACTGTGTTGCCTTTTATAGAACGTGCAAGACGAAAGTGCAAGGAAGATTTTGAGTGATGTTGATGCACTCACAGAGGAGCTCGTGGATAAAGTTGTGAGCGAATATCTCAATGATGTCAAAGATCAAGACTTGTTGAATAAGAAAGGGTGGTCCAGTAATGTTTCCGGCTATATTGTCTCTAAAGCCGCTCTTAATGCCTTCACAAGGGTTCTGGCCAAGAACTATCCGTCTATTTATGCAAATGCAGTTAGTCCTGGTTTTGTTGCAACAGATATGTCATACTAATTTAAAGGAACTTTCACTGTCGAAGAAGGTGCTAGAGGGCCTGTGAGACTCGCTGTGCTCCCTGATGGTGGCCCCTCGGGTCAATACTTTTGGCAGATGAATGACTCCACATTTTAATACAAAGAATTATTGAAATGGCTTATGTAGCTTGGAGATACTTATATATTCTTGAAACCCATGAATTTGAAGAGTTGGATTAGTTTCAATTGCTGTAATAGCTAGAATCAATCGTGCAAGTTTTCAGCTTGTTACAATAAATTTACTAGTTACCTGTAATTTAACTAACTTTAGGTACATCATAATTCAGGTAGCATAAATAGTGAAGTGAGTAAATGAAAGTAGGTATCTTGTATTAATAAAAGATATCTTGAGGGTGTCATAAATTTTTTTTTGAAAATTGACTTTCATATGGGAAATCCAAGTCCAATTTGAAACCCGATGGGGGAAAACCTTCAACTTAAGCCGCCCGAAGGCACGACACTTAATTTGAAGTAAACCTTGCCTTCTCCAGATTCGAACCCTTGTGGGTTTAAACCTTCATTGAAGGACTTTGAAATCGTACCGACAGGGCAGTGGTCCACAAGGGAGGACTTCCCGGTTTGGTCACCCAAACCGGTACTACTCTCCACTAAGCACGCTTAACTGAATAAGACATGCCCAGTGGACCACAACTTACTATAAATGAAGCAAGTCACTAAAATTACCTTTATTTCTTTTGTTCTTTGTCTCTATAATTGCATTAGATGGTGTAGCTTTTCTTTTTGGTTTCTTCTCTGTTAGGACATTTCTGATAGCTCATCGGTTTCTCTATGCAGGGGCAAATTTACCGTCGAAAGATCATGTTGAACCAATGGTCGTGACACAACAAAAGATTTTTGTTTCGGAATGTTTGAGTCCTTCACATGGTAGATACTTTCGCCAACATACGGGTTTTGTTGTTCCTCAATGACATCAGCCATTGGGTTAACATTAACTTGGAAATTACAATTTCGGTCATCCAGGTAATTTTTAAAAGATTCTGATTGTTGGTTTGTTTTATATATCTTAAAGTCATTGTATATATAGCTATAAATACTTGGATTAAAGAGCAACAGTGTTGGTTTTATAGACATTAAAATAATAGTTGTGTGTTAGGATCGAACTCGAGATCACGGGATTGCACACAATACGTATGAAGAGTAAAAGAATAATTATTTATAAATGTTATACGTAATTATTAATAAACACAAAACTAGTAACGACCGTTAGTATTTAACGGAGAATGACTAACGACCGTTAGACGAAGATTAGGAAAGTAATACTCGTGTTTAATTGGAAACAAGAGAAGGTTCCGGAATCCCTTGGGGACTCTAAAACCGATCGGCAAGGGGGGTTTCTCCACCTCCTTTGTGCCTTGAGCTCCAAGTAAACTATAGTATATAAACACCTCATGAGATTCATTATTCTCATAACTTGTACACACAAATCTTGGTGTTTTTCTCTCCTCTTCTTGTCCCTAAATCGATCCATCAACAATCCCTTCCAAGGGATTCGATTTTCATAAACTAAAGTTTTGTGTTTAATTTACTTGCATAAACTTTTACTTGAATTAGTACGTGTGTACAAGAACGTGAATCAAACACACTATTGTTTGATTCTTGGATTGAATTACAAAAGAGGTAAGGGGTAATTCTTATAATCCACATAAACCCTAATTAGGGTTCTTGATTTGAAGATTACATTTGATTCTTGTTCGGGCTAGAATCACAAAGGTTGTTTACTTTTATATTTGATTAATTAATTACATATTATATGATCTTGTAATTGCTTCCGCTATGCTCACTTGATGTGTTTGGTTTATTTTATATGATTGTCATGATATCATAATTCCAACAGTGGCATCTAGAGCCGTTATAATGTGTAATTGATTATCGAAACGCATAAAAATTGAATCTTGATTCGTTTAGTTACATGGTTTTAGGGTTTTTTGATTCCTAACCCTAATTTTTAATTTGATCAATTTGACCTTTTAGGGTTTTTAGGGTTTTGGTTTTGATTTTTAATATGATTAGAAACCCCAGGATGTCATGTAATTGGTTATGCGTTTTAGTAAACGATCTTGGTGCAATTTGTTAATTGTTAAGAATAATCCATGAAAAGTGCATGTTTGCATGGATTTGATTTTGTGATTATTTAAATTGTTTAAATTGATGAACATGTAAATTTATTAATAGATGTCGAATTGGGGAAGACTCAAATATTAAGTAATCAATTATGTGCTATGTGGTATTTGTTTAGTTTTGGCTTACGCAATCGATTTTTCGATGTATGTGGCTCTTTTTCCATAGAAGAAGAAAGCCTTAATTGAATAAATACATAATACACCTAGACTTGATTATTAATAGGACTATTGAATAAGATTTGCATGCGGCTACATGTTTTATACATATTTAATTGTTATGTTATGTATATGTTTATTTGGTTGTTTTATTTTTTATTATATATTATTATTTTTTTTATTATTATGTTAGACATGTTTATAAACGAAAATGGTAATTTTTGAATAGAAAAATAATATGGACTAAATAAATGGCGAAATTATTTTGGTTTTAATAGCTTAAATTTCAAAGGATTGGTTGATTGATGCTTTTGTACGTAATGGTTAACTAGGCCCGACCGAAGTTTACACACTATAAGATGGGTATAAGGTTGGCATTGCATTAAATTGTGGCCTTAGATAGATAACATTCTGTCTTAACGCTCGTTTGTGTGTAAATTAGACTTACCGAACAACCATTACATGTACACTGTCATCTTAAAGGTGAATTAACCACAATTCCATAATGATTATCCGAAACACTAAGCCTTAGTGCTTATGCAAAAGCACGATATAGTGGACGATAATTGCTGGTAATTCTTTAATTGGTGAACCCGATACCTCAATCAAAACTTTGCTATTTTACTCTTAGTGAATTGGTAATAAAAATGTTTTATAAAACCAATGTTATGAAGTTGTATGCATGCTTCTTTATACATTATTTTGATTACACGTCAAAATTAAATACCCTTATAAAATTAAGTCAAATGCCATCTAATTAAGAACACTTGAAGTTGTAATTTACGACATGTGAGAACTTGGCGAGATTGCAATGGAGAGGTAAATTTCATAAATTCATTACTAGCAGATCAACTGATGTGATGGATTTATGAGTTTGCAGTTTTTAAGTTAGACGACTTAAATTGAGTAGGAAGTGAGATCTTGGACTCAAGGCATTAAGATGGGGATTAAACATGCTTACAATACAAATGTTTTGTGATTGTAAATCCCATAAATCTAGGAATTGGACAAATGTTATGCCAATTATTGTACGACAAGTTACCTCATATTATACTTTCATTACTAGCAGATCAACTGATGTGATGAAACTATGTTTATGGAGGATCCTAGTTTTCAAGATAATTCTATGGATATGATTTCCTTGGGTATTTTATTTTCTTGAAAAATTGTATTATCATAATACTAATGTTTTGAACTTTCTTTATCTGTAGAAATGGCTCAAACTGATAACACCAACTTACGTTCTGCGTTCAAGGCTTACTTTGAACGAGAAAAATTGATAGGCTCAGAGAATTTCAATGATTGGTATCGTTCACTCAGGATTGTCTTGCGAGTGACTAGTCAACTTGAAATCTTGAAGACGCCTTGTCCTGCTGAACCTGAAGGCCCTGAAGCTACTGATGCTGCCAAGGCTGATTGGAAAATAGTTTCTAAGGAACATATTGATGTGGCCGCAATCATGTTAGGGGCAATGTCACGTTCTCTTCAAAGATAGTTTGAAGAATACTTCCCCATGAACATGATTGATGAACTAAAGAAACTATATGAGAAAGCATCGAATGTAGAGATTTACGATTTGATGGAGTCTCTACATGGTTGTAAGCAGGGTGATGGTGAACCTGTGAGTGCTCATGTGTTGAAAATGAAGAGTTTCATGGATCAACTACAAACACTTGGTAAACCCTATGACAATGATATGGCTGTGAACTTAATCAATAGATCCCTTAACAAGGAATTTAGTGGTTTTGTGAGGAACTTCAATATGCATTGCGTGGGGAAGACAGTAAGTGAATTGCACGCACTACTCATTGATTATGAGAAAGGTTTACCACAAAAGGCTCCTACACCCCAAGTACTTGCTATTCAAGGGGGTAGAATTAACAAGCCAAATGCGAACAAGAAGAAGGGTAAGGGTAAGGCTGATAAGAATAAGCAAGTTATGGCTTATCAACCACCTCAACCTAAGAAGAACCCTCCTAAGAAGGATAATCCGAAGAAGGATCAAGGATGCCATTACTGCAAGGTGATGGGTCACTGGAAGAGGAATTGTCCTCTTTATCTCGATGACTTGCGAAATAATAAGGTTAAGAAGACTGGGCACATGGGCGCCAGTACTTCAGGTAACTTATTTGTCATTGAATTATTTACTTTATCTCATAAATTAAATTCCTGGGTATATGATACTGGATGTGGTATTAACATTTGTAATACAATCCCTTCCAAGGTATTCGATTTTCATAAACTAAAGTTTTGTGTTTAATTTACTTGCATAAACTTTTACTTGAATTAGTACGTGTGTACAAGAACATGAATCAAACACACTATTGTTTGATTCTTGGATTGAATTACAAAAGAGGTAAGGGGTAATTCTTATAATCCACATAAACCCTAATTAGGGTTCTTGATTTGAAGATTGCATTTGATTCTTGTTCGGGTTAGAATCACAAAGGTTGGTTTACTTTTAAATTTGATTAATTAATTACATATTATATGATCTTGTAATTGCTTCCGCTATGCTCACTTGATGTGTTTGGTTTATTTTATATGATTGTCATGATATCATAATTCCAACAAACAGTACAATAGTTATACTTGCAAAGTGGAAAGAGAAAGCAGGTGTATAACAGTGCAAATTGCAAAAGAATAAAATAAGCATACAATATCTATGTAAACATTATTTTTAGCCATCAGTTTAAGCATGGAAAGAAACCACATAAGTAAACATGGAAGATTTAAAACCTTATATGCTGCCATGGAGGAAACAAAAATGGTAGGATTACATGACATACCTTCTAAATAGCAGTCAATATATGGTTACTACTACTTGTAATCTGAGCTTCTATAGATGATTATTGATTTATTCCTTGTTTCTGTAGGCTTGAAGGAGATGAGAGAAACCAAGATTGAGCACCAGAAGTTTCTAGGATATACTTTTGGAGCAGTAAGATTATGAAGCAACTTAGGTGTCCTCATAGGGAAAGAAAAAATGAGCAAGTTCAGTTAATGCATGGATGTACATGAACAATAAATATGTGCGGGTAAAACGGGTACCAAAGCAAAATAACGCTGCTATAGTTGAATTACGGTTGCTACAGTTGTTTCTACAGTAGCATAACGGGATAGGAAATGAACAGTGCTAAAGAATGTATTATTTAGATAGCAAATGATGTTATCACATGTGTACCACTAATGATTCATAACCAATAGAGACATACCAACAAAGTACACAATTACTTTGTTTTTTCTATGCAACGGACTATTGGAGGTAGAGTATTGGAGATAGCATCAACCTTTTACCTTTTAGTATATATATAATAATTATAAAGCGTGGCATGATGAAAATCTAAATGGTAAGTTTTTTATTTTTATTTTCTTTGTTATAATTATTATTTTCTTTTAAGCAAGAGTGTTTGTACAAAAGAGTGAAGATCGTGTAAAAAGGTTGTTATTTTGTGAAAAGTATAAAAAGGGTGGTAAAACACGAGTTAATGTGAGTCATCGCTAAAAACTATCTTTAAGCTGGTCTTTATGGCGCGATCCCAATAAAAACCACCCATCACCACGCGCAATGGTAGGGTGTTTGGCAGCTCAATGGTGGTGCACACCACCTTTCGAAAACCAATAATTTATTAAGAAAAATAATTTATTAAACTTTACTATTTTATTTACCTATAAAGAGAAAAGTCCAAAATACATCCATGTGGTTTGTCATTTGCTCGCTTTACATCCTTTTTCTTTTTTCGACTCAAAAATCATCCATGTGGTATTAAAGTTGGTACAAAACCATCCCTCCGTTAGAAATATCAGTTAATGAGGACTAACGATGTAAATTATTTTCCGTTATCTCCTAACAAGAGTTAAAATATTTTCATTGTTAGTCCTCATTGAGTTAAAAAATTGCATCATTAGTCATCATTGACTATACAGTTAAAATATTTGCATCGTTAGTCCTTATTGGGTTAAAATATTTGCATTGTTAGTCCTCATTGAGTTAAAATATTTGCATCGTTAGTCCTCATTGACTATAGAGTTAAAATATTTGCATCGTTAGTCCTCATTGAGTTAAAATATTTGCATCGTTACCATCGCCACCACCGCCACCCACCACTACCCACCACCGCCACCACCACCCACCAACACCCACCACCACAACCACCACCACCGCCACCCACCACCGCCGCCACTATAAGTGGTGGTGGTGGTGGGTGGTGGCGGCGGCGGTGGTGGTGGTGGTGGCAGCGGCGGTGGTGGTGGCGGTGGTGGGTAGTAGTGGGTGGCGGTGGTGGTGGGTGTTGGTGGGTGGTGGTGGGTGGTGGCGGCGGTGGTGGTGGTGGTGGGAGGGGCGGTGGTAGTGGTGGTGGGTGGAGGTGGGTGGCGGAGGTGGCGGTAGGTGGTGGTGGGGGGTAGTGGGTGGAGGTTGTGGGTGGCGGTGGTAACGGTGGTGGCGGTGGTGGTGGTGGGTGGTGGGTGTTGGTGGGGGGTGGTGGGTGGTGGTGGTGGTGGGTGGAGGGGGTGGGTGGAGGTGGGTGGCGGTGGTGGTAGTGGGTGTTGGTGGGTTGTGGTGGGTGGTGGTGGCGGTGGTGGGTAGTGGTGGGTGGCGGTGGTGGTGGTGGTGGTGGTGGGTGTTGGTGGGTGTTGGTGGCGGTGGTGGGTGGTGGCGATGGTAACGATGCAAATATTTTAACTCAATGAGGACTAACGATGCAAATATTTTAACTCTATAGACAATGAGGACTAACGATGCAAATATTTTAACTCAATGAGGACTAACAATGCAAATATTTTAACTCAATAAGGACTAACGATGCAAATATTTTAACTCTATAGTCAATGAGGACTAACGATGCAAATATTTTAACTCTTGTTAGGAGATAACGAAAAATAATTTGCATCGTTAGTCCTCATTAACTGATATTTCTAACGGAGGGATGGTTTTGTGCCAACTTTAATACCACAGGGATGATTTTTGAGTCGAAAAAAGAAAAAGGATGTAAAGCGAGCAAAAGCCAAACAACAGGGATGTATTTTGGACTTTTCTCACCTATAAATGTCTTATAACTCATCATTGTTATACGCAACTTCAAACATCATCTTTCTCAATATATTCACAACTCAAACAAAACTCTACAGGTTATTAGATAAATCAAATCATCAGAAATGCATCAAAACCTTCATGCCGATGTAGTCAAACACCTTTCTCGTAAAGTTTAACTTAAAAATTTAATATGCATGATGTTTTTTTTATTTTAAATGTAATGTTTTTAATTATTAATACAATTTTAACTTAGTTTTTAATTAAATTTGTTAAAAAAATGGGCAAAGGGTAATGGATTTGGTAGTGTCACTACTACATAATGGGGTTTCAAGACCCCCACATCAAGACCCTTTCCTTTAAAAAGCCGTCTTAAAAAAGATTTAAGACCCGCACAGAATTATCGAGACCTGTTTAAAAGAATTAACCCGGTTTTGATGAAAAAAACAAATAGAGACGGGGTTTTTATTTTATAACCCGACTATTTTAGGCTTATTGTGGACCGGTTTCATCAATCCAAATTATAACCCGGTCTTTTCCCCCAAAATATTGAGCGGGATTTTTGCCTCCTTTATCTTTTTCACAAATTCAAACTTCAGATCTATTTGCAAAAATAGACAGAAAAATAGATCATCTTCTTCTCCTAACACTCCCCGTTACCAGTACTGTTCCCACCTTCACATACCCACACTTCAGTCGTACCAGCGTGACACACCATTAAAAACACCTCTGCACCTGCCACTGCCGCTGTTCATGCTACCACATGTTTCCACCAAAGGTGCGTATAAAGAAGAATTAAATCTGTAATTTGTTGTAATTACGTTATCTTTATATGAAATTTGATATGTTTATTTTCTGTTTCTTGCTTAGGATCAGTCGATGTGATGATTTTTAAGACTTTACTTACTAATAATAAGTTGTTGTGGACTAGCTTATTTGAAATAAGCAAATTCAAACACTATTTTGTATTGTGTTGTGAAACATTGTAAGATGATAAGGTGTTAATTTTTAGTAAATAAGCTGTAGGTTGTTTAAGTTGTAAATTAGGATAATCAAAGAAGTAAGACCCTAGGTATTGAAACTATGCTGATCCGGTTTCGGGTCAAACGGCCCACAAAATAGCCTGATACTTAAAAAGTAAAGAGGTTCCTATTGTTTAGATTTAGAAAAAGTTGAATATGTTATGCATTATTAGTAGAAAAAGAAGCAAAAAACACATCACTCTGCCATTTGATTGTTTTATTTAACCTACAAATGTATTCACATTTATATTGATCTTCAATATCAAATTAACACATGTGCTGAAATAAAACTAGTTGACTTGACTGTTTAATTTGGAGTTTGTAGGTTAAAGTTATATGGAGAATTACTTAACTAATGTTTGTTTCATGAGATTTAAAACGCTTTGTGAATAAAATCAGTTGCTTAAAATGCTTATTTATGTGGTTTAAATTTTTTATTGTGTTCCGGATTGCTTCTAAAAATTAATCTGAAACGAGAAACTTTGAATTGTACACTCTAAATTGTTTATTTCAGTGGCAAAGGATAGGATAAGCATACTCCACAACACTGATTATATTAGTTTTATTTTTCCTTCTTGTGTAAATTTGTTTGTGTATCCATTTGTACATGGGTACAGATTGATTAACACCTCTAGTCGTTTCGTCACCTCTGTGTAGTTTGTTGTATGGCTCTTAAATGACAATTTCTCTGTTTGTATGCAGGGTTACAAGCATAGTGGCTTTGTGTTGAGTATTACTCAATAATTTTGTTGGTACGTGTTAACTACTATAGGTGCATTGTTTATCAATAATTTTGTTGGGATACATTTATTGTTGGTATAGTTTTTGTTCTTTCAGTATAATCGTACAACTTTTTACACTAAATCAAAGTTAATTATTTAAAAAGTAACAATATGTATATCTTGTTGACAAAATGACAATGAATTGTATTTTGTTTTCTTAAGGTGGAGGTGAACATATGGACACAAATTTGTGCTTATTGACTATAAAGCGGTGAAAACATTTTGTTGTCGATGAACTTTTCTGTTGGAGCAAGTCGACAAAGATCATCAATTGAGAATATGGCAAGAGCTGGTCTTACTACGCCATACTATGCTAATTTATAGAGATTGGCTACAACTGCTTAACTGAGTGTTTACCACTTTGTATAGGTTCTTAGCTATAATTTGTTTTCGTTGTTGTTTTAGCTAAAACTTAACACATTTATATGATTGATTTCAATGAGAGGTGACAAATTTGATATGTATACGTTATTTAATGAAGTTTTTTGGTTGGCTACTCGAAATGCATGATTTGTAGGAGGTGTTTGGCATTCTGTATTCAATATAATTATGGGGGCTGTTTGGGATTGCTTATTGAATATGCGGATTTAATAGACAATCCCAATCACCCCAAATATTTTTTTATTAAAATCTAGCATAGAGACAGGTTTTAGTCACAAACATGGTCTGCATAGCATTTTTAAGGCCTGTTCTCAAGAGTTAAACGGGTCTCTATTATGTTTTAGAGGCGTGTTTTAATAAACAAACAGGTCTCAAAAGCATAATGGAGACCGGTTTGTTAACCGGTCTGTATTTGATTTCGCATGGAGAGCCCCCCACATAGAGACCATATCAAAAACCGGTCTTGTTTACATTTGTAACAGGTCTGAAAAGCCTTTTTTGTAGTAGTGTGTGTTGAAATTTTGAATGGTGATATGAAAGTGGTGATAGTTGACTATAGCGAATAGCTTTAGATAAAACTATTTTCTTATTTTACTTTCTCCAATTTTTTATTTTATTTTATTTTATTTTATTTTATTTTATTTTATTTTTTTTGGTTAAACTCAAAAGATAAAACATAATCTTGATTCAGTATGGTATTTTGACTAAACTGAGTAGCGAATTAATCTCGTGCATTCTACGATACATTATTATTATTATTATTTCCTAACTCCCAATCTTTTTCGCCCAAACTCAAAAATTAATCTGCAAGCATTCAATTGTTCATCGAATATATGTGATTGTACATGATTCGTTGTGTTTTGGTGTGTGCAAACAACAATTATCAAAATATCAACAAACGTGAAGTCAAATTTATCGTGAGACAAATAGACGTGAAGTGATACGAGTAAACCTTTTAGGAAAAAGATTACCTCGCAAAACTTGTGAAAGTGATATTTAAATTGTGAGACCGGGAAGTGATTTCCCGGGTCGTACCCCAACGAGGTGTGAATGGAAAGCTTCGAATGAGATGGGGATTAAAATCTTGTATGATTGGAAAGGTTATTTGGTGTTACGATACGTTAAATTAACGAAATTGGAAAATTTAACGAACGAAGGTGAAAGTAAATTAACCTAAGGCAACTAATACACTAAGAAAAACCTAAAACACTACGGGAAAACATAATTAGGTATCGGGAATCCTAAAACGTTAACTAAATTAAAAACGTGGCGTTTATTTAAAAATAAACGTCAACGTACAAAATAAAACGTGAAATTTAAGTTCTAAACGTCCTACGGTTGTCTAACTAATTTTCTAACGTACTAAAAGACAAAAGAAAAATTTAGAAAAAAGAAAATTAATTTTTCAACAAAAATCCTATTTATTACGAATTAAAAACTAATTAACTCTAATTAAATTATAATAAATAAACTACAAAGTTTAAAAATCTGAAACCTTTTGAGAAAAATCAAATAAGTTATACTGAATTTAAGAAAAATGAGAACTGGGAAAAAGCACTAGTAAAAAAGCTGAAAAAGCAGTTTGTAAGCTAAATAAGCAAATCTGAGCTACTAGGTATATAAATGATAAACTTTGCAAGTTATTGCTTGAAAAATACCCAAGGGCAGACGGTTTGGTGTGGTGGTGTGGAGGCTGTGTGCAAGAGGTCTGGGGTTCGAATCCCACCCAGACTTTTTGCAACTATGATTATTTTTGTTTTATTTCTTTTCTTTTGCAAAACACTTAACCAACAACAATGAACAATTTTTATGAAACAAGTTTGGAAGGAAATCACAAACGACTCAGATCAAGCTTGTTATATTTAACAGCTTCAAAAATTTGTTAGCAAAATGAATTTCCTTTTGTTTTCTTTTTGAACGATGCTAATGTCAACACCACGCAACCAAGTCTAAGTCAACAAGCTAAAATGACAACAACATTTGAATAATAATTAACAACAAGCAAACACCAAAGATTAGGAGGGATCAAACAACAAGAATTTCCACAAGCTCACACAACAGCAGAAAAGGGTCCAAAAGGTCAAGTATTAATCACTTAAATAAACAAACTAGGCAAAACAAGATCTCCTATCCTAAAGACTACCTAAGAAGGTGTCCCAAACAACAGGAACTAAAGCAAGTTGACCAAGATTCCTAAGAATGCAACATGGGTCAAAAACAGCGAGACTAGGAGCAGGGGCAACAGATGGCCGAGCAGGTCACTTTGGACAATGAAAAGTGTAAAAAAAATTCCAAAAATTAATTTAAAATTAGTACTCTAAACACTAGCTACCAAATATCATAAATCTAAAGTTATAGGTTCTACCTCCCAAACATGAGCGAATGAAAAATCGCCCAAAAGACAGGTAACTAAGAACCTTGTGCCAATTTTGACTTTCCTTTGGTATGAATGCTGACTAAATTAAGTTTAGATTTACCCTAAGCTATTGGTTATGTTGTATTTCGTTTGAATGAAGTTAATATAGCCTATGGAAACAAGTTCTAAGCTTAAGGGAAACCTTACATTTCTGAAACTCACAACAGTTAACCGCCAAGGAAGATCAAAGTAAATTTTTGACTTTTTGCTAACACCCTATCAAATTCTTGTTTGTTTTATACCACTATGATCTAAAGTAGGCTGTATAAACTAGTTTTACCTATTAAATCTAACTAAAACTCAGTTAAACAATCAAATCCAAACACCCTTTAAGTAACTATATTTCAACAATTATCAAAGTAACTACCTAGTTTATCAAACAAGAACAGCTAATAAATTTATATGATGATAAATTGAACTCAGATAAGCAGAAAGCAGCAAGTCTTAAAGGCAGATAATATTAATGCAAATGATAAATGAAACACTTGGAAAAACCTACTTGACATCCATGGTTATGAAGCTATTGAGAACCAAGAACAAAAGAGCACATCCTATATGCCCCCCCTGGGCTCTAAACCAATTCTCATATCCATCTGCTATTCCCCCATCTTCTTCTTTAATTTTTATATATTTGAGTTTTTCTTTCTTTTCTCCTTTTTCCTTTTCTTTTCTGAATTCTGCTTTACTTCATTTGAAATAGTTTTAACAACCTTAAACTATAATTCTGAGATAACTCAAGCAGTACTAGAAAGTAATAACAAGAAACTTAAGAGTTTGAATAAAAATACGAATTGGAGTAAAACTTAAAGAGACTTTTCATTAAACTTAAATTTGCAATAACAAAAGTTAACTAAGCTTGATAAAACAGAAAAGATACAAGAATTGAGATGCCTCTTGAAGGCTTACATGATGCCTATTTATACTACTAAGTGGTAGGAACCAAATTGCATCTTCTTTGTCTTCATCTCTGGAATTAGGGCAACAAATGCTTTTCCCTTGATCAATGAGAGTGCATCCCAACCCTTGAATGGTCTTCAAGTTAATCCTAGCCTTTGAACAGAGTCTTGGCGCCAAAACCTTGTAGTGGATTGCCAACATGGCAGTGGTAGGTATGGATTTGTGAATAATCAATGGAGGTAGTGGGATTGGGTTGTGGAGGGGAGGACAAGAGGTGAAAGTGAAGGTTGGATGGTGATGGGGGTTATGGCGGGAAGCAGGTCACGGGGAGTATCTTTGAAGGAGGGAGAGTGAAAGAGATGGGTGGGTTGACTAGGTCAAAAGAGATACGTTTTTAATATTAAAACGTATAAGGGCTAGGGTTGGTTTTGGGCCTGGACATGATTTTGGGCCAAGGGTTGGGTGGTAGTTGGGTTTTAATGGGAATTGGATTATTACAAGGGTCCATTTGATGTAGTAAGTAAACAAACCCAGTGACCAAATCTGTAGTATTGCTGATTTTTGAAGGACTGAATCTGCCTAGTTTCCAAAGTATTTCCAAGGGCTAATTTTGCCAAGTCTTGAATTCAAAAGGTTATTTTTTAGCATTTTTCTTCACATTGAAATTCCCGGGGAGCAAAATTGCCAATTCTGAAACTTCAGGGGCCAAACATGTAAATTCACCAAATTCTCAACAAGGGATCATTCCTGCCAAAGTTCATTAGTACAAGGACCATAATTGTTATTTCCAAAAGATTTTACCCAAAGATCATTTATGATTTATTTTGACTTTTTAAAGAGCAAGGGTTGACTTTTCTTTGAAATAAATGCTCAGGGACTAGTTTTGTAAAACTTTGAAAGTTGGGGGACTGAAACTGCCAAATATGCAAATTTTGTTCGTTTTTCGTTTGTTTTCACTCATTTTGCATCAGAAACATGTAAAACACGATCTTTGGGATTTTCTTCGTATTTTGGTGCGTTTTTGAGTGTTTTTGAATGTTTTGCAGTTCAGATTTGACTAAAAATGATGAGTATTTACACACTCATCAATCCCTCACACTAAACTATTGCTAGTCCCTAGCAATCTTTTTGAGAAAAATTATTGGATTTGAAGTCTCTTTACCAAAAGCCATCACTTCTGGAGTAGCCGGATGTTTTGGGTTCAAGTAAGAATTATGGTCCATCCGATGACCATGTGATTTTTAGCAAACCACCAGCTTTCAACGGTTTTGATTTGTCTTTACCAGAAGCTGTTTGCTTCTGGACTAGCCAAATCTTGATGGAACAGTCAACATCTTGGTGAGTTGATTACCAATTATGGTTTTTCCACTGCCTTTACCACAAGCCATAATCTTGCAGGCTAGCCAACTCATTTACTATTGAGGATATGGGAAGTTGAGGTACCATACAATTTTGGGCAAATTGCAAGCCATTAACGGGTTTGAGCTATCTTTACCAAGAGCCGTTTGCTCCTGGATTAGCCAATCCTTTTGTCGTTTAGACACGGCGGATTGATAACCACAAAAATTCGAAATAAAGTGAAAAAAAATTTTAAAAATTTGGCCAAAAACGGGGGTACTAGACGGTATAATTTGATAAAATTCGCTAGAATTTTCCCCTCCCCCACCCTTAGAATTGAATATTGTCCTCAATATTCAAAGTCCCGGCTATTATGCCGAATCTTTGAACGAAAGAAGATAATATTAGAAGCTAACTGTGGGAACTTCAGTTTGCATTTTTCACTTTATTTGTACAAACAAATTTTTTTTTTTTTTTTTTTTTTTTTTTTTTTTTTTTTTTAATATATACATCGCAAATAGCTGCAGGGGGTGGCCACTCCCCCACACTAGGGTGTTAGAAAGTAGAAAGAAATTAGAGACACGGGTGAAAACCCATGTTGTTGCTATTATTTTTGTTTATCGAGTCGCTAGCTTGACTCAATCCCCGAATTCATTGGTCCATGGGGAAAGTTTGGAGGTCCGGGACAATGGGTGGTATGTCCCCTCCTAAATAGTGTTTCAACCGATGCCCATTTACTTTAAAATTTGGACCGTCATTTTGAGATAACTCAACGGTACCATAAGGAAAAACTTTGGCAACGGTGAAAGGTCCAGTCCAGCGGGTTTTAAGCTTACCCGAAAATATTTTTAACCTAGAGTTAAAAAGAAGGACTCGGTCACCAACGTTGAAAACGCGGTTCTTGATTTTGGAGTCATGGATCTTCTTTGTTTTCTCTTTATAGATTAAAGAGTTTTCGTAAGCTTGATCACGAAGTTCATTGAGTTGAACTTTCCTATGATCACCCGCAGACTTAAGATCGAAATTGGCATTCTTCAAAGCCCAATAGGCTTTGTGCTCAAGCTCAATCGGTAGATGACACGCTTTTCCATACACGAGCTTATAAGGAGTACACCCGATGGGTGTTTTATAAGCTGTGCGAAAAGCCCATAGAGCGTCATCTAACTTGTCCGACCAAGAGGCATGGTTTTCGCCTACGGTTCTTTCAAGAATTCTTTTTAACCCATGGTTTCAAACCTCCACTTGCCCACTTGTTTGTGGGTGATAAGCGGTAGCAAGTCGGTGAGTGACACCATACTTGAGCATGACTTTTGCAAATTGTTCGTTGCAAAAGTGAGTACCGCGATCACTAATGATAGCGCGGGGAGTTCCAAACCTAGAGAAGAGCAATTTCAAAAACTTTGCAACTACTCGGGCATCGTTGGTTGGGAGAGTTTTGGCTTCGACCCATTTTGACAAGTAGTCAACGGCTACGAGCATGTACTTGCTCCCTCGTGAAGACGGGAACGGCACCATAAAGTCAATGCCCCAAACATCAAAGATCTCACAAACTTGGATGACATTTTGTGGCATTTCATCCCGTTGTGTTATCTTTCCTTGACGTTGACACGAGTCACAAGATTTGACTAGGTCATGGGCGTCTTTGTAAATGGAGGGCCAATAAAAACCGGATTCAAAAACTTTTCGAGCGGTGTAGTTCGGGCCATGATGTCCCCCGGTGGGTCCATTATGACAAGCCTTAAGGATTTCCATGGCTTCTTGGCCATGAACACACCTTCGAATAACCTGATCCGCACAGATCTTAAACAGATAGGGGTCATCCTAAAAGTAGTGATTAACATCTTTGAAAAACTTGCTCTTTTGGTGGGACGACATCCCTTTAACAACGAAATTCCCCGCATGGTAGTTTGCAAATTCGGCAAACCATGGGGTACTAGAATCACCACGAGAGGAAATCACATTAAGTGTCTCGAGAGGAAACGTTTCATTTATTTCCTTTTTCTCGAGAACACCTTGATGAGGATTCTCCAATCGGGAAAGATGGTCAGCAGCGAGGTTCTCGGCTCCTTTTTTATCACGAATGATGATATCAAATTCTTGCAGGAGGAGAACCCAACGGAGCAATCTCAGCTTTGCATCTTGCTTGGCAAAGAGATATTTAAGAGCCGAGTGATCCGTGTACACTATGCATTTAGTCAAGATCAAGTATGGCCAAAACTTCTCAAACGCATACACCACGGCTAGTAATTCTTTTTCCGTTGTGGTGTAATGAGCTTGAGCTTCGGTCAAGGTTTTGCTTGCATAATGAATCGGCTGAAAGTGTTTGGTTTTTCGTTGTCCCAAGACCGCACCTATGGCAAAGTCACTTGCATCACACATAAGTTCGAAAGGTAGGTCCCAATCGGGGGCAACTAGAATGGGTGCCTCGGTAAGCTTTTTCTTGAGACTTTGAAAAGCTTCGATGCACTCATCAAAAAAGATAAATGGAGTCTCTTTTTCAAGAAGTCGGGTCATAGGCCTAGCTATCTTCGAGAAATCTTGAATGAATCTACGATAGAAGCCGGCATGACCCAAGAAACTCCGAACACCTTTAACAGTGGTGGGAGGGGGAAGCTTAGCAATGACATCGATTTTAGCTTTATCAACCTCAATCCCACTCTTGGAAATCTTTTGGCCAAGGACAATTCCTTCCTTGACCATGAAATGACTTTTCTCCCAATTTAGACTATGATTGGTGTCTTCACACCTTTGAAGCATTTTGTCTAAATTGGCGAGACATGATTCGAATGAATTCCCAACGACCGAAAAATCATCCATGAAGACCTCCATTATTTTCTCGATCATGTCGTGAAAAATGGCCATCATGCATCTTTGAAACGTGTCCGGAGCATTGCACAAGCCAAAAGGCATGCGTCGATAAGCAAATGTTCCATATGGACACGTGAAAGTCGTTTTTTCTTGATCTTGAGGATCGATGGGAATTTGAAAATAACCCGAAAAACCGTCAAGGAAACAATAGTATTCGTTTCCCGCCAATCTTTCGAGCATTTGATCCATGAAAGGTAATGGAAAGTGGTCTTTACGGGTGGCATCGTTTAATTTTCGATAATCAATGCAAACGCGCCAACCCGTTACCAATCGAGTAGGAATTAACTCATTATCATCATTTTTTACAACCGTTATGCCACCTTTCTTGGGCACACAATGAACGGGACTCACCCAAGGACTATCCGAAATAGGGTAAATCAAACCGGCATCAAGAAGTTTTATGACCTCTTGCTTGATAACCTCATGAATTTTAGGATTTACCCTTCTTTGTTGTTGAACCGCCGGTTTAAAGTCATCCTCCATCAAAATTTTGTGCATACAAAATTTCGGGATGATACCCTTGATGTCGGAAAGTCTCCAAGCAATGGCTCGCTTGTGTGACTTTAGAACCTTGAGAAGAGTGGTTTTGTTTTCCTCATTCAAGTCTTTAGCAATTATGACGGGAAACTTATCGTCACTTTCCAAAAATGCGTATTCGAGATGAGGCGGAAGTTCCTTGAGTTCGACCTCAGGAAAGTCATCAGTTTCTTCAACATCTTTGACTTCCATGTTATGAAGTTCTTTTGGAGGAAGAGATGATGGATCATCATTGAGCAACTTCTCAAGTAGAAGTATGTCTTCCTCGGGATTGATAGAATCATGATCAACATAAGAATCACATGACAAACAAGCTTCAATTTCTTCCAAAATGAAGTCACCTCCCAGAAATGGAGTAAGAGAGGGGGAGAGACATCAATGGAAGAATTGATTGATCCTTGCACATTTAACACTTCTTCAAAATGGTCATCGCATGCAAAATTGATGACATCAAGTCGGTTAATTTCTTCTCGTTTAAGGTCGAGAAGATCTTTTGAAGTGTTTTCAATGTTAATGACCAACTTTTCATCGCCAACTCTTAGAGTCATTTCACCTTCGAAGACGTCGATTAATGCACGAGCCGTTTTTAAGAATGGTCTTCCCAAAATAAGGGGGACACGAGGATCGGCATCAAAATCAACGACTACGAAGTCGGCAGGAAAATGGAACTTGCCAACCTTCACAAAGACATCTTTAGCAATACCCTTCGGAATCGTAACCGAACGGGTTGCTAATTCTAGAGTCATTCGTGTTGGTGTAAGCTCGGGAAGTGAAAGTTTTTGCCAAATAGAGAAAGGCATGAGATTTATGCTATCGCCAAGATCGGCTAAGGCGAAGCACTCTTCTAGCTTTTGGAAATCACATGGGATGAGAAATTTTCCGGGGTCTCCTAATTTTTCGAGAAGTTTCTTTAGAAGAACCGCCGAACAATTCTCATTCAAACGAGTTTTGGTGAGTTCAAATAGTTTCTCTTTGTTACTTAGAAGACTCTTGAAAGTGGAAGCAAACATGGGCATATAGAGAAGAGCATCCGCGAAACTAATGTCGAACTGTAATTTTTGAAATATTTCAAGAAATTTCTTCATTTGATCATTAGTTTGCTCACGGAGTCTTTGATCATTTAAACGCGAAGGATAAGGTATTGAAGCTTTTGGTTGAACGGGATTTTCCGGAGGTTCAAAACCAATTCTCGGTTTGGATTTGGTTTTTGGGACAACATGAGGTTGGACGTGCGCGGTACTTCGTGAGCTAGTAATTTGCACTTTGTCCATTGTAGCCTCATGTTCACGTTCCACTACCTCAGGAGGAGAAGAAGACGAGGTAGTAGGAATCGCGGGTCCATCATAAGAAACACCACTACGGGTTGTGATCGCCTTTACATCGCCCTTCGGGTTGGCGATCGTGTTGCTTGGTAGCGTTCCCGATCCCGAAGGTCGATCATTTAAAGACTTCTTTAGTTCAGAAATTTGACCGATCAACAACATGTTAGTTTCTTCTTGAGCTTTCATAAATTGTTTCAATAACTCATCGGTTGATGATGAAGTTTGAACAACGGCTTGATTTTGATGAGAAAAATTTTGAGCTCGGTTGTTTTGATTGAAACCTTGATTTTGAAAATTTCCATGGTTTTGATTACCATGAAAATTGTTTCCTTGATTGAAATTACCATAACCTTGGTTTCTATTCAAGTTTCCTTGATTTTGAGAACCTTGATTGTAATTTCCCCCTCGATTATGAAATTGATTCATAGGGGTCTGAAATTGGTTTTGAACATTCGGATTTCTTTGTTGTTGATTTTGATTGAATCGATTTGGATTATTGGGTTGAGAAAAACCGGGTGGACCACTTTGATTGTTAGCATGGTAATTTGGTTCCATTTGAGGACGGTGTTGGTTACCTCCTTGATTAGAACTACCGGCTATCGCATTAACTTCAAATGGATTGCCATCGGTGGCAGTACAATTGTAGTATGCGTGTGGGCCACCACAAGTAACACAAACGTCAACCTTTTTTACTTCAGCAGGTTGAGAAGAAACTTTCTTTGTTTTGGTGAGAACCAAAGCATGAATAGCTTCCATGAGCTTGTCAAGTCTAGCATCGGTGCTATTTTGAGCCACGGGTGATGAGGAAGAAGGATCAACATTAACTTGGGAAACAACCGATTTGCTTCGTGGAATGCGGACCTTAGACTTATTTTCAATGATCATCAAAGCATCTTTGGTGGTTCGATTCAAGAAGTTACCTCCCGCGGAGGCATTAAGAGAGTCTTGATCGACTTGGCTCACACCATTATAGAAAGTGTCGAGTTGCATTAACTCGGAGAAACCGTGATGAGGACATTTACGAAGCATGTCCTTGTAACGATCCCATGCCTCACCGAATGATTCATTGAATTTCTGAGTGAATTTCATGATCTCATTCTTGAGGGCCGTGGTTTTAGAAGGAGGAAAGAATTCATTCACGAACTTCTTAACCAAATCTTCCCACGTTTCGATCGATCGAGGGGGTTGTTTGTCTAGCCAATTTTTGGCAGCCCCATCGAGGGAAAACGGGAAGAGAAGAAGTTTGATAGCTTCCTCAGGGAAATTTTTGCATTTGATGGTGGACGTGATTTTGTTAAACCATCGAATGTGATCTTGAGGATCGTCCCTCTCGAAACCATAGAATTGACGCGAGGTGACTAAGTTTATCAACCCCGTCTTAAGCTCGAAATTGTCAGCCACGATGGCTGGAATGATGATAGCATCTCTGTAACCCACGATGGGTGCTTGGAGAAGCTCATTCATAGTGGGCTCGGCCGCCATGATTGGAATAGTGCGAATCTCGGGTTCGACTATTCGATTGGTACGTCGTCGATTACGCCTTCTTCTTGGAATATTATTAAGCGATTGCAAAGGACTTGTTGACGTAGACGAACGCGTGCGCATGCACCACAAAAAATATCAATTAAAACAATACCACTTTAACGACAAGGGAACTTAAACCAATAATCAATAACGCAAGGTCGACTTCTAAAGAAAAACGCACAAAGGAGCGGGAGAGAAGAATGGATCTCCCACTGGGCGAAGTTCGTTGGATCGCCACATACCGTTTCGAATCCTCTTAAAGTGTGTTTCTCGTTTAAAAGTTTTCCAAAACGCAAGTGATACAAAGGCAAGTTTTGATCTTTGCTTTGGGAAGTTGGTAGGTGTTCTGCCTTGGTTTGCGGTGGTAAGATTATAATGTTGTTATTATTAAACAAAGAAACGGGAAAATATTTTTGTGTTTTTCTTAACTTTTATAGATATAATACATATATTATAAACAAAAGAAAAAATATTTTTGGTTTTTTATAAGTTTTATGTAAACGTAACTTCTTGCGAAGGTTCTACAAGACTAATCGTCTAAACCTTATCGAGACTTTCGACACACAGCCTCCCCGGCAGCGGCGCCATTTGATTCGTTGTGTTTTGGCGTGTGCAAACAACAATTATCAAAATATCAACAAACGTGAAGTCAAATTTATCGTGAGACAAATAGACGTGAAGTAATACGAGTAAACCTTTTAGGAAAAAGATTACCTCGCAAAACTTGTGAAAGTGATATTTAAATTGTGAGACCGGGAAGTGATTTCCCGGGTCGTACCCCAACGAGGTGTGAATGGAAAGCTTCGAATGAGATGGGGATTAAAATATTGTATGATTGGAAAGGTTATTTGGTGTTACGATACGTTAAATTAACGAAATTGGAAAAATTAACGAACGAATGTGAAAGTAAATTAACCTAAGGCAACTAACACACTAAGAAAAACCTAAAACACTACGGGAAAACATAATTAGGTATCGGGAATCCTAAAACGTTAACTAAATTAAAAACGCAACGTTTATTTAAAAATAAACGTCAACGTACAAAATAAAACGTGAAATTTAAGTTCTAAACGTCCTACGGGTGTCTAACTAATTTTCTAACGTACTAAAAGACAAAAGAAAAATTTAGAAAAAAGAAATTTAATTTTTCAACAAAAATCCTATTTATTACGAATTAAAAACTAATTAACTCTAATTAAATTATAATAAATAAACCACAAAGTTTAAAAATTTGAAACCTTTTGAGAAAAATCAAATAAGTTATACTGAATTTAAGAAAAATGAGAACTTGGAAAAAGCACTAGTAAAAAAGCTGAAAAAGCAGTTTGTAAGCTAAATAAGCAAATCTGAGCTACTAGGTATATAAATGATAAACTTTGCAAGTTATTAATTGAAAAAGACCCAAGGGCAGACGGTTTGGTGCAGTGGTGTGGAGGCTGTGTGCAAGAGGTCTGGGGTTCGAATCCCACCCAGACTTTTTGCAACTATGATTATTTTTGTTTTATTTCTTTTCTTTTGCAAAACACTTAACCAACAACAATGAACAATTTTTATGAAACAAGTTTGGAAGGAAATCACAAACGACTCAGATCAAGCTTGTTATATTTAACAGCTTCAAAAATTTGTTAGCAAAATGAATTTCCTTTTGTTTTCTTTTTGAACGATGCTAATGTCAACACCACGCAACCAAGTCTAAGTCAATAAGCTAAAATGACAACAACATTTGAACAATAATTAACAACAAGCAAACATCAATGATTAGGAGGGATCAAACAACAAGAATTTCCACAAGCTCACACAGCAGCAGAAAAGGGTCCAAAAGGTCAAGTAATAATCACTTAAATAAACAAACTAGGCAAAACAAGATCTCCTATCCTAAAGACTACCTAAGAAGGTGTCCCAAACAACAGGAACTAAAGCAAGTTGACCAAGATTCCTAAGAATGCAACATGGGTCAAAAACAGAGAGACTAGGAGCAGGGGCAACAGATGGCCAAGCAGGTCACTTTGGACAATGAAAAGCTATGTAAAAAAAATTGCAAAAATTAATTTAAAATTAGTACTCTAAACACTAGCTACCCAATATCATAAATCCAAAGTTATAGGTTCTACCTCCCAAACATGAGCGAATGAAAAATCGCCCAAAAGACGGGTAACTAAGAACCTTGTGCCAATTTTGACTTTCCTTTGGTATGAATGCTGACTAAATTAAGTTTAGATTTACCCTAAGCTATTGGTTATGTTGTATTTCGTTTGAATGAAGTTAATATAGCCTATGGAAACAAGTTCTAAGCTTAAGGGAAACCTTACATTTCTGAAACTCACAACAGTTAACCGCCAAGGAAGATCAAAGTAAATTTTTGACTTTTTGCTAACACCCTATCAAATTCTTGTTTGTTTTATACAACTATGATCTAAAGTAGGCTGTACAAACTAGTTTTACCTATTAAATCTAACTAAAACTCAGTTAAACAATCAAATCCAAACACCCTTTAAGTAACTATATTTCAACAATTATCAAAGTAAATACCTAGTTTATCAAACAAGAACAGCTAATAAATTTATATGATGATAAATTGAACTCAAATAAGCAAAAAGCAGCAAGTCTTAAGGGCAGATAATATTAACGCAAATGATAAATGAAACACTTGGAAAAACCTACTTGACATCCATGGTTATGAAGCTATTGAGAACCAAGAACAAAAGAGCACATCCTATATGCCCCCCTGGGCTCTAAATCAATTCTCATATCCATCTGCTATTCCCCCATCTTCTTCTTCAATTTTTATATTTTTGAGTTTTTCTTTCTTTTCTCCTTTTTCCTTTTCTTTTCTGAATTCTGCTTTACTTCATTTGAAATAGTTTTAACAACCTTAAACTATAATTTTAAGATAACTCAAGCAGTACTAGAAAGTAATAACAAGAAACTCAAGAGTTTGAATAAACATTCGAATTGGAGTAAAACTTAAAGAGACTTTTCATTAAACTTAAATTTGCAATAACAAAAGTTAACTAAGCTTGATAAAACAGAAAAGATACAAGAATTGAGATGCCTCTTGAAGGCTTACATGATGCCTATTTATACTAATAAGTGGTAGGTACCAAATTGCATCTTCTTTGTCTTCATCTCTGGAATTAGGGCAACAAATGCTATTCCCTTGATCATTGAGAGTGGATCCCAACCCTTGAATGGTCTTCAAGTTAATCCTAGCCTTTGAACTGAGTCTTGGCGCAAAAACCTTGTAGTGGATTGACAACATGGCAGTGGTAGGTATGGGTTTGTGAATAAACAATGGAGGTAGTGGGATTGGGTTGTGGAGGGGAGGACAAGAGGTGAAAGTGAAGGTTGGATGGTGATGGGGGTTATGGCGGGAAGCAGGTCACGGGGAGTATCTTTGAAGGAGGGAGAGTGAAAGAGATGGGTGGGTTGACTAGGTCAAAAGAGATACGTTTTTAATATTAAAACGTATAAGGGCTAGGGTTGGTTTTGGGCCTAGGCATGATTTTGGGCCAAGGGTTGGGTGGTAGTTGGGTTTTAATGGGAATTGGATTATTACAAGGGTCCATTTGATGTAGTAAGTAAACAAGCCCAGGGACCAAATCTGTAGTTTTGCTGATTTTTGAGGGACTGAATCTGCCTAGTTTCCAAAGTATTTCCAAGGGCTACTTTTGCCAAGTCTTGAATTCCAAAGGTTATTTTGAGCATTTTTCTTCACATTGAAATTCCCGGGGACCAAAATTGCCAATTCTGAAACTTCAAGGGCCAAACATGTAAATTCACCAAATTCTCACCAAGAGGTCATTCCTGCCAAAATTCATTAGTACAAGGACCATAATTGTTATTTCCAAAAGATTTTACCCAAAGATCATTTATGAATTATTTTGACTTTTTAAGGAGCAAGGGTTGACTTTTCTTTGAAATAAATGCCCAGGGACTAGTTTTGTAAAACTTTGAAAGTTGGGGAATGAAACTGCCAAATATGCAAATTTTGTTCGTTTTTCGTTTGTTTTCACTCGTTTTGCATCAGAAACATGTAAAACACGATCTTTGTGATTTTCTTCGTATTTTGGTGCGTTTTTTAGTGTTTTTGAACGTTTTACAGTTCAGATTTGACTAAAAATGATGAGTATTTACACACTCATCAGTACATTAAAAAGATTTCAATATATATATATATATATATATATATATATATATATATATATATATATATATATATATATATATATATATATATATATATAGGGGGGCTTTGTTTTCAGAACCCTGTTAAGTGCGGGAACTGCGAGAACCCACTTATGTACTACTAATAAGGATAGTGTGCAACATATCAATGCTAAATGGTATTTTTGTAATTAAAAAAACATCAATTCCTGGAAACATTAATGAAAAGGGTATAAAAGGTATTTTAGTTTATACTACCTCAATAACTGCATGCTACAACACCGGGATTTCTTCAAATATTTTTTCAGTTATAATGATCACATATCATCAACTTGATTCTATTTATGAAACCGAACAAATCTTTTTTAATATAAAATCAGTCACACACACTGATTACACATACAAACCAAATCCCCCAATTCTAACCTTTAAAATTACGAACAATCATCACACCTACAATCAAAATACTACAAAACCCTTTGATTTTTTGGGTCGATTCAAAAGAAAATCAATGGAAGGTAAGCAAATCTGTCATCCTTTCTCGTATTTATTTTTAATTTTTTTATTGTTTATGGTTTATTGTTCGATTGGAAGAATTGAAAACATGCATGTTCAATATTTGGTATGATTGTTGCCTTGTTAGATTAAACTAAGTTAACATTTGGGTATGAATTGATAAATCGATTGGATTTTCATTTTTTTTTTCCGGATTTTTCGAACCCAGGAAGGTTTTTTGCACATAAATGTTAGTTTATAAAAATGTGAAATTGGTGTAACATATTTTAGTTTTTGCTTCGTAATTTTTTTTTTTTTTTTTTTGGTTATAATTTGTATAATTTTTCGTACAAGTAAGGTATTTGTGCACATAAATGTTAATTTAAAAAAATGTGAATTTGGTGTAACATTTTTTAGTTTTTGTGTCGTTTTTTTTTTTTTTTTTTTTTTTTTTTTTTTTTTTTTAATGTAAATGACTTATTAAGAATTAGATGTTCAAAGATTTTGAAGGACATTGGTGTTTTGAAGTTGTCACATGTTTTTATGGTATGTTAACAATTTTTTTTTATATCATTTTTGGATTATAGGTTCAAGGAAACTAGGAATGGGGAAAGGAAAAGAGAAAGTTGTGGTTGAAGAAGAGGCGATTGATGTGGAACTAGAAGACATTGATGATGATTTTGTTGAGGCAGAATGGAACAACTCAGGTATTTCGATCATGTTTGGGTGGTTATAGGTTTAGTTGTAAAACGGGTTGGTGTTTGGATTGTGATGAAAATATTTTTAGTTTTAAAGCAGGGTTGTTTGGATTAATTAGAGTGTACGTCTGGTAGATAGGGGTGTTTGGAAAGTGGTAGGGAAACTTGGTAACATGTGTGTTTGTCAGGTAGTAGTAAACCAGGGGTGCTTGGAAAGTGGTATAAATACTTGGTAACATGTGTGTTTGTCTGGAAGTAGTAAAACAGGGGTGTTTGGATAGCGGTAGAAGTACTTGGTAAAATGTGTGTTTTTTAAGGTATTAGTAAAACAGGGGTGTTTGGAAAGCGGTAGAAGTAATTGGTAATAGGTTTGTTTTGTTAAATGTCGATGATGTTTGGTAAGGCTCAATTATGTCATTTTGTTATATGGTAACAGGTGTGTATTAAAGGTAGTAGTAAAACAGGGGTGTTTGGAAAGGGGTGTTATATGGTAATAGTTGTGTTTGGCAGCCAGTAAGATAACATGGGTGTTTTTAAAGAGTTGCAAATATGTGGTAACACGTATGTACTACTAAATGATAAATATAATAATCAGTAGGGTTAATGAACATGGATGTTAGGTTAGTGGGAAAAAGAATAGTAGTGTAACAGGGGTGTTTGTTGTGTTTAATAAAATGTTATTGTAGAACATTTATATGTTACGTAGTTAGTTGTTAGTTTTGTATGTTATTATTTTATGTAACAAAGGTTTAATGTGTAAATGTTAGGTCTAAGAAGAAGCGGACGGAAGAAAGGAAAAGAAGAAATTGACACCGGTAAAGATGGAAAAGGAAATAGCGGTAACGAATGTGTTTATTTATTGTGTAAAAGTTGCCCATACTGATATGAAGTTTGTAGCAAGAAATTACTTAGTGTAGCAAGAAATTACAGTGGTTTCACCATATTTAAACCGAGTGCTTAAAATTGACATTGCGATGACAAATGATGAAAAACAGATAGATATATCTCTGCTGAAGAAGAATCGCGGTGATTTAAGGTAATAAGAACTTATTTAATATAAAGTAGTTGTATAATCATGTTTTTACCTAATAGTATTTTTTTTTTGGCAGTGAGGTTATGTTTGAGTCTCAAGTTGGTGTAACGACGACACTTCAACAGATTTATACCCTTGTTAATGGTGAAAACATTGATGATAATGTTATTAATGCGTGGTCTGTGTTTCTAAATTCATCAGAGCACTATAAAGCCAAGAATTCGTATTCCAGATTTTTCTTGCCGACTTTTGTACTTGTAAGTTTATTATTTGATAATTATGTAAAGTTATTTCCAGAATGTAGAGGTTTTTGTCTAAAAACATAAATGAACAGGATAAAAAAAATGTGGAAGTAGGCCAAAACGACAGATGATAGTGTGAAGGCTTTTATGATGTATGCGGATACGTGGGCAGGACGTCTAGGGAAGAATTCTTTAGCTGATGTTGACGTTGTAAGTTTTTAACAAATTTGTTTTATAGTTTTCGTACATTAATGTATAAAATAGGATTAAACATGTATGTTCTCATGAAATGTATATTGGGTTGTGTGTCATTTATACACAAGGATGTTAGTGGGTGTGTATAAAATAGGATTTATATACTAATTCTAATATGGCTGATTGGTGTGGATGGTTTATATATAAAATGCAGGTTTACATACCAGTTAGTAATGGGAATCACAAATTTGTCTTGTGCTTGCATCTGAAATACCCAGATGTGATTGTTTTTTATAACAGTCGGATGAGAAATAAAAATGGGTCGGCTAAATATGAGTTAACTCTTTTCCCGAATATGAGAGTCGCCGAAGTCCTGGTACGTAAATGACTTTAACAAGTATATTAGTAAGTATAAATTTAATTATGTGGGAATGCATATGAATTATGGTATATTGAATATAAAATTCAATGAATGCAGCGAACGCACTTTGCCGCGTACATGGTAGCAATGAAACATGTGAATGCAGAAGCAATTGATAAAGCTGAGCTTCGTAGGCCTGAGTTTTCATGGGAGACTGATAATAGACCAAATGACTGTGGTATATTTGCTATGCGACACATGGAAAGCTATATGGGTTCTCCACTTGCACATTGGAATTGTGGATTGGTAGAGGAGAGTAAGAAGCAGGCAACACAATTGGGCAAGTTAAGGAGAAAGTACGTGGCTCGACTACTCCTAGCGGAATGCAACTCGCACACAAATAGGATCAAGACAGAGCTGGCAGAAATGCAAGAAAACAATGTTGGCGTAAAAACAAGGAAAGGACCAGTTGCACCAAAATGAATGAACATGTTTAATTAACAGTAGTGTTTTTTGGATTTACGTTATTAAGAATTATCTTTTATGTTTAGATTATGGGTATGTTGCTAGCATTTGGAATTTTTTTTTGGATATTTTGCAAGGTTTCTGGAATTGGCTTTTGTGGCTTTTTATGACAAATGTTGATGTCTTGTTTTGTAAACATGTATGCGCGTAGGACATGAATGTTATAAATTTAACATGTGGGTTGAAAACATACATGTTTTTAAACATGTATGCCTTGAAACATATATGTTTGGGCTGAAAACATACATGTTTTTAAACATGTATGCCTTGAAACATATATGTTTGGGTTGAAAACATACATGTTTTTAAACATGTATGCCTTGAAATATATATGTTTTGCGTAGGCGGCAAATTTTTAAGTTATAAACTCATATGTGTCTATAGTTAGCAATGAATGTTATATTTAACATGTGGGTTGAAAACATACATGTTTTTAAACATGTATGCCTTGAAACATATATGTTTTGCATAGACATTGAATTCTTAAGTTATAAAATCATGTATGTTTCTATAGTTAGCAATGAATGTTATATTTAACATGTGGGTTGAAAACATACATGTTTTGAAACATGTATGCCTTGAAACTTATATGTTTTGCATAGGCAGCAAATTTTTAAGTTAAAAAATCATATATGTTTCTATAGGTAGCAATTTTTTGTTATTTAATACCAGATATGTTTTAAAAGAAGGTTATGTATGCCAAGGAAGATATACATGTATGTTTTACGTAGTTTTCTATTTATTTTTTTACTAAAAAACATAGGTGTTTAAAAAAAATGTTTGTTTAAAAATGTGTTACTTAAAAAGAACATACATGTTTAAATAAGTATTACTGTTTCAAGTAAAGGTGACAACTTTTATATTATAAAGACATATATGTTTCTGAATATCATTTGTTTCAAAAACAGTTGAGTTAAAAACATATATGTTTATGGGAATAAGAACATACATGTTTAAATAAGTATTACTTGAAACATACATGTTTAATTAAAAACATAGATGATTAAAAAAAATATTTGGTTTGAAAACATGCATGTTCATGAAAAATAGTGAAAACTAAAAGTAGGAACAAACATGTTTTAATACATAATCTTTTGGTTAGTATGGTGTTAGAAATTTTGAATGTTGAACAACAATATGCGTTATAAATACCTGTTCACATGAACAATTATTGGAAAAGGTAATATTAAATAAAAACATGCGAATACTTAAATTGTGAGTACATGTTTTCGATTGACTAGCATTAAATAATCAAACGGATTTGACAATAAAAATTATCAACAATACGTCCAACTATGAAAAAAAATATTAAACCGCATAAAGATAATTGTTAATTAACGTAAATAAAGTTGTATTTAATTGGATTATGGTCAACATCTCACGCTTCGTCTGAATAATCATCTTCATCGTCTTCAGTAGCAACGTCAATGTTTCCATCTTCATAAATATCATCGTCTGAAACGGTTTCCTCATCTTCTTCAATGTTTTCTTCTTCAACAACTTTTTTCTTGCCCTTATTTTTTTCCCCCAATGTTTTCTTGAGCGGGGGATTATCACATCCTCGTTTATTGTGGCCTTGTTGTCCACAGTTACTACACGTACGTGGTTTGAAGGGGACTTTTCTATTAATTCTTGCCTTTGTTTTGTTTTTTCCTTTTTCTGACTCACTTACTATTCGGGAAGAACCTGTTCGATTGCCCTTTGTGTTACAGATTATTGGATTCTCAATGTCTATTACAGCTGGTGCCTTAACTCCCAACAGATCCTCATATAATGCGTCCTTGTTTTGAGGCGCGGCTTGTGGTGGGATGTCAGCTTCAGTTTCTTTCTTCAAGTCTTGAATCTTTGTAAGTAACACATACAACTTTTCCGGGTCATTCCTTATAAGTTCTATGCATTCTTCAAGTGTTGATGTAACCTTAGATGCTAGAATTTCAGTTTCTTCTATGCAAGGACCATACCTGTGCCGTTTTTCACGCAAATGAGCAGGAAGAACGTTTTTACACCAACGAGGATTGATGTAGTTGTGTGGAATGTTCTCTCTTCCATGAATACCAAATACACAGAAAACGTGTCTACATAAATAACCATGGCGGTTATAATGACCACAAGAGCAACTTATTGAACCGGCCAACTGATCAAGAGCAACCTGTAAGGATATATGTAAATGTATTGAAATAAATAATTATTACTAACATATGCAGTAAAATGAAATACAACTACAGAACATACATGTTTTTTTATGTGTTAATAAAAATACCAGTTAATTAACATGTTTAGGAAGTACTAACATATGAAGTAAAATGAAAAGCAACTACATTGTTACATGTTTTTTTTATGTGTGACAAACATACAAGGTAAATGAAAATAAACCTTCATAGTTAAACGGTTATTTCTGTGTGAAAAGTAAATTACATACGTAGATGCAAGTGCATGACAATGAAACTAATATAAAAAAAAAGTGGTAGGAATAAAAATGTACCGTAGCATGATAAACAGTATTGTTTGTATGATCCCGTTGCTGTATGACGCAGTATTCAATAGATCCCTCTGAACGGGAACTAATCTGTGCACAAGAATATAAACCTTTTGAAATCTCGAGTTGTACTTCCAAAAATATGGAATATGTGTACACTTCAGACGAATTACGCTCGATTGCCAGATTGGTTAACATGACAAGCGTCTTTTCAGTAGTAGAGTTGTCTAATACACGTTGCGTATACTGCTGTTTTTCCATGGCAGATTCAAAACACATCATAAAATGGACAAGCGAGTTACCAGGATGAGAATACACCAGGAAAAATGCATTAGAACTCTCTGACCGTGAAGTTGTTTTCATCAGACCATACATGGGCAAGTGGCTAAAATAGCCAGGAACCCACCTTTCTCTTATAGCATACATGTCCGTTAACCATTTGTTCTCACTAAGGTTATACTTTGAAATTCAAGCATGCCATCGCTGCTCGAACATATCAGGTCCAATATATACATTCCACACCAGTTTGTGAAACTCTTTGCGGAATTCGGAGTCAACATCTACATCACCCATCACCTGCAAATTATATTAATGAATTTTAGGGGTTTTTTCTTGATAAAAGTAAAAGAATTATTGTAATTAAAATGAAACAAATTTAAAAACGGTACAACAAGTATATACAAAATAAAATTACCTTTCCAGGGAGTTTCTGAGTAATGTGCCACATGCACAACCTATGATGGGAATCCGGAAAAATCTCTAGAACAGCCTTGCGTAATGCGGCATCCTGGTCGGTGAGAGCCAAAGGTGGTTGCTTACCATGAGTTTTTAGAAAGCATTCAAGCATCCAGCAGTAAGATTCATACTTTTCATTGGACAATAACGCCGCACCAAAAGTAACACATTTCTGGTGGTGGTCAATACCAGTAAATGGGACGAAAACCATGTTATATCTGTAAATGGTAAATAAAAATAAACGGTAAAAATATCTAAAGTTGGCATAATTTATCTTTTATAATTTGATCCTGATAAAGAAAATAAAACGTAGACTGGTAATGGAACGCACTTGTTTGTATCCAACGTAGCATCAAATGCAACAACGTCACCAAATGCAACATAATTGCATTTCATTGTTTCGTCCGCCCAAAACATATGGCACAACTTCTTTTCTACGGTGTGATGATAAAAGGAGAATTCAGGGACGTGTTGTTGCCTCTTTGTCATTTTATCGACTAACATTTGGGCATCTCTTTCACCAATGAACATGTTCATACCACGTCTAAAGTTGCTCCAATCAACAGGCATTCCACGAACTTTATCAAAACCTCCCAATAGTGCTACTCTTAACCTATGCGCTTTCTGTGGACCAATATTAGACAAAGACGCACGATGAATAAACATGTAATCACCATATTGCAGCTTCCGCCGAGCACGAGATAAATCCATATTAGATGGATCTATAAGAGGATGATTATGATTCTCAACAAAATCAAGTAACTCATAGCAATTGGTCCCTCTAATCACTTTCAAACTAATTCTTGCTTTGCAATCAGTAAGTGTAGTCGAAGATCTACTTTTCCTTTTTTTTACCATCTATGTTATCATCTTCTTGGGCATGTTGATTGACATCATCATTAAGGGTATTGGTTTCAACAATCTTCCTTGGTTTACCACCTCTATTACAAATAACATGTTTGTGAGTTACTTCCCCTCTCCATTTTTTGGTTCCTGATTTACGTACACCAAACCTAGCCTTAGCAGCATAAACCTTGTACATGTTAACGGCTTCTTCAAACGTATTAAAGCGAGTACCCCTTTTAGGTTTTTCATCAACAAGAACATCAGGGACCCAATATGAGTGTCCATTTGGTGTCGGAATGAACTCAGGGTCAATATCATAGACATCAACAATGGCAGCTTCTACAAATAATAAAAACACTTGTATCATAATTATATAGATGGTAAAAAAAAAAGGACCTGAACATTAATGTGCATGTGAATATTCATAACAAAGACCTGAACATTAATGTGCATGTGAATATTCATAAGAACATATGTTTATCTGATGTAACATAACATAAAACAACATAATAATAACATAAATTCAATAATAAGTTTTGCAATTCAGTTAAAAATAATAAAGATAAAAAAAGAAAAGAAAAGAGAAACCATTATTTTCGTCTTGATGATGATGCTCGTTATCCATAATCAGGTCATGTTCAGTTAACAAAAGTGTTTGATCATTTTGTTCTTGCACAACGATGTCATCTTCAGCATTAGAATCATGAACAATATCAACCATACTTGTTGTTTTTTTTAATACGAATGAAAAAAGATAACTGAATTAGGGTTTGTAAAGCTGCGTGAAATACAGATGAAAAGATCTGGAAAATATTTGTGATAATTGTTAAACCGTATATTTGGCATGATTCTAGGAGATTTTTGAATTATAATTAAAAGAGTGTATCAATGTTAAATGACCATACTAACCCTACGAATTAATTACATTAATTTAAAAAGAAAACTGTTTACTAAATTGTGATTGGTCAAAGTGGGTTCTCGCAGTTCCCGCACTTAACAGGGTTCTAAAAATAAATATACACTATATATATATATATATATATATATATATATATATATATATATATATATATATAGGGTAAGGTTCTAGAGAAAAGTCCACTTTGGTAGAAAAGTGAGAAAAAAAGGTTATAGGGTCTAATTTGAAACATCTCAAACTTCAGGGGTATGTCTTGAAACATGCCCCCACCCCCCCCCCTCGAAAAAAATTTTTTTTTTTCCCGCCAAAAAAAAAATTTTTTTTTGGGGCAAAAAAAAAAATTTTTTTTTTTTGGGCCAAAAATTTTCCCGCCAAAAATTTATAACCCAGATGCACCTTTTTTTTTAGTGCATCTGGGTTATAAAAATTGGTGCATCATAGTTATAACTGAGATGCACTAAAAAAAAAAGGTGCATCTGGGTTATAAAAATTGGTGCATCTCAGAGATGCACCAATTTTTATAACCCAGATGCACTAAAAAAAAAGGTGCATCTGGGTTATAAATTTTTGGCGGGAAAATTTTTGGCCAAAAAAAAAAAAATTTTTTTTTGCCCCAAAAAATTTTTTTTTTTGGCGGGATTTTTTTTTTTTTTTTTTCGGCGGGGGGGGTGGGGGGGGTGGGGGTGGGGGTAGGGTGCAAATTTACAAAAACTCCTTAAAGAATGAAGGAAAATACAATTAGGTCCATGTAGTTTGGTGTGAAAAAAAAGAGGGGTTGATTTGTACACTTTTCTCACTTTTCTACCAAAGTGGACTTTTTTCATGAACCCACCTCTATATATATATATATATATATATATATATATATATATATATATATATATATATATATATATATATATATTCATCAAAAGAAAATGTTCATAAAAAATCATTTAACAATGGGGTCGTTCATCAAAAGAAATCAAAGATGCAGATTTGTTTATCAAAAAATCTTAGGCAAAAAATTGTTCATCAAAAGCCAAAACAATTTGTTTATCCAAGAACATCCAAAAACATAAACTAGTTTTAAAATAAATAAATAAATAAAAATAAAAATAAAAAAAATACTTGTTCATCAGAATAAATTATTCATCAAATAAATAGTTTTTCATCTAAACGAATTGTTCATCAAGTATATAGTTGTTCATAAAAACAATTTAACTCAAAGAATTTGTTCATCAAACATTGTTGTTAACATACAAATTTTATTATAATTAAACTTATTTTGTAAAATTACCTTCACAAATATGAGGTTTACAGAAATTGTAGTAGCAATTTGTTTTCATACCACCTTTTGTATATTTTGCTGTTTTGTAAAATTTGTTGATATGCAATAAAAAAAATGTAATTATCAAAAAAATTGTTGATATGCAATAAAGGAAAAAACAATTTAGGTGTCTGAAAGGAATAATAGAAATCATTGCCTAAAGTCAAAAAACCACTTAAAATACAAGTGGTTGTCAAAATGACAATGATACCTCTTATGAAGATATGCGCCATTTTATATTACTATTGTTTAGATGTCGTTCTTCACAAGGTTTTTAAGATTAAGATGAGTGTTTTAAAACCCACGTCGATCCGGTCGGGTTAACTGGTTCGACCGTTCCAGCTAAAAAAAAAGGTAAAAAAACCCGGGTTAACCGGTTATACCCTGCCAGGTTTCGTTTTTTCAAATTTTTTTAATAAAAACTCGGGTTAACCCGGTAAAAAAATAATAAATTGAAAACCGTGTTGACCCGGCGGTCGAACCGGTTGACTCGGTGCCCGGTGACTCGGCCGGGTCGATTTCAAACTCGGTTTTCAAAACATTGATTAAGATATTACCTAAGATCGTTTTCGTCTTGCAAGATCGTGATCGTATGATCTGATCGGGATCCTAAGATTCCACTTTAGTGTCATTTTTTAATGATCTTTGTATAATTATTCAAATCTATAAATTATTATATATTATAAACATGAAATTATATGAATATTTCATGAAAATGTTGTCCTAAATTATGATTATGGAATGTTTAAGAAGAATAACACTGTTGTTTTTTAAATTATATAAAGATATAAACCATAAATTTGTAGTTTTTTAGTTTGCGTTTCGAGAAAATTAAGCGTATCGGAGTAAATCTTAAGATCAGGATCCTATAAGATCTTAAGCTTGTTTAGATCATACGTATGATTTAGAAAGTTTCTGCTTTGTAGAATCGTAAAATCGTAAGATCCTAAGACTAGAATCGAGATCTTAACAACTATGGTTCATCAGATGTGGTGTAAATCCAATGGATGAAATGACTTTTTATACTTTTTACGATTATGACGACTTTCTATTCGAAGTCTCTATTCTTTTGATTATGACGACTTTCTATTCGATCTCTATTCTTGTACAAAATCCAAGTTTTAAACCTTATTGTCAAACAAATGCTAAATGTCCCAAAATAACTAATTGCCAAACACAACTTTTATGTGATATTAGAGCGTCAGGTGCGGTGGTTTAAGGTGTTTCGTCACCTCACAATCACCTTAGCTTTTCACATTTCACATTCATACACTAAAAATACCCATTTACTAATAACTCAAGTCATTTTATCCATTTGATAACCACTCTGCCCAATTAAAAAAAAAAAAAAAAAAAGGGTAGAAATGGCGCTGTGAAATGGTGCCACCATACCGTTCTCTCTTATTTATTTACTTCTTAACATGAGAAATGGCATGTCATTTGTTTGGTTTTAGTAGGATTGGGAATGACGATTAATGTACAAGAGAAATTAAGACACATGGTTTGTCATTTTTATATAAAGAATCTACTCCATGAAAAAGGTTTTTGAGTCTTGTTTATTTTGTGTTGAACATTTAATTTGATACATGCCATCTTGTCCATGCATCATTCGGTAGAAAACTTTTGTTTCTAAATTACAAAATGTGTTATTGGTTCATGCACCAAAAAAAAAATAGTCAATGTGTATTAAATTCAAGGACCAACTTTGTAATTTTTGAGCAACTATTTAAGACCCTGACCTCACCTTTCACATACATTAAACTGCTACTAGCACAACCGTTGAATTTAGAAAATGTCGACAAAAAGGTACTCTCATGCTTTAAATCCTTTAACAATCTCTGTTTTTAGGTTCGCTAACTTTTTCTTTGCTGTTCCACAACTGTTTTATAGGATAGCTGTTGTTACCGGTGGAAACAAAGGTATTGGTTTAGAAATATGCAGACAGTTAGCTGATCAAGTTGTCGTGGTGTTGACTGCAAGAGACCACAAGCTCGGTGAGGATGCTGTAGCCAAGCTTCACGAGTCCGGTTTACGGGATGTCATTTTTAATCAGCTCGATGTCACTGATCCGACTAGTATTGCTTCTTTGGCGAATTTCATAGATGCTCAGTTCGGGAAATTGGACATATTGGTATTCCTTTCGTTTTCAATCATAAGTTTATCTCGGTACAACTTTTTAAAAATTGGAGACATGTGATCATATATTTGAGGAAATATTGTATAACTTAACTGAAATCTGGTGATGATAAGTATTTAAGTACTACTAAGGGATAAGCTTATTTTAAGTGCTAGCTTATTGTATCTTGGAGATGCTACTAAGCACTTTGAAGGTGTTTGTTTAAGCTTATGGAAAAAGGCTTATATCATTTTTGGGAATGAAATAAGCTAATAAGCATAATCCCTTGGACTGAAGATTTTTGAAAACACATAAGCTTTTAAGCAGCCTTTTTACCTTCGGCAGGGGTGTATCCTACCTACCCCGTTTCCACTCCGGTGAAATTGGGTATCGACGTATCGTTGTTGATGTAGATAAGCTTTAAGCAATCAGCTTACCCAAACACCCCCTAAGACCCTTTGTAGCATGTTTTACAACCTATACAATAATGAATCAGGTGAACAATGCTGGAGTCTCTAGTACTATCGTTGATGAGGCGTCGTTTTTGAGTTTATACTTTCCAAGTGAGGTAAGCCTAATTATGTTTCCGTCAACAAGAACAAGTAATTTAGGAAAACGAGAAATTTTATGTCGAGGTTACATATCTATATACGTAGAATATCATTTTATCATTATATGTATAGAAATTTATTACCAATTTTTTTCACTATAAAATAGGTGGTTGATGAAGAGGCTAGGAAATCAAAAAATGTTGTAACACAATCGTTTGAAGGAGCCCGAAGGTGCTTGGAAACTAATTACTATGGAGCTAAGCATGTCACTCAAGCTTTGCTACCACTTCTTCTTAAATCTGACTCTCCGAGAATAGTCAACATCTCATCCAAACTGGGGCAACTAGAGGTACTATAACCTTTCCTCATGATGATTGATTGTACATTAGTTGCATAAAGTAATAGCAGAAAACTGTGTTGCCTTTTATAGAACGTGCAAGACGAAAGTGCAAGGAAGATTCTGAGTGATGTTGATGCACTCACAGAGGAGCTCGTGGATAAAGTTGTAAGCGAATATCTCAATGATGTCAAAGATCAAGAATTGTTGAACAAGAAAAGGTGGTCCAGTAATGTTTCCGGCTATATTGTCTCTAAAGCCGCTCTTAATGCCTACACAAGGGTTCTGGCCAAGAACTATCCGTCTATTTATGCAAATGCAGTTAGTCCTGGTTTTGTTGCAACAGATATGTCATACTTTAAAGGAACTTTCACTGTCGAAGAAGGTGCTAGAGGGCCTGTGAGACTCGCTTTGCTCCCTGATGGTGGCCCCTCTGGTCAATACTTTTGGCAGATGAATGACTCCACATTTTGATACGAAGTATTATTGAAATGCCTTATGTATTCTTGAAACTCATGTATTTGAAAAGTTGGATTAGTATGCAAGTTTTCAGCTTGTTACAATAAATTTACTTGTTACCTGTAACAGTAATAAATTCTGAGGGTGCGATTGATTTGCTACATGAAATCGTGTGGATTTTATAAAAGGGTGATATGAAATCATATGTATCATTGTCATTCCTTATGTTTGGTATACAACTTACTCCTTCTTGTTCAAAGGGTGCATTTGGTATGAGGGATTACACATGTGAGACAGGGATGAATTGCATCGAAAAGAGATGTTTGGTTGCCATAATATCTTCTACTGTATTATCTAGAAATTAATGCATTGCATTTTCAACAGAGCAAATTCCCAAAAAGGGACATTTATTTTTGAGGAATGCTACATCCACTCACAAAATCCACACAAATCACCCACACGCTGAGGTGTCACTCACTGATTTGTGGACTTTATTATAGTTTTTCTCTCTCCTCTCTCATTCCACCAATCAATGGACGCCACCTCAGCGTGTGGGTGATTTATGTGGATTTTTTGAGTGGATGTAGCATCCCTCTTTATTTTTTCAGTTTCCTGAAAGGGTACAAATCCAACATATTTTCTCAATTTGGTCATGTGTTAACGTGCGAATGTGCGATTCCAGTAGATTTTTGACACGTGTCCAGACCAAAAGTACTTTACCAATCATTTGCAGGCCCAAGTGACATATTTTAAATGTGCGAATTTCAAATGTGTTAATGTGCGAAAGCCGGCTGACATATTTTAAATTACTTATTTATTTAATTTGCCATCTTTGTTGACTTTTTATAAAAATATTGGAGTATATATATTTTCAATCCAACCATTAGTTACCTTTTGGATTATAGGTTTTGGTCAATAGGATAGGATAGGTTTAGGCATGATAAAACTAGTACTCCCTCCGTCCCAAAATTATAGTCCCCTTTTGACTTTTTCGGTCTTTATTTTTCAACTTTGACCTTAAATATTTTTGTTTATATTACATAATACTTGATACAAAATATATGAATAGATTGAGTTTTAAATGTATTTTTCATTGGTATAATTTTCATCAACTATTGTATAACACAAACAAAAATATTTAAAGTCAAAGTTGAGAAAGAAAGACCGAAAAAGTCAAAAGGGGACTATAATTTTGGGACGGATGTAGTATTAACTACTTATAATGGAAAAAAAGTCAAAGTGAAAAGTGAAATCTTAACTTTTGGTCAATCCCCATAATACCATTTTAAAACTCCTTATCTTTATCCTTCCTTACTACATAAAATAGAAAACGGGTCAAACTTGAATTGTTGAATTGTTGAATGGTTGATCTAATTTGAATGTTTAATGCAAATACGTATGAAATGTTGAATTGTTTCAAAATGTTGAATATTTTGGCTGGCATCTTTAATTAGCACGATTTATTATTTAATGTGAAAGAAATTAAGCATTTATGTGTTTTAGAATATAGGCAATAAGGTGTGTTATAATTTAGCCATTACGTGTATTTGAATGGAATTTATATCTTTGGCAAATCATATATTGTGCATTAATGTTTTACTCAAACTCAGTGGATCAATTTTCATTTTCAATCATATATAATGAGCATCTCATCATCCAGTCACCACTTTAATTTTATGTCTAATGTTTCATTTGATTTTAATAATTGGTTTGTAGATATTTTTATGTTATTTATTTATTTATTTTGCAGAAACAAGGATGGGATCGACTAATTGAGTTACGCTTTCATTGTTCAATAATCAGGTAATTGTTTCATTCAAACTTTTTTGACAATGTGATCGTGGCACTATTTGACTTAGCCATGTGAGTCTTACAAACTTAATATGTTAGGCTGTGGATTTTCTGTACACACTTGTTAAGTATTTTATGAAGTTGCGGACAAGAAACTTATGCGATGTTAATGCAAGATATATTGACAGCAAATATGTTAGTGGGTTGAATAAGTGTAACTATTGCATGTTCAAAAAGTAATGAGATGAAGCTTTTTCTTCTTCTCTTAATTAGCCGTTTTAGTAAGTCTCACTAGCATTTTGGCACCGTCACTAATTGCTTCAATTGTTTGTCAACCGTTTGTTGTTTTGATAGTTGTTTACCACAGGTGTTCACTTAATTGAATTCGGTTTCGAGTATTATAAATGCTTTTTCTGCATGTGTTATGAATCTTAATGCTTAAACATTATATGCAGTGATCCACTATCACTCCAAAATATGTATTTTGTGACTCCTAAGAAATTAAATGCCAAAAAAAAAAAAAAAAAAAAAAAAATCGATACAAAGTAATCTTGTGACTATACATACGATAACAACGAAACACTTTTGTAAAAAAAATAAAATAAAATAAAAAAATAAATACAGAATTAAACCAATTCATTTTGTAAGGCAATAGGTCACGTATTATAGTTTCGTACTACTTTGTCGGTTTAACTTCTTTGTAAGTAGCATGTTAGACTATTAATTTTTAAGAAGATTATAAAAGCTTTGTGTTGTTTATTCTTCTCATGACTTTTGGGACTTGGTTTCAAATATTTAATTTTTATCTTTGAAAAAGTAACAAGCCGAGTTTTTTTTTGAACGGCGGGTTAGTTGTTAGATGTTAGTTATTAGTTGTTGGCTTGAGTTAGTGTCGCATCCTCGGGCAAAGATACCAACCGCGAGCCTCTCCTTAGAGGATAACCCCACTCCTATTCCCGATTCGCCTGATATCATTAGAGCTTGTGGTTCCCAAGTGAGGATTTCCCGGTCGGTCACCCAAACCGGTACTACTCTCACTTGGGCTCGCTTAACTACTTAAGCCTTTACCACTAGACCACAAGCCCCATGATAGTAACAAGCTGAGTTTAGTGACAAGTTTACTCATACTCCTAAAACTTAAATTATATGGAATGTTCTAATCTACTATATAATTGAACCTTTCAATAGGTTTTGATCTTTTCAAAAGATGGTTCATCATCCCATTCACTTTTTGCTTTAGTGGTTAGTATCACATGCATCTTCATCTCTCTTATACTAACGTGCATATATTTGGTCTCCACTGTAGTGAGGAATGACAATTTGAATTCCTCAGTTCGTCACCACACGATTTAGTCATTGAATCTTCAGTTCCTCTAGGTTTCCCTTGTTTATTCATGGTTTTTAGTTCCTCTAGGTTTGGCATATTCTCTATTTTAGTTAATGTTTAAAGTTCTTAGATGGTTTATTCCTTTGAGTAAATCATCAACTCAAGCAATCTTTACTATATATAAAAAGGAAAAATGGTCAAACTTGAATTCTTTACTTTGTTTTTTTGTTTGTGAAAATGGTGAAATATTATTAATCACAAAAATGTACAATAAGTTTCAAAACAACCATGGACATACCCCATGTTGTTTTCTACTGAAACTTATGAAAAAAAAAACAAATTAGCTTGACTAAAACAAACATTCTATACTACTAACACTTCCTCAATAAATATACAAAGAAAGTTTATAAAAAGCATTTACCCACTCCTCTCTGGCGATTGTGGCGACATCGCCTAAACCCTAAAACAACAAATTGACCTTCCTTCAATTCTAGGATCGATTGTTGTGATTCTATTATGAAATCCCTTTGTTTAATTCTTCCTTATATTTTCATTTGATATGCCACTTGAATCCCCAAAACCCCCTGACCCTTTCCTTAAAGAGTATTGTACTCTTACAGGAATGAGTTCTGACGGTTTACATCATAAACTTATTGTGCCTGGTGAAGGAGATAGTCTTCCCAAATCTAGAGGAAGACCTAAAGGAGTGAAGAATCGGCCTAAGGGTACTAAGGTTAGGGTTAAATCTCCCCGATCTGCTTCTGGCGGTGCTGGGTCTATTCTTAAAAGGCTTCGTAATTCGAAGGTGGAGGGTAAGGGAAGAAGTCGCTTCTCCTTCTGAAGTGTGTAAAGGTAAACGTTCTTCTAATCCGTTACCTGTTGATGAAGTTCTTTCTAAGGTTTTAGATAGGATGACGTATGATAAGGGTATTGCTTCTCAAATGGTTTTTAAGGAAGGAGTTAAGGTTTCTGTGGTACAACCTAGTAATAAGCTTCAGGGTAGTAGTTTTTGTTCTTTTGAGGGTAATGATGGCTCTTTCATTAAGAATCCTATTGAACCTTGTGTTTCTGTTTCTGAAAGTCATAGTAATGGGTTGGGGAATAAAGGTGATGTGGTGAATGGTAGTGTTGACCCTGGTTCAGGTAGTAATGGTTCTATTGAGCTTAATATGGATGATGTAGAGCATGTTGAGGCTGATAGTACTAAGAATGCTGATAAGGGTATTGATGAGAGTGTTAATGGAGGCTCTACTTTTGTTTTTGGTAAAGTTCAAAATGGTAAAGGGATTCTTAAGAAGCCAACAGTTGGATTAACTAGTTTTCATTTTGGACCTAGTTTGTTCTATAAATCTAACTCTGTTTGGTCTAGTAAACTTGGTGCTAAGAATGGTTGTTCTGATGTTCCTGTTAATATAGAGTCTTTTGCTGAGAAAATGAAAAAGGGAGTAGAGGATAGGGAGTTGCAAATGAATTTTACACCTCAATCTGTTTCTAAGAATAGTGATGGTTCAAGAAGGATAGCTATCTCTGTGGAAGATATTAAGAAGGGTAGTGAGGCATGTGCTTTGCAACTGTATGGTTATTTTGTTGGCACGTCAATGGACTATAGAGTCGTGAATGCAAATTTGAGCAAAATGTGGAGAGTTCATGGCATCTCTGATATCACTAAAACTAATTCTGGGCTTTATTACTTTAAGTTTAAAAGTGAAGAAGGCATGAAAGCGGTGTTAGAAAGTGGCCCGTGGATGGTGAATAATATTCCTTTGGTCTTGAATGTTTGGAACCAGGTATTTGGCTTGAAAAAGTGGAACCTAGTACTATTCCTATTTGGGTCTGTGTGTATGGTATCCCTATGGAATTGTGTAACGGGAATGGTATTGGTAAGATTTTTAGTGGCATTGGTAAGCCTATGATTATGGATAGGTTGACTAAGGAGAGATGTTTGAAGAAGTCTCGCAAACTTGATTTTGCTAAGGTCCTTGTGGAAGTCAATTCTGATGAGGATCTACCAAGTTCACTTGAAATCGAATATCCTCAGATTGGTATGAGGCCTGCTAGGATTGGTAAGTTAGATGTTAAATACCAATGGAAACCTCCCGTGTGCACTCATTGCAAGTCTTTTGGCCATACTACTGTGTCTTGTAAAGTCAGGCCAAGGACGGAAGAGGAAATTGCTGCTAAAGTCATTTTTGAAGCATTGAAATCTAAGGAAAGTGTTCCAAGTAAGAGTTCTGATGGTAAGCTTGAAAATGATGGTTTTGTTGAAGTTGGTAAGAACAATAAACCAGTGGTGAATCAGAGCAATTCTGTTAAGCAAAATTATGTTAGTTCTTCTGTTCCTAACAAAGGTTTTCAAAGTTCTTCTAGAAGTAATTTTAGACAAAATTCTAGCAAACATGTTTCGTTTCAGCAGAATAGGAGTGGTTTTCAGAAGTCTCAAGGTGTTGCTAGTAAAGTTAAAATCGGGGGTGGTAGTTCTAATAATTTTCAACAGGGTAATTCTGGTATGAAAGCTGGTTTGAATAATAGTACTTCTAAAAAGAATGCAAAGCATGTTTCTTCTAGTGATACTGGGATTGTTCAGAAGCCTCCTCTTAGTTCCAAATATAATGCTAATTTTAAGCCTAGAGTTCTAGTTAGGGGCTCTAGGTCTGATGGTAATAGAGATGAGATTATTTCTGAGAATATTCCTGTTAATAACTCTTATCAAGTATTTGAAGATCATGATATGGTGGACAAGGATGAGGAATTTCTGGGAGTTGTTGATGAGGAATATGACAAAGTGGTTAATGTTCTAAAGTCTGGTGTTTACCTTTCTTTGGCAATTAGGTCTGACTGGTCTCCCACACAGTTGGAATTCTTTTATAAAAATTGTTCTAAGTTTGTATGGAGCGTTTTGTTGATGATGAAGAGGTGGATTATGAGAATGAGGGTATGGCTAATGTAATGAAGCCTGAGAAAATGGTTGAAGGTTGTCCTGGTGTAGTGAATGATGGACCCCCTAACAAACCTATTTCCAATGAATCTTAAAGCTTTCTCTTGGAATGTTAGGGGTCTAAATAATGACTCTAGTAAAAAACAAGTCATTGATTTATTAAGAGAAGGTAACTTTAGTTTTTGTGGTTTGCTGGAAACTAAAGTTAAAAAGAAGAAGCTTCATAAAATTTGTTCTAAGGTGCTTGGAAGATGGGAATGGATGTCTAATGCTTCTTCTTGTGTTGGGGGCACTGGTATTATTATTGGATGGGATCCTATGGCTGTTAGAGTTATGTTGCATAGCCACACTTCACAACTTATGAATGTTTTCGTAGAATCTGTCAACGGCAACCATAAGTTTTTTTGCACTTTTGTTTATGCTCATGTTAACGTAAGTGTTAGGATTGCTCTTCCAGATTTCTCTCCAAAAGTACCTAAAATGACAAAAGGAACGATTTAGGGTAATATTTGATCAAATAATCTCGAATTCGGGCTTAAATGACCCCTTAAAAGCGGTACAATTTTCGCCTCATCAATACCAGACCTGACATTTCTTATGCGGTTCATTGTTTAAGTCAATTTATGCATTGTCCTCTTAAGTCTCATCTCATAATTGCTTTCAAGATATTGAGATATCTCAAAGGATCTCCAGGTATGGGTATTCAGATTGTTAAAGGACCAGGTATGTCTCTTAAGGCTTATTCTAATGCTGACTGGGCAAAATGTATAGTTACCAGGAGATCTGTAACTGGTAATTGTGTTTTCTTGAATAACACCCTTGTTTCTTGGAAAAGCAAGAAACAATATACTCTTTCTAAATCCTCAACTGAAGCAGAGTATAGAGCTCTTGCCTCAGTTACTAGTGAAGTAATTTGGATTTTAAAAATCTTAACGGATTTAAACCTTGATAATTTTCTTCCTGTCTCACTTCACTGTGACAGCAATTCTGCAATCAAAATTGCAGCCAACCCTGTTTTTCATGAAAGAACCAAACACCTTGAAATTGATCTACATTTTGTGAGGGAAAAAATTTTGAATGGTGTGATTAAAACTGTTAAAGTTGATTCTGCAAATCAAATTGCAGATATCCTCACTAAGGGGATGGATACATTACAACACAAATATTTGGTTAAGAAACTGGGGCTAATTGACATCTACCAGATATCAGATGAAGGGGGGATGTTGTGAGAATGACCTCATCTGATATCTGTTTATAACCTTAAGGACTGACTTGGTAACTTTGGCCTTTCAGGTTTAGTCCTTTGAGGATCCTCTTGGTAATATTGCTGGACATTAAAGGGTGTATTGTGTCAAGTTATCAAAGATTTGAGGTTTCTGCATTAAGGTTGAAGGACTGAAGGTCTTCTGAGCAAATATACAAGGGCCTTAGTGCAACTTAAGAATGATATACTCCCGTTTACTTTGTCCCATTTCATTAGTGCTCACTTGAGCCGTTTTCCTTGTCTTCACTCTGGAAAACGACCTATGATGATGCTTCTCCTATATATTAAGCTACTCTCTCAATCTTTGAATCTATCAAGAAAAACATTATTACTCTCTTGTATTTGTAACTTGATTGAGATCAAGTGATTGTACTTTCTGTTTGAGAACAGTTTGGTTATTTGGGTTGTAAGCTTGTTTTTTATTAATAAAAGTGTCTAACAATCATTAGATTCAGTTTTTCTACAAACTCGCATATCACTAGACCAAAGTATTTGAGTGACAATATTGAAAGTATAAAGTAGACTTCTCAAGCTAAAAATGGTTGATAAACAGAAAAAGGCTTTCTAAATACTGTTGAGTTTGTCAGTCGAAAATGTTGAAATAAGATATGTTATTATATATAGACTACATGGAAAACACGACATATGTAAAACCAAATACGAGTATCATCGAACTTGCACTGAACCAATAACGGTCAATAAATTGACATTTTTAATTATATTCACACTATGATAACTAAGTGTATGATATTATACAATTAAAAAAAAGATCCATATCAAAGAAAAATATTTTTAAATGATTAAATATTGTATAGAGTAAACTTTTTTACGTGTCATTGTTTATTTAAGTGGATTATTTACAAAAGGACAAATGAAAGTAAATCGTTGAGAATCAATTTAAAAGAGGCTTTTGCTTTCTTCCACCTCATATCAAGTTTCCTTTCCTTCTCAAGAATTACAAGTCAAACACCAAAAAGGTAAGATTTTTGTCATCAACAAAAATTACTTTATTAGCAATATTAAGATCTCTATGGCTTTATGCTATATTGTCATTCTTATCTTTACAAACTTTAAATCATCATTTATGTAACTTAACTTTGTATATGGTTCTTGCATGTCATAGTTTAAGATGTCATCTGCAACCGAGAAAGATGTTTCGACCGAGAAAAGGTATAGTATATCGAATGATCCAGTGGCGGACCCTGACCAAGAGTCATCAGGTTCATTTCATGAAAAATACCGAAAATTCTAACCAAAAAATTAAGTACCAGGTTCATTTTAGGTTCATTTTAGAAAAATCGTTATATTTAACATAATTTTACACTACGCAAGAAAAATCTATGGGTTCCCGTGCACCTTGGAACCCCCTTGGTTCCCCCCTAGAATGATCATTCATGGTGCATTTTAAATCAAAAATATGAATCATATCACGAGCCCGATTTTTGTTTCCATTTCCAGAGTTGCACTTGTCACAGGAGGAAACAAAGGTATCGGGCTCGAGATATGTCGTCAGTTGGCCTCAAACGACATCAAAGTCATACTAACCTCGAGAAATGAGAGTCGTGGTATAGAAGCTATCGAAAAGCTCAAAGTTTATGGTCCTCTAGATGTTGTTTTTCATCAACTTGATGTTAAAGACCCATCCAGTATTGCTAGATTGGCCAAATATGTCGAATCTCAGTTCAAAAAAATCGATATCTTGGTGAGATTTTTGTTACAATATAATTTCCTGAACTGATTAATAATGACCTACATACAGTCCTTAACGGGTTATAGTAATAAATCATTTACAAGATACATGATTAGTTTAGTTATAGTTCTCATATTTTGTTATTTGTTGATTATATATAACAACACTCAATCGTGTTTATCGTATGATAAAAAAAATATATTAGTTGACATTATGCATACAAGAAATAATAACAGCTGTTGGCATATTTCATAAGATTCTCAAATAGTTTAATATACTATGTACGTGTATGATTGAGATTGAGATTGAAATTTTTGTATTTGCATGTCGATTGACAAATATAGCAACAATATATTAGTTTCTACAGCTTTTTCTTATGTTTTTTTTTTTGTTTTTTTTTTATTAGGACGAGGCTAATTACACGAAAATATATTTAACTTGTTTATTTTTTTTATAAATCTGTCAGCCAATTATTTTCTTCTTGGTCTATGTAGCATATTTTGAATTCGGTCTTTTTAATGTATCGTATGATTAGTTGTGTGTATTATTTAACAATTTTACCCTTAATTTATACATTTAAATTTAACAAAAAGAGTATTAAATCGGTCAAATAATACACAAAATTGGTCATATGAAAAATAAAATAAAATAAATGAAAAGTATGCTATATAGATCTATTAAAAAAAATAATAATAAAAATAATAAAAATAAATTTGGCTTTACATAACTATAAAAATTGTTATAATCATTTCCATTCAATTAACCCTTTTTTGTATATTTAGGTGAATAATGCAGGTGAGAGTGGAATAATCGTACACGAAGATGAATATAGAGCTTTCAAGGATGGAGCGGGTTATGTAAGTACATATACACACGAACATGGCCTATTTATTTTGAGATATTTTATACTTATAACACGACTATAAACATTCCAATAAAGGTTATGTTTGAGAATAAAAACTTGTTCTAATAAGTTGGTTGGAGTGGTTATTTGAATGCATGCGGTTATTATTAGAATACAAATTTTTAATTGAAATACTAATACTTTAGCTAGACATAACTCTATTTTAGTTTTAGGGCTATGTATATTTCTGTTACAATTTTTTTCTAATTTAAAAAGCTAACTTATTTAATACGTATAGAGTTCTATATGATTTTGAGCATTTGTGTGTGTTCAAATATCAAGATGATGGAATATTTGTACACGTGCTTTTCTTATTCTTTAGGTTTGTTAAGCACTATCGTGTACGTGTTGAAAAACATGAGCAGGTCTTTCTACACATGTTAAAAAGTTTTGAATTTGGATATTTGTGATATTTTGTTTGGTAAATCAAAAAAAAAAAAAAAAAAAAAAAAAAAATCATTGAACTTAACACTTTTTGTGATTGTGTGTAGTCAACTGTTTTCTCTTATTGTGTGTGCTGAGCTTTCAAATTTCGATAATTGTATATATATATATATATATATATATATATATATATATATATATATATATATATATATATATATATATATATATATATATATATATATATATATATATATATATGTTTGGGTTAAAATAAAAAGGGTCTTAAAATAAAAAGAATAAAAAGTCTCTGATGCACTAAATTTATAACTATGATGCAGTGAATTTAAATGTGATGCAGTAACTTAATAACTGCAATGCACTAACTATGATGTCGTAACTTTTTATAGCTGTGATGCACTAAAATTTATAACTGTGATGCAGTGACTTAAAAATGTGATGCAGTAACTTTATAACTGTGATGCACCAAAATTCGCCTTCCTAGACTTTTTATTTTAAGAGACTTTTTATTATAACCCTACTATATATATATATATATATATATATATATATATATATATATATATATATATATATATATATATATATATATATATATATATATTTTGTGCAAAGGTGAAAATATTTTATTTCTTTAACAAATGTACATCATAAGATAGAAGAAACAGATTTGGACATACCCCAAATTTTTATACAAAAAGATATTACTAGCAACCATATGTCAAATATCAGACATAACCAATGAGGATATCTGACAGATACATGACTCAGTCTAAACACTATCATACCATAACATATACAAATTCACCTTGAAGTTTGCACATTTTACCATCTAACTACATTTCCATCTTATCTTCTTGCCATGGATACTCAACCAACACCCACAGTAAACATAGCAAGCAAGATTAATAGCTTCACTAGGCACCCATAACTCCTTCACATAAGGTAATTGTGTGTATTTTGTGGCTATTTTACCTTTAATTTTTTAAATTTTGAAGGGTAAAATGGTCATTTTACATGGCAGAATAGTCACAAAATACACACAATGATCGAAATTTGAAAGTTCAGTACACATAATAAGAAAAAAAAAATACTACGTAGTTGGCTACATATAATCACAAAAAATGTCAATTTCGATGCATTTTTTTTATCATTTGCCCTATTTTGTTCATGTAAGGACCAAGTTACCTTTTGTTGTTAATAGGGTGTTAAAAAACGTAAGGATAAAATTGCACAAAATATATACAAAGGTTGAAATTCAAAAATATGGATATATAATAGAAGAAAAAGTGTATCTAAATGCCAACTTTACAACAATTGAACATGATATTGTGTATTGTTTGGTCAGAACGAAGTGTATGATGAAAATGCACACCTCTTAACTGAGATTATTGAGCAACCACACCATTTGGGAGAAGAACGGAACTAAAGGATTAACGGAAGCGTTTCTCCCCCTCCTCCAGCTCTCTAAATCGTCGAGAATCGTGAATGTTTCCTCAAACTATTGAGAACTACAAGTTAGTAATCTCACAACCACTATGATATTTTTCTTTTGCATATGTTAAAATGAATGAGGCTAACTTCTTGTTCATTCTTATTTTTAGTGTCTACCCAATGAGAAGCTAAAAAAAGAGCTCCAAGATATTGAACACCTTACGAATGAGAGAATCGATGAGATTATCCAATGGTTTTTGAGAGACCTTAAAGCTAATAAGTTGCTAGAAAATGGGTGGCCTCTAACCGTAGGTGCTTATAAAATTTCAAAAATCGCGGTTAATGCATACACAAGGCTTTTGGCGCGAAAGTATCAAAATATTCTTGTCAACTGTGTCCATCCAGGTTATGTCATAACTGATATCACATCTAACACTGGTGAGTTGACCTCGGAAGAAGGTGCTAAAGCTCCTGTAATGGTTGCTTTGTTGCCCAATGATGGTCCTTCGGGGGTCTATTTCAGTCGAATGCAAATATCCTCATTTTGATCAACATTACTATCAGTTAGATCATAACAACACATGGGGAGCTATGAGTCGATGTTAATTTACTATCAATAAATTCAAAGATTCTATGGACATTAGATTTTTGATATTGTAATTTATGTAAGTATATCAATACGATGTAACCATGTTTATATCTAGTTCCAAAAGTCATGTCATCAGTGTTGACTTACAAATGTTTAATGTGTATAGAAATTTGGATTCATATACCAAATGGCAATTAATTACCTAAGAAACTCAAAACTTCTAAACCGATTAGCTGTTAATAAATAGTTTGATCCATATATGACGACTTAAAAGCTCTATCAACCTTGTGAAGAACAGAGGTTTTACTCGGTTTGAGTTTTACTCGGTTTGAGTTTGTGTGACGATATGTCTAAATCTTGTTGATTAGTTCGGAAACAATAGTTAAAATAAAATTAAAAAAAATCCCTCTACACCACTACCTGTACGATCATCATAAAATATTAAAATAAAAAAATTAAAAGTTTTTAGGATAATGGTATGCCCATTGTTTTTTGAAACCTGAATCGACCCGACTGGGTTCCAACAAAAAAAATAGGTAAAAGAACCAGGGTTTCTAAAACCGGGTTAACCGGTTATACCTGCCTGGTTTTGAGTGACCCGGTCAACCTGGTTCTCGAAACCCAGTCGGGTTCGTTTTTTCAATTTTTTTAATAAAAACCCGGGTTGACCCGGCAGTCGAACCGATTGACCCGGTTGAAAAAATAAAAAAATAATAAATTAAAAACCGGGTTGACCCGACGGTCGAACAGGTGCCCAGTAACTTAACCTAGTCGATTTCGAACACAATTTTCAAAACATTGGTCAAGCATTTCTATAAATCAGTGTTCTAAAAGGCGCGCCAAGGCGTCGCCAAAGCGCGAGGCGTGGCCTCGCCGCCACAAAATGGACCTTGGCGGCTGATCTAGGCGTGGCTCAAAAAGGCGTGAAATAAGGCGAGGAAAGGCGTGAAAAGGCACGCCTTTTGGTAAGGCGTGGCGCCATTTTTGGAACCAGTTTTTTTTTTTTATTATTTTTTATTTTATTTTTGAAATGTTTTGAACTAGTATTTGGAATTTGGGCGTAGTCTAAATGTTTAATATAGTACGAGTAATATGATCTAAAATTATAAATACATAAATCATAGACTATCAAACTAATACCCATTGTGATTCACAAAGCATACCAAACGCACTCTAAAGCTCATACTATTGTCCATTTTTGATAGTGGCCCACCAAGTTCCATTAAAAATGTTAAAGGAAAATTGATTGACATGAAAACCAAAGACTAGGGATCAATTTTGTAACTTTAAGAAACCTATACAATCATATATTAATGCACTCACAAACATTGACTTGTAAACACACTCGTTGAATACCTGAAACTAAGAAAATGTCATCAAAAAGGTACCATAAAAATCCTCTCATGGGCATGAAATCTATGTAAATTTTCATATAATAATATCTAGCCATCTTTGTCTTTGAACTTGTAGGATAGCTGTTGTTACGGGTGGAAACAAAGGTGTTGGGTTTGAAATATGCAGACAGCTAGCTGATCAAGTTGTCGTGGTGTTGACCGCAAGAGACGAGAGGCTTGGTGCCGATGCTGTAGCCAAGCTTCACGCTTCCGGTTTGCAGGATGTTGTTTTTCATCAGCTCGATGTCACTGATCCGGCTAGTATTGCATCCTTGGAAAATTTTATAGATGGCCAATTTGGGAAGCTCGATATATTGGTAACTACTATGAAGCTCCGTTTTTTTTTTTTTTTTTTTTTTTTTTGAATTACTTTTATGTTATATTATACTCCGTATCTTTTCTGGTGGTACGTACTGTATGATCCCTAAAGTAGATGTTGACTCAAAGGTAGGTTCCGTATGTATGCAATTTTCCCTGTAAAACCATAAGTGAAGGGCCGAAGTAATGAATATACGGATAGTGGGTCAGTTTAAGCAGCTATGATATGGTTTTATTATGTGTGGGTGAACAATGCTGGAATATCGAGTACTATCGTTGATGAAGAGTTGTTTTGGAGTTTAGACCTTTCTTTTCCAAGTGAGGTATGTGGTATCACTTGTTCTTCTAATTCGTTCTAACTTCTAATCTAAGGTAGAAATTAGTTATCGACTTCTATAACTTTATTTGTTCTAGTCTTGAAACACAATCATTTGACTGGTAAACCGCAACACAAATTAACTTAAGATCGATTGTTTGGAAATGAGTGGTTTTGCGTTCTAGAATAATAGATACACCAAGTATGATGTTTTATGTATACGGTTTTCTTCCTGGAATGGTAGATTCTTGCAAATTGTACTACTTTTTTTGTATTTATGTAAGAGCTTTGGGATACGGTGAACACTTTTATTTATAAAATCAGATTATAATAAATAAATAACAGAAATTAAATAACAGAAAATTAAATACAGACAGAATGGAGTAGAAGCAGAAGACAGACACTATATATAACGTATGAAATTACAAGAGTCTTCATTTTTCACTATGATATAGGCAATTGATGAAAAGGCTAAGAGGTCCAAAAAAGTAGTGACACAAACATTTGAAGGAGCCCAAAAGTGTATGGAAACCAATTACTATGGAGCTAAACATGTCACTCAAGCTTTGCTACCACTTGTGCTTAAATCTAGTTCTCCACGAATAGTCAACGTTTCGTCCAAGTTGGGGCAGCTAAAGGTAAGAGCATTAGATAACCATGATCATAAGGGTAGGTTCATACACTTTTAAGCATAAATAGAAACAAAATGAAGCATGCTAATTGAATCTGGTTTGGTAAGTTGTGCATGCTTATGTTTTCTTTCTTACAGAACGTTGAAGACGAAAATATAAAGAGGACCCTTAGTGACTTTGATGGGCTCACGGAGGAGCTCGTGGATGAAGTTGTGAATGAGTATCTAAAAGATGCTAAACATTTGGGCTTGTTGGAAAAGAAAGGGTGGTCTAGTAATCTTTCTGGCTATATCGTTTCTAAAGCGGCTCTCAATGCCTACACTAGGATCTTGGCGAATAAATATCCATCCATTTGTGCAAATGTGGTTACTCCTGGTCTTGTTGCAACAGACATGACATTTTTCAAAGGACCTTTGACAGCTGAAGAAGGTGCTAAAGAAGCCGTGAGACTAGCTTTGTTATCCGATGGGGGGCCGTCAGGTCGATTCTTTAAGTTGATGGAAGAATTATCATTTTAAAATTAAGAATCATTGGAATTTCTTATGTCTAAAGATCTTGGAATCCATGCATATGTTCGAAACTTCGATGACTTATTGTAGAAGCTAATCAATAAAAGAAAACATATAAAGTATCTTGTATTATTTGGTACTCCATCCGTTAAATATTCACTTACATATTACACAAAGTTTTAAGAATTCCCATTAATTAATTATAGTATCAATCAATCAAATATCATCCATTCTCACTAAAATCACTTTCAGTTTGTTGAAAAATGAATTGGACATTTATTTCGAAACATTACAAAATTAAAAGATAGAACATTTAATTTGGAACGGAGAGAATAAAAGTTAATAAATGTTATATTAAGACTTAGGAATACATTATTTTGGTGGATGAAATCTTAAAAAACATACTGATGATGTGATGATTAAACCTTTTCCAGGACAAAACTAGTATTAGTTAATTAAGACATTAATCAAATTTTTTTTTTTTTTTTTTTTTTTTTTTTCTTTTTTCTTTTTTTTTTTTTTTTTATAAATAAAAACCAAGTTACATCTGGATAATGGGTAAGCGAGCAACAAGCTGCGCCGCTATCCCTTTTTGAATCGCAAAGCCTATTCTACTAAAAACATACCCTTGGTTCCTCGGGCTTTGCGAGTCACTGTGGACCACCTTTTGCACCCGCTCCAAAAAGCGAACTGCCTCAGGGGCTAGGGATCCAAAGGTGTCGAAGGCAAACGGAATGAACACATGCTGATTCTCTAAACATGCTACCTCGTGCTTAGCAACCTTCCTAGCTTCCGCCTTCAAAACCGCCTGTCCCGGTACAAATCCACTATCTCTCAGCCCCGCTAGTGGGGACACCCCAGTGAGGTCAACACACGCATGCTTACCCCCCGCCCAGCCAAACACAAGGACATCCGCAGGACGCAGGGACGATCTTCCCTCTCGAGGATCAGTCAGAAAGTTAACAGGGGCTTCTTTCTTGGCTGAGATTCCGGCACGCCTAAGCACATCCCATAAAACATCTCTAACCCAGTCATGACGATACTTGAACCCCGGCAATTCCTTACAGTGGAGGGCATGCTCGCCAAATCTATCCAAACATGCTTTTTTACAAATGGGGCATGAGTCATCTGGCGGAAAAAGGGGAATCATGAGCCGGTATTTGAGGATGGCTCTGTATTCAACTGCTGACATCCGTTGCCCCAGACCTTCAATGGGTACAACAGTCAAAAAATCTTGGGCGTGAGCCCCTTTGAGACAAGCCAAAACTGCCTTTTGACGCGGGGTCATATCGAACCGCTCCTCCATATCCCGTGCGTGTTTACCATAAAGAGCACTCGCCAAAGTCTGTTGAGGTTTCTTGGGGGCGGTCTCCTTATCAGTAAAACCGCCTAAATCAAGGTCCGGAAGAGTTGTTCCAATATTACCAAGCGCGAGGGAGTAGTTAGGATCCACCCCCACCACACCAGCGCTTCGCAGGATGTGGTCCTGCAATTCCCACGACTGGGCCCTGGACGCCACAAAAGCATATGCGGAGACGTCCTCCGCCGAGATAAGCCCTAAGCCCCCGCAACGCATAGGGAAAGAAGCCAACCTCCACTGAAGGTCCCCAAAATGCGGTCCTCCACAGACAACAAGGTCTTCAATTGCCTCTCGCAGGCCTGCATCAAAGATGGATACAGCCTCTTTGACATGTTCAGGTTGACAAGTCCGGAGCCCAAACACTAATTTAGCAACCCCCATGCACGAGCGCAACAGGAGGAGCTCACTTTGGGGGTCCCTCAAGTCCGGCAGTCGTTTCATAAGATCAACCGCCCGAAGAGCTCTTCTTGATGCCAAAAACTGAATAAACCCTGCATCCCGACTAACCGCCCCCCCGAGGAGTTTGACCCCCCCTACGGGCCTGCTAATCTCGCTAGGAAATAAACCTGCCACATTCTTTGAACCATTGCATGACGGCCAAAAAATCTCCGTTTTCCGAATATTAAGCCTAAGCCCAAGAGACGCCCCCTCTGAACGAATAATGCCCAACGCCCTAGCAACTTCCTCTGCCTTACCAATGATAGTGCCATCGTCCAAGTACCAAGCATGAAAGGGCAAGGAGCAGGCTCCCTGCACACGAAGGATCAGCGGATGGAGTACCAACGCAAAAAGAAGGGGGCCGAGGGGGTCCCCTTGCTGCACCCCTGTGGTAGCCCAAATATGAGTATCCCCCACATATAATCTTGCGGGCTGCACATATAAAAACTGGACCCACGGGAAGATAGATGGGCATCTGCAACTAACTTCCCTGAGAAGTGTCGTACGGTCCACCTCGTTGAAAGCGTTAGAAAAATCAACGGTGAGCATAGCCAGGGACCCGTCAGAATGGAATGCGCTTAGAAACCTGTTAGCACTGTGCAGCACCGCTTCTGCCCCATTAGGGACCCCAACCCCAAACTGAAAATCCCCCAGATAGGTTGCCATCTCTTTACCCACTCTACACATAGCGACTTTCGACACCAATCTTCTCCAAATGGCCCCCACCGCAATGGGCCTAATCCCGTTGTCAGGCTTTAGCAGGGGGGTCAACGGTGCCGAAGCAACGAACTCCGCTAAGGCTTTAGGATAAAGCCCCCCAAGCCACAAGTTGACAACATCGGTGATGGCTTTTAGGAGCCCGGATGCAGTTGGAGACCCTTGGCCACAGAAAGCGTCTAAAATATGCTGAGCTCGCAGACCATCCCTCCCACAAGATGTCCCTTTCGGGAACGTTTTAATACACTCCAACACGCAATCAGCGTCCACCTGCAAGGCTGGCTCCAAAGGCAAGGCGGAGGGCGTGGTCGGGGGGTCCACAACAGGGTGTTTATCTATCAAGGCTTTCAAGGTGTCCCCCCCAGCAGGCGCAACCCCAGATGAGCACAGAACCTTGACGGCCGCTGTATAATGGCCATCCGCTACCTTCCGCAGGCACTGCTTAATATTGCCCCCACCATCTTCTTTAGCTTGGTCCCCAACCCTCCTAGAATTCCCCGCCACGGGGAGTTTAAGCAGGGGTAGAACCAACTCCTCTAAACCTGTCCCATCTTTCCAAACCGCCAATGCCCGCATAATAAAGCTACATTGAAGAGATTTCCTGTTACCTGACCTTCGTACCTGCCTAGAAGCCGGTTGGACCACACTTAACGTGCAGCGAGGCAACAACAAAAGTTTAACCCAAGCCTCAATGGACCCGGGAGCATCCATCACTTTGCGGAGACCCCCTGACAAAGCCTGGGCAAAAGCCATGCGACATACAGGCGGGATACTCTTGACCGTAGCAACAGGCAAGGCGAGGACGCGCTCAAGGAGAGCGACATCAACCACCATCGTCCCAGACGTATCACTGACATGCGTCATTTGCGGATTGCGAGGTTGAGGAATCCCCGCAATAAAATCAATCTCGCCTCCTGCACGTGAGGCGCATATAACCACTTCTTTCCCGTGCCGACAACGCCCCTTCAAGGCATGCAGGGTCATGCATTCCCCGCATAGCCAATTCTTAAGCACACGCAAGGTGTCGACAACGTCATTGTAAAGGTCCAAGTTTGAAGCAAGATGCTCCTTTAACTCATCCCTCCTTTCCTTCCCATTAAAATGATCCCGCTGGATATGCATGAGTAACCTAGAGTATCCCTTGTATCCCGGCGTACCATCCTTGCAGGAATGATAATTTTTAAAGGGACAACGCCATATTCCTGTGGCCGAGCTGGGACCAGGTTCCCCACCACTCTCCCTCATAAATCCCCCGTCTTTTTCAAAATTTAAAATTTAAAATTGATCATGAAATAGTGTAATTGATGGGTTGAATTGAAAAGGGTTTGAAGGAATTGGAAAAAAGATTAGTAATTTTAGGGTTTTGGAAAATGGAGATTGAATTGAAATTGGGGGAAAAAAAAAAATCTGTAGAACTTAGTTATAACTGAACACAAAAAAAAAAAATCGTCTTTATATGTACGTTATCGTGGATGACTCCTACACTAATGCCGTCCATGAAATTATTAAAAAATTACTGAAAATTATTTAACATTTCATTTCTTTTTTAGAATTTATATTATTCATTATCAATTTTTATTGTTTTATATTTAGGTTAGCACGTATTTAGCTAAAAGTCGAATAAAAATGTTACTCCCTCCGTCCCAAAATTATAGTCCCCTTTTGACTTTTTCGGTATTTATTTTTCAACTTTGACCTTAAATATTTTTGTTTATATTACATAATACTTGATGCAAAATATATGAATGGATTGAGTTTTAAATGTATTTTTCATTGGTATAATTTTCATAAAACTATTGTATAACACAAACAAAAATATTTAAAGTCAAAGTTGAGAAAGAAAGACCGAAAAAGTCAAAAGAGGACTATAATTTTGGGACGGAGGTAGTATAAAATAGTCAACGGTTACATGTTGTGGCACAAAGCCTCTATATAATTGATTAAATATTCGAGCAACTAACGAAGGTTTAATATGTTCAAAATCCATCCATATATAACAATGGATAATCACCAAAATAGACCGGGCAACCATGGTGAATTCGGTTCATGCCCCCAGGTCCAAAAATGTTTTCTTTAGACAGGGCAACTCGACCCATATAGTGACAAGTGCCCCCAGTTGCCCAAAAATTGGCGGCTGTTGCCCAAAAAACTGACAGACAATCAACACTTGTCACTTGCAGAAAGTGACACTTCATCAGTTGCCCAGTTGCCCTGTCTAAAAAAGACATTTTTTGATCTGGGGCAGGAACCGAATTCATCATGGTTGCCCAGTCTATTTTGGTGATTATTCCAAATAACAAAGAGTACCTTTTTTTTTTTTTTTTTTTTTTTTTTTTTTTTTTTTTTTTTTTTTTTTTCATACGTGCATTTAAGCGAGTGGATAATCTGTCACTCAGCTATGAGATATAATTTATTTAACATCCCCGGCGAGCGAACGATGTTCTGTCTTATTTCAGCTCAGGAAACGAAACTAACCCCTAAGTTGAAGGGCTAAAGAAGTGGTTACATAAAATTACTTCAATAATCTTCATCTCAAGTTGATAATAGGTTATTGGCAACGAACAAAAAATATAATAAATAAATGGTCAACTTTTGTTAGACCTTGTAATTGTAAAAGTCTTGTATGGTAAATAACGATAGTCAAAGGACCAATATTGTATGATAGAAACTTAATAACCGAATAGCGGTTGGTAGTTAAGTTAGTTATTTCTGTAGAAAGTTAGTTATTACCGAAAGGTTGTGTCTCTTGGAACACACCTATTCGAACAGTCATGATGGTTCAATTGGCAACCATTCATACTCTATAAATAGGAGTCATAATGTAACGTTTAGTAGTGTGTCCCTTTTGTACAATGTAACCCACTGTTATGTTGTTAATATAATGAATCATATTCTTGTCATTCTTGTTTTGCATCGATCCTGGAACATCAATTCTGGAACCTGTGAAATATCTAATTTGAAGACCTGTGATAAAATTTAACAACTTTTATATGAAACAGAGAGGCTCATGTTTAAATAAATAGTGCTGGGTTTCAATCCTTATATATAGTTTTCGATTTTTCGTATACAATGGAATCTATGACAATGATGATTGCAAGTATGTATGGAACTCTCGAACAGACAAGTTTAACCGAAGATTTAGTAGATATTAAGAATTTAACCGAAGAGAAGATTGACGAGATTGTCCAATGGTTTTCAAGGGATTTTAAGGCAGCTAAGTTGTGAGAGAATCGATGGCCTCTTACTGTCTCTGCTTACAAACTTTCGAAATCTGCTCTTAATGCTTATACACGACTAGTAGCAAAGAAGTTAAAATATTCTTATGAAATGTGTGATCCCTGGTTATATTGTAACTGATATGACATCTCATGCAGGATTTAATAAATACAACAGGGACAATAAACTAAAACTTTTTGTTATCACAGAATGTAAGAAAATCATATCAATGTTTTATTTTTAATACTTATGTGAATAGAATGTATATTTTCAGACTTTTTTTTTAGAACGGCTTATTAGTTGTTAGTGGTTCAGGTAGCAGTGACATCCAATTGGGCAGTATGTTGACCCTGAACTCCGCCTGTACTTTCTCCTATTCCGCCTGAAAGGCAATTATGTTTGGACTGCTATTCATAAAGGGTTATATGTCGAGAATCGATCGGCTACCTCAAACACAATCAAAATCCTGTTTCACTTTCGCAAAACAACCATTCTCTCGCAACTTAGCAGCTTTATAGTTCCTCAATAACCATTGAATGATGTCTTCGATCCTCTCTTCCGTTTAATTCTCAGTGTCATGCAACTCTTCTTTCAAATTCTCATCGTGAATCCACTTCAAAACAATTACAGATTTTCTTAGTTCTTCGTGGTACATTTTCACTGTTTTTTAAATTTTTAAATGCTACTTAGTTACGTGTAGGTCTCAATTAATAATCAGATGTAACGTTCACAATCTGTGGCGATTAGATATTTTGAGAAGAGGAACAAGTACCTCTGTAACTCTTTCGGTTCCATGATAATTTGTTTTAAAGCATTTGTCTTCAAATTCATAACTTATACTATATGAAACTTTTTTGATCAGCAAATTTATTGACAAAACAAGTCTAGCTAGGAGCTAGACAAAAACCCAACAAAGTGCCTCAAAGCTGGAAAAAACAAAACAACAATAACAAATCGCCTAAGGCACACGTTTTGGATTATATATGAAATTGATGTCGTAAGTACAAGCTTCGATAGATCATATGACCTGATGTTGAGTAAACTGGTTGATGATCATTCCAATTTGCTCATTTCAATACTTCCGTGTGACATACAATTTAATAATTGGTATACTTCAGTACGTGAAGGGTAAAAAAATGACTAGCGACAAAAAAAAGATTGACTATTTTTAGTAAATCAAAAGAACAAAGTAATTGTCTATTTTAACAGTGGGAAAACTAGCGTGAGAACAAAGGACTGTTGTGTTACACACCCCAAAATGATCAATTGAAAATTTGAAACCAATTTTCCTGGCCTCCTTCCCTACGCCACCTTCCCTCTCTCACTAATATAAAAGAGTCATGCAAATCATTACAAATACACACACTTACCATAATGAATCCCAATCCCCCCGATGTGAACGAGAAGAAAAAACCCTTTGCATGCTTGCTATGTGATAAAACTTTCCGAAAAATCAAGGATAGTGTTGGTCACAATAAGGAGAAGCATCCATTGTTAACCAAATTTTGCAAAATATGCAATTCACCCTTCAAAAGAAACAAAGATCTCCTTGAGCACCATCATTAAATTGTCATTCCTTCATTTTCAAGTTTTAGTTTTTACTTAACTAGGTGTCGATTACTTCTTAATCTCCTTCTTGCAAAAAAAGTTCTTCTTAATCTCACTTTCCAACAATCTATTACATAGCTGTTAAAAAGCTATAATCTTTAACCTAAGCATGTTCTTAAAAGTATTAGTAAAGATGAAACTAGTTATTCAATTTCAACTGTTATTTGTTGCTACTAGTGATGTTGTTCCACCAAAACAAGGTCTGTCAACTTCCTTTAATTTGTAGTTTATTCTACATCTTTAAATTTTAAAATATTGAAAATATAAGTTATGATGCATGATCAAATTACATTATTATTATTATTATTATTATTATTATTATTATTATTATTATTATTATTATTATTATTATTATTATTATTATTATTATTATTTTTATTTTTATTTTTATTTATTTTTATTTTTTTTTTGCAGTTTGTGCTCCTAGAGTGGTTGGTGTTTCTTGTATAAATGATCATGTTAGCAAAATGTAAGCAGTTTTTTTTTTTTTTTTTTTTTTTTTTTCCGAGTTCATCATATTTATTCAATAGGAATGATAAGTAATGATTCGTGTGTTAAATCTGTTTGTGTAGCAACATTATTAGCTGTTCCATAAAGGGATTCATTGCTCAAGAAGTGTCTCAGCTCCCATTCTTACTCAAACTGTATGTTATTTTCATTATGTTTCTTTACCTTAAATAAAAACGATAAAATTAAACTATCAAGATTTTCATCAATGAATGATCATACTTGCAGGATGTTACATGACAACAATCTCATTTGTCAAATTCTGAAAGAACTTAGGTTGTTAAAGCACTTAAAAATCTTGGATTCAGGGAAGAAAAAGTTATCAAAACCGATCCCACATGAAATTGGCGGTCTTGTTGGTGTTCTTAAATTGTGAGTCTATTTTCACTCTTCGCACTAGGATTTTGTCATTTCAAGATATAAAACAAAAAAACATGTTTGCATGTGTAGTACTCCTGAAGCTATTTGTATGTGTTTGAAACTTTAAACGTTGTGAAATATCTCCAAGAGGTCAATGGCGAAAGAACTATATACTCACTGATTATTTCAAATTTACAGTAAAATCTTTGACAAAAATGTTTTGGGTCAACTTTTTTCAACTGTATTATGTGCTTGGGTCTCATTTCACTTTGTTCTCCCTTTACAGGCCTAGCTTTCAAGGGAACCGCATAAAGTTAAAATATATTACTCCACTTACTCCTCCTGAAGAATGTGGTATATTTATCAGCAAAAAGACTTATATTTAAAACGTATTACAAATAGACGACACCCGAAATTAACAGAGTCTGACTTTTATGGAACATATATAGGTGCTTCTCTACCAACCGCTGATAAACCCCTTAAGCCAACAACGGTTCGGATATGATACTTCATCCTCCTGAAGATAGACGGAAGCCAAAACGTTTAAACATAAGGCAAACACAGAATGATTATCTAATAGTGTAAATATTAGTACTTGAGTATTTGAATAAAACTTCCTGCTTTGGTAATCTTTTGAAGTGGTTGTAAATATTGGCATTGTAAAAAGTTATTATATATAGAAGGAGTTCATATTAGAAAATATTGTTTCTGAGTAATTTGGGATCTAGCTTGAAAAGGATGGCATGATTCAATCGTCGACCATATTTGTTATCAAGGTTGAAATAACTGTGTGCCTAATGAATCCTTCTGTAAATTATAACCTTGTACTTCATATAACGCAAAAAGCATCTCCCGCAATGTTAGAGACCATGATGTTAAACCACAAATAAGACATAGTTTCAATATAATCCCATTTTGATAACTTGTAAGGCACCCTATTAAACGAATAGATTACAAGCAATAAACTTTTCATTATGATAAATGATACTAAGTATAACTATAGGATAACTTCATCATGCCAAAAAAAAGCACCTTTCCTTTACACAATATCTCTTTACCATTATTTGGTATAAAATTACTACTATATATTATTGATCATCTTCAATATGCTCCATTAACATAGTCTGAAAGATCCTCATAACAAACATAACCAATTACATTATATTTTAAATAAAATTACTACTATATATTATTCAAGCCATATTGGAGGTGTTACACGGTTACGTGATTCTCCCGTAAAGTGAGGTTCAATCGTTCCATCACACAAATGATAAATCAGTTTGTACTTTTGATGACTGCTCAAGGAAAACTTCTGAAACAAGACAGAATCTTGAAATGGAAACCAAAAGAAAGCTTGGAATGTGTTTTATATGGAAGTTGTAGTTACTCTCATGATTATTTATTTTTCCAATGTAAATACTCTTCTAAAATATGGGGGATTAAATGAAAATCATCTCTGAACTGGATGGATACTGTTAATGATTTTGCTCAACTTAAGTGTAATACTAGCATTTGGAGCATCCTCAAAAGATTGGTATTTGGGGCTGCTGTTTATCAAATCGAGAAGGAAAGAAATGCTAGAGTGTTTGGGAAGGCCAAAAGAAGAGAAGAAGTATTGATCACAGAAATTGTGGAGATTTTCAAGCTGAAGTTGCTGAACCTGCTAGTGAAGGATTCTTCAGCTGTGATGAATGTGGAGCTGCTATGGAACATGAAGTTGCAGAGAGTGCATAAATCTGCAGAGCAAAGGCTGAAGGTCTTTTGAATTGTTTGAGGAATTCTATGTTTGTATTGATGTTTAGAATACTATTATTTTCTAGCATAGTTTGTATTATTTCCTTCATAGATAGGTTTGTAAGAACTGCATTGGATTGTCTCTGTAGTTTCGCTCAGATTTTGTAAAAACTCCATTATCTCTACTAAAACTTTCAAAAAAAAAAAAAAAAAAAAAAAAAAAAAACTGGTTTTTGGAACTTATCTTTCTAAAATAATCCACAATCTTTGACCAAAGCTTATTTTTCAACAAAATAATCTTAATTCTCCATAATCTTTCACGCCGAACATGCCATAAATAGAAATCAAAACTTGTTTTTAATGGATCGCACACAAAAAACAGCGATTTTAAAATCCTAAGTTCTCAGAGATTTAAGGTATGACATCTACATCTTTTTACCTTTTAATGTTGGGTGAATTTCATATACCCAACATTAAAAGGTAAAAAGATTTGGTGAATTTAAGAGATTTAAGGTACGACATCTACATCTTTTGACCAAAGCTTATTTCACAAAAGGAATAAAATCATTTAGATTCACAAACTATATTGCTGATAAAACTGAGTTTCAAGATTTGGTGGCTGAAAAGTGGAATATGGAGATTCAAGGTCATGCAATGTACAGGCTGGTTAAGAAGTTAAAGGTTCTGAAACCTCATTTGAATAAACTCAACTGGAAAAATGGTAATCTATTTGATAAAGTGGTTGAGTTAAAGAGAAAGCTTCATGATGTACAGGGGAAAATTGATTTGGATCCAGTTAATAGAAACTTGAGAAAGGAGGAGAGTGATATATTAATTGAATACAAAGTTGCTTTATCAGATGAAGAAAAGTTATTGAGGCAAAAAGCTAAAGTTACATGGCTCGTGATAAAAATTCAGCTTATTTTCACAAAGTTATCAAAGCCAGAACCAATAAGAGCAGAATTCTAACTATATGTGGAGAAGATGGTACAAGATATGAACACAAGGATGTAGCATAGCAATTTGTTAAACATTTTAAAGGTTTCTTAGGAATTAATCCAGATGTTGGTAAACTGGGTGAGAATGATGATAGTCTTTTTATGAATAAAGTGTCAGAAGAGGAAGCTGAGTATATGATCAGAGGTGTTACAGATGATGAAATTAAGATGGCTTTGTTTGACATAGATGATGATAAAGCCCCTGGGCCAGATGGCTTTACATCTAAATTCTTCAAAAAAGCATAGGCAATAGTTAAGAAAGATTTTTGTGATGCTATTAAGGACTTCTTTTTGAAAGGTAAGCTGCTTGGAGAAATTAATGTTACACTTATAGCCCTTGTTCCTAAGTCTCAAACCCCTCAAAGAGTATCTGAGTTCAGACCAATTGCTTGCTGCAATGTCATTTACAAATGCATCAGCAAAATACTTATTAATAGAATTAAGAAAGCATTAAGTCAAGTGGTTGAGGAGAATCAAAGTGCTTTTATTCCTGGGAGGGCCATTACTGATAACATTTTGCTAACCCAAGAGTTGCTTAAAGGCTACAATTGTATCAATGGTCCAAAAAGATTGTCATTCAAAATTGATATCCAAAAGGCCTATGATACTGTCAATTGGAAGTTTATTGAAGAAATTATGGTCAAGTTTGGATTCCCTAGAAAAATGGTTGATTGGATCATGGTATGCATCACAAATCCTAAATTCTCTATATGTGTCAATGGTGAAAGACATGGTTATTTCAAAGGTGGAAGAGGATTGAGACAAGGAGACCCTATATCTCCTTACATCTTTACATTGGTCATGGAAATGTTGAATCTGATTGTCAAGGATGAGATCAGGAAAGATAACAGGTTCAAATATCATTTTGGTAGCAAGCAGTTAAAGATCACTCATTTGTGCTTTGCAGATGATTTGATTATGCTTAGTCATGGGGGTGAAGAATCTGTTAAAATCTTGAAGAAAGCTCTAAACAAATTCAGTGATGTTTCTGGTCTTTATCCTAATATGAGTAAGTGTACTATGTTTTGTGGTAGTCTGGATGAGGAAACTAAGAATGCTATTAAAGTGATCATGCCATTTAAGGAAGGGAAGCTTCCAGTTAGATACTTGGGTGTTCCTTTGATTACCAAGAAAATTGGGGTTAATAATTGCATGCAACTGGTTGATAATGTGCAAAGGAAGCTAAATGACTGGAAAAATAAAAGTTTATCTTATGCTGGAAGAGCTCAACTTATCTCCTCTGTGCTTGCTTCTATGCAAATATATTGGGGATCTGTGTTCTTGTTACCTAAGGCTGTGGTTGATGACATTGAAAGATTATTCAAAAAGTTCTTGTGGAATAATGGTGAAAGCTGTCAAGGTAAGGCTAGAGTTGCTTGGAAGGATGTATGCAAGCCTAAAGATCAAGGTGGTTTAGGGTTCAAACCTCTGGAAAAATGGAATAGAACATTGCTTGTTAAACATCTATGGAATGTGGCATCTAGAAAAGAATCTTTATGGGTTAAATGGATTAATGTGGTCAAACTGAAAACAAGGAGTGTTTGGGATGTGGCAGCAGATAAAAAGGATAGTTGGTTTTGGAAATGTCTTTTGAATCTTAGAGATTGGATGAGTAAAAACATCAGGTATCAAATTGGGGATGGAAAAACAATCAATGTCTGGCATGATACTTGGAACAGTGACTTGAAATTATCTAGTTTCATCAGTAAAAAAGAAATCTTTTATGCTGGATTTCAAGATACCACTAATCTTGCTGATGTAATTGATGAATATGGATGGAAATGGCCTAATCAATGGGTTGTTAAATATCCAGTTCTACAAAACTTAGAAGTCCCTGCTCTGAATACTAATCCAGACAAAGCTATATGGGTGGATAAGAATGGTAATGCAAAGAAGTATGCTACTAGCATTGTTTGGAAAGATGTCAGAGATGATGGTAATGGTGTTAATTGGAAGAATCTGGTCTGGTACTCCCATAGCATTCCCAAACATGCTATTATACTTTGGCTTGCAGTTAAACAGAAGCTATGCACTCAAGGTAAATAGCAAAAATGGTATCCAAATAGACAGTTTGAGTGCAGTCTATGCAAAAATGAAATGGATACTCATGACCATTTGTTCTTCAAGTGTGATTATGCTAAAATGATTTGGGAGAAAATATGCAAGATGGCTGAGATTCAAGATACAGGGGATTCATGGGAAGAAACACTCAATAAGATGAGTTCATATAACAACAATAGAAGTGTTTGGGTGATAATCAAAAAGATTTGTCTACCTGCAACTGTTTACTTCATTTGGCATGAAAGGAATGGATGACTATTCAGTAATGTGAATAGAAGTGCTGAAGCTCCGTTCAGCATAATCTGTGATGAAATCAGAGCAAAGCTTGTTTCTATTAAGGTCAGAATCAATTCTAGTGTTCTCAAGGCTGAAGATGTGTGGAATATCAAATTTGATAAACAAAGTTAAAATCAGAAGACAATGTGATTGGTTACATAAGTATGCAGTGTGGTATGCAGAGTGGTATAAAGCGGTGTTTGAATATGTGGTTAAGAGAAGAAGAAATTCTAAACATGCTATCAATTTGTCATATCAGACCATTACAATTGAGAAGTACCTTGTACCTTGGAGTCCTAACTGGGTGACTGTACCTACATTGCCTCTTAGCTTTTACTGCTTTGGCCTTGGGAGGAAACCAGGAAACTATTTGGTTCATGTAGGAGGGAACCTTAGTATGGATGTACCATAAAGTAGGGCTTCTTTTTTGTGAAGGGTAAATGGTCTTGGAGGGAAATGTAAGCAGTATGGAATTGAGAGTGGTGAAAGATGATACTTCATGGTCCATACTTTACATTCCTACAGGAGGTTTGGTTGGTCCTCACCCAAGGAGTGTGTTCCCAATTATGTGAAGCCATTTTCGAGATGGAAATGTAGCATAATTGGCAGAGCCCTTGCTGTGGAGGGGTTATGGGTTCCTAGTGAAGCCATTAACCTTATTTACTATGGTTAATGTGGATGCGGGTTGAGTGATCATATCAAAAAGGTAAGATAGAAATGTAGCTAGATGGTATATGGTGCAATTAAAAGGTGAATTGAAGTTTGAGAATTAATCAGTGAAGTTTTCCTAAAGCTTGTTCATTGATCAGAGATATTGATTAGTGTTACAAGATATCTGATAGAGTCATATTAGATATCTAAGGAATGTATTTTGCTTGTACTGTTGTTTAGCCTGTATATGACTTTGGGGTCTGTCCAAAGTCTTTCTAATCTTTGTTTGTACATATGTTTTTTGGAAGTTAATATAATCTTACCTTTGCAAAAAAAAAAAAAAAAAAAAAAAAAAAAAAAAAAAAAAAAAAAAAATATACCACTAGTACACAAATTGTTTTTAAAAACGGTTAAAATGCATTTTTTAAAGCGGTATTGAACCGTTATATTATAGAGTGTAATAAATAATAGAGATGATTATTTAAAACGGTTTTTAACCGTTGTAAAAGACAAACATTATCTCACCATACTAACATATATTATATTTCTTTTTTACAACATGAAAACTCAACCGTTCTTTTAAACCATTTCTTTTTTGCTACTTAAAAAAGAACCAAGCCAAATAACCGTTCTTTAAAATCAATACAAGAATATTTATTTTTTTCCTTTTCCTATACGAATCTAATTTTTTTTCCTGTACAATCTAAATATTTTCATGTAGAAAACTAAACTAAAACTAAAGATCATAAAATAAACTAGAATATCAAAAACAAATCAAATCAAATGGATAAAACCATTACTTAACAATTACTGTAATAAATTAATATGACAATCTCGTACACAAAAATATCATCAAATTCATGATAACAAACTTTCATATCCAAAGTTGTTCATAACCTAACCATTACACATATACAATTCGACAATGAAAACCTCAATTTTGTGAGAAATGAATAGAGTAAAATTGTTACACATAATTCTCAACCCATTCATCAATATGTCATATTCATCAATATGTCGCATAGTTGGTTTCATGTCATTCCAAACCTATAAACGAATCAAAACAAAGAGTCAATGAGTCATTTTACAAGAAAAGAAGATTTATTGTAGAACAAAGTAAATAAATATTCAATGAGTCATTTTACAAGAAAAGAAGATTTATTGTAGAACAAAGTAAATAAATATTTACAAGTACTCGCATTATTGGGAAAGTTTGATTGTGGTTTTTTAGAAAAGTTCAAACATAGCTATGGTCCTGTAATAACAACATTCTCACGTAGATTCTTGTTGGTGACACAAATTCAAATTAATCATAGATGACATATATGAACAACTAAGTCAATTTGAGCACAAAAATATATTAAGATGTATGATAGATGATTTACCTTAACCATAATCCAATTCCAATCAACTGAATCATTACATGCCCTAAAAATCAATATTGTTAAATTAGATTACCTTATTTACCCAATTGAAAATTTAATATCAATGCTCCAAATTCATCGAACTCAATATAAAACAAGTCATAGATACATTTTCTTACCCAATGATGGACCTCGCTTATCCCTTCTAGATTGTAATTACTAGTTTACACCTACAAAATAAGTAAGGCACAAATTGTTCAAAGACACACCATAAGGGACGAAAATTCATACGAAAAACACAACATAAGCATAGAAAATCAATATAACCATATGACAAAGAATAACTTTGTTGCTTCATAATTAAAAAAAAAAAAATGAAATGAGATTACGTAGAACACATAGACAAAAAAGTGTAAAGTAGTAACCTCACAAGATCGAGTAAAAAGCTTCAAACTCTAAATCATTTTTTCTCCCCTGAAAATGCAAAGTTTCCCAGAAATGTGGATAATTTTTTATTTCAATATGATTTAGAAGGTTTTAAAGGTTTTAGGTGTGTGGTGGTAAAAAAAAAATAGAAGATTTGTTGGGTCAATTGTTGATTTTGAAAAGGTTTTGATGAGGTGGAAGATAGAAGAGAAAATACGGGTAGAAACAAGATCTAGGTTTTTGGTGAAGTGTAATTTGTAAAGTGTGAAGTGGGTGTATTATTGTGTCAAAAAGTTTTATATTTTTTACAACAATTGGAACCTAAACCGCATTAAATGGAAATTTAGCCGCTCAATTTTGTTAAAGTAATTGTGTATCCCGCCCAAAATTTTCACAACTTTCGTTTGATAATTTTGTTTCCCGCCATAGTTTTGGTATTTCACATTTAAACCCATTTTCTTTTTTACATCCAATTCTTTTAGAACGGTTATATACACCTACCGCTGTAAATAATAAAATTAAATTATAAAATATTAAATTCTTTTAGAACCGTTATTTACAACCGCTGTAAATAATACAATTAAATTATAAAATGTCAAATTCTTTTAGAACGGTTATTTACAACCGCTGCAAAAATTATAAAATATCCAATTTCTTTTAGAACGATTATATAGGACCGCTTCAAATAACAATATTAAATTAAATAAACAAAACAACCGTTCTAAAAGACATATTTTATACTACGTTTCTTTTATTAACCGTAATATATAATTTTTTCAAATTATTTAATACGGTGAAATTGAAAACCGTTTTAAAATGTCCGTTGTAAAATACCCCTTTTCTACTAGTGTACCCAATCAAACTTTTAAATATCATATATACCCATAAAAATATTTCAAATTTCATGTTTCCCCCAACTTTAAATATTTAAAAAGAAAACTAATCATATTGTGACAAATATACCCTTCATGTTTTCTGCCAAATTGAACCAATTTATAACGAGTTCTTTCATTATCAAAATACATGTGACATGCAGTGGCAATTTTTACAGTATAATGGTAACATTAAATTAATTACTAGTACTTAATTAGACGAAACCGAATTACTTGCAAAACATAGAATGATATATGAGAATAAACAACAAAAAAAACCTACGGATGCCAATCACAAAACACTTACTTTTCAGTTTTCAACATAGAGCAATTAATTCACAAGAGGATATAGTTCACGATGGTTAAATAAGGTTATTTGATACAATTGGCTCCGCGTAATCTCTACGTGAATCTGATCATGGTTTGGCGCTCAAAAAAGGATATAATGGTCATAAAATAAGTAATAGATAAGAATAGGTATTTATGAAATTTAAAGAATAAATTGGGTATATTTGAAATTAGGGAGATTTTTAGGGTGATATATGAAAATTTTCCTTTAATGTTTATATAAAAACATTTGTACCTCTATGAGTTTAGTCCTATGCACGTTATTTTGCTTTTAATATATGATATTTGCTATTAAATCGAATATAAATATATGAAATTATTGCATGCATGCATGGTATTAAATTTTTATGTTTTCATGTATATCCCTCTATGAATTTAATCCTATACACATTAGCTTGCTTTTACTTTTATAATACTAGCTCCTATGTTTTTATCAGTATCTTTAATCATATTGCCCATTTTACCAAATAGTGCCCCTTACCTCCGGTTATGGTGTGACAGTTTACGTTCTATCTTCTTATACCCCTGATATGGTAGACTTAGCTATTGTTGCTGTTGTTGATGGTGGTGGTGGTGGTGTTGTTATGTAAAAACATTTACTTACTAGCACTGTTGTTATATGTGTTAATTCAATGATATTTGATATCTTTTGCAGGTATTGTGTCATTTAAAAATAGTTATAACTTATGATGGAATGGTCAGAGATGTTGCCTGAAGTACTTGATATAATAGCACAAAAATATATCACTTACTACGAAGATTATCCGAGTTTTGCAGGCGTGTGTAAGTCTTGGCGTTTAGCGGCCGCAAGAACATACCACAACTCGAATGGACCGCCTTCGCGGTTGCCATCTTTAATGCTTGCAGAAATTAGCGATGATCATGAGTCTCGTGAATTTTTCCTCCTCTCAAACAAGTGCATCCGCAAGATACGACTACCTGAAGCATATGGGAAGATATTCATGTCTTCATGTGGGTGGCTCTTAACCGTTGGAAAAGATTTTGCTTCACAACTCATCAATCCATTGTCTCGTGAAATCATCAATCTTCCAAAGGCAAACACCTTTCCAGAGTTCATTCATCCTTCAAATTGGGATATCGCCATCCAAAAGGTAGTCCTCTTGTTGGAATCAAAATTGGTGCTTGTAATATCGGGTACTTACAACAAGCTAGGATTTTGCCATATTGGAGATACCAAGTGGACATCTATTGAACAGAACAAGGGCATTCGCGATATTACTTTCTACAACGGACATATTTATTGTTTTGACTGTTACTGTACTATCCAAGCATGCAATGTTAATGGGAAAGATCCGACAGTCTTAGTTCGTGTAGCAAGAATCCCTAAACGTGTTTATAATCAACATGTGTTTTCAGCTTATATAGTTGGACTAAATGATGGCGAGAGGAAGCAGTTGCTAGTAATTATCAAAGAGGGAGTGTTTAATGATGGGAAATGTCCTGAGACTTACAAGACAAAGAGTTTTCAAGTTTTGGCTTATGATTTGAAAAGACGGAAGTGGTCAAAAGTGAAGGATTTTGGTAGGAAAACTTTGTTTGTGGGATTTAGTTCGTCCTTTTGGATGGAGGACGCTACGGGGGTGATAAAGGGTAACTGCATATACTACACGGATGATGAAGAAGGAGAATATGAATATAGCGAAAAAGGAGGAGGGAGAGATATGGGGATTTACAATTTGTTAGACGGAACTATCGAGCCTCACTTTACAGGAGAATCACGTAGCCGTTTTACACCACCGATATGGCTTCAATCCATGTGAATTTTTTTATTTAAATGTAATTGTTATGTTTGTTATAAAGCTCCTTCAAACGGTGTGGATGATCACAAATTAATTAGATTTTCAAGATTAATGTTCAAATTTCATGTTTATTAATAGCGGCTATTTAAATGTAATTGTTATGTTTGTTATAAAGCTCCTTCAAACGGTGTGGATGATCACAAATTAATTAGATTTTCAAGATTAATGTTCAAATTTCATGTTTATTAATAGCGGCTATTGGATAGTGTGGTTCGATGGAGTCCCCCCCCCCCCCCCCCCCCCCCCCCCCCTATGTTTGAGCTAGCTGGAGTTGCCCAAAGTGTATATATTTTCTAGACTAAAAAAACACATCTTCCCAAAAAAGATTAGGAGACTTGGGCAACTAATCGCTCATTTAAAAGCTTGACAAGTGTCTCATGTTTGTATTTTGGGCGACTTTTTGTGTAAAGTACTTTTTCAGTATTTATTTGGGCGACCTATGCATATTAAAGAAGGCAAACGGGAAGGAGGCGCATTCGAGTTAGGGTGTGTGTTTAAGGCCACTGAACACCAAGACTTACACATCTTGGCGAATGAGGGATAATCTTCGTAGAAATTGACATGTTTTTGTGCTACTATATTAAGTAATTTTGGCAACATCTCCATCACGCAATACCTAAAAAGTTTCTAAAAGAAGTAGTAGCAATCCTACCTTAGTTCTCCTGTCGAAAATCAATTCTGTAATAGTTGGTTTTTGTGTGATTTTGATTGTTATTTATAGAAAATATTTCATTTTATCTAAAGTTAATGGTCTCTCCTAATACAAATTAAATAAAATATATTTGGGTTATTCGGGAAAAAAGAATCTCTCTAATTGTACATCTTTGCGCATCCACTTTTCACATAAGATTTTAACCTCACATTCCGAAACATTTAATATCAATGCATATGAGTCTTTACAAAAGTAGAAGTGTTAGCATATCTAATATTTTGTCTCCAAACTTAAACTAGCTACTAACAAAACCACTTCCTGGGAGCATGATTATGTCTCGGATCAACAAGAGTTAAACTGTACACATAATCCATTAATCGAAAAGCATAAGACAAAAAGTGTAGATTCTCAAAGTTTAACCACCACATTCTCATACCTAAAAAAGTTGCTTGCGATAAGATTCTAGGCACGCCTGCTTGCTTTTAAGATCGTTCACAGATGCACTTTCATTATCATGGAGCCACTCGGACGTTTGGGCAATAGCATTCTCAATTTTCTTCAAACTCCGAGTGCGCACCCTCTTCTTGATATTGCTGTCATCTATCATACACTCTGTTTCATACAAGCGATCCTCTAATGCATTGTATGCATCCACTATGTTTTTGAATTCTTGGTCTTCAAGTTTGAACCTCTCAGCATCTTTTATCATCTTCTGAATTTCGTCCTTGGACAGTCTCCCATTTTCGCTTGTAATGGTGAGTTTCTCTGTTTTACCCGTTGATAATATCTTTGACGTGATTGTGAGAATACCATCGGAATCTATTTCAAAACAATCCTCAAATTCTATTTTTCCTCTGGGAGCAGGTGGTATTCCCGAAAATAAGAACTTCCCCAACAAATGGTTATCTTGGGATTTCACCCTTTCACCTTGGTACACCTCGATATATGTTTGTGACTGGTTGTCTTTAGTTGTTAAATAAATTATGGATTTTTTCGTAGGTATTGGAGTGTTTCTTGGGATCACAACATCAAATACATCTCTTCGTAGTGCTACACCAAGTGATAAAGGAGTGACATCCGATAGTACCAAATCTTGGACACTCTTATCACTGCTACCACGTAACTTTCAGCCATAATGGCAGCACCATATGCAACAGCTTCATCAGGGTTCTCACTAATGCATAAATCTTTGCCATCAAAAAGCTCCCGCAACAACTCTTGAATCTTTGGTACCCTCGTTCAACAACAATTATTTCTTTTACAGAAGATTTCTCCATGTTTGCATCACTTAAACATTGCTTCACAGTCTTGATGCACTTATTAAATGAAGCCATGTTCAGTTTAGCAAATTTAGCTCGGTTAAATTTCATAGAAAAATCAATCCCCTCATGCAAGCCATCCAATTCGATTGAAGTCTCAGTTTCAAATGAGAGTTCCCTTTTTGCTTTCTCACAAGCAAATCTCAACCTCCCTAATGCTCTTTGGTTCCCAGTCAAGTCCTTGTTAAATTTCCTCTTGAATTCTTGAACACAATGACTCACCATACGATTATTGAAATCCTCACCCCCCAAGTGAGTGTCGCCACCAACAGCTTGCACCTCAAAGATACCCCCTTCCACAATTGTCATTAGAGAGACACCAAATGTACCACCACCCAAATCAAATATGAGCACATTTATTTTACCAGAAATTTCTTGTAACACCCCCAAAATTTGATACAGCGAAAGACTCAACAAGCTTTCGGGGTGCTACGGGGATTGGTATCCATTCAAAGTCATGAAAGAACGAGATAAAATAAACATAAGAAAAACACAACCAAAACGGGTTTTTAAAGTTTACATTTATCCCAACATTCATTCAGAGTCAGGCCCAAAAGAAATAAACGTAGGTCCACAATAGTTTATCAGAGTTTTAGAAAAGTAGATCCATAACCGGTGCCATTGCCAAGCCTCCAATCCAAGCATCCATAGAGCATCACTTAATTTCCTGAGAAAACGTGCTAAAAGTCAGCTTTCGCTGGTGAGATCATAGGTTTAAGTTCATCTAACAATATAGTGGACATATACGCAAAACGCTTGCTAGCTAGACTAAGGATTCGTTAAAAGCCTGCGGATACCCTCCGCTCCAACATAACACACGGATACCCTTCCGTTCTAACATAGATATTCGGGTAGCCCCCGCAATACCAATAATGACTCGGATAACCTCCGGAGTATTAATAACCTATAGGTGCACACTATAGTATCTAAATAAGTCAACCTTGAATAGTACACACGAAACTATGTGACTAAAGCTGACAATCCACCAATAACCAAATAAGCCAACCTTGAATAGTACACACAAAACTATGTGACTAAAGCTGACAATCCACCAATAACCAAATAAGCCAACCTTGAATAGTACACACAAAACTATGTGACTAAAGCTGACAATTCACCAATAACCAAATAAGCCAACCTTGAATAGTACACACAAAACTATGTGACTAAAGCTGACAATCCACCAATAACCAAATAAGCCAACCTTGAATAGTACACACAAAACTATGTGACTAAAGCTGACAATATATCCTAGTCCATACGCATAGCAAGTTTAGAAAGAATATAAAAGCGATAGTAGTCCACGTAAAATGATTTGCACGTTTCTCACCCCAATCATTGAAAACATAGTTCAAGAGTAAAAAGTGGGGCTATGACTCACCTCAAGTCCAGAAATCAGCAATAAGAAATCGATAGAGGTAAGACGTATAATAACTCAAAAGACGGCAACTACGGACTCGGCACGACCTAACAATATCAACTCGTTCAGAAATCATTTCCTCAATTTCAAGATATTCCCAAACCCGGACGAGAATCCGTTTATTTCCGAAAATCCATTTCGTATTAGTTTGGTGTATTTGCGTTTGGTATCCATACGGGTGGTGGGTCGACACAACTCAAACCAAGAAGTCACAACAAAAAGGATAATAAAAAAAATAATCTATAGGTCCAATATTAGTCCAATATATTATTTAAATAAATCATCGAAGTTTATCAAATCCGTCGATTTGGTACTCCCCCATATTTATTTACTTAATATACCATTATAAGATTATACCCGAATCCTAGGTCACACATTGCACATAAAGTAATATATGGTATATATCAAAGTTTAATAAATTCACTAATTATACCATTAAGCTTACCAAATTCGTCAATTTGGCAATCTCACGAGATACTTAGCAACTTATTATTCTCGTACACATACCACAACCTATGGGCGTCGTAGGATACGATGCCCATTAATATACTCAATTTAAACAACTAAATAGCTCTTATTTAACCCGTCGATTAAATAAGTTACGTAGTTATCGAAAATGAATGTATTAATCGTCATATATCCGTGACAACACAAACGTCACAAATAATAAACCACTTGGACTCAAGTGACCACGCCCCGTATAACTCGATAGTTTCCTTTATTTATTTAAAGAAATTATTTTATTTAATATTATTTAACGTCAAGATTTCATCGTTATTTATAGTCGTTTAATTACAATAACGCTCCCGACATTTATTACACCACTTTCATAGTATAATATTTATCGTTACGTTATTGTTATAATATTACTCGTGATCGTTTTATTATTAATATACGCATTTATATATTTATATATACGTTATTCACGTCTATATATTTATATAAACGTTTATATTACCAATAATATTATTACGAGTTTTATTATTTGCGTTTGCTTATAAATATTTATCGAGTCATACGAAATGGTCACATGTCCGAGTCATCACTCTCGGCTCATTGTCCAAGTCCAAAATAGAAATAATAAACAACACAACCAAGTAATCCATCTCCGTCCACAATTCCCAAACACGTGCTACAACAATAGGGTCCGACTACGGCACCCGACTAACCTATCTCCGTCATTCTAGTTTGACCGTCTCACAATCGGTCCCCAATACCACTTTTCGTCAACACAACTCCAATATCAATATAAATCATAATACCCTTCCATTTCAGCTCCAAAGTAACGACCATGATTTCAAAAGTATCAATACTCATATACCACAACAACAATAGAATAACAACAACAATAGAATAACAACAACAACCAGGTTAACTACAGCAACAATATACAAAACAGCAACCATAGCAGTTAATGCTAATAATGAACAAGAAAACATCAAGTATAAAGATGTGTTCCGGGTCGATTTTACCAAGTCAACCCGTGCCGAGAGACTCCACTTGAGTCTCGGCTCAAAAATAAACCCCAAGGGTCATACCCGAGACCACCGTGGTCTCGGCTAGCTCATCCGAGCTTGACCCAAAACTAAACCGACCCCAAGGGTCACGGCACACAAGAACGACATCACGCAACCAAGAATCAAGCTCCAATATAATCGGCTACTCTCGCTAAAATGACCACGAGACTAAAACCATCAAGAAAACCACATGGGCTCAAAATAATCACCAAGCCGAGAGCATGGGCTCTCGGTTTCACTTCGACCAACACCAAAACACGTGAAACCCGGATACCAAACTTGTTCAAAACTTGTTTTTATATCTAAACCCACTTATTTTTCATGTTTTAGATCAAGAAAAACCCAAAACCCAGCAAGTTTTACACCGTAATACACGGGTTTAATCATACCAAGACACATTTATAGTCGTTTAGATGCTTTGCTCACCTTCTCGATCTCAATACTCACGGATCTAGCAAAAACTACAAGGAATAGTGGTGGTTCAAGGCTCGACCTTCATGTATTCGTGGTGATGGGGTGGGTTTTGAGGCGCGTGATATATGTAGAAATGAAGAGGATGAGATGAGTGTTAAGATGGTGGTGGCGGTGTAGTTGTAGTTGTGGCGGTGGAACGACGGCTGGCCGGAAAATAGGGCGGCTAGGGTTTGATGGATGAAGATGGTGATGGAGAGAGAGAGATAATAGATGTGGGTTTGTTTGTGTGTTTCCTGATCCCAGCCACAAGGACCAATTTGTAGCATACTCTTTTTTTTTTTTTTTTTTTTTTTTTAAAAGAATGTTTCTTCCTTTCTTTTTAACTAACAATAATAATAATAATAATCATAATAATAATAATATTAGTAATATTAAGGGTAAGGTGACTAGGTGTAGAATACACAGACCAAAACCCGAAACTCGTTTCAAATCTTTAATATCTTACGAGACATTCCATAAATAAATATATATATAGTCGAATCCGTAGACTCAAGACATAAAATGTTAGTTAGGTTATCTAGTGCCGGAGTCAACGTAGTGCCAAATAAAATCTCGAAATAAATACTCATCATATCGATAATCCAAATTCGAATTCATAAAATATTTTGGATATAGTCAACCAAAATATTGGTTTCTCAAGTTCGTTATGAATAAAATTTCAAATATAATTTATAAACGAACTTTAATGTAATGCGGGTTTTCAAAATAACTCCCTAATTTGCCAGTTGTCACATCCTCCCAGCCTCAGAAGGAAACCCGTCCCGGGTTTCACTCGGAAAAATTCATCTACGAAGTGAAAAGCTTCGGATATCTCTTCCAGGACTCGTCCTCACGTTCCCACGTAAATTCTGGTCCATGTCGGGAATTCCAACGAACCTTGACGAGTGGAATACGACTTCTCTTAAGTCGTTTAATCTCTCTATCCAATATCTAAATCGGCTCTTCCACCAAGTTCAATTTCTCTTCAACTCGAATATCTTTCATCGGTATAACCGGCATCTTATCAGAAAAACACTTCTTCAAATTACTAATATGAAACACATTGTGAACTTTACTCAGTTCCTGTGGTAATTCCAACCTATAAGCCACGGGCCTAATTCTTTCCAAAATAAGAACTGGCCCAGTGTAGCGAGGGTTGAGTTTTCCACGTTTCCCGAAACGTATCACACCCTTCCAAGGCGAGACTTTCAGCATCACTTTGTCTCCAACCTGGAACTCTAGGGGTTTACGTCTCAAATCGGCGTAACTTTTCTGCCTATCTCTAGCTGCTTGTAATCGATCACGAATTTGAGTCACTTTCTCAGTAGTCTCCAAAATAAGCTCGGGGCCTGTGAGTTGGCTATCTCCAACTTCAGCCCAACCAATAGGCGAACGGCATTTACGGCCATATGAAACTTCAAATGGTGCAGCTTTTAAGACTTGTGTGGTAGCTATTGTTATAGGAGAATGCCACAAGGGGTAGATACTTCTCCCAGCCTTTACCAAAGTCTATATTACATGCACGAAGCATATCCTCTAGAGTATGAATGGTCCTCTCACTTTGACCATCGGTTTGGGGATGATATGCAGTACTCATATCAAGTCTTGTCCCCAAAGCCGTTTGAAGTGATCGCCACAAAGCTGATGTAAAGCGGCTATCGCGATCAGAAATAATCGATATCGGGACTCCATGTCGAGAAATAATTTCCTTCACATACAACTTCGCAAGTTTGTCGACACTATCATCTTCACTAAGCGCCAGGAAATGAGCAGACTTAGTCAACCGATCCACAATTACCCAGATAGCGTCACAACCGCTAGTTGTCTTTGGTAATTTGGTAATAAAATCCATTGTGATCCACTCCCATTTCCAAACCGGGAGTTCTGGCTGCGTCAATAATCTTGACGGTCTTTGATGTTCGGCTTTAACCTTAGAACAAGTCAAACACTTGCCAACATACACGCTATATCTGCCTTCATATTTGGCCACCAGTATAACTTTTTCAAATCCTGGTACATCTTGTCAGACCCAGGATGAATAGAGTATCTTGACTTATGCGACTCGTGCATAATCAACTCTCGAATTCCTCCATACAAAGGTACCCAATTTCGCTCTCTAAAACATAATACTCCATCAGAACACTTAACAAATCCCTTCTCATTTTCTGCCATCCCAAATATTTTTCTCAGCAGGTCGATTTTCTGCTTTCAACGCTTTCGTTTGAGCTTCTAATATTTGAGACGGTAATGGTGATACGATAGTCATTCCTAATGAGCTAACTCGTAACGGTGGGATTCTCTTCTTTCGACTAAGAGCATCAACAACGACGTTTGCTTTACTAGGATGGTAGCGAATTTCACAATCGTAATCGCTTAGCAGCTCAATCCAACGTCGTTGTCTCATGTTAAGCTCTTTTTGATTCAAAATGTATTGTAGACTTTTATGGTCAGTAAATACAACACACTTTGTTCCGTACAAGTAATGTCTCCATATTCTTAAAGCGAAAACCACAGCACCTAGCTCCAAATCATGGGTAGTGTAGTTTTTCTCATGCTTTTTGAGCTGTCGTGAAGCATAAGCTATCACCTTCTCTCGTTGCATTAACACGGCCCCCAAACCTTTATGTGAGGCGTCACAATAGACGACGAAATCCTCGTTACCTTCCGGTAACGCTAAGATAGGAGCACTACACAACATCTTCTTAAGTAATTGAAACGCTTCCTCTTCTTTATCTCCCCATTCATACGTAACACTCTTTTGAGTCAATTTGGTCAACGGTTTAGCTATCTTCGAAAATCCCTCAATGAATCTTCGGTAATAACCAGCTAAACCCAAAAATTGATGAACTTCGGTTGGGGTTGTAGGTGCAGCCCAATCTTTTATCGCCTCAATCTTAGCAGGATCCACATGGACTCCTTGTCTATCAATCACATGACCCAAAAATTGTACCGTCGGAATCCAAAATTCGCATTTCGAAAACTTGGCATAAAGTTTCTCCTTCCTGAGCAATTCCAAAATGAGTCTTAGATGCTCCTCATGCTCTTTCTCACTCTTTGAATAAATCAGAATGTCATCGATGAATACAATCACAAACTTGTCTAAGTAGGGCTTACACACACGATTCATGAGATCCATGAATATTGCCGGTGCGTTAGTCAACCCAAACGGCATCACCTGAAACTCGTAATGCCCGTAACGGGTTCTGAAAGCCATTTTTGGAATATCTTCCTCGCGAACTCGAAGTTGATGATATCCCGATCTCAAATCGATCTTCGAATACACACTCGATCCTTGGAGTTGATCGAACAAGTCGTCGATCCTAGGTAACGGGTATCTATTCTTCACTGTTAGCTTATTCAACTCTCGGTAATCAATGCACATACGAAACGATCCATCCTTCTTCTTCACAAATAAGACTGGGGCTCCCCAAGGTGAAGAACTTGGTCTTATGAATCCTTTTTCGGCCAACTCCGCCAATTGTTTCGACAACCCTTCTAGTTCGGTAGGTGCAAGACGATAAGGCGCTCGTGCTACAGGTGCAGCATCAGGTATCAACTCAATCTGAAACTCCACTTGTCTAGTCGGCGGGATTCCCGGCAAATCATCAGGAAACACGTCAGGAAAATCACGAACTATAGGCACATCTCCAATGCACCTTTCCTTTTTCTTCGTCTCTCCCTTCTCTGAAATTTGGGCTAAGAAAAGGTAACATCCCTTCTCCATTAGTTTCGGTAACTTTGTGCAAGATATAACTGCTAATCGGGATGGGCTCCTCGAACCTTTTCGATCTCCTTGTATATTTAGAGTCTCCTTTCCGTAAGGCACTCGCACGATCTTCTCATCGCAAAGTATGTGAGCACGATACTTCGACAACCAATCCATACCAATGATGACATCAAAACTTCCTAACGTGACAGGTAGAAGATCTATGTTGAAAAGGGTGATTCTAGAAATTTAACGTGCAGCCGCGAATGATAGTCTTAATCCTTTCTATGTTTCCATTAGCTAACTCTACATCATACTCAATTCCTAAGGTCATCGGGGGTTTCTCTGGTAAGGGTGCAAACTTAGTGGACACAAAACTCTTATCGGCACCAGTATCAAATAGTATGGAAGCATAACGATTATTGAGAAGGAACGTACCAGCAACGACGTTCGGATCTTCTCCTCTCTCGTTCCCAAGTGCATACACTCTTCCCTGATCAACTCCAGCTTCCACATGTTAGTCCCCATTATCTTGTCGTCCACGGTTTCCATTATTGTACCCATTACCACCCGATCCTTAATTTCCTCAGTTCCACGATTCTCTACACTCATTCCTATAACGTCCCTTCTTTCCATATCCATAACAAGTAACGTTTGCCTTACTCATAGTCTCAGGAGTAGCTTGAACCATAGCAAGAGGTCGAGCTCTACAGTCCCTAGCTGTGTGTCCTTTCTTTGAGCGATTCTGGCATTTCACACTACACCATCCAGTATGATGCTGATGGCAACGATCACACTTGGGTGCATCACCGTTCTGATTCTTCTTATCTCCATTCCCAATAGCATAAGCCTTAGCTTGTCTCTTGCTTCGGTGATCATTACTCTTAGAGTGACGGTCTCTCTTTCTCTTTCCATTCTTCTCATTATCAGCTTCTTCTAATTCCAACGAATCCATAAGTTGTTGAGCAATTGAGATTGCCTCATGGATGTTTGCAGGCCTAGCAGAAATCACATCATTTCTCGTAGCCACAGGCAACCCATCAGTATACCTCTCGATCTTTTGAGTCTCAGTTTTCACCATATCCGGGCACAACAAGGCTAATTCCTGGTAACGACGATTGTAAGTCGCCATATCATTACCTTTCACCTTGTGGTTCCAAAACTCAATCTCTAGTTTCTTGACCTCATTTCTTGGGCAGTAAGTCTAAATCAGCAAAGACTTAAATTGTTCCCAAGTCGTAGCATAAGCCACATCACTCCCAACCGAATTTCGGAAATTGTTCCACCAAGTTAAAGCTTCATCTTTGAAAGTAAAAGAAAAGCAAACTTAACCTTCGCATTCTCCGCACAACCACTGACATTAAACACTGACTCAGTCTTCTCCATCCATCTGACCAAGTAGACCGCTCCTTTAGCTCCACCAAACTCAATGGGTCCACAAATTTTAAACTCCTTGTAGTTACATCCATTAGCACGAACAGGTGGAAATGTTCCAGCAGAATTGTTGGAATGATTTGACTCGGCTAGTAGCTCAGCAACTCGTTGCTCCACAAGTTGATTGATCATTGCTTGATCCACAGTAGGTGCATTAAGTGGATCATGATCATCGTCTCCCTGAATATCAACATTTTGATTTCTGTTGTTGCGGTTGGTAGTGTCTAGGTTGTCAGGAGTAGGGGTCTCAACATTTCGAGTAAGACGACGTCCTCGGCGACCAGGGGCAGTCGCTGCAGGACCAGTTCTGGTAGCTCAAACAAGGTTTCGTCGTACGGCCATTAATATAATTCCAAGACAATATCAACCACGCAAATAGGAACACAATTCTCCGTGTACGCCAAAAAACCATAGAATATCATACGAAATCACCATCGTCCATACAAGTAGCGATCGACACTTCGTTCCAAAACATCAAAAGACATAATAAATACTAATCGTTCCATACGAGACGAACGTACAATCCGAATAGCATGACTTAAGGGATAGAATAACCAGCTCTCCTAACCAAGCACTCCCTGGCTTAGGAGGCAACATAACAAGAACACAAATCCAATCGATCTAGCCATGATGCTGGCATAGACTCCTCAACTCCGATCCCAAACCATCCAAATTCCTCAATAACGATCCATGCTCAACACTATGTGTATCTCTATCCCTCTTGAGGTCCGCAACCTCCTTTTCTAACACTGTGTTCCTCTGCCACAGCTTGCGATCTCCCTCGCGAGCCGTGAGGAAACCTCTCTGCAGACTCTCTATCTGCTCATGTATCTCTATCATACATGTCCTAATCGCTGTCGTCCTGCCCATGACAGTTGTCTAATCAACTCTCAACTCAGTAACAAACTCAGCAATAAACTCAGCAATAATCATCTCAAGTCGGTCAGACATCCGCGAGATCCTCTTGCCCTGTGCAGTAATCTGAGCCCGCATCCTACCAGTCTCACCTAACTCTGCATGCTCAGCAGAAACCTCAGAAGGTGCATCCGACGCCACGGGACTACCAGGTGGTGAATCAAACAAAAACGGATGATCAGGTGAAACCGGTTCTAACGGATGTATCAGGGAATCGGGCTTCGCAGAATGAACTGAATGTGCTAGCGACCCATCATCATCAGGCATATCCTCCTCCTGAGGATCATCCTCTTCCCAATCCTGAGGGTCATCATTCTGCTCACCCGCGTACTCCTCGTCGAAGGGGTACTCCATCACTCGTCATCTCCGAGCAGGCGAACCACAAGGCGATAAAGTCGGCGACTTAGGGCGACAATGGGACGATAAGTAGTAGTGGCTGAACGCATGACCAACACGTATGGGTCATCAGGGCCATAGTGATCTACGAGGGGCGACGCGTACCAGCATAAACATCCTCAATAACATCGTACGAATAGGAGGTCATGGTTTGTGACAATGGCGTAGGGTAGGCGTAAGTGTTTAAAAACAACTAAACCGCGAACTCAAAATACCATATCAAAATCATCATATAATTCCAAATCATATATATCAAGAAAGATTTAAAATACCGCATTACCAAAATCATTCATAAAATAATCAAGCCATATAATTCCTCAAAACGCATATAATTCCTCAAAACGCCATCATATCACTAATTCAATAAACCTCAAATCCTCAAATCATCTCAAGAATCCCATATCCAATAATCATCTCAATATACCTCAATAATAATAATGATGCTTCGGCTTGGCGGGCTGGCGGACAATGGTCGGGGATCGTTTTCTATAAAAATCGGTTATAGTTTAGGTGTCTATTTACCTAGTTCTCTATAACCTTGGCTCTGATACCAATCTGTAACACCCCCAAAATTTGATACAGCGAAAGACTCAACAAGCTTTCGGGGTGCTACGGGGATTGGTATCCATTCAAAGTCATGAAAGAACGAGATAAAATAAACATAAGAAAAACACAACCAAAACGGGTTTTTAAAGTTTACATTTATCCCAACATTCATTCAGAGTCAGGCCCAAAAGAAATAAACGTAGGTCCACAATAGTTTATCAGAGTTTTAGAAAAGTAGATCCATAACCGGTGCCATTGCCAAGCCTCCAATCCAAGCATCCATAGAGCATCACTTAATTTCCTGAGAAAACGTGCTAAAAGTCAGCTTTCGCTGGTGAGATCATAGGTTTAAGTTCATCTAACAATATAGTGGACATATACGCAAAACGCTTGCTAGCTAGACTAAGGATTCGTTAAAAGCCTGCGGATACCCTCCGCTCCAACATAACACACGGATACCCTTCCGTTCTAACATAGATATTCGGGTAGCCCCCGCAATACCAATAATGACTCGGATAACCTCCGGAGTATTAATAACCTATAGGTGCACACTATAGTATCTAAATAAGTCAACCTTGAATAGTACACACGAAACTATGTGACTAAAGCTGACAATCCACCAATAACCAAATAAGCCAACCTTGAATAGTACACACAAAACTATGTGACTAAAGCTGACAATCCACCAATAACCAAATAAGCCAACCTTGAATAGTACACACAAAACTATGTGACTAAAGCTGACAATTCACCAATAACCAAATAAGCCAACCTTGAATAGTACACACAAAACTATGTGACTAAAGCTGACAATCCACCAATAACCAAATAAGCCAACCTTGAATAGTACACACAAAACTATGTGACTAAAGCTGACAATATATCCTAGTCCATACGCATAGCAAGTTTAGAAAGAATATAAAAGCGATAGTAGTCCACGTAAAATGATTTGCACGTTTCTCACCCCAATCATTGAAAACATAGTTCAAGAGTAAAAAGTGGGGCTATGACTCACCTCAAGTCCAGAAATCAGCAATAAGAAATCGATAGAGGTAAGACGTATAATAACTCAAAAGACGGCAACTACGGACTCGGCACGACCTAACAATATCAACTCGTTCAGAAATCATTTCCTCAATTTCAAGATATTCCCAAACCCGGACGAGAATCCATTTATTTCCGAAAATCCATTTCGTATTAGTTTGGTGTATTTGCGTTTGGTATCCATACGGGTGGTGGGTCGACACAACTCAAACCAAGAAGTCACAACAAAAAGGATAATAAAAAAAATAATCTATAGGTCCAATATTAGTCCAATATATTATTTAAATAAATCATCGAAGTTTATCAAATCCGTCGATTTGGTACTCCCCCATATTTATTTACTTAATATACCATTATAAGATTATACCCGAATCCTAGGTCACACATTGCACATAAAGTAATATATGGTATATATCAAAGTTTAATAAATTCACTAATTATACCATTAAGCTTACCAAATTCGTCAATTTGGCAATCTCACGAGATACTTAGCAACTTATTATTCTCGTACACATACCACAACCTATGGGCGTCGTAGGATACGATGCCCATTAATATACTCAATTTAAACAACTAAATAGCTCTTATTTAACCCGTCGATTAAATAAGTTACGTAGTTATCGAAAATGAATGTATTAATCGTCATATATCCGTGACAACACAAACGTCACAAATAATAAACCACTTGGACTCAAGTGACCACGCCCCCGTATAACTCGATAGTTTCCTTTATTTATTTAAAGAAATTATTTTATTTAATATTATTTAACGTCAAGATTTCATCGTTATTTATAGTCGTTTAATTACAATAACGCTCCCGACATTTATTACACCACTTTCATAGTATAATATTTATCGTTACGTTATTGTTATAATATTACTCGTGATCGTTTTATTATTAATATACGCATTTATATATTTATATATACGTTATTCACGTCTATATATTTATATAAACGTTTATATTACCAATAATATTATTACGAGTTTTATTATTTGCGTTTGCTTATAAATATTTATCGAGTCATACGAAATGGTCACATGTCCGAGTCATCACTCTCGGCTCATTGTCCAAGTCCAAAATAGAAATAATAAACAACACAACCAAGTAATCCATCTCCGTCCACAATTCCCAAACACGTGCTACAACAATAGGGTCCGACTACGGCACCCGACTAACCTATCTCCGTCATTCTAGTTTGACCGTCTCACAATCGGTCCCCAATACCACTTTTCGTCAACACAACTCCAATATCAATATAAATCATAATACCCTTCCATTTCAGCTCCAAAGTAACGACCATGATTTCAAAAGTATCAATACTCATATACCACAACAACAATAGAATAACAACAACAATAGAATAACAACAACAACCAGGTTAACTACAGCAACAATATACAAAACAGCAACCATAGCAGTTAATGCTAATAATGAACAAGAAAACATCAAGTATAAAGATGTGTTCCGGGTCGATTTTACCAAGTCAACCCGTGCCGAGAGACTCCACTTGAGTCTCGGCTCAAAAATAAACCCCAAGGGTCATACCCGAGACCACCGTGGTCTCGGCTAGCTCATCCGAGCTTGACCCAAAACTAAACCGACCCCAAGGGTCACGGCACACAAGAACGACATCACGCAACCAAGAATCAAGCTCCAATATAATCGGCTACTCTCGCTAAAATGACCACGAGACTAAAACCATCAAGAAAACCACATGGGCTCAAAATAATCACCAAGCCGAGAGCATGGGCTCTCGGTTTCACTTCGACCAACACCAAAACACGTGAAACCCGGATACCAAACTTGTTCAAAACTTGTTTTTATATCTAAACCCACTTATTTTTCATGTTTTAGATCAAGAAAAACCCAAAACCCAGCAAGTTTTACACCGTAATACACGGGTTTAATCATACCAAGACACATTTATAGTCGTTTAGATGCTTTGCTCACCTTCTCGATCTCAATACTCACGGATCTAGCAAAAACTACAAGGAATAGTGGTGGTTCAAGGCTCGACCTTCATGTATTCGTGGTGATGGGGTGGGTTTTGAGGCGCGTGATATATGTAGAAATGAAGAGGATGAGATGAGTGTTAAGATGGTGGTGGCGGTGTAGTTGTAGTTGTGGCGGTGGAACGACGGCTGGCCGGAAAATAGGGCGGCTAGGGTTTGATGGATGAAGATGGTGATGGAGAGAGAGAGATAATAGATGTGGGTTTGTTTGTGTGTTTCCTGATCCCAGCCACAAGGACCAATTTGTAGCATACTCTTTTTTTTTTTTTTTTTTTTTTTTTTTAAAGAATGTTTCTTCCTTTCTTTTTAACTAACAATAATAATAATAATAATCATAATAATAATAATATTAGTAATATTAAGGGTAAGGTGACTAGGTGTAGAATACACAGACCAAAACCCGAAACTCGTTTCAAATCTTTAATATCTTACGAGACGTTCCATAAATAAATATATATATAGTCGAATCCGTAGACTCAAGACATAAAATGTTAGTTAGGTTATCTAGTGCCGGAGTCAACGTAGTGCCAAATAAAATCTCGAAATAAATACTCATCATATCGATAATCCAAATTCGAATTCATAAAATATTTTGGATATAGTCAACCAAAATATTGGTTTCTCAAGTTCGTTATGAATAAAATTTCAAATATAATTTATAAACGAACTTTAATGTAATGCGGGTTTTCAAAATAACTCCCTAATTTGCCAGTTGTCACATTTCTGAATTCCAGCCCAGACTATAAGCAATTGCAGCTGCTGTAGGCTCGTTGATCATGCGAATGACGTCTAATCCAGCAATAGCACTAGCGTCCTTTGTTGCTTGACGTTGTGAGTCATTAAAATAAGCTGGGACCGTTATCACTGCTTTTTTCACAGCTTTTTGAAGGTAACGTTCAGCAGTTTCTTTCATCTTGCCAAGAATCATTGCAGAAATTTGTTCTGCCGAGAATTGCAACTTTTTACCCTTATGGGAGACGACAATCTTAGGTGTGTCGGATAGTTCAGATTGTATGACCTCAAAAGGCCACAACTTCATGTCGGCCTGCACTATGGAATCCGTGAATCTTCTTCCAATCAGCCTCTTTGTATCTGAAAATTTACTGATAATTAGGCTATAACCAAGCGAAAATAGTCTGTCAACAAAAAATTTCGTTCCCTGGAGCATCAATATGGCTAGATATTTTCAAAGAAAACCAAAGCACATAGTAGTATGCAGATATTAAATAACACCTAAGTCCTAACAACATTAACAAACGTAACCCTTGTTAGCAGCCCGACTGATACTAAGTTTGGTATCAAGGTGTTTGCTTATAGCTAACAAATATAACCTTCGGAAATGGCATCAGGTCCAAGTTAGGCCATTTGAGTACAGTAGTAAATCGTACAAGGTTCATCATGACCATCGCAACGTTGTGTTTGTTATATTCAAGCTTTCGTTGTCATTTAGTTTGGAAAGAGTACAAGTTTGGTTAGTGTTAGTTTCTTGAAAAACATGTATTTAAGCAACTCCACAATCATATTTAAGCTGTTTATTAAAGAGCCTCAATAAAGTTTCTTTTTATTCTAAAAAATTACTGAGCTTATAACACTTAAAACAACATATCTACTTATTACAGGGGTGTTTGGGAGAGCATATTTTTGGCGTATGTGCAACATATCTACTAAGGTGTAGAAAATAACTAAAGTTTACCCATAGACCCCTCTAAAAAACTTATCTTTGAGGACGTTTGCTTACTTTATTCTGTTTATGCTACTGCATAAAAAGTACTTATTAGTTGCTTAAAAGTAAACACTTACAAAAAATAGTGTTTAGATTTGCTTATTTGGCAAAAGATTGCAATAATACTTGAAAACAATAACAATTTTGTTGTAAAATTTCAACCAAATCATGTATATAAGGTTGTAGATTAAAGATGGTAAAAAACTAATTTTAATGTCGTTTAAAAAAGGCACCTGATGCGGCTTATTTCACCACAAAATAAGCAGATTAGCATAAGCAACACTTTTGATGACAGAAAATTACTTTTTCATAAAAATAAGCACATAAGCAAAAACTAAGCAATCCCACAATTCCCCTGCTTATTCACAAAAAGGTTGGTTTAACGACCATAACCAATGACCGCGCTTCAGGGGGAGTTTTCACCAAAGCTCTCCCTTTCACAGCCCTACTATAACGTTTGTTATGGGGAATAGGCCCCAAAGATGTTGCGGGGTGGTGTTTTAACTTATTTTTTTTCCCTTTCCCTTTCCCTTACTAAGCTACACACCCACTACTAATTTCTTTTCCCTTTTTTCCACAAAGAAGAAGTAATAAGTGAATGTTTAAGCTTATTTTTGGGTACTTATATTGAAACTCATAGGCTTATATAAGCTTGTTAGGTGATCAAGCTTATATGACATAGTAAACTTATATAAGCTCAAACCCCACTAGTTGCGAAGCCTTTGACTTCCTCACAAGAGTAAATCTGAGTCAAAACACTAGCCTCCCGGCCATTTTAAACTTGTATTAGCTCACAAAGTTAAAAATACACAGAAAAAATAAGCTCATAAAAAAAAAAAAAAAAAAAAAAAAAAAAAAAAAAAAAAAAATAGTGTCACTAGGGTTGGTTGCAGCTTTATTCTTGGCAGCATCACCAACCAAACATTGATTACCAACAAAAGAAACATATGAAGGTGTACTTCTGTTTCCTTGTTCGTTTGTTATGATATGAACTCAATCTTTTCTCCAAACACCAACACATGAATTTGTTGTTCCTAAGTCAATGCCTATTGCAGGTTCTTCATTTTTGCTTCCCTTCATTGTTTTCCAGTCAATTTTTTTTTTCAAACTTGAGTGAATTTTGTCTTTGTGTTTCACTTCCTAGTACAGCCTTTTTATGCTAAAGAATAAGGGTGTATTTGTTTCATTTAGATGTTTTGGGTCTGAATCTGACTATCACATCTTACTCGTAAGATGTGGCTATAAAGTCTGAATCTGAATGAAATAATTGTGTCTGTTTTTTTATAATTGTCTGATTGGTTTTAATTGTCCATTTTTAAGTATATACTAAAAAATAGCAATACGATAAATAAGTAGCTTGAATGTATCTTTGAAGATGAATAATTGGAAAAAAATATTCAATTTTGAAATTCACAAACATGCGGTTTATGTTCAACCCTATCAACAAACATGTTACGTTTATCACTTCAATTCCTTGGGTTCACGAAAACTAGCTCAATTTTTAATCTAGTGAACCCGAAAATTCATTCTGATACTCAGTCATTTAAAATCCAATAAAAGATTACATACAAACACTTTTCTTACTAATCGCTAATAGGTTACACTATAATTTTTTAACACATCACTCTAGCCCAAATACCTAAATATTTATACCTAAAGCTAAGCCCAAATACAACCTATTATGACTTTCAACATTCATAGAGTTATATGGGCCAGTAAAAACCACTAAAGTTTAACCTAAACCTAATGATATAACCCCTAATCTCACGCCCTTACTTATCCCTTCATTTTTATTTCTCAAACTAAATTGCAGCCACTTTTAACTCTTCTCAATCACCAACTATTCTAACACAAACAGGCTTTTGTTATTCTCCTCTTGGCCACAAAACGAAATATAACAATTGTGTGTGTTTTTTGTTTCTTGTCAAGGCTGAAAAGAAAAATCACAACGTTGTGGGTTTATTGTGGTTTCGTACCCAGGTGGGTGTTTATATTTAAAGATCAATGATGGGTTTATATAGATCTTTGTTATTTTGAATTGATAAAAATCCGAGATCTTTATATACCTTTGTTCTTTTCAGTTTTCGTTTAATATTATGGAGTTGGATATACAAGGGTAAGAGGTAGTAAGAGATTACAACCGCATCTTACTCAGTAAGATGTTTAATCACTTACCACGTCTGACTCGTCATGAAAAAATAAACAACAAAAACCTCTTACCGCGTCTGACTGATAAGACGTCAGAGGCAATCAGACATTTTTTTGTAAAAACAAACACACCCTAACTAAGATATGGTCAAGTACAAAAGCTTCAAAAGAAAATCAAAAAAGTACTATGATATTAATGGTGATGTTCAGTTTATAGTTGTACGAGTCATATTTTCCTAGGTTTTTTTGCCTTCTACTCCCTCCGTCTCATATTAAGTGTCCATATTATATCTTTCAACTAATAAGATAAGACTTTAGTGGGTAAAAATAATATTTGATCGGTGGAAAGTGTAGTGTAGTGATTCGACACCCTATAACCTGGTTTACTAGAGCGGATGACTTCGATCGTGAAGTCGAACACACCACAGCAGATTATGATGTCGACAGAAAAGAAGAAACAATCACACAAGGTAATATCCCTTAATCGAATCTTGCTTAAGTATTGAAAGAATGCGTAACAAACCCCTCCCCCCCCCCCCCTCACCTCCTTTTATAGAGATGAGGGGGAAGGTAAAACTGACTCCAATATGGACTCATAGTCGGCTGTTACAAGGACACGGGTTGGGCTTGGGACACAAGCCAACCAAACCGACTCCTACTTGACTAAGATAAGTTTAAGCTTAACACTCTAACCCCTAGACTTAGTTATAAGCTAATATGAAGACTAATTACATAACAATTTCCACCTTAGGCTTCATATTAGCCTATACCGACCTTCAACAACTCCAAGCAATGTTGTAACTTCCGTCCAGGTACCACCTTCGTCAAGGCATCCGCAGCATTGTATTCAGTACCCACCTTCAGAACTTCAACCGTCTTAGCTTCCAAGACCTCTCTGATAAAGTGGTAACGCACATTGATGTGCTTAGTCCTTTCATGAAAAACATAATTCCGCGATAAGTGAATCGCGCCCTGATTTTCACAACTAACTGCAACAGTGTTAAGCTCCACACCCAACTCTTCTAAGAGTCCCCTTAGCCAAATAGCTTCCTTTACAGCCTCCGTAAGGGCTATATACTCCGCCTCTGTAGTTGAAAGAGCCACCACGTATTGTAGCGTTGCCTTCCAGCTTACAACACATCCCTGTACTAAAAACGCGTATCCCGTGATTGACCTACCTTTATCCGGATCCTTAGCGTAGTCTGAATCAACAAAACCTGTTACGTCCACTTGGTTGCTACGATCTGTCCCATACACCAAACCCACGTTTGCAGTACCCCGCAAATATTTCAAAATCCACTTCACTGCTTCCCAATGATTTTTACCTGGATTTGCCAAATATCTACTAACTACACTCACCGCATATGCTATGTCTGGCCTCGTGCACACCATCAAGTACATTAAGCTCCCAACCGCATTTGCATATGGCACCCTACTCATCCTTTCAACATCACAATCCCTAACCGGACAATCCTTCAACGACAGCTTGAAGTGCCCACCCAATGGCATCTTAACCGATTTCCCATTGTCTATTCTATAATTATTTAAAATCTTAGAAACGTACCCGGATTGTGACACCCTGAGAATCTTGCGACTCCGATCCCTGATGATCTCCATACCAAGAATCTTCTTTGCTTCCCCGAGCTCTTTCATGTCAAACTCCTTTTTAAGCAAAGACTTGATAGACCCAATCTCAGCCTTGCTTTTACAAGCAATCAACATATCGTCTACATATAACGGTAGATAGATATACTCACCTGGTGCATAACTCCTGTAATATACGCAACTGTCGTAACTGCTACGCTTGAACCCATTGCTCAGCATGTACTCATCAAACCTCTTATACCATTGCCTAGGTGACTGCTTCAAACCATAAAGGGATTTCTTTAACAAACATACCTTGTTACCTTGTTCATAACCCGGTGGCTGCCTCATGTAGATCACTTCTTCGAGATTCCCATGTAAAAATGCCGTCTTTACATCAAGCTGCTCTAGCTCATAATCTCTACACGCAGTCAATGCAAGTATAACCCGAATAGATGTGTGTCGAACTACCAGTGAAAATACTTCATTATAGTCAATACCTGCCCTTTGAGTGAATCCACGAGCCACCAACCTCGCCTTGTGCCTAGGCTTTTGAACACCTTCAATCCCTTCCTTTATTTTGAACAACCATTTGCAGCTCACCAGCTTTTGCCCAGCTGGATGATCAACTAACTCATAGGTCTCATTCTTCTTCAGAGAATCCACCTCTTCATCCATAGCAGCTTTCCACCTAAATCTATCTTTACAAGTAACTGCCTCCTGGTATGTCAATGGTTCATGAGTATCTTCTTCCTCTGCTGCAGCAAACGCGTAAGCAGCCATATTACTCTCATCCCGAAACCTCAAAGGTTTCGTTCTTGTCCTTGGCTCTCTATCCCGAACTAACTGATAATCTGTGAGATCCGGTGTTTGATCATGATCCTGATCCCCTGCATCTTCATCATCACCATCTTCCTGACCATCAATCAGATCTTCCTCAAGCGAATGATTATTTAACCTCTGCAGTTCCACCTCAACCTGTAATTCCTCAACAGACTTATCAGTACCTGCACCAGAATCCTTCAACGTGTCTTTGTACATGACACTTTCATTGAAGACCACGTTCCTGCTAGTGACTATTTTAGGTGATTCATTAACAAGCCTATATAGCCTGTACCCCTTCACACCTTCAGGATACCCCAAAAGAACGCATTTTACCGCTCTCGGCTCGAGCTTACCTTGTTTAACGTGTGAATATGCGACACAGCCGAAAATCCTCAACATCCCATAATCACTTGGCTGTCCCGACCACATCTCCATAGGTGTCTTTTTCTCAATCGCTGTCGATGGTGACCTATTTATAAGATATGCGGCCGTACATGTCGCTTCCGCCCAGAAGGTCTTGGGCAATCCAGACTGAATTAATAAACAGCGTACCTTATCCATGAGAGTTCTATTCATCCGTTCTGCTAATCCATTCTGCTGCGGCGTCCCGGCAACTGTCAAATGTCTAGCAATCCCACTCTCACTACATAGCTGCTCAAACTCCCGGTTACAGAACTCAAGACCATTATCCGTCCTAAGCTTCTTAACCGTCCTCCCAGTCTGATTCTCTACTAACTGCTTCCTCTCTTTGAACTTTCCAAATGCTTCGTGTTTGAACCTGAGAATATAAACCCATACCCTCCGGGAATAATCATCAACAATAGATAAGAAATACCTCTTACCTCCCAATGATTCCACCTGAGACGGACCCCATAAGTCTGAATGAACATAGTCTATCACTCCCTGAGTAGTGTGGCTTCCTACACCGAAACTAACTCGATGTGACTTTCCCAGAACACAATTCTCACAAAAATCGAGCTTACCTAGACTTTTCTTGCCAAACAACTCCTGTTTTTCCAGCACCTGAAGTCCCGCCTCACTGATATGTCCCAGTCTTTTATGCCAAACCTGCGCAAGACTGTCTTTTTCTTCAACACTAGCATTAAGCTCACCCGCCACTACATGGCCATCCAAAGATTATACGCAATTATCCCTTCGGGTTCCAGATAAAATAACCCTAGAACCATTAATCACCTTGATTTTGCCCGACTGCATTTTTACGGTATATCCCTCTTTTTCAAGAGTTCCCAGCGATATCAAGTTTCTTTTCAATTCAGGAATATACCTGACATTGTGTAATACAAAACTTGACCCATCTTTCAGTTGTAGCCTGACCTTGCCAATACCTCTGATCTTGCACTCCCTGTTGTCACCCAACAGTACCCTGCCCCCATCACATTCCAGAAAATCAAAAAATATGTCTGACCTGGGTGTCATGTGGTATGAACCTCCTGAATCCATAATCCAATCCAATAAGGCTTCTGCACTCATCACCATCATCACCTCAGAACCGTCATAAATCGAACCACTAGAGCTTGGCTGCTCTTCTTTCTTGACGAAACCATTTGACTTCTTGCGATTATTCTTAGGACAGTTTCTCTTCAAGTGCTCCTCAGACTGGAAAATATAGCACTTGAGTCTTCCACCTCGAGACTTCGATCTTAACTTTCCCCTAGACTGATGCAAGTTCCTGCGATCAGTTCTTCCCCTCACATATAACCCTTCGCCATCATCCCCCTTCGCCTTAGATCTTTCTTTGATTTCCTTTGAATTCAGTGTGGCCATCACATCCTCTAAAGTCAAAGCTTCTCGTCCATAAAGCAAGGTATCCACAAAGTGTTCGTATGATGTTGGTAAAGAAGTGAGTAATAATAAAGCAAGATCTTCATCCTCGAATTTTACCTCAATATTTGCTAAATCAAGAACGATTTTGTTGAACTCATCTATATGCTCGGAAATCGTACGTCCAGCCAGCATGTAGAATGTATACAACTTCTTCTTCAGGTACAACTTATTGGCTAAGGACTTTGTCATGTACAAAGTCTCGAGCTTTGACCAAACCCCCGCTGCAGTCGTCTCCCCGGTAACCTCTCTCAGAACCTTGTTACCTGATACGTGGGAATCGCACCAGGCTTTACCTCTCAAGGGATCTTGAGAAGCTTACAACCCCCACCAGGCAGTGTACCTGATCGTTGTAGTATAATATAGTGACAAGTACCGGGGGATTGATCGTTCAGCTAGGAATAGTGTCGCTAGGATTAGAAAACCTAAATACTAGTTCTAAAGATGAGGGATGATTATTTTTGTATTTTTATAATTTTTTAGAAAGCAAGTAAAAATCTCGGGTTTGAAGGATTTGGGCGGAATTAGTTGCTAGTCAACTAACGCAATACTAAAGATGCAATCAAAAATAAAATACTAGAAATGAAAATAAACTAAATTAAACTAAAGTTGTGAGCAATAAGTGGAGAAGTTGTGTTTACTTAGATTTCACTACTCCCTAGATATCTTTTACACGTTAATTACTTGTTATAGTTGCGTGGATGACGGATTGTATTCCTTAATACCATTCATGGGGTGGCGCACTTAATTCCCCAATCCTATGAGTGCCTACTTCACTCCTATGTCGAGCCGGCTAAGAAGCTCCTAACATGGGATCATTAGAATTTACTTACGCATTAAATACAACCAATAAAACCTAGTGCACGTCAGTTCATGTTTCCTAAGACGTTCAAGCATGTTACCAATTGGAGATCTGCCAGTTTTCTTAAGCCTAACATCGAAATCATTCATCCAATACAACCATAAACAAGTAATCAACACATAATTAACATCTAGGTTTCATTAGATCCAAGCAAACACAAGATAGATCTAGCCTAACATGATAGAATTAAGACAAGAACAAGATATAGACAACCAACACATAGACATATTGATTGAATTAAAAGAATACTTATCTCAATTACACATGAAAGGGTTCAAGGGCTGAAAACCCTTGAAAAACTTGTAAAATTCGTACCAAGTTCGTACTTAGGGTTTCTCCAAAACTTCTCTCCTTTTTTAATGTGAAAATTAGAAAACTATATATAGGAAATAGGGTCTGACGGCGTCAAGAACAAATTTGTGACGCCGTCATCTCGCCGCCAAAATACTCCTCGGACTGCCTTGATCTACTTTTGACGCCGTCATGTGTTATGTGTTTCCAGGCCGTCATGCATTTTCCTCTTGACGCCCTACCTAGTGACGCCGTCAAATCTGTACTGGATTGTCATGGAAATTACTTTTGACGCCGTCAGAAATTCCTTCTTGACGCCGTCACCTACTGTTCCCAGCAAGGAAAATTAAGACTTTGGCGTTTTCTTCACTTTTATGCTCCAAAAACGTCCGAATTGCCTCCTTTTCCAGATTTCTCTCCCAAAGTACCTAAAATCACAAAAGGAACGATTTAGGGCAATATTTGATCAAATAAATTTGAATTCGGGCTTAAATGACCCCCTAAAAACGGTTCATTTTTCGCCTCATCATATACCCTTACACTTGAGATTTGCTTGTCCTCAAGCAAATGCGCTTTTATTCTAATCAAAATACAAGTTAGGGGTCATTTAACACTAATATAAAAGTAATTACAACAAATAATCATTCCACTAAAGACCAAAGACAAGCACGGAGGTCATACACTAGCACCTCACAAATAGTGTTTAGATACTCACATCTCTCGGGTGTAATAAAGTATAAATTACAATATGGAAACGGAAGATATCTCTCACTACCTGTCATAGCAAAATAGATTACCATAGGCTTAGGAAAGGATCAAACCTCCACCACATGGCGTAAGCACCTAGGATAAACTATCAAAGAGGTCTTTTAAAAGGGTTGTAACGATAGGTGTAGGGATATGAAATACACGGTTTTGTTGGATAAAGGAAGTTTTTATTGGTGGCGAGCTAACAATTTTGGTTAATTACATGTACAATATGGCGTTGCTAAGCCAAGACTAGACTCGACTTAAGCTAGTAAATGAAAAATAACAAAAACATAAAATGAACATAGAATGAAAAGGGATGGTAGTCCGTAAGTTTTTTCTCTTTTTCTTTTTCTATTTTTTTTCTTTTTCTTGATTTTTCGATTTTTTTTTTTTTTTTTTTTTTTTTTTTTTTTTTTTTTTTTTTGCATACACTCTTACCCTACCATCCAAAATAATACATCATAGGGAATGAACGTTCCCTTTACACTTGAATTTTTACATACTTTACAATAAACTAATCTAATGACTCGAATTAAAAAAATCAAAACACTTGAAGTACTTTTAAGATTAACGCACATATGGGGGTAATAAATGACGTTCCTCCCCATTACTCCATAAAATAAGTACTTTACCCATGAGTCCCAATCGTCCCAAAACAATATGTACAAGGATATGACTCGACTTAGCAACCATGTAATCAATTAGATAGTTAACTTAGGGTTTAAACAAATAACAATAATGCACTAAAAATGAGCGCATACACGGAAGGCTAAGGCGATTTGGTTGTACATTTAAGTGGGGTGTAACAAATTCTTCCTTTAAGTAAGATGCTTAAAGTTAGAAACGAAAAGATAGGCTCGGAGGGGTGTACTAGGGTTTTCGTGTACTAAAAATGAGTACAACGCTAATGGTGTGGGAAAAATTAGTTGACTTAACTAGCCAAGTAATATGACTTAAATGGTCAAGTAATTATGATACGGGTTTAAACACAAGGGTGATCCTAATGCCTCTTATCATGTAGTAAATCCTGTTACACGAATGTAGTCTCACTAGCGGTCTCGGGATGCATCACTAACGCAAGTTCTAGAATCTGAATGCTACCGGCACACTCATAAGCACTAATAGTAAATGCTTTTCCTATCAAATCTAAAGGCGAACCTCACATATTTGGGTGGAAAATTTTTCTGAATAGTACGGTTTTTGTGCTAGTCATACGATCTTCTATCCATGAGACGCTTTCTATGGCTAAAGTTTCACTCCTAAATGTTGTAAAAAAATTTAAATTTGGCGCTAAAATTGCACTAACAAGTATTTCTCATAGTTTTATTACACATTTACCATTAAACAAAACAAACTCAAGCGAAAGTGTACATGTAAGGTATCATCATTTTACCCTCCCCTTACACTTAAGATGAACATTGTCCCCAATGTTCAAGTAAAGAATGTAAAAGTGAAATAAGTAAAAAGAATGAAATCAAATACTCCCCTGATTCGCTCGGTATGGATAATAAGGTGGCCAGGTTAAATCTTCCTCCAAGAAAATGAACAATCAAAGCTTCCCTTCCAGAATATAAATCATCTTCGTGTCATACATAACCTGTAAATCCTGAGAAAATAGACAAGACAACCTCGCATAAAATCGGCGGCATCCTATATAAGTTACTAAGTCCTAGAAAACAAAATAAGATATAATGCTTGTGGAATGAAGGTTGCAGATTTCCTGGAGATTATAAAACTTAATAATTCACAAAAACCATAAGACTCCGTTAGAAAAACAAAACTGGTAAAATTTCCAGATTTTACACGTGAAACCGTCAAGAGTTAACTCGTGACGCCGTCAGAAGTGACCTGCAGAAATTCTTATGTTAAGTTTCCGGAAAATTTCTGGAAAAACTTGGTCCTACTTCCTGGAAAATCCTGCAAAACTTCATTATGACTCAATACAAGCATTTGACTATAACAAATACGAATACACATGTTCATTTAATATTGTGGAGAATCATGATCGGTTTGTTTCTTAAAAACATATTTGGGGTTTCTCCTTACACTTATCTTTTGCAAAAATACTTTTAGGTGGAGTTAAGACTAGGCCAAAACAACAAAGTAAACTATTTCCACTATTTAATTGAGAAACATGATCTACCAACAATAAAAATAAAGCATGCATATGGAAGCAAATAACAAACAAACAAAATAAAAATCACACAAAACATGGGTTGCCTCCCAAGAAGCGCTTTTCTTTATTTACGAGTCTTGTAGCTAGACTCAAGGTCATGGGTTACTACGTGACCTCATCGTTGGTTCCACTCTCTAGGTCGTCTTCTAAACTAGTATCGTTTTCGTAGTGTAAGTACTTCGGGTCTTCGAACTCGAAGACATCTTTTCGATACTTAGAACCTAGCTTACTAACATCCTTAAAGAATCCACATGATAAATCAGAAGTGTTCTTACACCCTCTCCGAACATCTTCATCGCACAAAATAAGTTGGGAACTTATCTTATCAAGCCCGTCACAATCGATTTCCTTAAGGTCTCTTCTCTTGTATGGCGTTTGGTATGAAACCCTCCTAATTCCATCAATGAAGGTCATGATTCCGTTCCGGTCATCAATTATCAGATTAGTGATCTCGCAAAAGGGCGCCCCAAAAATGACTTGTGATAATCTAGGGTTGACATAGTCTTCGATATTGTCCACAATCGTAAATTCCATAGTGAATGCCATATTTCCTACAAACACCTGGATTTCATGATCCTTACCAACCACTTTCTCTCCCTTGTAAACCATTCCCCATCTGCAGATATTGTTATAATGGAATAGGGACATAAAATTCTTTGGCAGGAATACGTTAATGTAAATGTTATCGAAGTACTTATGACCGATCATGCAAGGAATTTTGAGATTATTCGGATCACGCCGTCTTATCTTCTCCGACTCTCCATCCTTTGATCCGTATAGATTCCCCTCAAGGGAAGGACGATACTCGTACACCTCCTCATTACCCCTACGAAAAATTACCTTCTTAACACCATAGGTGAATAATGCACTACTATCCTTCTCATCAAGGATCACTCCCGATTCATTGATAAATGGTTTCCCAAGAACAAGGCTGGTTAACGTTTGATTGGTGAGAGGATCCATGTCATCGACCACGGTGAGGTCAATATTGTAAACAATTTCTCCAATCATAATTGATAGATTTTTCATTACCCTTGCATTACTAACTCTCTTGCACACAATGCGTTCTGGGAAGGCATCGTGGTATAAGGAAAGGGGGATTATGTTGACTGGGAAGCTAGGATCTATATGACTATCGGTTAAAAGCTTTTCCTTAATGGTGCAGGAGATCTTGAAAACTTTAGGGTTGCTTTCCTCAGTCCTATGGCTACTCCCACTGGTAACATCCTCCATTTTTCTCTCGGGTTCCTCTATAATAGATTTACCCAAAATGGTTGGATTTCTCTCATGCTCTTCCGATCTCTCTTTTCCTTCATCCGATTTGCCAGATTCTTGCGGGGTGCATTGCTCGGATGAGTTGGTAGGTTTTTTTGCCAAATCGTGGTCTACCCTTAAGGTCTCATCTTTAGCTGTATGACCAATTTTGTTAGTTAGTTGTTGGGTTGAGTTGGGTGTAGAAGCAGATATCGTGGTGATGGTGTTTACGAAATGGATTGGTCCTAGGGGGTTGACAGGTTCTTTTCCCTTTGGTGATAGATGTTTGAATAACTTACTAGGACTTTTTATTTTCTCAGGGGAGGTTGGTGGACTCATGACGGTAACAGACTTAACCTCATCAACGTGAATGGGTTTATTAACAACATGCTCTTTGATAGCAGTTAACAGATTACAAATCTTGTTGTTCATATCAACCTGCTGCTGTCTAAATTTAGCCTCGAGCGTAGAGAGCTGTAATTCTTGAGATAGAATGAATTTTTTTAGAGCATCTTCACAGCTTTGCCTAGGAACGCCTTGTGATGGAAAATGCTCGGACCAAGTGAGTGGTAAGGAGTCATTGAAGGATACGCTCCGCGTTTGGTACCCTCTGAAATTAGGTTTATCCTTCCATGCCTCATAGGCCTCGCCAGAAGTTCGAGGACCTCGACCCATGTGTGACGATGTGAATTTGTTAAAAGCACGTTTTGGAAGCTCCATGCAGTTATGAGTCTCTCGAGGGCCATTACATAATTTGCAGGTAGAAGCGATTCTGCTTACTTGGCTTGAAGGTTTTTGAGCTTCGTAAGATTTCATGAGAGACTTGACTCGACCTTCAAGTTCCATGATCCTACGGTCGGGAGTGCTAGAATTGTTCGAAGGCAAAGATATTGCCTTGACCGTTTTGTTCAAATCACGGGGGTCATTCCAACTTTCGTTGTCATAGAGAGCAAGATCTTCTATGAGTTCCCATGATTGTTCCGCACTTAGATCACGTAGCTTACCACCGGCCAATTGGTCAATGGCTCGCCTCATGGAGAGATCGATATGGTCATAAAAGATTTGGACTTGGAGCCAAAGATCTATGCCATGATGAGGGACTTTTTGGAGTAAGTCCTTGAAACGAGTCCATGCTTCATAAAGAGATTCATTTTGACGTTGTTGGAACATCAAGATGTCATTTCTAAGCTTAGTAGTTCTCCCCGGTGGGAAAAATTGAGCAAGGAAACGAGTGGTGAGATCTTCCCATGTGGTGATGGATCTCGCGGGTAAACGCTCAAGCCATTGACAAGCTTGATCCCGTAGAGAGAATTGGAATAGGCGTAATCGGGTTGTCTCTCTAGTTTCAACATCTAGGTCTATGGAGTCTACGATTTTGAGGAAGTCCTTAAGATGTTGGTTTGGATCTTCGGAATGAAGTCCATGGAATGCACATCCGCTTTGCACCAACCGGATGGTGTCGGATCGCAAGGGGGTCACATTGGCTCCGGTGAGCTCAATGGTGTTTCGGTAGCCTTGGTGGCTAGGTCGGGAATACTCTCCTAAGGTTCGGGGCCTAAGGGGTTCTAGTGGTGGGTTTTGTTGTGGTGGGATGACGGGTTCAAGGATGTTCCCATCGTCCATGATGTCGGGTGGTGAAGAGTTACGAATAAAAACACAAAGAAATAAGATAGACTAAAGAAAACCTAAAAATAAAAATAAAATCTTACTAGAAAGGAATCTAGCAAGTAGACCTAATAAAAAGATATTCTAACCTAGACAATAACTATTCCCCGGGCTGCGGCGCCAAAAACTTGATACGTGGGAATCGCACCAGTCTTTACCTCTCAAGGGATCTTGAGAAGCTTACAACCCCCACCAGGCAGTGTACCTGATCATTGTAGTATAGTATAGTGACAAGTACCGGGGGATTGATCGTTCAGCTAGGAATAGTGTCGCTAGGATTAGAAAACCTAAATACTAGTTCTAAATATGAGGGATGATTATTTTTGTATTTTTATAATTTTTTAGAAAGCAAGTAAAAATCTCGAGTTTGAAGGATTTGGGCGGAATTAGTTGCTAGTCAACTAACCCAATACTAAAGATGCAATCAAAAATAAAATACTAGAAATGAAAATAAACTAAATTAAACTAAAGTTGTGAGCAATAAGTGGAGAAGTTGTGTTTACTTAGATTTCACTACTCCCTAGATATCTTTTACACGTTAATTACTTGTTATAGTTGCGTGGATGACGGATTGTATTCCTTAATACCATTCATGGGGTGGCGCACTTAATTCCCCAATCCTATGAGTGCCTACTTCACTCCTATGTCGAGCCGGCTAAGAAGCTCCTAACATGGGATCATTAGAATTTACTCATGCATTAAAAACAACCAATAAAACCTAGTGCACGTCAGTTCATGTTTCCTAAGACGTTCAAGCATGTTACCAATTGGAGATATGGCAGTTTTCTTAAGCCTAACATCGAAATCATTCATCCAATACAACCATAAACAAGTAATCAACACATAATTAACATCTAGGTTTCATTAGATCCAAGCAAACACAAGATAGATCTAGCCTAACATGATGGAATTAAGACAAGAACAAGATATAGACAACCAACACATAGACATATTGATTGAATTAAAAGAATACTTATCTCAATTACACATGAAAGGGTTCAAGGGCTGAAAACCCTTGAAAAACCTGTAAAATTCGTACCAAGTTCGTACTTAGGGTTTCTCCAAAACTTCTCTCCTTTTTTAATGTGAAAATTAGAAAACTATATATAGGAAATAGGGTCTGACGGCGTCAAGAACAAATTTGTGACGCCGTCATCTCGCCGCCAAAATACTCCTCGGACTGCCATGATCTACTTTTGACGCCGTCATGTGTTATGTGTTTCCAGGCCGTCATGCATTTTCCTCTTGACGCCCTACCTAGTGACGCCGTCAAATCTGTACTGGATCGTCATGGAAATTACTCTTGACGCCGTCAGAAATTCCTTCTTGACGCCGTCACCTACTGTTCCCAGCAAGGAAAATTAAGACTTTGGCGTTTTCTTCACTTTTATGCTCCAAAAACGTCTGAATTGCTTCCTTTTCCAGATTTCTCTCCCAAAGTACCTAAAATCACAAAAGGAACGATTTAGGGCAATATTTGATCATATAAATTCGAATTCGGGCTTAAATGACCCCCTAAAAACGGTTCATTTTTCGCCTCATCATTACCTAAACACAAAATCATGGCACTGTGAGCTTTCTTGTTTAGCTCAGCTTTCGCTGTAGCATCCATATTTTCGGGTAAAACCTCCAGAGCTGCTTCACATCTATGTTGGATTAATAAAGCACGCATCTTGACTCTCGATAACCCAAAATCACCAGTTCCGTCGAATTTCTCGATCTCAAACTTGGCTCCCATCATTCTTTAATCCCTTTATTAATTTGCTAAACCTTGTGAATAACCTCACAATCACAAACCAACAAAGCCCCTTGTACAAAAATTAATACCTTCAAATTATATATTCCTTATTGAAAAATAATAATAATATACAAATCTTATTATTATTAATCAATAATAATATACTACTATAGAATTTTCAAAGATATTAAATATGATTTTTTTTTAAACCAAAACCTGATGTTTTCTATCTTCTGTTGACTTTTCAAAACAAAACCTTATCCACCTCCTTCTTCGTTTACTAAACTCCAACCAAGAAAGGAAATAACCAGATCAAAAACCAAAATCAACAGAACCTTTGTTGATCAAAAACCAACAAACCCTTTAAAGTCGATCGAACCTCCTGCTGCTCCTTCTTGTTGTTCTAAACCGAAACCCTTCACACGATCGATCCTAGTAACCAGCGAACCCCGCGAACCAAGCTCTTGATACCACTTGTAGTGATTCGACACCCTACAACCTGGTTTACTAGAGCGGATGACTTCGATCGTGAAGTCGAACACCGATCGTGAAGTCGAACACACCACAACAGATTATGATGTCGACAGAAAAGAAGAAACAATCACACAAGGTAATATCCCTTAATCGAATCTTGATTAAGTATTGAAAGAATGCGTAACAAACCCCTCCCCCCCCCCCCCCCCCCTCACCTCCTTTTATAGAGATGAGGGGGAAGGTAAAACTGACTCCAATATGGACTCATAGTCGGCTGTTACAAGGACACGGGTTGGGCTTGGGACACAAGCCAACCAAACCGACTCCTACTTGACTAAGATAAGTTTAAGCTTAACACTCTAACCCCTAGACTTAGTTATAAGCTAATATGAAGACTAATTACATAACATGTAGTTAGTGGAATCTCCTAAAACTTTGTGCATTAAGAAAGTGGACACTTAATATGAGACAGAGGGAGTATTTTTTTAAGGTTTTCAAAACTTTGGGTACCTGGCTAACCTTTAAAATACAACCAATATTTTTTGTCATCCGTTTCATTGACAGGATAAGACAATTTTATTTTATTTTATTTTATTTTACTATTTTTGACTTATCCAACTTTATATTTTATGTTTCGTATTTTTTTTTCGTCAGTTTTACCCACTTTATGTATAGGACAAGACAATCTTTTATAGTTTTTTGCTCCGTATATTTCATGTTTTACTACTTTTGAGTTATTAAACTTTATATTTTATGTTTTTTTATTTCACAATTTTATAGTACAAACAAAATTATAAAAAAGTAAGAAGAAAATAAAAAAGAATAAAAAAAAATAGAGAGCGTATTACTTCTAGTTTTGGGGTATCAATACCAAAACCTTAAACTTTTGAGTAGTGTACTTTTACAGCCTTTTTTAGTACAAAAGGGTCAAAAATCAAAAAGATACTATGTGGTATTAATAGCAAAGGGTGTCTTCACTTTTCATCCGTGCTATTTCTACATGGAGCTCGTTTTGGTGCCGCCAAACACGCGTCACCATATCACCCACCCCCAACGCCAATGTAAAAGTCAGTATACTCATGCCGCGCCATTTGTTAATTGTGTTGAATTTTTTGTTCGTTTGATAATCCAAACGGATACTTTTCAAGTTTTTTATTTATTTATTTATTTTTTTTTTCAACCCACCTATATAAATGCTACTCATATTTTACCAATTTTCACACAAAAAACTTTAATTATATACTACAAAGAAAATGGCTTGTTCGCTTCCACATATTTTTTTGATGAAATCATAGCGTGTGTTCATAAACTAATTGAGAAGGATGCCGTTCGTCAGCAAGCGTTGATCTACTTAGCTATGCAATTTGACAAAGCGTGTGAAGCTAAAGATGACCTGCAGCAAGCGAACGAGAAACGTAATGACATTCCACAAAAAAAACCGTGCTCAATAGAAGCTTTTTTAAACGAAGAATTTTTGAAAGATTACGAGATGCACAATGCTCTGTTTAGAGAGGCGAGAAAAATACAAGAACAAATCAATGCTAAGGTTGTTTGGCTAAATGAAAAATACCATCAGAACAATTATGTTTTAGTTTTCGTATTGTTGTTTAAATGTCGTATTGTAATTTTTGTTTTACTTTAAATAAATGATAATTTAATTTCTTTGATTTCGTACGTGTACAGTTTGTTTTTTGAATTCGTATTACTCCAACGGTTATCTTTCCCCTTATAAATACCCTTTTATCCCATTCAGACACCTCGACAACATATATAATCCATAGTTGGTTTTGAACTAGCACATCGTGCATAAATCATGCACATGAAAAATAAGATACCATAAATTGTATTCTTGTTTTTGCTCTGAAGTTACTCTTCTTAATTACACAAACACAGAAAGTTACGACAAAGAACAAACCAAAAAAACATGTAAAGAAAAAATGGAGCATACTTGCATGAACAAGAAAGTTTTCTTGTTATATTGCTATTGGTTTTATAAATGGAGCTATTTGCATTCGGTCAAAGTAGACACCCGATGGTCCATCATCCGGCAACATCACAGCCATTACTGGACATTTAGAACCTTCTTCTGCGGTATTGAACCCGGTTTGAGATGTCATATCCGTTATACAATAGCCAGGATTGGCACAATTCACAAGAATATTTTGATACTTTCTTGCCATTAGTCTTGTGTAAGCATTAAGAACTGCTTTCGATACTTTATAAGCAGCAACTGTCAAAGGCCACCCATTCTCTCGCAACATAGTAGCTTTAAAGTCCCTTAAAAACCATTGAATAATCTCGTCGATCCTCTCTTCAGTTAAGTTCTCGATGTCATGCAACTCTTCTTTCAGATTCTCATTATGAAACCACTTCAAAACAAGTACAACTGTCTTAAGTATTCATAATTAACTGAACATTTTGGGGTCTTTTTTTTTTTTTTTTTTTTTTTTTTTTTTGCAATGAGTTACTTACGTGTAGGTCTCCATAAGCAGAGCTAACGTTCACAATTCGCGGCGATTTAGAAAGTCCGAGAAGAGGAACAAGTGCCTCGGTAGTTTTTTTGGCTCCATAATAATTTGTTTTCAAGCATTCAACTGCTAATTCATAAGGTTCCTCCATAACACCATTTAAAAGCTCTACATTCTCATCGATTACTTGCATCTAATTATATCAAACATAGGGCTAAGCTTGTAAACAATTTTTACAAGTTTGTGAAAAGATGATACAAAAAGTATCATAGATAGTTAAGGTAAATTATGCACAAATTTTTTGAATGTAATCTAAACAATATATAGGCTATGTTTGGCAACGGACTTATAAGGGCTTATAGAGACTTGAGATTTTAAAATAAGTTGGCTTATAAAATAAAAGAATACAATTTCATCCATTAAATAATTATATGTAAACATTAAATCTTCATTCAATGCAAAAATACAATCAACAAACAACATGGTACAAATCAAACAAGCTATTAGCATAAATTTTTAAATATTCTCCAAAAACACACTAAAACATTCATGAAATAAAAATTAACACGATCTATTGAAAAATAATAATAATAAAATGACATGTCTATGTTATTTACTGTCTACTTTTAATATAATATAATTTGTCATTGTTTGAAGTTATTAGAACCTAAAATTATCTATCTTCTATAAAGTTATTTTCATGAAAGACATTTTACTAAAAAACATTGTCGAAAATTTTAATTACAAAGTACCCGTCGCCGTAATGCGCGAGTACATGCTAGTAACTAACAACTGACCAAAGAACAAGTTTTCGTACACTATGCATAATCACTTACAAGTCCTCCTCCATCTTTGAATTTTTTATCATCAACAAATATAGCACCATTTTCTGCTGCATTATTGACCTGCATACACAATTACTTCACATTTTTGTTGATTAAAAAGAACAATTATTTAGAGATATTAATAATATTTTATAGTTCTCGAATCTTTTACTCACCAGGACATCGAGTTTTTTGTAATAGGTTTCAATGAAGTTAGCCAGAGTTGCTATGCTAGTTGAATCTTTGATGTCAAGTTGATGAAAAACAACATTTGATAAGCCAGAAACATTGAGTTTATTCACAGCTTCAACCCCTCGACTCTCATTTCTAGCGGTTAATATGACTTGTAACCCGTTTAAAGCAAGTTGACGACATATTTCGAATCCAATTCCTTTGTTTCCTCCCGTAACAACTGCACACCTGAGAATTTAAGCAAACGAGAATCAAATTTGTGGGATGTTCTAAAAAGAAATTCTTTTTGAAGTAAATATATGTAAAAAATGAAATGAAATGTAAGTACCTTTTTACTTCTTCCATTGGCTCATGTGATGTGGGAGAACCTGATTATTTTCGTCCACAAATATTTTATCATATTTGAGGATGGGTATATAAGCTGGGGCAAGCAGGAACCGCACCACAAACCGTATACCCAAAAAAAAAAAAAAAAAAAAAATCTAAACCGCAACAAAACCGCGGTGCGGTTCCTGAAAATTAAAAAACCGCATTTTTTTACGTTTTTGTGGTTCGGTAACACCATCTTTGCAGACCAGTGTACAGCCTATGATGCATTAAATGTTAGTATAGCTCCTAGCTTCCTAGCATAGCTAATATCTAGTCAGTTCTTGTACATTTGGTCTTTGCTCACTGAACCACTACTAATAATTTTTTCATTGATGTTACAATTCACATAAAGTCACTGAACCACTCTTTCATTGATGTTGCAATTCACATAAAGAGAATCTATACAAATATATACAGTAAATCAGTAATTTATTGGATACTTAAAACATTCATTATTCATGTAAAACCATGTAAAAGGTTTAATAAGTTTTAAATGATTTCAACTTTCAATTTGCACACTTACCTATTATGAATATTTAAAATGTGATTAATTATATAATGTATAAATTATCAACATGACAATCATATATTATTTTTATAATAATTAAATCAACATCATTATCATATTTAAATATTATATAGTGTTTTTATTTTAAAATAAAATCAAATATTGTGTATACAATTGTCGTACTTAATTGTTATGCACATTTTTTATTTTATCTTTGTATATTTTTATATGTTTGATAATATATAATATATATTTTAAACTTTATATTTGTATGAAAATGGTTTAAACTTGATCTTAGTATAATTTATTTTACTAATTCTTGCTGTCTCGCATTTTCAGAACGCGTTTTTAGAACTTTTTCAATTATTGTGTAAAATGGCATGTATACAAAATATCTAAGTTAAAATTAGTATAATATAAGTTTTTAATATATCATCTTCATATTATATGTTTTTAATATTTGAAAATTTTGTTTTCTAAACAATAACGTTTTATGACTATTGTCAAACCGTTCCTTGCTAGCTGGGGCTTCTTCACCCATCTTATACCGCATCGTTATTTATTAATAATAACCGCCTTAATTATATATATCACATTAGATCTCATTAAAAAAAGCGAAAATTACACAGTTGCCCATTTATGAAGTGATGTATCTTGCAGAGCCTCTACTTTTGAACCTTTTACAAATCTACCAATCTATGTCGTGTAAAAATATACTTGACATACCCGACATACACGCGCCCATTTTTTATTGAAGGAAGATCAAATCCAAATAAAACCTTAAAGTTGTCGCGTATTTTTTTACAAGACATACACGACCACCAATTTTCTAGGCAGTGGCATGAGAAATTAGAAGACTTACATAAATTACCCTTTAACATTTTGACATTTACAACTTTTTTATATAACAAACTTTAATCGTCAAATATTTAGGTATCTATCGAATTCATTAATGAAAAAAATATCTTTGCGAAGAACTCTAAATTACGAACAAAAGGAGCCCAATATTGATATGCTTTTGATGTACGTACGATTTTATAAAAAATGTTGAAGTTTGATATTAAAAAAAAAAAAAAAAAAAAAAAAAAAAAAAAAACTCTTAGACCATAGAGGTACGTACGATTTTATAAAAAATGTTGAAGTTTGATATTAAAAAAAAAAAAAAAAAAAAAAAAAAAAAAAAAAAAAAAAAAACTCTTAGACCATAGAGGCTAAAGACGTACAATACTATAAAATAAGAATATCGTTTGGAAATAAAAATGCAAACATTCATAAATTAAAAACGGTATCATTTTATTCATTAAACTAAAAACGCCAACTTTTTTTTTATATAAAATTAAAAAATTTATTCATAAATTAAAAACATTACATAGAAAATATAAAACGTAAACTTACAAAATAAAAAGTTTATGAATGTTTACGTTTTTATTTCGTACGTTTCAACCGAGGGCTAGTCGTGTCTAGTTCTATAAAAATTTTATGAATATTTAACTTTTTATTTCGTACGTTTACGTTTTATATTTTTTCTATGTAATGTTGTTAATTTATGAATCAATTTTTTAATTTAATATAAAAAAAAGTTGGTGTTTTTAGTTTTATTAATAAAAGGAAACCGTTTTTAATTTATAAATGTTTACGTTTTTATTTTCAAACGATATTCCTATTTTATAGTATTGTACGTCTTTGGCCCCTGTTGTTTAAGAGTGTGTTTTGAAAGTTTTTTTTTAAATATATATTTATATCAAACTTCAAAAAAATTTATAAAATCGTACGTACGTCAAAAGCATATCAATATTGGGCTTGTTTTGTTCGTAATTTAGAGTTCTACGCAACGATATTTTTTTTCATTAATGAATTCGATAGATACTTACTAAATATTTGACAAATAAAGTTTATTATATAAAAAAGTTGTAAATATAAAAAGTTAAAGGGTAATTTATGTTAGTCTTCTAATTTTCTCATGCCACTACCTAGAAAATTGGTGGTCGTGTATGTCTTGTAAAAAATACGCGACACCTTTAAGGTTTTATTTGGATTTGATCTTCCACCAAAAAAAATGGGCACGTGTATGTCGGGTATGTCAAGTATATTTTTACACGACAGAGATGGGTAGATTTGTAAAAGGTTCGAAAGCAGGGGCTCTGCAAGATACATCACTTCATGAATGTACACCCAAGTAATTTTCGCTTAAAAAATGTTTTGAAAAAAAAAGAAAAAAAATCAAAATATCCATGATTTTTAGTACAGTTTTAAATTTATAAAAGTTTTCCCGTTAGATAAAACAGTCACTTGTGAACAAATAACGATTCTATCTCCCGAGGTCATTTTCCCAACGAGATTTGAATTGAGATTTACATTGTGTTTTTAGTTAATGCTTGAATATCCAATGTTTTTATTTTCTAAAAGAGATTTTAAAAACTAATATAAGTGGTAAAAACTAGATTAATAAAGCAAGATAAAAACTAAGGCCTAGAAAATAAGATGATAAAAAGATATGCTTGCTAAGTGACACAATAAGTTCATTAAGTGTGGACTAAGGTTTGATGACGAATTATTTTCCTTAAACAAGATTATTTCCTCACAACGTTGGTTTATTTTGCAAACAATCCTTTAAAAAGAAAATAATTACTAGATGTGTAATTTGATTATTTTCCGGCTTTTGCCATTCGAATAATAAAATCACAAATCTAAATAATTTGTCTAATTATTAATCACAATCCCCTTTTATTAATCCACACTTAAATCACAAATCCTTATCACTTAGCAAACATAAAAAGCTACTCGCTACACATATCAAATAAGCTAACCAAAACAAACATATAAATAAACTAATTAACTAAAAGTGAAAATGATAAGAAAATAGAACCCGGATATAAGAGATGAGATGAAATTAACCACCCGATCTTATAAACTAAACAAACAATAAAGTTTAATTCCTAAAAAGCTTTAATAAAACCAAATAGTTAATAAAGTTTGTGACTTTATTAACTAATTATCTTATTAAGATTAAAAAGTAATAAACTTTATTAATAAGCTAGCTTATAAGACCCTTAAGCTCCGGCCTTAGCGGTAGAAATGATGGTAAACAAAGAAAAATCAAAACTTTATTAGGAATAAGCAATAATAATGACCAAATAAGCTATAGAAGAGCTTCTTGGTTGAGAAAGCTACAAACTTTAAGTGAAATTAAGTTAAGAAAAGCTAAAAGATTGAAACTTTATGAGAAAAAAAACTTAATAAATCTAAGATAATAAGCTAATTTGAAAGAAAAACTAATAAAGTTAAAAACTTTTTATAAAATAACTATTAAAACTATGTAGATCTATGATAATAAACTAATTAATAGCTTTTATTAAAAGTAAAAACTAATAAAAATCAAATCTTTTTGGTTTTTATAAAGTAATATGAAAAACAAAGATTAAATCTAATTTTATAAAAGCTTTTAAAAACAAAGTAGTAAAAGAGGGTTTATTAAATGAGCTAAATCTAAATAAGCCACAAAAAGCTAATAAGCTTTCATGACTTATTAGATAATAAAAGACAAAGAAAAGAAAAAGAGTAGAAGTGGTAAAAGAAAATAATCTTCAAATCTTCAAAATAAATCTTCATCTTCATTAATTTTAAACTAAAAATTGATTACAATAAGCATTTGAAATAAGCTATTCTATTACATTGATAAGCTAGCCTACTACAATACTCTAATATTACTCCTACTCCTAATAAGCTAAATTACACCTACTCCTACACTAATAAATCTCTACTCTCTACTGTGTGTTGTGTGTGATATTCGGATGAATATATAGCTGGATAGGGGATATGTCCGGATTCATTCTTACAATAGACAGCTCATTTCAATCATTCTTAGCCAATCATTGTGCCACGTGTCAGCTACGCATTGGCCAGCCATCGCTTCTAGAACCTTGTACTGATACCTCGGACTGACGCACTGCACCTCGTACCTGCCACACTGCAACCTCGTACTGACACACGCCTGCAAACGTATGTCTCGTCATTACAGACACGTGTCATCATCTGATTGGTCCTCCTACCTGCCACCTCGGACTGACAACCTAGGACTGACATGTCAGCCGACATGTCAGCGCCGCCACCTGTACCTGTAATAATAACCTTGTACAATCATTAGCATTTAATGAGCCGCCACGTGGCAGGCTCTGATTGGTCCACGTCATTGACACGTCAGCAGGTGGGGCCCACTGGTCAACGGGTGGACCGGGTCGGGTCGTAATCTGGATCGGGTCCGGGTCGGATCTGGATGCGGGTCGGACTGCCACGTGGACCACTCATACAGTGCCACGTGGCATGGAGAAATAATACTCCATTTAGCTCAGACGGGAATCGAACCCCAGACCTCTCGTGTGAGAGTTGAGCATGTTTACAAACTATGCCAACAGTTATATTATGCATTTAGTTATTTTTATAGTATAACAAGCCTAGTTCATATAGTGCTATTCTTGACCTGCCATTTTAAGGAGTTTTGGACCGGTTAAAAAATATTTGAAAGTACCTCCGGACTCGTTTTTTCGTGCTCTTTCCAATGGTATGCTCGTAGAATATTTTTGACTTCGTCTGAACCTCGTAAAACGTAAAAACGTCATCGAAACTCATCCGAAAATCACCGTTTTTGCTTTGTTTTCAAACCCTTTGTACCTGCAAGACATAATAACACATTCCAAACATATTTTCATATAATTGAACGTATTTCATAGTTATTAGTCCGCTTTAGCATGGTTTTTGGTATAAAAATGATGTGTATTTACAGACACATCAAATCCCCCACACTAAGGTATTGTCGTGTCCTCACGCAATGTGATCAATTCACGCTTTTGAAATAAATAATTTCAAACCTCTTTTTACTAGCTTTTAAAAGTAGCAAAACGTTCAAAAGAAATTAAGAAATTATTTATTTAAAAACGCCCCGTTTGACCATTTTATTCATGCATAAACTTTTTTATTTTTATTTTTTATTATTATTATTATTATAAGTGACAAGAGCCGACTTTCATTATCGTTTGATAACTTTTAGGGTCATAGAGTAGAAAACACGACTTAAAAAGAAGTGACCATTCGGATAGAATTCATCGTCCTTGATTTTTCACAAGCCACCAAACTAAGTGTAAAAACAAGATCACAGCTTATCTACAAGTTAGATGCCAACACTACCCATAAAAGTTACTTGTGAAAACTCTTTACTCCCATTTTCTTAATGTATCTAGATTTTTTTATTTTTGTTGAGAAATGAATTGCTTCATATTTTCTCGTTTCAATAACTTTTAATCCGATAGAGATACCAAGTTTAAACGCTAAGTAGTTTTTCATCTTCTCTCAAGAACCACTGCTTTAGAAATTCGGTCCACATCAAGGAATTGGGTACATACAATCTCATATATAAGTTTCGGAGTACTACACGTGCACCTCATGTGACTAATTCAGAATTATCCACATGCACCTCACGCGCCTACAACTTTTATAACACTTAAGCTCTTATTCAATATAAACTTTCACTTTGATTTTTTTTTCTTTTCTTTTTTCATTTTTTCATTTTTTTCATCATTTTAATTTTTTATTTATTTATTTTTTTACAACAATGGAAGCTTATCGGGTAGCTCCAAAACCACATACATATAAACTTTTTACTTTTGATTTTTCATTTTTTTGCTTTTATTTTTTATGTTCCTTGATATGTACCCAACTTCTAAAGCAAATATTCTTTTAAGAAAATAAGAAACTAAATATTGCCCAAACCTAAATACCACTAATTAACCTAGAACATCTATTATATATCGGTGTGCAATCTTATGGGAGCAAAAAGCCACAAGTATCTCTCATGAGCTCTAAAGAGAACCACTACTCCACGTTTAGCATCTAACTTCTAAATAAACTCTATCATTTCTCGTTCTCTGCAAATTTAAAATCTCAAATAATGAGATCAGCAGAAGCTTAGCCGATAATCAAGCCACGCATATATAAAGTCAAATACGGGAACTTGCAAATTCTTAAAAAGAATTTGTGTTTTCTAGCTCCTAGTGTAAAAGACTAGCGAAAGCTCTTTAAGCCATGCATGTATAAAGTAAAGTACGGAAGCCATCAAAAGAGTAGCTCCTTGTGTACAAGACTAACATAAGCTTTTGTGATTACCATTGGTTAAGGGAACAAGCTAGGGCTCAACACGCCCGGTCAAGTCAAAATTCTATTCCTACTCTACCCAGCGGAAAGTCAATAATTATCAAAACACTTATTATCATTATTCATTTTTTTTTCATCAATTTTTTTTTTTTTTTTTTTTTTTTTTGAAAATAAATGTGAGAATTTTTTTTATTTTTTTTTAATTTTGGTGGAAAAACGGGGTTGCGTGAGTACTAGGCAAAACAAGGGTTTGATTTTTTTTTTTTTTTTTTTTTTTTTTTTTTTTGAAAATTTCGAAAGAAATTCCCCCCCACACTTAGAACTGAACATTGCCCTCAATGTTCATAAATATCGGGTGTTACCCCCACACTTAGGAACGAAAAAGGCAAATGCTACAAATTCCAAGTGTGAAAAGAAAAATATATATCAAATAAGCACATATTATAAAGGATATCCCTAAATATAACAATGCAAATGATCGAAGACCGAGTGTTGGAGGGTTTGAAAACAAGCACGGAGGTCTTTACGATCATAGGGAATCCTGCAAGCAAAAACGGGAATTCCACAAAACACAACACGGAGAGAAGCACTCCCCCACACATATCCGAATACCACATCACACTTATTCAATATAAAAGAAAAATGAAAAGAAATAAAGATAGATAGATAGATAGATAGATAGATAACACGGGTTGCCTCCCGAGAAGCGCTTGTTTTTGTTTGAGTCTCTAGCTTGACTCTAAGGTTATATGCTTCTACGGTCATGGTCACATCCATCGCTTAGTGTTAAGCTAGGATGGTAAAAGCGATACAACATCTCCTTAGGTGAGCATGCCACCTGACGGGGTAATGGTGTATGGGTAAATCTAAAAGGTTTATCCATCACCCACATCATATCACCCGACTTTGTCAGGGAGAAAAAAGGGTCAAATCTTTCCACTTCCCTTAAGCAAATTTGCTTAGAAACGGGAAGTGGTGTAACTAGTAGGGTGGACTCATCAAATAAAGGTATTGACTTAGGGGGGTCCAAGCTACACAAATCCTCAAATTCGTCATCAAAAATTTTGTTATCAATTCTTAATGCAAAATCATCATCAAAGTCGAATAAAGGATTTGATATAGTCACATTAAAAGATCTAGTCATCGAATCAAAATTACCTAAGGGTTCATCAGACATCCTTGGGATTGGGACAAGGTCATTGGTGGGCAAACTTTCTATATCACTAGGTTTAAAGTCAATTTCCCTATCCCCATTGAGAGGGTGTCTATATGCTCTCCAAAAGGTAAGTCGATCTCTAACTTTTTGTCTCCCACAACAACAAGTCTAGGCAAGGATGCTGGGTATGCTCGTGGCTAAGATAGGACTTGTGCGGTACTTTGTGAGCTAGAATTATGCACCTCGTCCATAGTAATCTTCCTCTCATCACTTTCCTCATGATAGAATGAGTTAACAGAATGATTTTGTTTTTCAATTTGCTCCTTAATATGGTCTAATTCAGTTTGAAAGTTCATATTGAATTGAATTATGTTCATGTTGAATTGAATTTGATTCAATATTATTTTATTAATCAACTCAGCTCTAGTTAACTCGCTCTGAGGAAGTGGCTGAGGGGTGGTGTATTGTGAAGGTTGGTCAATATAAGTATAGTCATAATTGTTACAAGGGACATGCTCATTGACAATCATGTTTCCTGTCTGACAATCAAAACTTTGATGAGGACCTCCACAAAATTCGCAACAGTAAAATTGTTGCGAATGACTCTGTAAATCATATGAATGTTGGTCATAACCAAAATTTTGATTGTTACACGAAACCTGCTCATTGACAAGCGTGTTCCCTGTTTGGCAATCAAAACCTTGGTAAGGATCATTTCCATATGACTCACAAGAGTATGTCTCCATCTCTTGGTGTGGTGGCTGGTGAAAGAAGTCGGTTGTTTCATTGTAGAAATCGGGATTTTGGTCATAGACAAACCCGTTTCCCGACTCTACAATGCTACAACCGGGGCAATTTCCACCATTTGGGGGACCCCCATACCATTCACAACCATATAGGTAAGATGAAGACGTAGTGAAGAATTAAACAAATAGAAGGAAAGAGATAGAATTAAACAAATTAGAGGATAAAGAAGAATATTTTTGGATTTTTAATTTTATAAAAAGAAAATTATTTTTGAATTTTTGGATTTTAAGAAAATAAATTTTTAAAAGAAAGGATAATCAAGGCACAAACGCCAAACACAACGTAAAAATCTTAACGAATCTCCCCGGCAGCGGCGCCAAAAACTGATTCAGTCGTTTTAGTACAATTTTAAATTTATAAAAGTTTTCCCGTTAGATAAAACAGTCACTTGTGAACAAATAACGATTCTATCTCCCGAGGTCGTTTTCCCTACGAGATTTGAATTGAGATTTACGTTGTGTTTTTAGTTAATGCTTGAATATCCAATGTTTTTATTTTTTAAAAGAGATTTTAAAAACTAATATAAGTGGTAAAAACTAGATTAATAAAGCAAGATAAAAACTAAGGCCTAGAAAATAAGATGATAAAAAGATATGCTTGCTAAGTGACACAATAAGTTCATTAAGTGTGGACTAAGGTTTGATGACGAATTATTTTCCTTAAACAAGATTATTTCCTCACAACGTTGGTTTATTTTGCAAACAATCCTTTAAAAAGAAAATAATTACTAGATGTGTAATTTGATTATTTTCCGGCTTTTGCCCTTCGAATAATAAAATCACAAATCTAAATAATTTGTCTAATTATTAATCACAATCCCCTTTTATTAATCCACACTTAAATCACAAATCCTTATCACTTAGCAAACATAAAAAGCTACTCGCTACACATATCAAATAAGCTAACCAAAACAAACATATAAATAAACTAATTAACTAAAAGTGAAAAGGATAAGAAAATAGAACCCGGATATAAGAGATGAGATGAAATTAACCACCCGATCTTATAAACTAAACAAACAATAAAGTTTAATTCCTAAAAAGCTTTAATAAAACCAAATAGTTAATAGGGTTTGTTACTTTATTAACTAATTAGCTTATTAAGATTAAAAAGTAATAAACTTTATTGATAAGCTAGCTTATAAGACCCTTAAGCTCCGGCCTTAGCGGTAGAAATGATGGTAAACAAAGAAAAATCAAAACTTTATTAGGAATAAGCAATAATAATGACCAAATAAGCTATAGAAGAGCTTCTTGGTTGAGAAAGCTACAAACTTTAAGTGAAATTAAGCTAAGAAAAGCTAAAAGATTGAAACTTTATGAGAAAAAAAAACTTAATAAATCTAAGATAATAAGCTAATTTGAAAGAAAAACTAATAAAGTTAAAAACTTTTTATAAAATAACTATTAAAACTATGTAGATCTATGATAATAAACTAATTAATAGCTTTTATTAAAAGTAAAAACTAATAAAAATCAAATCTTTTTGGTTTTTATAAAGTAATATGAAAAACAAAGATTAAATCTAATTTTATAAAAGCTTTTAAAAACAAAGTAGTAAAAGAGGGTTTATTAAATGAGCTAAATCTAAATAAGCCACAAAAAGCTAATAAGCTTTCATGACTTATTAGATAATAAAAGACAAAGAAAAGAAAAAGAGTAGAAGTGGTAAAAGAAAATAATCTTCAAATCTTCAAAATAAATCTTCATCTTCATTAATTTTAAACTAAAAATTGATTACAATAAGCATTTGAAATAAGCTATTCTATTACATTGATAAGCTAACCTACTACAATACTCTAATATTACTCCTACTCCTAATAAGCTAAATTACACCTACTCCTACACTAATAAATCTCTACTCTCTACTCTGTGTTGTGTGTGATATTCGGATGAATATATAGCTGGATAGGGGATATGTCCGGATTCATTCTTCCAATAGACAGCTCATTCCAATCATTCTTAGCCAATCATTGTGCCACGTGTCAGCTACGCATTGGCCAGCCATCGCTTCTAGAACCTTGTACTGATACCTCGGACTGACGCACTGCACCTCGTACCTGCCACACTGCAACCTTGTACTGACACACGCCTGCAAACGTATGTCTCGTCATTACGGACACGTGTCATCATCTGATTGGTCCTCCTACCTGCCACCTTGGACTGACAACCTAGGACTGACATGTCAGCCGACATGTCAGCGCCGCCACCTGTACCTGCAATAATAACCTTGTACAATCATTAGCATTTAATGAGCCGCCATGTGGCAGGCTCTGATTGGTCCACGTCACTGACACGTCAACAGGTGGGGCCCACTGGTCAACGGGTGGACCGGGTCGGGTCATAATCTGGATCGGGTCCGGGTCGGATCTGGATGCGGGTCGGACTGCCACGTGGACCACTCATACAGTGCCACGTGGCATGGAGAAATAATACTCCATTTAGCTCAGACGGGAATCGAACCCCAGACCTCTCATGTGAGAGTTGAGCATGTTTACAAACTATGCCAACAGTTATATTATGCATTTAGTTATTTTTATAGTATAACAAGCCCAGTTCATATAGTGCTATTCTTGACCTGCCATTTTAAGGAGTTTTGGACCGGTTAAAAAATATTGAAAGTACCTCCGGACTCGTTTTTTCGTGCTCTTTCCAATGGTGTGCTCGTAGAATATTTTTGACTTCGTCTGAACCTCGTAAAACATAAAAACGTCGTCGAAACTCATCCGAAAATCACCGTTTTTGCTTTGTTTTCAAACCCTTTGTACCTACAAGACATAATAATACATTCCAAATATATTTTCATATAATTGAACGTATTTCATAGTTATTAGTCCGCTTTAGCATGGTTTTTGGTATAAAAATGATGTGTATTTACAGACACATCAATCCACAGTGGAACACTCACAAGTATCTTTCAAAGATGTTGCATTCACATAATGTAGCAGTATACTTACACTGTGAACAAAATGAAATCCAAAGCAAAAGAAACAAATTGAAAGATGATAACGTATTGGCTTGGTTCATGTTAGGGGTTGTTAACGAGTCGAGCTTTTAACAAGCTATTCGAACTCGTGCTCGAGCCTACATATTGTCAAGCTCGAGTCGAGCTCGAACAAAAGATTGTGCTCATTTAGTTAAACGAGCTGAGCTTTTACAAGGCAATATTCGGCTCGGCTCGTTCGAAAGCTCGTTTAGTTACTCGAGTTGAACGAGCCGATCGAACTTGTCGAGCTTAACGAGTCGAACGAGCTAATCGAGCCAAACATCTAACTTTTTCTTAAACATTATTATTATGTTTTAATAAGTATTGATTATTTAATTTAATTCGAAACTATAAATATTAAAATATTAAACTTTCTTAGCTTCTAATAGGATGCTATTTCAAAGTTATGTCAATCTACTCTTTGGACTTTGCTTTTATATCTCTCTTGTCTACTATATTTTGTGTCCATCTTTCTATGTGAGATGCATTACAGTTTATACTTTTATATTTTCCATTTAGAAACAAATGACTCTATTAATGTTGTTCCCTTTTACAAGGTTAATGTTAACTATTGGGTTAAACTAACCAAGTTCCATGGCTTGAACAAAGACTTAAAATGATTAACAACAAATAAAACGTAAAGATAAGAGACACAATATTTTTCAACGTTTAATTCTTATTAGAAGTTAATCAAAGAATTATACCCAAGTGCTTGCGGGATTGAAAATGACAAGTATGGTATGACTCCTCTCTAAAACCCAAACAAAGTTTGAGTGACAACTATAGGTCCTACTGAGCTATCTCAGGGATTGTGTTGTTCTTTGGAGGAATAAAAGTGGTTTGTGAATGTCTAAGCATTAATTGCACAAACTTGTCAACTTTTACTCCTCACTTATGCTACCTATTTATACACAAGTAAATTACAACTTTACTGAAAATGACAAATTGATGACCTAGGCTAGTAGAGACAAAATGCTTGCGTATTTTGTCTCTGTTACACTAGACTATATTGGGTAAAGGACAATGTGCCTTTCTAATGCACAGTGATGACACCATCCTGACTTGATGCCTTTCAGGGAAAGTTTGACTTCAGGTAGATAAGGACACCCATTCATATTTTCAAACGTTTCCCGCTTTGTCCCGCCCATTCTTCAGTCTTCAGGTCTTCAGTACTTCAATAGTTGTTGAGGAGTCCTGGGGTTCAGTGAATTATTGTCATCCTCACTGAACCCATCATTTTCTTCTTTGGCTTAGATGCCACTCACTGAGTTCCGCGTCATTGAATGGAGAACCTTTCATCTTAGGCTCGTTCTAAGCATCCTGAAGATGACTCACTAAGCAACTGTTCACTCAGTGACTTGATAGTGTTTACGGATATTAAACACTTAGGTTATTTTATGTTCAAATCCTAGTTAGAGGAAGTTTGGGGAATTCAGTGACCCAACAGTCTCCCCCTATTTGGAGATACAAATAGCCTAAGTGTTTCATGGTTCAGTGTGAGTGAGCAGGGGCACTCTTCTCTCACTGAGTGTTAATGTAATTTGGATAAGACACTGATAACTTAAAAAAAACTTCAATGTTCATTAATTACAGATCCTAAGAAAAATTACAAAATACAAAAAAAAGATAGATGTTGCAGATTCAAATGTCCAGCTTGTAACCAAGGGCTTCAAGCTTTGCTCTCTTCGATTTCAGTACATGCTTTTCAGGATGTTCCTCAATCGTAGCTTTTAGGTCCTGGCAAAACCTCACATTTTCAGCACTCTTAATGGGAGACGCCATCATAAGATACCTAAGCATTGCCTTGATCCCATCCTTATCCATGTCAGACCATCTTTGGAAGGCAGGGTTCCCATATTCATCAGTGAAGCACAGGCCTCTTTCAGGTTCCTCAAGGACCATGTTGTTCATGAAGTTGATTCCTTCAGGAAGTGACCTGTCACAGTCTAACCCAGGGACCTTGATCTCAGGCTACAATTCAAATGGCTTCCCTTTTCTTTTGGAGATCTTTGGGGGAGCAGCCTGAGTTGATGAAGTTGGAAGAAGAGAGGGGATATCAAGCGCTTCAGGCATTTTCTTCAGCTTTTTGTACCTCAGCTTCAGTGACTTTAAAAGTTTAGGTACCACTACATTTTGCTTCTTGGAAATGATAGGTCGAAGCTCATCCAGTTCAGTGATGCCAAATTTAGAAAACTTTAATGGTTTATGAACATCAAGTATTCTTTGGTCAGGTCCCCTGAAAACAGTGACAACAGCAGGATTGGTGTTGCGATGATTCTGAATTTCAGTGATGGGTTCTGGTCTCAGTCTGTATTTCATCACCCAGGTATACCTCTCAATCCTGTCTTTCCTGACCTTAGCATCCTTCCTGAGCTTTTCCTCCCTTTCTTTCTGAAGAGCACGCCATTCTTCTCCCTGAGCTTTCTTGAAAGCTGCACCAGCTTGCCCACCAGCCAGTGCCTTAGGATCCAACCCAATTTTCTCAGCCTCCTCATGCACAACTTTTATAAGAGCAGGCTTGCTCATCCTTTCTTCCTCAGCCACAATCCTTAACTGCTCATCCTTTTCCATATGAACATGTATTTCTGCTTCAATGAGGTGGTGTATAACTCCATTGATTTCATATGGAACTTTGATGGGTTCATCAGGGTCACATCTGACAATGGAGGAAGCAGGAACCAAAATATTTTCAGGCTCAGTTGTTGTGCGAATGCTTTTTCCTCTATCCTGCAAGTTTGTTGAGGGAACGGTTATTTCAGGAGGTTGATATGAGGAGATGGGAGTAGCCTGAGTGACATGCTCCCACTAGTGCAAAAACTGCTATTGGTCACGCCAAAAATGTGTGACGATATGCATATAGTCACACATGTTTTTTTCGTTGTGTGTCATCAAAGGTCCCGCCATCGTAGGTGGCATATGGTCATATTGTTGAGTTCATGGCCTTTTCCATCTAAAAAGAGTGACCAAAACCCCAATATGTGTGACAAATTAGGCACAAGTTTTGTTGGATTAGTCATAATCAGTGATCGTAAACACTTTATAGTCACACGAATGTTTTTTTAGAGTAACTATTGTTCGTCCTTTGGCCATACAAATATATAATATATGTGACATTTGAGATAATTTATTCTATTAAATGTGTATTTTGTGTGACTATTTCCCGTCCTGTGGCCACATGAATATTTAATAAATGTGACGTTTGTGATGATTTAGTCACACAACGGGTGTTGTTTTTTTTGGAGTTAGTCACATACAATTAAGCAAACAGTGGCCAAAAGTGTTAATAAGTGTGACCATATGCTGTTTAAAGTGAAGAAATGTGTATTTTGTGTGACTATTGATCATCCAATGGCCACGTGAATTTTATGTTTGTGTGGCCTTTTGTAATATTTAGTCACATAATGCATGTTTGTTTTGGGTATATAGTCACATACAATTAAGCAAATAGTGACAAAAAGTGTTAATAAGCGTGACCATATGCTGTTTAAAATGAAGAAATGTGTATTTTGTGTGACTATTGATCATCCAACGACCACATGAATTTTATGTTTGTGTGGTCTTTTGTAATATTTAGTCACACAACGAATAAAGCAAATAGTGACCAAAACTGTTACTAAGTGTGACTATATACATCTTTTAGTCACATTTAAGAAATAAATATATATCAAAACAAATTCAAATATATTTCAAAACAAATTCAAATACAATAAAATTGTAAATATAAAATTCGTAGTATAATCTTTTTCATAAACAACTAATACATATCATACAAGCAATACTAAGTATATGAAATAACAATACTAACTTATAACTAGCATTTGTAACTAATACACTAGCAGCATTAACTTCGAGCAGTCTTAACTTTGTACTAGCAGTACTAACAGCAGTACTAACTTTTGTACTAATCTCATCATCTGGATATTCTCCGTCTCTGTTTTAAGTAGAAAAGACAAAAGTTAGAAGCACATACAAATATACAATACCCATTTTAGAGATTAGAAAAAATTTACCAACAGCCGACGGAAAAAGCGGTCTGATGTGTCATCTGTATTCAAATACCCATTTTGCTGCAGTTGTAGAACAAAACGAGCAGACATTTTAGTGTTATTAATCTATATGAATTTAACGGGGATCACAAACAGTCACAATGATATGGTTAGAAGTTACAGTATTACGAAATGCAAAAAAACATGCACCAGTCCCGAATAGCACCTAAAACCTACAATGGTACAAAAGGTTAGTAAACAAACTTGGTATACCTTATCTTGGAATTCTTTTTCTGCTTCAGAAGATTCAAATGCATTGCCCTCATCCCATCTGGCAGCAGGATGGTTAGCTACCTGTTCCATTAAACAAGTTAGGACCCCAGAATGCTGACTTGAAGAACGGGCTTTCTTAGAAGAATTCCCACTTACACTAAGTTATAACCATAAATTGAGCTTGAAAGTATTATAAACATAGAGCCTGAGAAAAACGCCATTAGTTTTACCAGTGAATAATAATCGTCCATTTCTTCCTCTATCTGGCGACGTAACTCATCCTATAAACAGATGTTATGAACTGTAAGAAACCAAGGCACTAATAACGCTGCATAATATAAGATCTGCCAACCATGAAACAGTAAAAATATACATGGGTTGGCTTTGGTGACTAAGATGGAGCATGCCCACGCCTCAATTTAATTCCAGTCCCTAAAAAATGAATTGTGCCAGAAAATCCAAATGAGGGAATTTTTAGCCAGGCATCCCATGTATCATCCTCACCCGTGAAAATAGAATGTAGCCCCTGCAAGAAACAAGTAACGTGCTTAATGCTAACATAAAAGACGACAAAATTAGATGTCCCAAATATAAGTTTAGCATCAAAAACCAACATACCAGGGCAGACCCTTGCATATCAACTTGGGCAACAAATAATCCAGATGGTTGAAATGTTCTGCAGTGCCAAACCTGGAATGAATAAATATTAAACACATTACCAAGCAAGCAAATCACTAACATTTGGTACAAATGAAACAGTTTCACAAAAATCAACCATATTTGAGTTAATTTCCTATATAACAGATGCTATGTTAATCTTTTAATAGATCACTTACGCGACTGGGATAAGCAAACTCCAACTATTCAGCAACATCCTCCCGGAGTGGAAACCAATCAAGACTCCCTTTACGAGCAAAACAGTGGCCTCTTAGAACACGTCGATTGTCTCCATTCCAATAAACAGGAAAACTATGTCGTCTTAATAAGTCTACATGCAACGATTACCACCACAAGAATTTATAATCAAAAACATGTTTTAGGCTAGTTTTAATCTATGAAAATCAATATAAATCGTTTATATTCGATTACACATTTAAGAAAATATAAATTAAATATGTGTTTGAGCATACCCGTTATCAGAGTAGGATAGGTGAGATGAGGGTGATGGTGGCTCGACTGTGATGGTGGTGGATGTGGTGGTTATCTCGAACCAAATAACTGAAGCAAGCAAACTCTCCCATACAGTTCCCTTGTCTTGATGACGGTGATAGCGTGGAGGAACGATGGTTGGTGGAACGACGGCGAGATAAGGCGGTGAAGTGTGGCGGTGGTGTGAGTTGGTTATAGAGAGAAGGAGAAGAGATGAATAGATAGAAGATAGATCTGACTAGTGTAAGTGTTAGTGTTTTGATTTTGGGGAAAAAGGGGCGGGATCTTGAGCGGGAGATTGAAATTTTTGGGGAAAAATTAGGGGCGGATCTTGAGCGCCTGATTAAAATTTTGGAGATTGAAAGCCTATCAAATGAGCTCGAAATGCTTAATGAGTTGAGCTCAATCTTATATAAGTTCGACTCGAGTTATTGTTGAGTTCTCGAGTTTGTAAGTAATATAAAATATGTTTTTTTTTTCTTTTTTTTATTTATTTATTTTTTTAAGTGTACTAAGTGTAAATATTTATTTATGAATGTATCAAGCTTTTTGAGCTGAAGTCGAACCGAATTCAATTCTTAGGTATATTATATTTTAATTTTAATTTGTGTCAGAAAACACATCTTTACAGATAAATCGAGCTTTTCGAGTCAAGCTCAAGCCGAGTTCAAACTTTCTCGATCCCGGATAACATGATCGCGAGGTCCCTAGATACTTGCTTCTTAGTGTCTGTGACAAACGGTATACACCTACCAAGCTGGTGCAACCCATGCATGACCAGTGTGATAATGGCTAATTCACATGGGTCATGGGTCATGTGCATTAGGTTATCACTGGTCAGATTCATTAATGGGTATTTGACGTCGATCATATGGGTCATATGCATTGGGTTATAGTTGCTTAGAGTGTCATGTTACGACACGTACATCCATGACTGTCAACAATTGGTAATTAACATGGGTCATGGGTAATGTGCATTGGGTTATAGTGGCTTTTAGTGTAATGGAAACCATGCATGACCGGTGATAATGGCTAATTCACATGGGTCATGGGTCATGTGAATTAGGTAATTATCACTAGTCACATTCATTAATATGGGTATTTGACATCACATGGGTCATATGCATTGGGTTATAGTTTCTTAGAGTGTCATGTTACGACACATCCATGACTGTTGACAATTGGTAATTAACATGGGTCATGGGTAATGTGCATTAGGTTATAGTGGCTTTTAGTGTAATGGAAACCATGCATGACCGGTGATAATGGCTAATTCACATGGGTCATGTGCATTAGGTTATCACTGGTCACATATTTGACATCGTAGGGGTCATACGCATTGGGTTATAGTTGCTTAGAGTGTCATGTTACGACACGTACATCCATGAGTGTTGACAATTGGTAATTAACATAGGTCATGGGTAATGTGCATTGGGTTATAGTGGCTTTTAGTGTAATGAAAACCATGCATGACCGGTGATAATGGCTAATTCGCATGGGTCATGGGTCATGTGCATTAGGTAATTATTACTGGTCACATTCATTAATATGGGTATTTGACATCATATGGGTCATATGCATTGGGTCATAGTTGCTTAGAGTGTCATGTTACGACACATCCATGACTGTTGACAATTGGTAATTAACATGGGTCATGGGTAACGTGCATTGGGTTATAGTGGCTTTTAGTGTAATGGAAACCATGCATGACCAATGATAATGGCTAATTCACATGGGTCATGGGTCATGTTCGTTAGGTTATCACTGGTCACATATTTAACATCATAGGGGTCATATGCATTGGGTTATAGTTGCTTAGAGTGTCATGTTATGACAAACCGCTCAATCCGAAACCGAAAAAAACCTGAAACCAAAGAAACCGAAACCGAAAAAAACCAAAACCGGAAAAACCGCTTATCACGATTTGGTTTCGGTTTTTACTTTTAGATATCCGTGGTTAACCGAACCGAACCGTATATAATATAAATAAATTACCCGCCCCGCGATCGATAGTTAAAATCTTCCAACTAACCGAACCGAACCGCCCCGTGAACACCCCTACCAAGCATGCCCTAAAATACAAATGTAGCTTTAATATATACTTATTAGTTTTAAAACTTTTATTAGTTTTTATACTTTTAGTTTTTATACTTTTAATAATTTTTAAACTTATATATACAAAGAGTATCAAACACACTTCACTTATTAGTTTTAAAACTTTTACTACTTTTTATACTTTTAGTTTTTATACTTTTAATAATTTAAGTATGTAGATTGCATTTGTTTAGTACATAGTATTTATATATTTTTTTGTTTGTTAAAAAAGGTTTAGTACATAGTTTTTAATGTAAGTATATACATTTAATTTGTTTAGTACATAGTATAAACACTTACTTTTTTTTTATATATATCTAAAGTATATACATTGAATCTTGTGCAATTAAGTATTTTTCCGTTTGAGTGGCGGATAAACAAATATAAATGCTTATAGTTACGGTCAAGAGTTACACAGTGTCTTCGTTTTCTTTCAAACTCTCAACCTAACCATCCCTATTAAAATGGAATCGCCACCTACACCATATGTTGCTGCTTCCACTCCTAAATTTCAACAATTAAAGCAAATCGCCGAGTCTGATGATCTTGACGATGTCTTCCTCCTGCTTTTCAGCCAACAATACACTGAAATTGATGGCTTAATTATGTTGCTAGGTCAAAAACGTGATCACCTAGCTAAGGAGATTAGGCGCATTGAAGAAGGGGAACGTTTTTGCCCTTTTCACGATGAAGGTGCTGATGGGTTGAGGTTTATGAAGGAGACTTTGGGAACAAATAAGAAAATTCTTGCCTGTCTAATTGGGTTGATGGATTTGGCACGTGAAGGGAGGGAAGAGAAGCAACATCATCTAGCCTGGTTTGAGAAAGTCTAGGCTATTGTTGTGGTATCTTTTGGTCATCCCCTGTTTTTAGTTTCAATTGGCAGGGTATTTTAGTAATGGTTATGCTTTAAGTATGGTTAATATGTAATATGATGCTAGCCTAGGCAATTTTTTTTATAGCCATTAGGAAATTTTTGTATCGGCATCATATCGATTATGTATGAACTCACCTATTAAGGTTGCATATCTGTTATAAGAATTGCGTTGCATTTGTATTCATAGAATAAGGAAGAACATGCTATGTTGTTTTTGCGAATAATTAGAACAAAAGAGATATTAAGGTTTGCTTGGATTAGCTTATTTTATCTTAGGCATAGGTTAACTATCTGTCATAAGAATTATGTTGCATTTGTATTTAGAGAATAAGGAAGAAATGTGGCGGATGTGTGTGCGAATATTTAGGCTACAACATCCAAGTATCAAAGATGGCAGAATTTTCAAGTTTTTTATGCCTTAGAAACCTTAATATGTACAGCCTACTAGCTGTTTATCCGGTCTTTAGGTTCACGCTGTCATATATTGTGACGTATGTGGTCCATTAGGTACCAAGCTCGAAAACCTAGTGGGAGCCTTTTGATTCTCCAATTGGAGAAGACTCCTTCCTTGTAATGAGGATTGAGAACTCGGTTTTTATACGTGTTATATCTGTTAGAAAATTTATATTTGTTCAACTTGTTATTATTATATGTACAACCCACTAGCTAGTTATTATTATATGTTCAACTTCTCATTCATGCACGATTAGCACTCTAATTTCGTAGAATCTACATAATTAATATGTATGTTCGTCACATCTAAGGGAGCAATATAAATGATAGTAAGAATCTGTTTTCTAATAACTTAAACCTCAATATCAAGGCAGATCTATCTAACATTGCAGATCGGTTCCCTTGCTTAATTTGGAAAACGTCTATTACGGTTATTAGACGCTATCCAAAAAACAAAGCAATGGAACCTATCTGCAACGCTAGGTAGATCTGTCCTGATAATTGAGATGTCTTTAATGCGATAATGATATAGTGTGTATTGTTCATGACTGGCCACACTCCTTCATTATCACATTCAAGATGAGTGATGTTACTTAGACTTCATTCTTTACTCAACATTTGTATCATATTGACCTTTTATCCCATTTTAAACTACACGAGTCCTAAAATTAGTACCAGTGTGCCGATTTGTACTAGGTGCCCACATTACTTGGTGGATGAATGGTTTAACTTTATAAATGAGTCTGGAATTTCAACATACCTTTCCCTTCTAAATTCCCATACAGTTTCTTTTGTTTTCTCAACAATCTAACAATGCGCCTGGTGCAGGCCTTTGCTCAAAGGGAGTTGAAACGAGAAAAGGAGCTGTAGCGGGAACTTAGAAGGGTTATGTATGTTGGTTTATTGCATTCCATTCTTTTTTATGATCTAAAACAAACCATCCACCAAGTAATGTGGCCATTGGAGTTCCAAGAACAAATGTTGTTTCAAACACTAACCAAGCATACCTTTTTCTCTATAAAAACCAAACACACCAAGCAAGCTCCCACAACCCCATTCTACCTACTGAAACAATGAGTTCCAAGAACAAAGGTTGTTTCAAACACACCCTGAATTGCAACATTATCTTTTATTTCATTTACACTATATATTTTTTAAATTTTAATACATTTTTTTTTTGCAGAAATCATTAACATTGACAGCAGTGACTCAAGTGACTCAAGTTCATTTCACATATCAAGCAGTTATGAAGGTCCTCCAAATCCATGGGCAGACTACTTTCCAAAGGGATATTCTGGATCAGGCACAAAAAAGGAAGATGCTAGGAAGCTAAAAACTCCAAAAAAGACTGCCAAAGAGATTTTTGATGAGAGGGTTCAGATGTTAGGCATGCCCAATGTTAAGATTTGTGAAGACAAGGGTATAAAACCATGGGAACCAAAAATGCCTAAAGTTTGTTCAAAAGGGAAGGGTAAAAAGAAAATGTATTAGTTTAGGAAGTACTTTATTTGAATAAACCTGTGTTAACCTGAATAAATATGTTGTAATCCTTTTGTACTACTTTATTTAGCTTTATGAAGTCAATTTTATAATGCGTTTGTTATACCTCAATTTTATTTGACTTTATGTAATCCTTTTGCTTGTTCCCTTGTTGTACCATCATTCTTCTCACCTAATTCTTGATTTCTTTCTCAAAAAAATCTAAATTCTTATTTCATCTATCAACCAAGTAACATCAAAAAAAGGTGTTGGATCTCTTTATTAATCAGGTCATAACAATGTTGAAGTAAGTTTTCCAGTTCAGGGAGTAAACACTGTCACAAACACAAATTTTACACAACTAATAACTAGAGTAATACCATTATGTTTATTCTTACTATATTTTCTAACATTTGAAACCACTTACAATGCTTATTACCATTTAAAGTTTAAAAATAAAATTATAGAATGTTTAGGAGCATTTAATGTGTAAAATTAAAATGATTACAATTAGGCACGAGTAATTAGTGCATTTCACATGCTAATGTGACGTTAAACTTGGTAAATTGCAATAATCTTTAATGTTTAGACTTTCAAAATTCCCTACTAGCTAAGACTACCATAGGCGTTTTCATATTAATGTATCCCTTTTTAAGGCCACTTAGCATTCAACAAACACTTTTTAAACAATTAATCTTATAAGAAAATGGCTGGAAACAAGAAAAGAACAAGGTCTGTTTCATTCAAGAAGAAGCGCTCAAAGTAAGTAAACTTTTGTACACGTAAACATTCAAACCACATTGCATGATGCAACTTCTATAAATTTATCATCTAATGCTTATTTGATTTTAGGAAACCACGTTTTGAAGGAGATAGTTCAAAAGGTATGCTTATGTCATATATGTTCAATAAAAAAACAGTTCGAACTAATGTAACCATGTATAAGGATTAATTTGATATACATATTTGATTCTCTTAATGTATAGTATTGATCGATAAATCTTTATTTTATGCAGGTAAGGAAGAGAAGGTGTTTAACATTAATGAGTGGTATGAGTCGTTGAGTTCTCGAAGAAAGGAAGCAGCACGCAAAGCAAGTTTGCGTCAAATTGCCAAAGATGAGGCGGAATACAAGCGATCAAAGCCGCGGGTTGGTTCAGTAGAAGAGGATGCTGCTGATGTTGGATTTTTGAGTGAGGAAGTGGACGCCATTGACTACGATAATGTACATTTGGATTTTGATCTGGAGAAATCTCCGAAATTTAATTGTTAAAATTTGTATGTATGAACAATTTTTAATTTACTTTTAATTTGTTATGGGATTGTTTTTTTTGGTTTATTATTATATGAATTTTAACTTTCTTGCTTCATTAAACCAAAAAAAGATGAAAAAATTATCATATGCATATTGTTATAATCAAAAAAATTATGTTAGTCTAGAATTATGCCTAGCAACATTAATTTATGCCTAGCAGCATTAAGTTATGTCAAGCAGCATTAAGTTCTGAGTTACTAGCATTCACCCAAATTCCATTCCAAACAGCCTTTTTTTGCCTTTGCTGCAAAATGTTAGTCTAGAGACAAAGAAAACACAAGGCATAACATATGCACAATGATCACAACATCTAATTATACTTAGCAGTTCTAAGTATAACTAGCAGCATTGTAATGGGGCTAATGAAGAGTCATGACTAATAGTCTGAACTCAATTCATGCAGTAAATATCAAATTAGACTCAAACTAGAGAGACTATAAAATCCATATCTAACCCCTCAAAATTACATAAGTTATCAGAAATGTGTGACCATATGTATCGAATTGTGACTACACTTAAATAATGTGTGACAAAATATGACAATGATTTAGACACCTAAATAAATACTTCATGTGACCATATATAACATCTTGAATTTAGTCACGCAAACACTCAATGTGACTAATATCAAGGTTAATGATAACTGAGTTCACATTTTGCTAAAAATAATAGTCACATAAATATGACAATGTGACTATTTTGAATGCATTGGTCACATATAATACCCTTATAATGTGGCAATAAACATAATTTAGATACACATTTGTGATATGGTGTAACTATTATAAAGCCTATAGTCACATGATCGTGCTACAATTAAATGTGACTATACACATTAGGTTGTGGCAAGCAAACACACACTAAACTTTAGACACACATATTAACTTACGTGACCATATGTATCAAATTTTTGCTACACTTAATCATGTTTCTATGGTTTCGTGTGACCATATATGACATTTGGTCACACTCTTCAAGTGTGTGACATATATTTGTCACTTTTAAATGCATATCGTGACTAACACTTCAAACTTACTTTTCAGTTGTCACACATTTCAAATTTATATGTGGCTAAATATTTAGCAAAGAATAGCAGTCACGTTTAAATAATGTGTGACAAACTTGACTATATAATTTAGCCACATACACAATTACTTAATGTGACCATATATCTATTTTGGTCACACTCTTCAATTGTGTGACATATATTTGTCACATATGTATATCTGTAGTGTGACTAATGTTTAAAGCTGATTTGTATGTGTCACACGTCCCAAATTAAAAGTGACTAAATGATCGAAAAATATTTACCAGTTACCCTCTAGACATGTAAATACACAAATCTGTGATAATAGAATTCCGAAATGGTCACATAAGTCGGATCAAGTGTGACTGTTCATTTTATTCTGGTACAATTAGTCACGTAAAAATGTTATCGTGTGACCGTTCAAAATCGACCATATGTTACGAAAGGCCATTTTTGTACTAGTGTCCCCCTCAGTGTGAGAGGGTTGTCCTCTTGAAGCAGCATCAGTAGCTTTAGGTTGACTTGTGGAGGCTTCTGGTGTTTCAGTGGAAGGAGCATCGGTGACATTCTCCCCCTCAACTATTTCTGGAGCTGAAGTGAGGGAAAGAGTTGGAGATCTCACTGATGCGGAGGGTGTGGTACCTTTGAATGCTTGAAAAATATCAGTCATCATGGACTTGATGTCGGTCGTGTCTTGTTGTATGATAGATACTTTGGCTTCAAGAGACGCCTGAGCACCTTCAATTGCTGTCATCCGAGAGCCAAGATTCCAGGCCATAGAGGTTGAAGCTTGAGACTGAGCTGCCACTGATTGTTCCAAGGCAGTGAGAGAGGACTTGACAGATTCTACTGTGGTGCTGAGAGACTGAAGATTGGAGGACTTCATCAAATTAAGTAGCTCAGTGAGGTTCACAGAGTTGTGCTGATAAGTCTCTGAAGCCTGAAGGAACTTCCTGGTGAGTTCAGGGTCATCCTTGATTGATTCTTGAACAGACTTAACCCCTACATTCAGCTTGTTGAGGGATTCAATAAACTGGTTGTGGTAAGAGACCAGCTTCGTCAGAGAGAAGTCAATGGATGAGTTTTGTTCCCAAACATCATCATAGAATTCTTCAACCACATCCTTAATATTGAAGTAGTGGACAGCCTGTTCAGTATGCATGTCAAAGACTTCATCAGTGACCCCACGGAATAAGGCATTGGTGGCCTTCTTTATGAACTTGACGAAGAATCGCTCAGTGAGAGGAGCTGTATCATCATCAGAAGGTTTAGACTCTGAATTTGAATTAGCAGCTTCATGGTCAGGAGACTGAGGAAGTGATTCTGTGATTTGCTCCTCAGTGTCCATATCCTCTCCAGCTTCGAACACTTCCTCCTCACTGTGGAACTCATCATCAAAGAATAGGGCTGCCTGAATGTCTGCCATGGACTGAACCTATAAAAGTGGGTTAGCCGGCTCCTCTTCATAAGAAGACTCACCTTGGTTTTGGCTAGGTCCTGACTCCTCAATTCCAGCAGATTGGGTTTTATCTGCCTGGTCCTTCGAGTTAGTTCCCGAGTAATGCGCACCTTTGGGAGTGGGTTTAGGTTCCATATCAATGGGTGGTCGCATGCCCCCTGAGTCTTTGTCCCATGTGATCCCTTCAGACACTGACGGGTGTTTTTCAGTGGCATCCTTAGGAATCGTGAAAGTTATTTCCCTGTCAGCGGATTGTATGTTTCCCTCTGAGTCTTTGGGATGAGTAGTGGTGCCCTCAGACAAAAGCGCTGATTTCCGAATGTCCTCATCAGGCGAGTGAATGGTGATGTCCCCCTTTCCAACAAGCTTGTACTGGCATGTCGAAGGTTTAGGGACGTTAACTCCCTGATGCTTGGGTTGTGATTTACCGGAGCCTTTATGATGCGTGGTTTTGCAACCTTGCAAAAGGTTTTACCTCTCAAGGGATCTTGAGAAGCTTGCAACCCCCACCAGGCAGTGTACCTGATCGTTTTAGTATAGTATAGTGATAAGTACCGGGGGATTGATCGTTCAACTCAAAGAATAGTGTTCGCTAGGGTTAAAACTCGATTAAACTAGGTCTAAAGGTGAGGGATGATTCTTTTTGTATTTTTATATTTTATGGAAAGCAAGTAAAAATCTCGGGTTTTGGAAAGAGTGGGCGGAATTAGTTGCTAGTCAACTAACCCAAATTACTACGAATGCAAACAAAATAAAATAAAATGAAACTAAAGTAAATGTGGTGAAGAACAATAATGAGAGAAAATGTGTTTACTTGGATTTCACTACTCCCTAGATATCTTTTACCGATTGATTAGTTTGTTACAATTTCATGGATGACGGGTTATATTCTTTAATACCATTCGTAGGGCCGTATACGATCTTCCCTAACTCTATAAGCTTCTACCTCTTCTTATGTCGAGCCGACTACTAGCTCCTAACATGGCCTCATTAGTAGTTACCTATGCATTAAATATAACCAATTTATCGTAGTACACATCCGATCATGTTTCTTAAGACGTTCAAGCAAGTTACCAATTGGAAGTCTGCCAGTTTTCTTAAACCTAACATCGAAATCATTCATCCACAACAATTATAAACAAACAACCAACCAATAATCAATATCTAAGTTTCATTACATCTAAGCAAACACAAAGAAAACTTAGCCTAGCATGTTAAAGAGAAGACAAGCATAAGATAGAATCAAACAACACATAGACATATTGAATGATTATTGGAAAACTTATCTCCAGTTAAGCATGGATGAAACACGGATGAAACAAGGGTTTGAAACCCTCAAAAAGGCTGTAAAATTCGTCTAGGGTTCCTCTCTCAAAGTTGCACACAAAGTTTCACACTAATGAATGAAAATTAGAAAAGTATTTATAGATTTTGCACTCTGACGGCGTCACGTTATGCTTGTGACGCCGTCAACTCGCCGCCAAAATAACAATCGTATTGCCTAGATCCACTTCTGATGCCGTCACTCTTTGATTACTCTGGGCCATCACTCTTTGTGATAATACGTGACGGCCTTGGCGACCCTAAAGGGTGACGCCGTCACGACTCCTTTGGAAAAATTTCTGGCGCGTCATGTGTATTTTTCATATTCACCTCTTTTTCCAAGTCTTGACGCCGTCACTAACAATCTTTGACGCCGTCAGGTACAATCTTCAGCATGATTTTGGACACTTTGTTGTTTTCTTCACTTTTTCGCTCCAAAAACGTCCAAAATGCTTCCTTTTCCAGATTTCTCCTCAAAAGTACCTAAAATGACAAAAGGAACGATTTAGGGTAATATTTGATCAAATAATCTCGACTTTGGGCTTAAATGACCCCCTAAAAGCGGTACACTTTTCGCCATATCAAATACCCTTACACTTGATATTTGCTTGTCCTCAAGCAAATGCGCTTTTATTCTAATCAAAATACAAGCTAGGGGTCATTTAACACTAATATAAAAGCAATTGCAACAAATAGTCGTTCCACTTCAACAAAAAACAAGCACGAAAATTATATACAAGCACCTCACAAATGGTGTTTAGATACTCACATCTCTCGGGTGTAATAAAGTATATATCACAATATGGAAATGGAAAACATCTCTCACTACCTGTCATAGCAAATAGATTACCATAGGCTTGAGAAAGGATTAAACCTCCACCACTTGGCGTAAGCACCTAGGATAAACTATCAAAGAGGTCTTTTAAAAAGGGTTATAACGTGAGGTGTAGGAATATGGTAAACATGGTTTTGTTGGATAAAGGCAATATTTACTGGTGGCGAGTTAATCATCTTGGTCAATTACATGTACAATGTGGCGTTGCTAAGCCAAGACTCGACTCGACTTAAGCTAATCATAAACTAACAAAAACATAAAATAAACATAAAAGGAAATGGGATGGTAGTCCGTATGTTTTTTTATTTTTCTTTTTCTATATATTTTTTTTCTTTTCTTTTTCTTTATTTTTTTGATTTTTTTTTTTTATTTTTATTTTTTATTTTTTTTGCATACACTCTTGCCCTACCATCTAAAATAATACATCACAGGGAATTTGCATTCCCCTTACAGTTGAACTTTTACATACATTACAATCAACTATTCTAATGACTCGAATCAAGATAATCAAAACACTTGGAGTGCTTTTTAAGATTACGCACATATGGGGGGGGGGGGGGGGGTTAATAAATGATGTTCTTCCCCATTACTCCATAACAATAGTACTTTACCCATGAGTCCCAATCGTCCCAAAACAATATGTACAAGATATGACTCGACTTAGGAACCATGTAATCAATTAGACAATTAACTAAGGGTTTAAACACATAACAATAATGCACTAAAGATGAGTGCATACAAGGAAGACTAAGGCGATTTGGTTGAACATTTGGGGTGGATTGTAACAAATTCTTCCTTTAAGTAAAATGCTTAAAGTTAGAAACGAAAAAGATAGGCTCGGAGGGGTGTACTATGGGTATCGTGTACTAAAAATGAGTACAACGCAAAGGTGTGGGAAAATTAATTGACTTTACTAATGCCTCTTATCATGTAGTAAATCCTAACTACACGAATGTAGTCTCACTAGCGGTCTCGGGATGCATCACTAACGCAGGTTCTAGAATCTAAATACTGCCGGTACACTCATAAGCACTAATAATGAATGCTTTTTTCCTAAAGGCGAACCTCACATATTTGGGGTGGAAAATTTTGAGTGGTACAGTTTTTCGTGCTAGTCATACAACTCCTATCCATGAGACGCTTATTAAGGCCAAAGCTTCACTCCTAAATGTTATAAAAAATTTTAAATTTGGCCCTAAAATTGCCCTAACAAGTATTTCTCTTAGTTTTATTACACACCCACTATTGAACAAACAAACTCAAGTGCAATTGTATTCTCTAAGGTATCATCATTTTCCCTCCCCTTACACTTAGGCCGAACATTGTCCCCAATGTTCAATAAAAAGGATGTAAAAGTAATGAAGGTAAAAGAATGAAAATAAATACTCCCTTGATTTGTTCGATGTGGATAATATAATAATATGGTTAAATCTTCCTCCAAGAAAATGAACGTTGAAAGCTTCCCTCCAGAAATATAAATCATCTTCTTATCCAATATAACCTGTTAAACCTGATAAAACAATCAAGGCAAACCTCACGTAAAATCGGCGGCAATCTATATATATAAGGATATAATGCTTGTGGAATTAATGTTTGCAGATTTCCTGGAGTTTATAAAACTAAAGAATTAACAAAAACTTTAAGACTCCGGTGGAAAAACAAAACTCGCAAAATTTTTCAGATTTTTTACACCTGACGCCGTCAGGTTATGATCCTGACGCCGTCAGAGTGTTCTGACAGAAATCTTTTGTTAAGTTTCCGGAAAATTTCTGGAAAAACTCATGCCTTAATTCCTGGAATTCCTGCAAAACATCATTATGACTCGATACAAGCATTTGACTCAAACAAATACTAATATACATGTTCATTTAATATTGTTGTGGTTCATGTTCAATTCCGTTCTTAGAAATAAATTAGATTTCCCTTACACTTATCTTTTGTGAAATACCTTTTTATGAAGTTAAGATGAAGTTAAACAACAAGGTAAACCATTTTCACAATTTACTTTGAAACATGAGCCACAAACAATAAAAATAAAATATGCATACGGAAACAAATAAAATCAAACAAACAAACAAACAAAACAAATAAAACAAATAAAACTTGGGTTGCCTCCCAAGAAGCGCTTTTCTTTATTAACGAGTCTTGTAGCTAGACTCAAGGTCACGGGCTATCCTATATGAATGAGCTCCTCATCGAGGACATCTTTGGGATCAAACTTTGGTTTCAATTTCCTATCGGTTCTCTTAGTTCGGTATGACTTCTCAAATTTTTCTCCATTCGGATCATATAGAATCATCTTCATGTGCCATGATCTGTCACCTTCCTTAGGTGGCTTGTCCCAATTTCATTTACATTTATCACCTTACCTTTTCCACTTGTTCATTCCTAAGTTGATAGGCATTACTCCTAGGAATTCAATCATTTTCCTAAAGACTAAGGGTTCCTCAAAGGGGTTTAGTTCTTCATCCCTAGCTATGAGTTGTTTTACCGAATGCGTTTTGTTTATAAACTCCTCTTCTAAATAAAATGGGCGTTGAGGTCCTATGAAGTCTCTATTAACCCAAGGTCTGTATCTAGATGGTCTCCTATTCACATCTACCCAATGAGGCGTTGGTTCTTCACTAGTATCATAGGCATGTTTCTTAACATCATAGACCGACCAAGTTTCTCCTTCTCCTACCGCTATTCTAGATTCCTTACAATCAATCATCGCACTTGCGGTAGCTAAGAATCCTCTTCCTATCAATAAAGGGCATGTAGTGTCACTAACCATATCAAGAACGTGGAAATTGGCTAACATTTTCAACCTTCCTATATGTACAAACACATCCTTCACTACCCCAACCGGATATGCTACAAAACCATTCGTAAGTCCTATGATTACCTCTCTTTCATCTAATTTTCCCGACTTAAGAGTGGTGTATAGAGATAATGGAAGCAAATTTAGGCTTGACCCAAGATCGGCTAATGTGTCAAAGGCCTCAAAATTTCCGATCTTACAGGGTAAAACGAATATGCCCGGATCTTCTAATTTTTTAAGCGACTTGTTTTGAACGAAGGCGGTCCCATTTTTCCCTCTAAAAGGGCATTGTAATAGGGAGCACGGGCTAAGACATCAATGACGGGGCGCTCAAGGTGAAGTTCCTTGAATTCATCGCTAAGGTCTTGTGTAGGAGGTGTTTCAAATATGCTATTGTCCAGTTTGATGTTGGGTGTCTTATTCAATTGGTCCTTGATGCTCGGGATTGCGCCCTCGCAAAAGGTTTTACCTCTCAAGGGATCTTGAGAAGCTTGCAATCCCCGCCAGGCAGTGTACCTGATCGTTGTAGTATAGTATAGTGACAAGTACCGGGGGATTGATCGTTCAACTCTAGGAATAGTGTTCGCAAGGATTAAAATTCTACTAAACTAGGTCTAAAGGTAAGGGATGATTCTTTTTGTATTTTTATATTTTATGGAAAAGCAAATAAAAATCTCGGTTTTGGAAGGATTGGGCGGAATTAGTTGCTAGTCAACTAACCCAATTAACTAAAGATGTAATCAAAATAAAATAAAATAAACTTAAACTAATTTATGGTGAAACAATAATGAGAGAAAATGTGTTTACTTAGATTTCACTACTCCCTAGATATCTTTTACCGGTTGATTAGCTTGTTACAATTGCATGGATGACGGGTTATATTCCTTAATACTAGTCGTAGGGCCATGTACGACATTCCCTAACTCTATAGGCTTCTACTTCATTCTATGTCGAGCCGACTACTAGCTCCTAACATAGTATCACTAGCAATTACCAACGCATTAAATACAACCAATAAATCGTAGTACACCTCCGATCATGTTTCTTAAGACGTTCAAGCAAGTTACCAATTGGAAGTCTGCCAGTTTTCTTAAGCCTAACATCGAATTCAATCATCCACAACAATTATAAACAAACCATCAACCAATAATTAACATCTTGGTTTCATTACATCTAAGCAAACACAAGAAAACCTAGCCTAGCATGTTTAAGAGAAGACAAGCATAAGATATAATCAAACAACACATAGACATATTGAATGATTTGATGAAAGACTTATCTTGAATTAAGCATAGAAGAAACAAAGGGTTGAAACCCTTAAAAAATCTGGAAATTCGCCTAGGGTTTTCTCCCTTCAAAGTTGCACACTAATGAATAAAAACTAGAAAACTATATATATATTTTACATCTTGACGGCGTCACGTTATAGCTTGTGACGCCGTCAACTTGCAGCCAAGATGAAATTCGTATTTCCTAGATCGACTTTTGACGTCGTCATGTGTAAATAAGCTCTGGGCCGTCACATATGTTTTGACCCTGACGGCCTTGGTGACGCCGTCAGGCTTCAATGCTTGAAATAGTTCTGGGCCGTCACGTGTAACTTGCATTACCACCTCTTCGTCAAAGGGTGACGCCATCATGTAGAAATGCTTGACGCCGTCAGGTACTGTTTTCAGCAAGAACTTGAGACTTTGTCGTTTTCTTCACATAATCGCTCCAAAAACGTCCAAAATGCTTCCTTTTACAGATTTCTTCTCAAAAGTACCTAAAATGACAAAAGGAACGCTTTAGGGCAATAATTGATCAAATAATCACGAATTCGGGCTTAAATAACCCCTTAAAAGCAGTACACTTTTCGCCTTATCAAATACCCTTACACTTGAGATTTGCTTGCCCTCAAACAAATGCGCTTTTATTCTAATCAAAATACAAGTTAGGGGCCATTTAATACTAATATGAAAGTAATTACAACAAATAATTGTTCCACTTCAACCAAAAACAAGCACGGAGATTATACACTAGCACCTCACAAATAGAGTTTAGATACTCACATCTCTCGGGTGTAATAAAGTATATATCACAATATGGAAATGGAAAACATCTCTCACTACCTGTCATAGGAAATAGATTACCATAGGCTTGGGAAAGGATCAAACCTCCACCACTTAGCGCAAGCACCTAGGATAAACTATCAAAGAGGTTTTTTAAAAGGGTTATAATGTGAGGTGTAGGGATATGATAAACACGGCTTTGTTGGATAAAGGCAATATTTACTGGTGGCGAGTTAATCATCTTGGTTAATTACATGTACGATATGGCATTGCTAAGCCAAGACTCGACTCGACTTAAGCTAATCAAAACTACAAAAACATAAAATAAACATAAAAGGAAACGGGATGGTAGTCCGTATGTTTTTTTCTTTTTCTTTTTCTATTTTTTTTTCTTTTTTTTTTTTTTTTTTTTTTTTTTTTTGCATACACTCTTGCCCTACCATCAAAAATAATACATCATAGGGGATTTATGTCCCCCTTACACTTGAACTTTTACATACTTTACAATTAACTATTCTAATGACTCGAATCAAGATAATCAAAACACTTGGAATACTTTTTTGGATTAACGCACATATGGGGGTAATAATTGACGTCTTCCCCATTACTCCATAACAATAGTACTTTACCCATGAGTCCCAATCGTCCCAAAACAATATGTACAAGATATGACTCGACTTACCAACCATGTAATCAATTAGATAATTAACTAAGGGTTTAAACACATAACAATAATGCACTAAAGATGAGTGCATACACGGAAGGCTAAGGCGATTTGGTTGCACATTTGGGTGGATTGTAACAAATTCTATCTTTAAGCAAGATGTTAAAAGTTAGAAACGAAAAGATAGGCTCGGAGGGGTGTACTAGGGGTATCGTGTACTAAAAATGAGTACATCGCAAAGGTGTGGGAAAAATTAGTTGACTTTATAGTCAAATACTTATGACTTTATTGGTCAAGTAACTATGATACGGGTTTAACACAAGGGTGATCCTAATGCCTCTTATCATGTAGTAAATCCTAACTACACGAATGTAGTCTCACTAGCAGTCTCGGTGGTGCATCACTAACGCAAGTTCTAGAATCTACGTACTACCGGTACACTCATAAGCACTAATAATGAATGTTTTTCCTAACAAATCTAAAGGCAAACCTCACATATTTGGGTGGAAAATTTTTCTGAGTGGTACGGTTTTTGTGCTAGTCATACAACTCCTATCCATGAGACGCTTATTAAGGCTAAAGCTTCACTCCTAAATGTTGTAAAAAAATTTAAATTTGGCGCTAAAATTGCCCTAACAAGTATTTCTCTCAGTTTTATTACACACCTACTATTAAACAAACAAACTCAAGTGCAATTGTATTCTCTAAGGTATCATCATTTACCCTCCCCTTACACTTAGGCTGAACATTGTCCCCAATGTTCAATAAAAATGATGTAAAAGTAATGAAGGTAAAAGAATGAAAACAAATACTCCCTTGATTCGTTCGGTGTGGATAATGTGTCAATAAGGTTAAATCTTCTTCAAAGAAAATGAACTTTGAAAGCTTCCCTCCAGAAATATAAATCATCCTCTTGTCCAATGTAACCGGCTACAAACTTCGCTAAACGAGTTTCTTTAGATGCCATAAATTTGGACATCAATCCTTCAAAATTATTGGTACTACCATAGTTGTTGGAAGGATTGTTGTTGAAAGTACGGTTAGAGGGTGGACCATTTGGTTGATAACGATTAGGTGGAGTGGAAGAATTGTTTTGGGGAATGTTTTGGTTTTGTTTCCACCTAAGGTTCGGGTGATTTTTCCGAGAGGGGTTGTATGAATCACCGTAAGGGTTTGGCTCGGGTTTGAAAGTGTACCACTTGTCTCCCGCTCTGTCGGTACGCGAGGATGCGTAATCCGCAAAAGCTTGTTCGGGGAGTTCCATGCAATCATGAGTGTCATGGGGACCCCTACATAATTCGCATGAAGAAGTGATTTTGTTCACTTGGCTTGAATGTTTAGGAGCTTCGTAGGATTTCATGAGAAACTTGACTTGGTCTTCAAGTTCCATGATCCTACGGTCGGGAGTGCTTGAATTGTTCGAAGGCAAAGATATTGCCTTGACCATTTTGTTCAAATCACGGGGATCATTCCAACTTTCATTGTCATAGAGAGCAAGATCTTCTATGAGTTCCTATGATTCTTCCGCACTTAGATCACGTAGCTTGCCACCAGCCGCTTGGTCAATGGTTCGCCTTGTGGAGAGATCGATATGGTAATATAAAATTTGGACTTGGAGCCAAAGATCAATGCCATGATGAGGGACTTTTTTGAGTAAGTCCTTGAAACGAGTCCATGCTTCATAGAGAGTTTCACCTTGACGTTGTTGGAACATCAAGATGTCATTTCTAAGCTTGGTAGTTCTCCCCGGTGGAAAGAATTGAGCAAGGAAACAAGTGGTGAGATCATCCCTAGAGGTGATGGATCCCGTGGGTAAACGCTCAAGCCATTGACTATCTTGGTCATGTAGAGTGAATTGAAAGAGACGTAATCGGGTTGTCTCTCGAGTTTCAACATCAAGGTCTATAGAATCAACGATTTTTAGGAAATCCTTGAGATGTTGATTAGGATCTTCGGAACGAAGTCCATGGAATGCACATCCACTTTGCACCAACCGGATGGTGTCAGATCGCAAGGGAGACACATTGGCTTCTTGAGTGACCTTGATGGCTAGGACGGGAGTACTATCCTAAAGTTCGGGGTCTAGGAGGTTGATTAGGTTGTGGTGGGTTTTGTGGATGGTTTTGTTGTGGTGGGTTGATGGGGTCAAAGAGATTACCACCTTCCATGATGGCAGATGGTAATAGTTATGAACAAAGGACACAAAGAAAAAGATAGACTAAAGAAGACCTATAAAAATAAAAATAAAAATAAAAATCTTACTAGAAAGGAATCTAGCAAGTAGACCTAATAAAAAGAAATTTCAACCTAGACAATAACTATTCCCCGGGTTGCGGCGCCAAAAACTTGATGCGTGGTTTTGCAACCTTGCAAAAGGTTTTACCTCTCAAGGGATCTTGAGAAGCTTGCAACCCCCACCAGGCAGTGTACCTGATCGTTGTAGTATAGTATAGTGACAAGTACCGGGGGATTGATCGTTCAACTCAAAGAATAGTGTTCGCTAGGGTTAAAAACTCGATTAAACTAGGTCTAGAGGTAAGGGATGATTCTTTTTGTATTTTTATATTTTATGGAAAGCAAGTAAAAATCTCGGGTTTTGGAAAGAGTGAGCGGAATTAGTTGCTAGTCAACTAACCCAAATCACTACGAATGCAAACAAAATAAAATAAAATGAAACTAAAGTAAATGTGGTGAAGAACAATAATGAGAGAAAATGTGTTTACTTAGATTTCACTACTCACTAGATATCTTTTACCTGTTGATTAGTTTGTTACAATTGCATGGATAACGGGTTATATTCTTTAATACCATTCGTAGGGCCGTGTACGATCTTCCCTAACTTTATAAGCTTCTACCTCTTCCTATGTCGAGCCGACTACTAGCTCCTAACATGGCCTCATTAGTAGTTACCTATGCATTAAATATAACCAATTTACCATAGTCATGTCAGGGTCTTGACGATTGGGGCCTTAGCTAACAGGGCCCCTGTAGTCACGTCAGGGTGTTTTTTGTCATAAGGCGCAAGTTCCAGCAATAAGCTGTTACTTCTTCAGCCTTTGGTAGGGTCACAAAGGTCTCAGTGTAATCAAGACCTGTGGCCATAATGAAGGTTTTGTAGTCGAGGGAGAGGGTTTTCTTCCCATTCAGCACTGAGAACTTGATAGTGGCTTCCTTGGTGACATCAGGTTTTTCAACCACAGATGTACACCAGAATTCCCTCAGTAAGTCATGATATATGACAGAGAGGGTTTTGGTAAAGGTTGTGGAGAGTATGCAATTTTTAAGAAATTTTACCACACCCTTATAGGCAGGAAAGCCTTTAGGGTAGGAGAAGTTCCCCACCACGTTGTTTTTGGTCATGTCTACACCCTCAATCTGGAATTCTACATTGGGAGCGTATGTGATAGCTTTGGAAGAAGCCATTTGTGTAAGAGAATAGGCTGTTTTTTTTTTTTTTTTTTTTTTTTTTTTTTTTTTTTTTTTTTAAGTTTTGGCAAGAGATAAAACACACACAGTTTTGAGAGAAAAAATTACAAGAGTTTTTCTTATTAATGAAAAAGCGTGTGTGTGTTTTTCTTTTTGGGGTTATTTATACGGGAGAGAATTAGGGTTGCAAGTGTTGCGGATATCAAACGGTTGAGAATAAATTTGATAGGAGTTATAAAATCGGTTTGATATCCGCATTTAATGGCATAATTCCTATTACCCCTATTTATTCGCAACATGATTAGACAAACAGTTGCGTTGCTCTGCAAAAGACACTTTTGCAGAGTGATGTCACCACATACAATATCAAGGATATTACATGTGAGTGAGAGCATTTAATGCTAAGTGGAATTGGTGAGATGGGTGTGGGGATTCAAGATATGGATGCAAGTTGTGTAAGTGACATATATTCCTATATTTAATAGAAATTCAGTTACCAACCTAGGACATTTACCAACTAAGTAGTTAGAGCATTTAGTTGAGTATTCAAAGCCATTTGAAGTCTTGAGCCCCCTGAATGACTTTTCATTCAGTGGGTTGATGTTCAGAGATGGATTATTAGTGAGTAAGGTGATTGGTGTATCACTGAGGAACGGGTTTGTTCAGGGACCTCAGAGATTTTACATCAGGTTGGAACAATTTTAATCAGTTTTCTGATTCAATGTCCAACATGCCCAATTCTGCTTTCAGTCTGGTGAAAGTGGGTTCATCCAGGGGTTTTGTAAAGATATCAGCCAGCTGATACTCAGTGGGGATGAAATGTAATTCAATCTCTCCATTCATGATGTGGTCCCTGATGAAATGATATCTTATGTCAATGTGTTTGGTTCTTTGATGAAGCACAGGGTTGTTGGAGATGGCTATGGCACTTGTGTTATACAAAAGATGGGTACCATCTTGTACTGAATGCCATAATCACTCAGTTAGCTTTTCATCTAAAGTACATTTGCACAACACCCTGCAGCAGGCACATATTCAGCTTCAGCTGAGGACATGGCCACTGACTGTTGCTTCTTTGTACTCCAACACACAAGTTTTCCGCCAAGGAATTGATATGATCCTGAGGTACTCTTCCTATCCATGTTGCAGCCTACATAGTCTGAGTCAGTGTATCCTTTGAGATCAAACCCTGAGCATTTTGGGTAATACAAACCAAGTTTTGGTGTACCCTTCAGGTATTTAATGTTTCTTTTGACAGCAGTGAGACGAGACTCTTTTGGATCAGACTGATATCTAGTACATAGGCAGACTGAGAATTGGATATCATGTCTTGAGGCAAGTAAGTACATCAGGGACCATATCATTCCTCTGTATAGGGTTTTATTCACTGATTTACCAGTGAGATCAGGGCCAAGATTGTTAGGAGGAACCATAGGAGTCTTTACTGAGGAGCATTCAGTGAGCTCATACTTCTTCAGTAGGTTCCTAAGGTATTTTTCTTGACAAATGGATATGCCTTTGTCAGTTTGTTTGATTTGAAGCCCAAGAAAGTAGGTGAGTTCACCCATCATGCTCATTTCAAACTTAGTGGTCATTAGTTTTTCAAACTGTTTGCAAAGTTTGTAACTTGTTAAGCCAAAGATGATATCATCAACATAGACTTGAACGAGGATGACATCACTTTTTGTTATATAGATGAACAGGTTGTTGTCAATCCTTCCTCTGACAAACTTATTTTGGATCAGGAAGGCTGAAAGAGTTTCATACCATGCCCTGGGTGCTTGTTTAAGTCCATAAAGGGCCTTGTTAAGCTTGCATACATGGTTAGGAAATTCACTACCTTCAAAGCCAGGAGGTTGTTGCACATAGACATCTTCTTTAATGTTACCGTTCAGGAAGGCACTTTTTACGTCCATTTGGTAAACTTTAAAGTTCATGTATGTTGCATAGGCAAGGAAGATCCTGATGGCTTCCATTCTAGCAACAGGTGCAAAGGTTTCCTCATAATCAATACCTTCCTGTTGATTATATCCTTTAGCAACAAGTCTTGCTTTGTTTTTTATGACTGTACCACACTCATCAGTCTTGTTTTTGAAGACCCATTTCATTCCTATGACTAAAACACGTTGTGGGCCTTCAACTAGGGTCATGACATTGTTTCTGTTAAATTGTTCCAATTCATCTCTCATGGCCTGAACCAAACTCTCATGTGTCAGGGCTTCTTTGACATTCTTATGCTCTATATCAGAGAGAAAATCTACATAGAGACATACATTGGCTGAGGCTGCCTTGAGTTTAGCGGCCATGCTTCTGGTAAGTATGCCTTCAGTAGGCTCACCAATAATGTTCACAAGTTCAATTGTTTTAGACCTAGTCCAGCTATCCTGAGGTTTAGGATAGGAGTTAGAACTTGTAGAAGCTTGATTCGTTGGAGGAATGGGTTCAGTCACTGGATCTTGAGAAGTTTCAAGATTTTGATCTTCAGTGACCTCAATGTTAACAATTTGATCAGAGGGTTCCTAAACGGTTGGTTCATTGGTTGTAGTCTCATTGGAGACTTGTTGAGTATCACTGACCTCACTGATGGTTGGTTGAGGAAGATTTTGAGGAATGATGTAGTATGAAATATCTGCATCAGCTTGGTATTGAGTAGAGGGATTACTCTCAGGGTGATACTCATTAGGAGGATATCTTGATGAGTCATCAATACCAATTTCCTCAACTGATGAGATGGAGAACCTGATGGATTCAGTGCTCTCATCAACAGTAATGTGATAGGTTTCCTCAGTTTGTTGTCTCCTAGTGTTAAACACCCTAAAGGCTTTGAAGGCAAGAGAGTATCCCAGGAAGTAGGGGTGCAAACAAGCCGAGCTTTTTTCAAGCAACTCGAGCTCGAGCTCGAGCTTGGCTCGATTGAGACGAGATTTTAGCGAGCTCAAGTCGAGCTAAAGCCCAATATATTGGCTCGAAACATATAATGAGCCGAGCCCGAGCTTTTGATAGCTCGGCTCGAGCTTTTATCGAGCTTTTTCAAGCTTTAAGTAAATGAGGGTTAATTTGAGTATTAACCTAATTAGAAGGACTTACTCCATAAACAATTAATTAACTATATACCCTTCAAACCTTAATTATTCCTACTTAACGTTTTGTATTCTACAATCTAAACAATGCACACTTCTTGACCATCACTTCGTCTTCATCAACCATAGTCCCATCATGTATTCTCTTTTTTAATTATTCAACTACTATGTACTAACTCCGTAAGTTTAGAGTTAATCTTTTATTTGGAAGAATTTGTAAGTTCATTTATCTTCAACTTTTATTTATGTATGTTTATGTGTTACTTCCAATGATTGTGTGTTTTTCTTATCTTATTAGTTGTAATTATCTTGGAAAAAAATTACCATGCATTAGTGAATGTTAATATTACAATGAACTAATTAAATTTATTACTAAGATATATGGAGATATTTATTTTGCTACATGTTGAAATAGGGGCGTAAATGTGTAATCATGTATTCATATACATGTATACGAGCTTTTCAAGCAAAGCTCGAGCTTTGCTTGAAACTGAATCGAGCCGAGCTCAAGCCTGGATGGTTAAAGCTTGATGAGCTATCGAGCCGAGCTTGAGCCTAGTTTTTTTTATCGAGCCGAGTTTGAGCCTTGTCAAGCTCGAGCTCGGCTCGGCTCGTTTGCACCCCTACCAAGAAGTATCCATCATCAGCTTTGGCATCAAATTTACCTAAGTGATCCTTGTGGTTATGAATAAAAACAGGACACCCAAATACATGAAAGTAGCCGATGTCAGGGATTCTTCCTTTGAATATTTCATAAGGAGTCTTATTGTGTCTTTTCACAATGACGGACCTATTTTGAGTAAAGCAGGCTATTCTGACAGCCTCAGTCCAAAAGTGTTTTGAAAGAACTGAGCCATTTAGCATTGTCCTTGCTGCCTCAATGAGTGTCATGTTCATCCTTTCAGCTACTCCATTTTGTTCAGGAGTATATGGAGAAGAGAAGTTCTAAGAAATACCTTTCTCATCACAAAAACACTCAAGGTCCTGGTTTTTAAATTCAGTACCATTGTCAGTTCTAATCTATTTGACCTTGACATAATTTTGATTTTCAGTGTTCATGACAAAGGGCATGATTGTTTCATGACAAAGGGCATGATTGTATCAACTGCCCGACTCTTTTTGGTCAGGAAGTAAACCCAAGTGTATCTTGAGTATTTATCCACTATGACCAGATTATATTTCTCATGGTTAATAGACATTGGACTAATAGGTCCAAAGAGGTCCATGTGAAGGAGGTGAAGACAGCTTTTGATGGAAAAAGTTTGTTTGATTTTGAATGAAGCCCTGTGGTGTTTACCCTTCTCACAAGCAGAACATGGCTTGTCTTTGGTATACACCAGGGATGGAAGGTCGAGAACTTTGTTTTGTTTGGCCAGGTTGTCGATACTTTTGAAGTTAAGATGAGAGAGTCTTCTATGCTAGAGCTAGTTGATTGTTTCACTTGCCTTAGTGAAGAGTCAAGTCCTATTTTGAGTAAGGGTTGACATGTCTAGGACATAGACATCATCCCTCCTGGGAGCAATCAACACAACTTCCTTGTTAGCATTGAAGGTGGTTCCTCTCTTGTCATCGAACTGAACTATGTATTTTGCATCACATAGTTGACTCACACTAATAAGATTGTACTTGAGACCATTGACATAAACTATTCTTGTAAAAACTATACCATTGCAGTTTACTGAACCATAACCTTCAGTGGGAGCTGATGAGTTATCACCAAATACTGCCTTGGGTCCTAGTTCTTCCGCATATTTGTGCAGATAACTCTTTACACCAGTCATACTCCTTGAGCATCCACTATCGAGGCGCTAAACAAGATCCATGTCATGTTTATGCACAAATAGTAAACTAGGTTAGTTTTTCTTGTTAACCCACCTCCTAGTGGGCTTAGTTCTCAGGGTTTTTTTGAATTTAGCTATTTAGTCATGGTCTGAGGTAGAGTGAACTGAGTTTCCACAAGTTTCACATTTGGTGATTGATGAAGACTCAGTAGACTGAGAGGTGCTGGAAGTGATGTCTCTTCTGGCCTGAATGACTTTGTCATGTCCTCTTTTGGGATATAAAGTCAAAGTACTGTTGAAGATCAAAGTACTGCTTGTGTATAAAGGTCAAAGTACTGCTCGTGTGAAGAAAGTGAAAGTACTACTATTGTCAAAGGGCTAATATGCAAATCATTAAAGGATTGTTCTGTAAAGTTATGATTATTAGATAAGAATATTCTAGAATTAGTTTACTTATCGTACAAGAATTGTAAACCGACTAGGGTTTTCCTTAAGTCTATAAAAGGACCCTTAGGATGGTATTAGAAAAATAATAGATCCACGTACGATATTAAAGAATTATTTAGCGATTAGGGTTGTTAGTGAATCTGTATAATAAGCAGGTTCAAAGTTTGGTTTTAATATAATCGTTGAAAGTTTTGTTATTCTTCCTAGCTTTGTTAAAGTAGTTTCCGCATACTTAACAGAGTTATATCAGTGTTTCATTATTAGTAGTTTTGGAGTTATTCAAGATTACTAAACCTTTACGAGCTACATAGTTAGTTTGGTCAGAGTATACATCGATCCAACATCCTCTGTCATCATGAGAGGGGTCTCCACAAATGTTACAACAATTGTTCATCATACGATCATCAGGAAGATGATCATTGAACCCACAGTGAGGACATGGCAAGAAAGGCTTTGCCTTTTGTCTTTGTTTGAAAGAAGAGGCATACTGATAACCTTGTGTTTTGTAAGGTCCTTGTACATTCAGGGATGCATAGTGAGAGTTGTGATCAGAAGTCCTGTGGTCCTCTTGTTTGCATATCATGCAAAACAGGATTCTGTAGCAATTATCAGTGGTGTGGTTTGGATAATTGCAAAGTTCACATCTCACTAAAGGTTTGGAGGAACTTGAGGAAGTTGCTGGTTGTTTAGATTTTGAGCCAGAGAGTTTTTCAGTGGACTCAATTTTCTCACTCAACTTCCTGACAAGTTCAGCTAACTGATCATATTTAGAATCAGTGTTGTCAGGTTTCACTTCAGTGGATACTGAAGGTGTGTGGGTTTCAGAGGGTACTGAGGTAGGTCTTTTCAGGATAGTTATTCCTAAACCTGATTTCTCCTTGGGGAGAATGTGGTTGATAGACTGATGGGGTAAGATTAGAACTAGGTGCCGCTCCCTGAAGTTGTTTCAGTGGTGGGAGTGGTGATTAGGAATCTGACTTAGACTCAGTGATGGACTGAGTATTACTGGGTTCATCAGTGACTCCTAGCATTTCCTTAATGGCTTGACTTTCAGGCTCTAAAATTCTTCCAGTGTTGAAATTTGGCATTTTACTATCAGGATTGACTCTTTAAATCCAATCACTGGGTTTTGGTGCAAGTTCTTTGCTAGAGAGTTTGTTAGCTGATAGAAAGGCTGTTTCATGGTTACTCTCCCCAGACACTTCAGTGAGTTGGTCTTCACCCAGTGCAACCTTTTTGGTACTGGGTGTGAGACTCAGTGTGTCAAAGAGTTTGGGGTTCTTTTGAGTCCAGCTCCAAATGACAGCCTTTTCTTTCTTAAGTTCTTCCTGAAGAGCTTGATTTTGTTTTACAAGTTCAGAATTTTGAATTTGAAGTGTAACATTTACAAGTTTGGCTTGTTTTAAAGCAAGGAGTTCATCTCTACACTGATTTAACTCAAAACTCAGTTTGTTATATTTTGAAAACAAATTTAATCTATGCTCTTCAACATACTTAAGATCAACATTTATATAATCTAAGTAAGATTTCCAGTCAGAATCATCATCCATTGAAAGTAAGATGTTTACCTTTCTCATGGTGATGCTCACCCACTCTCCATTCCTTGCATGACTCTTTCCCACTACAAGCTTGTTGTCTTCTGAGAGAGAGCCATTAGGGCAATAACATGAACTTCTTCATCCTTAGAGGACACTTCTTCCTTGTCCCAATCAAATGTTTCAGCAACTAGTCCCTTGTTTTTAGCCTGAGCAGGTTTAGGAGCCTGAGGTGACTGAGTGCCTGAGGAGGCTGACTCAAGAAGAGCAAGTTTGGCCTTGGCCTTTCTATATTTGGCTTCAAAATCTTTTTGAAGAATTTTTTCAATCTTGGTTTGAAAAGACTGACTCGATTGAAGTATTTTTGGTTGAAACTTGCTAGTTCCTGAGAAAGATTTGTTTCCTGAGAATTTGTAAGATGGTTCTGAGGTTGTTTTTTAGAAACAGTCTTTTGCAAAATGACCTTTTTTTACCACATTTAAAGCATTCAGAATTGTCATTTGCTTTTGTGTTTGAAAAGTTTTTGTTTCTTTTAATAAATCTTTTTGAATTTGCAAGAAGTGCCTTTTCATGAAATTCAATTTGTAAATCATTCAGGTACTCCTCACTTGTTCTTTCATCAACCTCATCATCGGATCCATTTTGAAAATCCTGCACAACACCATTGGAATAGAAAGCAGTGGATATGGGTGAGGAGGTCAAGGTCTTTTTAGTCTCTTGAGCCTTTTTGGAGTATGGGTATCTCCTTGAGATTAGGTTATCCTCATAGAGAAATTTACCATAGATCTTAGGAAGCTCAAAATTTTGAAGGTGATTAGCATTTCTCAGACCCTGAGAGAAGTTTAACCACTTCTCAGGGAGACTGTTGACAAAGCCAACATTGATTTCATGCTTAGACAGGGTGACAACATCATTGGTCAGTTCATTCAGGAGGGTCTTATAACGGGTGTAGGTCTCTGAGAAACTTTCAACTTCTTTGGCCCTGAAAGTATTGTACTCAAGTTTCAGGTCCATGATCTTGTTTTCCTTTGTATCTAAGGGACCTTCATAGCTGTGAACCAAGTCAGTCCATGTCTGCTTGGCAGTAGGACAGTTGATGACTGATTCCATTATATCGCCAGGAAGACAAGACATAATAATGCGTTTTAGGCGTTGGTCTTGATTGACCACCCTCCTCCCATCTTGGGTCCAATGGGTTTCAGGTTTGATTAAACCTTGAGCAGTTTTAGGGACATATGGACCATCATTAATAAGCTTAATGTAATATGGTTCCATCCCAATCAAGTAGCAAAGCATGCGCTTTTTCCACTTGTTAAATTTACCAACTTCAAGTCTAGGGGCAGTAGCAGTATAGCTTCCACCCTTTTTATCGACTACTTGGGGCACATCAATGTCAGCCATGATAGGGTCTTGATTTTAAAAACTTTGAGCACTCAAATTTTGAAAAGTTTTAAAAATCAGAGGCTCTGATACCACTTGTTATTCCCTTTTACAAGGTTAATGTTAACTATTGAGTTAAAATAACCAAGTTCCATGGCTTGAACAAACACTTAAAATGATTAACAACAAATAAAACGTAAAGATAAGAGACACAATATTTTTCAACGTTTAATTTTTATTAGCAGTTAATCAAAGAATTATACCCAAGTGCTTGCGGAATAACACTTGGGATTGAAAATGACAAGTATGGTATGACTCCTCTCTAAACCCAAACAAAGTTTGAGTGACAACTACAGGTCCTACTGAGTTATCTCAGGGACTGTGTTGTTCTTTGGAGGAGTAAAAGTGGTTTGTGAATGTGATGCGTGGGAATTGCACCAGGTTTTACCTCTCAAGGGATCTTGAGAAGCTTACAACCCCCACCAGGCAGTGTACCTGATCGATGTAGTATAGTACAATGACAAGTACCGGGGGATTGATCGTTCAGCTAGGAATAGTGTCGCTAGGCTTAGAAAACCTAAAAACTAGGTCTAGAGATGAGGGATGATTCTTTTTGTGTTTTTTATATTTTATGAAAACAAGTAAAAATCTCGGGTTTTGAAGGAATTGGGCGGAATTAGTTGCTAGTCAACTAACCCAATACTAAGATGTAATCAAAATAAAATACAAAAAATGAAAATAAACTAAATTAACCTAGAGTTGTGAGCAATATGTGGGAGAATTGTGTTTACTTAGATTTCACTACTCCCTAGATATCTTTTACATGTTAATTACTTGTTATAGTTGCGTGGATGACGGATTGTATTCCTTAATACCATTCATGGGGTGGCGTACTTACTTCCCCAATCCTATGAGCGCCTACTTCACTCCTATGCCGAGCCGGCTAAGAAGCTCCTAACATGGGATCACTAGAATTTGCTCATGCATTAAATACAACCAATAAAACCTAGTACACATCGGTTCATGTTTCCTAAGACGTTCAAGCATGTTACACAATGGAGATCTGCCAGTTTTCTTAAGCCTAACATTGAAATCATTCATTCAATACAACCATAAACAAGTAATCAACACATAATTAACATCTAGGTTTCATTAGATCTAAGCAAACACAAGATAAATCTAGCCTAACATGTTGAAATCAAGACAAGTAAAAGATATAGTCAACCAACACATAGACATATTGATTGAATTAAGAGAAGACTTATCTCAATTGAACATGAAAGGATTCAAGGGGTGAAAACCCTTGAAAACACTGTAAAATACGACCTAGGGTTTACAAGGTTCGACCCTAGTTTTCTCCATACAAGTTCCTCCTTTATGAATGAAAAACAGAAAACTATATATAGATTTTAATAGGTGACGGCGTCAAGAACAAATTTCTGACGCCGTCATCTCGCCGCCAAATAGTTCCTCGGACTGCCTAGATCTGGGTCTGATGCCGTCATTTGTAATCCATCTCCAGGCCGTCACCAAAATTACTCTTGACGCCCTTCTTGTGACGCCGTCAGGTTAGCACTAGGCCGTCACCACTTTTACTCTTGACGCCGTCAAGATTTTCTTCTTGACGCCGTCAGGCACTGTTCTCAGCATGGAAAATTAAGTCTTTGGCGTTTTCTTCACTTTTATGCTCAAATGTCCGAATTGCTTCCTTTTCCAGAATTCACTCCCAAAGTACCTAAAATCACAAAAGGAACGATTTAGGGCAATATTTGATCAAATAAATTCAATTCCGGGCTTAAATGACCCCCTAAAAGTGGTTCATTTTTCGCCTCATCATATACCCTTACACTTGAGATTTGCTTGTCCTCAAACAAATGCGCTTTTATTCTAGTCAAAATACAAGTTAGGGGTCATTTAACACTAATATAAAAGTAATTACAACAAATAATCGTTCCACTAAAGACCAAAGACAAGCACGGAGGTCATACACTAGCACCTCACAAATAGTGTTTAGATACTCTCATCTCTCGGGTGTAACAAAGTAATATCACAATATGGAAATGGAAAACATCTCTCACTACCTGTCATAGCAAAATAGATTACCATAGGCTTGGGAAAGGATCAAACCTCCACCACATGGCGTAAGTACCTAGGATAAACTATCAAAGAGGTCTTTCAAAAGGGTTGTAACGTTAGGTGTAGGGATATGGAATACACGGTTTTGTTGGATATAGGCAGTCTTTACTGGTGGCGAGTTAACAATCTTGATTAATTACATGTACAATATGGCGTTGCTAAGCCAAGACTAGACTCGACTTAAGCTAATAAATGAAAAAATAACAAAAACATAAAATGAACATAGAATGAAGCGGGATGGTAGTCCGTATGTTTTTTTTCTTTTCTTTTTCTATTTATTTATTTATTTTTTATTTTTATTTTTTTTTTGCATACACTTTTACCCTACCATCCAAAATAATACATCATAGGGAATGAAAATTCCCCTTACACTTGAATCTTTACATACTTTACAATAAACTAATCTAATGACTCGAATCAAGATAATCAAAACACTTGGAGTACTTTTAAGATTAACGTACATATGGGGGTAATAAATGATGTTCTTCCCCATTACTCCATAATATTAGTACTTTACCCATGAGTCCCAATCGTCCCAAAACAATATGTACAAGGATATGACTCGACTTAGCAACCATGTAATCAATTAGATAATTAACTTAGGGTTTAAACAAATAACAATAATGCACTAAAGATGAGTGCATACACGGAAGGCTAAGGCGATTTGGGTGTACATTTAAGTGGGGTGTAACAAATTCTTCCTTTAAGTAAGATGCTTAAAGTTAGAAACGAAAAGATAGGCTCGGAGGGGTGTACTAGGGGTTTCGTGTACTAAAAAATGAGTACAACGCTAATGGTGTGGGAAAAATTAGTTGACTTAACTAGCCAAGTAATATGACTTAAGTGGTCAAGTAATTATGATACGGGTTTAACACAAGGGTGATCTTAATGCCTCTTATCATGTAGTAAATCCTACTACACGAATGTAGTCTCACTAGCGGTCTCGGGATGCATCACTAACGCAAGTTCTAGAATCTAAATGCTACCGGTACACACATAAGCACTAATAGTAAATGCTTTTCCTATCAAATCTAAAGGCGAACCTCACATATTTGGGTGGAAAATTTTTTAAGTGGTACGGTTTTGTGCTAGTCATACAATCTCCTATCCATGAGACGCTTGCTATGGCTAAAGTTTCACTCCTAAATGTTGTAAAAAAAATTTAAATTTGGCGCTAAAATTACACTAACAAGTATTTCTCATAGTTTTATTACACATCTACTATCAAACAAACAAACTCAAGCGAAAGTGTATCTGTAAGGTATCATCATTTTACCCTCCCCTTACACTTAGGATGAACATTGTCCCCAATGTTCAAGTAAAGAATGTAAAAGTGAAATAAGTAAAACGAATGAAATCAAATACTCCCCTGATTCGCTCGGTATGGATAATAAGGTGGCCAGGTTAGATCTTCCTCCAAGAAAATGAACAATCAAAGCTTCCCTTCCAGAATGTAAATCATCTTCTTGTCATACATAGCCTGTAAAACCTGAGAAAACAGACAAGGCAACCTCGCATAAAATCGGCGGCAATCTATATATACTAATAAATCCTAGAAAACAAAATAAGATATAATGCTTGCGGAATGATGTTTGCAGATTTCCTGGAGATTATAAAACTAATAATTTAACAAAAACCTTAAGACTCCGTTAGAAAAACAAAAGTGGTAAAATTTCCAGATTTTTACACGTGACGCCATCAAGAGTAAACTCTTGACGCCGTCAGAAGTGATCTGCAGAAATTCTTATGTTAAGTTTCCGGAAAATTTCTGGAAAAACTTGGTCCTACTTCCTGGAAAATCCTGCAAAACATCATTATGACTCGATACAAGCATTTGACTCTAACAAATACAAATATACATGTTCACTTAATATTGTGGAGAATCATGATCGGTTTTGTTTCTTAAAAACATATTTGAGGTTTCCCCTTACACTTATCTTTTGCAAAAATACCTTTGGATGAAGTTAAGACTAAGCCAAACAACAAAGTAAAGTATTTTCATCATTTTAATTTTGAAACATGATTTACCAACAATAAAAATGAAACATGCGTACGGAAGCAAATAACAAACAAACAAAAATAAAAATCACACAAAATATGGGTTGCCTCCCAAGAAGCGCTTTTCTTTATTTACGAGTCTTGTAGCTAGACTCAAGGTCATGGGTTACTACGTGACCTCATCTCTCGAGATGATGTACCCCATATAACTGCGATCATTACTATCGTGGTGGTGGTGTTTCAATCGATCAATACTCGCGGTCACCTCTCCTCCTCCTTTACTTCTCAAATTAGCCACCCATCTTGGCTTATGCCCTTAATTATGAAAGGCCCATACCACCAGGGACTCGGTTTATCGGGAGGTATTGTTACCTTCGAGTGTCTTAAGAGTACTAGGTCCCCTGTTGCGAATGGTGCATGATTCATCGTTGGTTGGCTATGTTCAAAACTAACATGAACTTTGTTGCTTTTGCTTTTTTCCCCTTCATGGTTAGTTTCTTTATAACTTTTGATTCTTGCCTCCCATGCAAGAATCTTTTCATGGACACGAATAGGTGACGTGTCAATGTTGTTTTTGAGCTTTCTCCAACTCAAACTCTCTTGCCCATATTGCGGGGTCATGGGGAAGCTAATCTTTCTTTTTCCTGACTTAAGCTCAATTTTCCTACCTTCATACTTAATGACAGCTCTAGCGGTGGTGAGGAATGGTGCCCCAAGGATTAATGACATGTGCCCATCTCCCTTATCATTGATGATCATAAAATCAACAGGATACATGAATCCTGCGACATTAACTAACACATCTTCTGCGATTCCCAGAGGGTACACGTAAGAATGTCCAGCGAAGGACAGCCTAACACGAGTGGGGACTGGCATTTTTGACGTTAGTTGGGTGTAGGTAGTTAGGGGCATAAGATTTACTTCCGATCCTTGGTCGGCGAAAGCACTTAGATACTTCAAATTCCCAATGCTGGCCGGTATCTCAAAGTTCCTACATGCCATCTACTTAGTAGCCACTTTTTGCACCAATAGTTTCTCGAATATCGGTCTTCCAGGTCATGTGTCATACTCATCATTTCCCTCTTCATTCTCAGAATCCTGTTTGGAATATTGGTTACGCCCGTCACCCTTTATCCAATTTGTTATCGTGTTTTCGTTTATATCATGTTTCAGGTAGTAAATTAAAGATTGGGATTTTGGTGGCTCTTCTACGGTTTGTTCAGTAGGGGTCTCTACCTTCTCATTATCCGTGTGGACAATTGCGATGGAATTAACAAGTCGGGTAGTAGGGATGACGCTCTCTTTCCTTATTAATATCCTTTCTGGGGTTCTCCGATTGGCGTACTCTTCCATCAGGCTCATCATCTCATTCATTTTCTCTTGTATTTCCTCTTTTTGCTTATAAATTGCTTCCTCGAATTTAGCAAGCCGATCCGAATGAGTTGCCATGTATTCTCTCATTCTGGCTTCAAATTCCGGGCTAAGATTCTCGGGAGGGGAATAAGGTGGGGTATAGTTTTGAAAAGTCTCAACATTCTCTCTAGAGGGTGACTCTGATAACGGCGTTGAAGCCATTTTCGAGACAGAATTGACAGTAGCCCGTCTAGGACTTAAGGGTCTCTTTTGCCTTTCCTCAAAATAGTCAACTTTTGCCTCGAGTTTACATAGAAGTTCATCGGAGATTTGGTAAGTCCCTTCAGGTGTCGAGATTGCGTTGATGGCCGCTTTTATAGCATGATTAAACTCCCATATCTCTTGATTATTGGTGGCAAGCTCTTCAATAATTGCCCAGGACTCCTCGGCGTCCTTATCACGCAATTTACCTCCTGCGGCCCTATCGATTGTACGTTTAGTGTGATAATCTACATGATCATAGAAAATCTGAACTAATAACCAAAGGTTTATACCATGATGAGAGACCTTATGGAGGAGATCCTTGAAACGAGCCCATACTTCGTAGAAAGTTTCACCCTGATGTTGTTCAAACATCAAAATGTCATTTCTAAGCATCGCAGTCTTCCCCGGTGGAAAGAATTGGGCAAGGAAGCGAATGGTGAGATCATCCCATGAGGTGATGGATCCCGCGGGGAAACGTTCAAGCCATTGACTAGCTTGATCACGTAGAGAGAATTGGAATAGGCGTAATCGGGTCGACTCTCTAGTTGTAACATCAAGGTCTATAGAATCTACAATTTTAAGGAAGTCCTTGAGATGTTGATTTGGATCTTCGGAACGAAGTCCATGGAATGCACATCCGCTTTGCACCAACCGGATGGTGTCGGATCGCAAGGGAGACACATTGGCTCCTTGGGTGAGCTCAATGGTGTTTCGATAGCCTTAGTGGCTAGGTCAGGAGTACTCTCCTAGGGTTCGGGGCCTAAGAGGTTGGTTAACTAGTGGCGGGTTTTGTGGGTGGTCTTGAATTGGTGGGTTGATGGGTTAAAAAATGTTACCACCTTCCATAATGTTGGATAGTAAAGAGTTACGAACAAAAACACGAAGAAGTAAGATAGACTAAAGAAAACCTAAAAATAAAAATAAAGTCTTACTAGAAAGGAATCTAGCAAGTAGACCTAATAAAAAGAGATTCTAACCTAGACAATAACTATTCCCCAGGCTGCGGCGCCAAAAAATTTGATGCGTGGGAATTGCGCCAGGTTTTACCTCTCAAGGGATCTAGAGAAGCTTACAACCCCCACCAGGCAGTGTACCTGATCGATGTAGTATAGTATAATGACAAGTATCGGGGGATTGATCGTTCAGCTAGGAATAGTGTCGCTAGGCTTAGAAAACCTAAAAACTAGGTTTAGAGATGAGAGATGATCCTTTTTGTGTTTTTTATATTTTATGAAAACAAGTAAAAATCTCGGGTTTTGAAGGAGTTGGGCGGAATTAGTTGCTAGTCAACTAACCCAATACTAAGATGTAATCAAAATAAAATACAAAAAATGAAAATAAACTAAATTAACCTAGAGTTGTGAGCAATATGTGGGAGAATTGTGTTTACTTAAATTTCACTACTCCCTAGATATCTTTTACATGTTAATTACTTGTTATAGTTGCGTGGATGATGGATTGTATTCCTTAATACCATTCATGGGGTGGCGTAGTTACTTCCCCAATCCTATGAGCGCCTACTTCACTCCTATGTCGAGCCGGCTAAGAAGCTCCTAACATGGGATCACTAGAATTTGCTCATGCATTAAATACAACCAATAAAACCTAGTACACATCGGTTCATGTTTCCTAAGACGTTCAAGCATGTTACACAATGGAGATCTGCCAGTTTTCTTAAGCCTAACATTGAAATCATTCATCCAATACAACCATAAACAAGTAATCAACACATAATTAACATCTAGGTTTCATTAGATCTAAGCAAACACAAGATAAATCTAGCCTAACATGTTGAAATCAAGACAAGTAAAAGATATAGTCAACCAACACATAGATATATTGATTGAATTAAGAGATGACTTATCTCAATTGAACATGAAAGGATTCAAGGGGTGAAAACCCTTGAAAACACTGTAAAATACGACCTAGGGTATACAAGGTTCGACCCTAGTTTTCTCCACACAAGTTCCTCCTTTATGAATGAAAAATAGAAAACTATATATAGATTTTGATAGGTGACGGCGTCAAGAACAAATTTCTGACGCCGTCATCTCGCCGCCAAATAGTTCCTCGGACTGCCTAGATCTGGGTCTGACGCCGTCTTGTGTAATCCATCTCCAGGCCGTCACCAAAATTACTCTTGACGCCCTTCTTGTGACGCCGTCAGGTTTGCACTGGGCCGTCACCACTTTTACTCTTGACGCCGTCAGGTACTGTTCTCAGCATGGAAAATTAAGTCTTTGGCGTTTTCTTCACTTTTATGCTTCAAAAACGTCCGAATTGCTTCTTTTTCCAGAATTCACTCCCAAAGTACCTTAAATCACAAAAGGAACGATTTAGTGCAATATTTGATCAAATAAATTCAATTCCGGGCTTAAATGACCCCCTAAAAGTGGTTCATTTTTCGCCTCATCAGAATGTCTAAGCATTAATTGCACAAACTTGTCAACTTTTACTCCTCACTTATGCTACCTATTTATACACAAGTAAATTACAACTTTACTGAAAAAGACAAATTGATGACCTAGGCTTGTAAAGACAAAATGCTTGCGTATTTTGTCTCTGTTACACTAGACTATATTGGGTAAAGGACAATGTGCTTTTCTAATGCACAGTGATGACACCATCCTGACTTGATGCCTTTCAGGGAAAGTTTGACTTCAGGTAGATAAGGACACCCATTCATATTTTCAAACGTTTCCTGCTTTGTCCCGCCCATTCTTCAGTCTTCAGTCTTCAGTACTTCAATAGTTGTTGAGGAGTCCTGGGGGTTCAGTGAGTTATTGATGCGTGGGAATCGCACCTTGCTTTACCTCTCGAGGGATCTCGAGAAGCTTACAACCCCCACCAGGCAGTGTACCTGATCGTTGTAGTATAGTATAGTGACAAGTACCGGGGGATTGATCGTTCAGCTTAGGAATAGTGTCGCTAGGATTAGAAAACCTAATTAATAGTTCTAGAGATGAAAGATGATTATTTTTGTGTTTTTGTATTTTTATAAAAGCAAGTAAATCTCGGGTTTTGAAGGAATGGGCGGAATTAGTTGCTAATCAACTAACCCAAAACTAAGATGCAATCAAAATAAAATAATAAAAATGAAAATAAACTAATATTAAACTAAGGTTGTGAGCAGTATGTGGAGAAATTGTGTTTACTTAGACTTCATTACTCCCTAGATATCTTTTACATGTCAATTACTTGTTATACTTGTATGGATGACGGATTGTATTCCTTAATACCATTCGTGGGGTGGCATACATAACTCCCCAACTCTATGAGCTCTTATCTCCTCCTACACCATGACCCAGCACAACTATAGGGATTGTAAACAGTGGCTCATGCATTAAATACAACCAATAAAGACCTAGTACGCCTCGGTTCATGTTTCTTAAGACGTTCAAGCATGTTACCATTGGAGATCTGCCAGTTTTCTTAAGCCTAACATATAATATCATTCATCCAAGAACAAGAATAGACAAGTAATCAACACATAATCAACATCTAGGTTTCATTAGATCTAAGCAAACACAAAGAAAATCTAGCCTAGCATAGTAGAATTAAGATAAGAACAAAAGATAAACAACCAACACATAGACATATTGATTGAATTAAGAGTATACTTATCTCAATTACAATGCAAGGTCTCAAGGGTTTGGAACCCTTGAAAAACCTGTAAAAGAGGCACCAAAATCGTCTTTAGGGTTTCACCAAAACTTCTCCTTTTTTTTTAATGAAAAAACTAGAAAACTATATATAGGAAAATCGTCCTGATGGCGTCAAGAGTAAAATCTGACGCCGTCAACTCGCCGCCATAAACTTCCTCGGACGCCCTAGATCCACTTGTGACGGCCTATGTGACGCCGTCACCACCTACGGTAAATTAATCTTGACCACTTTGACGCCGTCATCTCTCCATCTGACGCCGTCACCAGCTACAGTAAAATATTCATCTTGTCTGACGCCGTCAAGACTCAAGTCGTGACGCCGTCACCTTGTATTTTCAGCTTGGATTTTTGGTACTTTGTCGTTTTCTTCACTTTATGCTCCAAAAACGTCCAAAGTAGCCTCTTTTCCAGAATTCACTCTCCAAACACCTAAAATCACAAAAGGAACGATTTAGGGCAATATTTGATCAAATAAAGTCGGATTCGGGCTTAAATGACCCCCTAAAAACGGATCATTTTTCGCCTCATCATATACCCTTACACTTGAGATTTGCTTGTCCTCAAGCAAATGAGCTTTTATTCTACTCAAAAGACAAGTTAGGGGTCATTTAACACTAATATAAAAGTAATTACAACAAATAATCGTTCCACTAAAGACCAATAGACAAGCACGGAGGTCATACGCAAGCACCTCACAAATAGTGTTTAGATACTCACATCTCTCGGGTGTAATAAAGTAATATAACATTATGGAAATGGAAGATATCTCTCACTACCTGTCATAGCAAAATAGATTACCATAGGCTTGGGAAAGGATCAAACCTCCACCACATGGCGTAAGCACCTAGGATAAACTATCAAAGAGGTCTTTTTAAAGGGTTATAACGTTAGGTGTAGGGATATGAATTACACGGTTTTGTTGGATAAAGGGAATTTTACTGGTGGCGAGTTAACAATCTTAGTAAATTACATGTACAAGATGGCGTTGTTAAGCCAAGACTAGACTCGACTTAAGCTAATAAATGAAAAATAACAAAAACATAAAATGAACATAGAATGAAAACGGGATGGTAGTCCGTATGTTTTTTTTTCTTTTTTTTTTTTTTTTTTTTCTTTTTCTATTTTTTTTTTCTTGATTTTTTCGATTTTTTTTTTTTTTTTTTTTTTTTTTTTGCATACACTCTTACCCTACCATCCAAAATAATACATCATAGGGGTATGAACATTCCCCTTACACTTGAATCTTTACATACTTTACATTAAACTATTCTAATGACTCGAATTAAGAAAATCAAAACACTTGGAGCACTTTTAAGATTAACGTACATATGGGGGTAATAAATGATGTTCTTCCCCATTACTCCATATAATAAGTACTTACCCATGAGTCCCAATCGTCCCGAAACAATATGTACAAGGATATGACTCGACTTAGCAACCATGTAATCAATTAGAAAGTTAACTTAGGGTTTAACAAATAACAATAATGCACTAAAAATGAGCGCATACACGGAAGGCTAAGGCGATTTGGGTGTACATTTAAGTGGGGTGTAACAAATTCTTCTTTTAAGTAAGATGCTTAAAGTTAGAAACGAAAAGATAGGCTCGGAGGGGTGTACTAGGGGTATCGTGTACTAAAAATGAGTACAACGCTAAGGGTGTGGGAAAAATTAGTTGACTTAACTAGCCAAGTAATATGACTTAAATGGTCAAGTAATCATGATACGGGTTTAACACAAGGGTGATCCTAATGCCTCTTATCATGTAGTAAATCCTACCACACGAATGTAGTCTCACTAGCGGTCTCGGGATGCATCACTAACGCAAGTTCTAGAATCTAAATGCTACCGGTACACTCATAAGCACTAAAAGTAAATGCTTTTCCTATCAAATCTAAAGGCGAACCTGACATTTTTGGGTGGAAAATTTTTCTGAATATACGGTTATGTGCTAGTCATACAACCTCCTATCCATGAGACGCTTGCTATGGCTAAAGTTTCACTCCTAAATGTTGTAAAAAATTTTAAATTTGGCGCTAAAATTACACTAACAAGTATTTCTCATAGTTTTATTACTCATCTACTATCAAACAAAACAAACTCAAGCGAAAGTGCATATGTAAGGTATCATCTTTTTACCCTCCCCTTACACTTAGGATGAACATTGTCCCCAATGTTCAAATAAAGAATGTAAAAGTTAAAAGTAAAAAAAAATGAAATCAAATACTCCCCTGATTCGCTCGGTATGGATTTTAGGTTGGCCAGGTTAAATCTTCCTCCAAGAAAATGAGCAATCAAAGCTTCCCTTCCAGAATATAAATCATCTTCTTGTCTTAAATAACCTGTAGATCCTGACAAAAGTAGACAAGGCAACCTCGCGTAAAATCGATGGCATCCTATATAAGTTACTAAATCCTAGAAAACAAAGTAAGATATAATGCTTGTGGAATGAAGTTTGCAGATTTCCTGGAGATTATAAAACTTAATAAATCACAAAAACCATAAGACTCCGTTAGAAAAACAAAACTGGTAAAATTTCCAGATTTTTGACTCCTGACGCCGTCAGAGTGGACCTGCAGAAATCTTTATGTTAAGTTTCCGGAAAATTTCTGGAAAAATCTTGTCCTACTTCCTGGAAAATCCTGCAAAACTTCATTATGACTCGATACAAGCATTTGACTCTAACAATTACGAATATACATGTTCATTAAATATTGTGGAGAATCATGATCGGTTTGTTTCTTAAAAACATATTTGGGGTTTCCCCTTACACTTATCTTTTGCAAAAATACCTTTAGGTTGAAGTTAAGACTAGGCTAAACAACATAATAAAGTATTTCCACATTCTAATTGAGAAACATGATCAATCAACAATAAAAATAAAACATGCATACGGAAGCAAATAACAATCAAACAAATAAAATCACACAAAACATGGGTTGCCTCCCAAGAAGCGCTTTTCTTTATTTACGAGTCTTGTAGCTAGACTCAAAGTCGTGGGTTACTACGTGATTCGGGTGAGTTCCTCGTTGAGGATATCTTTGGGATCGAACTTAGGTTTCAACTTCCTATCGGTTTCTTTAGTATGGTATGACCTTTCAAACTTCTCTCCATCCGGATCATACAAAGTCATTCTAATATGCCATGACCCGTCACCTTCTTTAGGTGGCTTATCCCACCTCCATTTACACTTGTCTCCCTCTCTTTTCCATTTATTCCTCTCTATGTTAATGGGCATTACGCTTAATAACTCAATCATCTTCCTAAAGACTAACGGATCCTCAAAGGGGTCTAGCTCTTCATCTCTAGCTATGAGTTGTTCTACCGAGTGTGTCTTCTCAACGAAATCCTTTTCTAGATAAAATGGGCATTGAGGTCCTATGAAGTTCCTTTCTATCCAAGGTCCATATCTAGACGGTCTCCTATTCATCTCTACCCAATGCGGTGTCGGTTCATCATCACAATCATAACTATGCTTCTTAACATCATACACCGACCAAGTATCGCCTTCACCTACCGCTATCTTAGATTCCTTGCAATCTATCATGGCACTAACGGTTGCTAAAAATCCTCTTCCTACCAATAATGGGCATGTAGTGTCACTAACCATGTCTAGGACGTGAAAATCCGCTAATATAGTCAACTTTCCTACGTGAACAACTACATCCTTAATCATTCCAACCGGATGGGCAATACTCCCATCCGCTAGCCCTATCAATACCTCCGTTTCCTCTAACTTTCCTAGCTTAAGAGTGGTGAATAAGGATAAGGGAATCAAGTTGAGGCTTGACCCTAAATCGGCTAGTGTGTCGAAAGCTTCGGATCTTCCTATCTTACAAGGCAAAACAAATATACCCGGGTCATCAAGCTTTTTAGGTAACTTGTTTTGAACGAAGGCGGTCCCATTTTTACCTAGCTTACACTTCTCATATTTTTCTAGGAGGGCATTATAGTAAGGAGCACGCGCTAAGACATCAATGACGGGGCATTCAAGGTGAAGTTCTTTGAATTCATCGTCAAGGTCTTGCGTAAGAGGTGTTTCAACTATGCTTTTGACCGGCTCTATAGTGGGTGTTTTATTTGATTGGCCCTTTTGAGGAACTTGGTTTTGTTTGAAACACGTGCTCGTCGATTTGACCGAATAATATTGTGGACACGAAGTGGGTGACGAAACGGATGATATGGAATTAACGGTTAGTTTCGGATTCTTGATTGTGTCACTTGGGAGTGCTCCCATTTCTCGATCATTGAGAACTTTCAACAATGTGTCAATTCTAGTGGTCATCGCGCTTTGCTTTTGTTTGAAATCGGCTTCAAACTTGGATATGCGAGCTTCTTGAGATGCCATGAACTTTGACATCAATCCTTCAAGATTGTTGGTACTACCATAGTTGTTAGGAGGATTGTTGTTGAAGGTACGGTTGGATGGTGGACCGTTTGATTGGTAACGATTAGGCGGATTGGAAGAATTGAGTTGATTTTGTTTCCACCTAAGGTTTGGGTGATTTTTCCAAGATGGGTTGTATGAATCACCGTATGTGTTTGGCTCGGGTTTGAAAGTGTACCACTTATCTCCCGCTTCGTCGGTACGCGTGGATGCGTAGTCCGCAAAAGCTGTTCCGGGGAGTTCCATACAATCACGAGTGTCATGGGGACCACTACATAATTCGCATGAAGAAGTGATTTTGTTCACTTGGCTTGAATGCTTCGGAGCTTCGTAAGATTTCATGAGAAACTTGACTTGGTCCTCAAGTTCCATGATCCTACGGTCGGGAGTGCTTGAATTGTTCGAAGGCAAAGATATTGCCTTGACCGTTTTGTTCAAATCACGGGGATCATTCCAACTTTCGTTGTCATAGAGAGCAAGATCTTCTATGAGTTCCCATGATTGTTCCGCACTAAGATCACGTAGCTTACCACCGGCCGATTGGTCAATGGTTCGCCTTGTGGGGATATCGATATGGTCATAGAAAATTTGGACTTGGAGCCAAAGATCTATGCCATGATGAGGGACTTTTTGGAGTAAGTCCTTGAAACGAGTCCATGCTTCATAAAGAGATTCATTTTGACGTTGTTGGAACATCAAGATGTCATTCCTAAGCTTAGTAGTTCTCCCCGGTGGGAAAAATTGAGCAAGGAAACGAGTGGTGAGATCATCCCATGTGGTGATGGATCCCGCGGGTAAACGCTCAAGCCATTGACTAGCTTGATCCCGTAGAGAGAATTGGAATAGGCGTAAACGGGTAGTCTCTCTAGTTTCAACACCTAGGTCTATGGAATCTACGATTTTGAGGAAGTCCTTAAGGTGTTGGTTTGGATCTTCGGAACGAAGTCCATGGAATGCACATCCGCTTTGCACCAACCGGATGGTGTCGGATCGCAAGGGGGTCACATTGGCTCCGGTGAGCTCAATGGTGTTTCGGTAGCCTTGGTGGCTAGGTCGGAAATATTCTCCTAAGGTTCGGGGCCTAAGGGGTTCTAGTGGTGGGTTTTGTTGTGGTGGGATGATGGGTTCAAAGATGTTACCACCTTCCATGATGTCGGATGGTAAAGAGTTACGAACAAAGGCACGAAGAAATAAGATAGACTAAAGAAAACCTAAAAATAAAAAATAAAAATCTTACTAGAAAGGAATCTAGCAAGTAGACCTAATAAAAAGAAATCCTAACCTAGACAATAACTATTCCCCGGCAGCGGCGCCAAAAACTTGATGCGTGGGAATCGCACCTTGCTTTACCTCTCGAGGGATCTCGAGAAGCTTACAACCCCCACCAGGCAGTGTACCTGATCGTTGTAGTATAGTATAGTGACAAGTACCGGGGGATTGATCGTTCAGCTTAGGAATAGTGTCGCTAGGATTAGAAAACCTAATTAATAGTTCTAGAGATGAAAGATGATTATTTTTGTGTTTTTGTATTTTTATAAAAGCAAGTAAATCTCGGGTTTTGAAGGAATGGGCGGAATTAGTTGCTAATCAACTAACCCAAAACTAAGATGCAATCAAAATAAAATAATAAAAATGAAAATAAACTAATATTAAACTAAGGTTGTGAGCAGTATGTGGAGAAATTGTGTTTACTTAGACTTCATTACTCCCTAGATATCTTTTACATGTCAATTACTTGTTATACTTGTATGGATGACGGATTGTATTCCTTAATACCATTCGTGGGGTGGCATACATAACTCCCCAACTCTATGAGCTCTTATCTCCTCCTACACCATGACCCAGCACAACTATAGGGATTGTAAACAGTGGCTCATGCATTAAATACAACCAATAAAGACCTAGTACGCCTCGGTTCATGTTTCTTAAGACGTTCAAGCATGTTACCATTGGAGATCTGCCAGTTTTCTTAAGCCTAACATATAATATCATTCATCCAAGAACAAGAATAGACAAGTAATCAACACATAATCAACATCTAGGTTTCATTAGATCTAAGCAAACACAAAGAAAATCTAGCCTAGCATAGTAGAATTAAGATAAGAACAAAAGATAAACAACCAACACATAGACATATTGATTGAATTAAGAGTATACTTATCTCAATTACAATGCAAGGTCTCAAGGGTTTGGAACCCTTGAAAAACCTGTAAAAGAGGCACCAAAATCGTCTTTAGGGTTTCACCAAAACTTCTCCTTTTTTTTTTAATGAAAAAACTAGAAAACTATATATAGGAAAATCGTCCTGACGGCGTCAAGAGTAAAATCTGACGCCGTCAACTCGCCGCCATAAACTTCCTCGGACGCCCTAGATCCACTTGTGACGGCCTATGTGACGCCGTCACCACCTACGGTAAATTAATCTTGACCACTTTGACGCCGTCATCTCTCCATCTGACGCCGTCACCAGCTACGGTAAAATATTCATCTTGTCTGACGCCGTCAAGACTCAAGTCGTGACGCCGTCACCTTGTATTTTCAGCTTGGATTTTTGGTACTTTGTCGTTTTCTTCACTTTATGCTCCAAAAACGTCCAAAATAGCCTCTTTTCCAGAATTCACTCTCCAAACACCTAAAATCACAAAAGGAACGTTTAGGGCAATATTTGATCAAATAAAGTCGGATTCGGGCTTAAATGACCCCCTAAAAACGGATCATTTTTCGCCTCATCAGTTATTGTCATCCTCACTGAACCCATCATCTTCTTTTTTGGTTTAGATGCCACTCACTGAGTTCCGCCTCACTGAATGGAGAACCTTTCATCTTAGGCTCGTTCTAAGCATCCTGAAGATAACTCACTGAGCAACTGTTCACTCAGTGACTTGATAGTGTTTACGGATATTAAACACTTAGGTTATTTTATGTTTAAATCCTTTTTATTGGAAGTTTAGGGAATTCAGTGACCCAACAATTAATTCTATACTTTTAAACTTTTCCTAATTCAATATAAATTAGTCACTATAGTTTATACTTTATAGTATTTGTTATTTTCTAGAGCGAAAATTATTAATCTTATTTTTGACATCCTTCATCTGATTCGCAACATGTTGAAAAGTGATGTAGCAGATGCTACATGTCATGTAGACGTCGAATAAACCATTCTTGCATCTAATTACTTTATAATACAAACTTTTAAAAATATATGTAAGTTTAGTAACCACAAACTAGTTATGTTAAGTTATTCAGATCTTCATTTTTATTGTTACACACAAATTTTTTTTAGTTGTTCAATGTTGGATGACATTCTTTACTTGTTTCTCACAATAGGCAATAACATATAAGAATTTCAATGAATACAAAAGCAGGACAAAGTCTATTCTTTAAAATGCTCACTTAAACTCAATGAGTAATAAACAAAAATCAAAATAAAATGTGAAAATGAAATACAGTGATAAGATGTATACATCAAGATGTATTCATTCTATTTGGTTAATGTAATGTATAATGTACTAAGATGTACTCTTGAAATAGTTAGACTATTGGTTTTGAACCTCGCGAATGAATGAGGGTTGTAAAAATAATAACTTTTTAAATATTCATAACTTTTTATGCTTAAAATCCGTGTTTAAATACGAGCTTTAAATGCAATAAATAATATGTTTATTAAGTTTTTATGTTTGAACGACAAATCTGATTAAACACTCTACCAAGGAGATAGGCAAAAGAAAATTTTATAAAGAGATCGAAAAAACATTTATGTGGTCATCAACCATATTGACTTCAATTAATCGAGATATTATTGTGCCTACTCTAAGAAGAAAAAAAAGATGAAAAGTATCTCACATTGAAAATAATAATAAAAGTAAAGAGATATGAGTACTATAAAACAAAGACCCAATTTGTATTTCATAAGGAGCCACATTTACTCATATTATAAAAAAAAAAAATATAAGTATGAGTATTATACACTTTTGTGCTTCAAATGCAAAGTAGTGTTTATTATAAGTTACATAAACTTTAGTTTCAGCATTAGAACAATTTTTTATAATTGTAAACGAGCTATCGAGCTCAAGATCATGTTAATAAACGATCCTATCAAGTTTGGTCTTTTTACGAGCATCTTAAGCTTGAAAGTGAGTTTATTGTAGGATTACAAAAAAAAGTTAAAAAATTTTAAACGAGCTTCGAGCTCGAGCTCGAACAACAAAAAAATATTCGAGCTCGAGCTCGAGCCAATTTATAAATGTTTTTCAAGCTCGAGCCGAGCAGTTAATAAACGAGCCTATCTCTTTTAGGCCAAAACTCGACTCGGCTCGGATCTGTTAACACCCCTAGTTCATATAATTGACCCTTGATATTGACTTGCTCATTGTTTTCACTACACATCCTATAATTCGAGTTTGAAACTTTCAAATGTTTTGGGTCACGTCTCACGACTTTCTTTTCTGAACAAATTCACTATCTAGATCAGTCGCTCAAGTTTTTTACCTTTTCTAGACCAAAAAAATAAAAAAAAGAAAAAGAAAAAAATGTTCTTCCCAAACTGTACCAAACAACTTGCGACTTTTTTATTTTTGATACGGAGTGGGCAAGTGCCACAAAAAAGTTCGCGCCATGTCCTTTTTTATTCTGCATGTGTAAGCTATAAAAGCATGTACTTTTTGAGCGACCTACGTTAAGCGACTTTTTTTATACTTTTAGCAACCTTCTATTTCATTATTTTTGAGTACAAAATTCAAACTTCATATAACATTTTTTTTATTCTTTTTGTCCCCCACTTCAATCAAGCGACTTATAGTTATCTCCTTTAAGCGATTTTTTTCCTTTTCACCATTACCTATGTACTATATCTTTTTAATTAGTACTTTTTATTCATACTAATTTTTAACTTTTTACAATTTTCACACAATATTTTCAAAACAAACACAATAACAATAATTTCAAAACCCCAAAAAACACACACACAAGTTCTAGCTCACCAAACTCCAAATCAAACCCACTCCAACCCTAACCCTAATCAAACCCATTCAAACCCTAAATGGAAGGATTCTTTAATGCTAAGATAACCGTACAATCCAAGGTTTATTTGCTTGAAAAAATTAAAGGTAAGTTGTCATGAAATTCAAATCAAATTAGATTGTTTAGAGACACTTTTCTGGGCCATGGTTAGATATGCCAGGTCATGCGAATGATAATCATTTGCTAAATTTCGTTTTACAACATCAAGTAAAAATCTCAAAATTGCGTGATGATTGTCCCCCAATAATTACAGAACTAGTACTAATGTTTTGTAATTTGGTCGTGGTGAGTTTTTGTTAATGACGGGTTTTCTTTTTGGTGCATTGCTTTCTTTAATTGAAAATGATCATAGCCCATTTGGTTTGTGTGTCTTTCCTGAAAAAAAAAAAGCTCCAAAAAAGGTTATGGTAAAAGGGAGTAAGCTTTTAACTTTGTTTGAAAACGATACACGGTTTGATACATTAACACACGAGGATGTTGTAAGAGTTAGCCTTTTGTTGGTGGCTGAGGTGACATTTATTGGTCATGGGATTTGGTAACACGTCCCCAACCATTTGTTGCAATCGGTGGAGGATTTTGCGGCATGGAATGCCTATCCCTGGGGCAAGTTCTTATGGAGATGTTTCTAAAAGAATTTAGTGAACGTGGTGCCTAGGCATTATGAATCCTTTTACAAGAAGAAGAAGGAAGAAACCCCAAAGTAAAAGTGCAACATACAATCTATCTGGTTTTATGTGGGCTTTTAAGGTTAGATTTTTACAAGTCTAATACAAATGGGGTAGGTTGTATTTGTGTATGCTAGCCAATTTATGTTTAATAGCTAAGTTACGACTATGGTGCACACTTTTGTTTTCCTTCCAAATCGATTAGCATGTACAAAACCTGGTACATCACTAATAGGATAACCATATGTTAAATGCTAAACCTGATCAAAATTTTAAAGAGCATTGCCACTTTACTCCGAATTTAGATGACAATTGGTTAAATTTTTACGCATTTCATGTTTTTCTTCCATGTTAGATATGGATTCTCGAGAGTTACCCCAACAGTCAACTCTAGTGGAATAAAGACCCTAGGTAAGATCCCACATGCTCTTTCTTGGAAAAAGGGTACAACTTTCGCAAAACGTGATTATGATAGAATGTTTGGGCCGGTAAGCATGTTCATTTTTTCATTTGCCAAATAAGTTACCATTGTTTTATATTTGTTATTGACAGTATAATAATTTGTTACTAGGATTCACATCCAGTATCGGAGCTTCTTCCAACTAATGCAGAGAAATTGCAACCATGGTTTTATAGCTAGTAATTCTTATTTTAGAGAGTTGGATCATAATGAAACACATGTTGTTGCGGAAGATGCCATTGTTGATGAACATGACGTTGATGCTGAGGTAATATGTAAATTTCATTAAACACATAAACAAATTCTCTTTTCGCCACAACATTGAAAGTAATTTAAATACCTTTCTTCGTAAGTACATGTACCAGATCGAGAACTTCTTGTAAATGCACCAGCTCCAGAGCTTCTTGTAAATGCACCAGAAACAAATTCCAATGCACTAGATCGAGAACTTCTTGCATTTGCACCAAAAGCAAATTCCAAATAACCGAACATATTTGCTGAGGTTGAGGCCTTGAAGGCAATTGTTTGGTTGATTGATAAACCAGGAGCAAATGTCGAGGTGCTTAATGATGTTAAAAAAAGACTTTCAATTGTTGAGAAAGCTCTAAACATACAACATCCGGGGGTAAGATTTGTGTAAATTTTATTTAATCAATTGCTAACAGCCGTTGTTTTTGAGCAACTAATGATTATATATTTAATTTCAGACTTCAAATGCTATTAATGAAACTTCTGAAGTAAGGCCAACAGAATCTGTTAGTGAATTTTGGTTCCAAAGTTGCAAATGTAAGATGTTTTTGGTTATATTTATGTATATGCTTTTTTTGCTCATAAAATTTAGACTGTATTTTGAATTTCAGTCTTCCAGTCCTATTCATAAAAAATTTGAGAAACAACAATTAGTTGATGAAGATTTTGTTTCTAAAGCTGTAATGGTAATATCCTTTAAAATTTGTTAAATATAGGTGTATTATTATTATTATTATTATTATTATTATTATTATTATTATTATTATTATTATTATTATTATTATTATTATTATTATTATTATTATTATTATTATTATTATTATTATCATCATTATTATTATTATTATTATTATTATTATTATTATTATTATTATTATTATTATTATTATTATTTTATTTACTTTTTTTAATAAAATTTATTATTGATTCATAGAAGTTTACGTAAAGTTGGATGGGAGTCTAGACAAACTGCAATTTCCAAGGATTGAACTCAGGACCTCTCGCTTAAAGCCAAGCGCTCCAACCAACTGAGCCAAGCTATTTGTTATAAAATTATTATTATTATTATTATTATTATTATTATTATTATTATTATTATTATTATTATTATTATTATTATTATTATTATTATTATTATTATTATTATCACTTTATTGAAAAACAAATAGGATTTTACAAGAAATTAGTGGGGAGCCGAGATACTAACTGAGCCCCCACACCTCTAGCTACAGCAAAACCAATCCTACTAAAAATATGTGGAGCAGCACGTGCTCCAATGTCTTGGGTCATAAAGAATCGTCTAATGCGCTTTAACAAGGTCACTGCATCCTTTTCAAGTTCTCCAAAAGAAGAGAATGAAAAGGGGAGGAACCCATATCCGATATCAGCGCATTTAGCTGCGTACTTGACACGTTTACGTTGTGCGGCCTCAATAACCGCCCGACGGGGCATAAAATCAACCATACACGAACGCGTCAAGGGTGATGATCCTGTAAGATCAACACAAACATCAAGGCCACCATCCCAAGAATAAAGTAACATATCGGCCGGACGTAGGGTTTTATCCCTCTCTCCACGAAGCCCAATATCCACCTCCTTACGAACTGAAACTCCAGACCGAGAACATATATCAACAAGAACATCACGCACAACGTTGTGCCGATGTTTAATACCAACTAAGCCTACGCACGATGCCGCATGATCTCCAAAAATATCTCCGGGAAAAACCTTAGAACAAGCTGAACATGGCATCTGGATAGTAAAAAGAGGAACACCTAACCGATAACACAAAACACATCGGTAAGTCCTCGCATTCATAGTCTATCCCAATCCGGATATCGGTGCCACCATAAGCCAATCTGACGTATAATCCTCTTTCAATGAGTTCCATAAAGCCATCTGTCTAGAGGATAAATGGAAAGTGGATTCAACCGTTTGGGCAACACGTGCGAAATGTATATCTGCCAATTTCTTCATAAGTTTGGGGGCAGCGATATCACTAGGGTTACTCATAAGGTCAACATCCATATTCACATTAAAAGTACACAATGCATCATCAAAAGAGGGACCAGTAGACACAATACCAGAACTACGGAGAAGCTTAGTCTGCAAGCTGGCAGATTGAAGTCTAGAAGCAAGGAAGGCGTAGTTCAAGACATCACCTGCAGAATACACACCAAGTCCCCCGTGAGCAAAAGGTAGGGTGGCGAGTCTCCATTGCCAATCACCAAACCCAGGTCCAGAAGCAGTGACAATACGTTCCAAAGAAGAGCGAAGTGCTGCATCAAAAGAAACCTGAGCACTCTCAAAGACACGAGGAGGACATGTGCGCATAGAAAAATGCAACTTGGAAATACCGGCACATGCACGCAGTAGCAACAACTCACACTGGGGATCATTAAGCTTAGCAACAGCATCCATAAGCTCAATAGTTTTAGCAACCCTTTTCATAACAAGCTTGCTACTAAACTCAAAATCCACACTGGCAGGGCCCCCTAATAATTTAACACCATTCGAAGGTCGAGAAATATTAGGGGGAAAAATACCAACATACCTGCTCCTTGGGTCTTCCTTCGGCCAAAAGACCTCAGTTTTATCAACATTGAGGTGTAAACCACAACTAGGTCCATCCATCATAATCAACTCCAAAACCTTCCCCACAACCAAAGTATCCCCAATAATAGTACCATCATCAAGATACCAAGCCTGAAGAGAAAGAGTGAAGGAGTCTCGAATCTTACATGCCAAGGGATGTAACACTAAAGCAAAAAGAAGAGGCCCAAGCGGATCACCCTGTTGCACCCCTTGGTGCGACCATAAAGTATGCTCACCATAATATAGTCTAGCAGGACTGGAGTAACAGAATTCCACCCAACGCGAAATAGCCGGAACACGAATGCGAACTTCTCGTAACATAACCGCACGATCCACCATATTGAAAGCGTTTTTAAAGTCCACCAACAACATAGATAAACCCACATCACCCCCACGGTCTTCAATCAAACGATTCACAGCATGAAGGATTATTATTATTATTATTATTATTATTATTATTATTATTATTATTATTATTATTATTATTATTATTATTATTATTATTATTATTATTACCAAAATAGATCGTTGACTTTTTGACTAGTCACTTTATAGACTTTCAAATTTCACTTTCCAAAATTAGATCAGGGCAACTAAAAAAATGAGCAACTCAATATAAACGCGACACGTGTCCAAAAAGATTCTAGAATATTCTAAAAAGATTCTAGATTATGTACTATAGATTCTAAAAAGATTCTAGATTCTGTACTATATTAATAAAATATTCGACACGTGTCGCACATATATGAAGGTTGCTCAGTCGCCAAGTTGCCCTGATCCGACGGAGGAAAGTGATTTAAAAACATCTATTCAAGGAATGTGCTTTGGGCGACTGGTCTATTTTGGTAATTATCCCTATTATTATTATTATTATTATTATTATTATTATTATTATTATTATTATTATTATTATTATTATTATTATTATTATTATTATTATTATTTTAAAATTTGTTAAAATTTGGTATATTTGATTTTTGACATCAAGCCTCATTCTTTACAAATCTGGACAAGATAAAGAAGTTGTTACAGACCATCCTTTAGCAAGCCCGATTCATACTAATGTTGATGCTCGAGATGGAGAAGTTGATGACCTAGATGTGATGTTGTCTTATATGTAGTAATGATAAAAAGGTAAAGATTCCCCGTAATCTTAAACAAACCTACTTAGTGTTATCTTTAGTTTGTAACCTACATATTAATATGTTGTTAATTACAGAGCTTAAGCACAAAGACTGATGTATCAGGGGAGACAACAAAACCTGGTGTTGTTGATGTCGAACATGGCAAGCTTAATTATCTTGACCCTGCAGCGTATCCATCGTCCATGTCACAACTTGAGACATTATGTGTTCCAACAGGACATTTCCCGGTAGTTGATCACATGCCAGTTGATAATCCCAATGATATTCATTTACCTAATTTGAATGAACATTTTCTCAATCGGTGGTTGATGTATGTATATATATTGAAATACACCTTTTTTAGTTATTTTGTTACATTCTGTTTCTTATCATAATTATGTTTTCATGTATACTTACAGTGCAAGCATTTTGATAATGATTACATGGATTTGATTGAACGTTCAAAAGAGGATGATCAAGATGTTGATATGGAAGAGAAAAATGTTGTTGATGTACGTATATAATTCATAAAAAACTTTTTATAGCTTTTTATGAAATTTAGTTTTTTATCTTATTTATGTTTTCATGTATACTTACAGATCAATCAATTTGATGATGATTACACTGATTTGATTGGACGTTCACAAGAGGATGATCAAGATGCTGATATGGAACAGAAAAATGATGTTGATGTACGTATATAATTCAAAATACACTTTTTATAGTTGTTTGTTAAATTCAGTTTCTTATCTTATTTATGTTTTCATTTTTTCTTACAGTCCAATGCATTTGATGATGATTATCCGGATTTGGTTGAACATTCAAAAGAGGATGATCAAGATGCTCGTATAGAAGAGAAAAATGATGTTGATGTAACATTGGATGTTCATGTTGCTGATAAAGATGAAAATGATGGTGAGAAATTAGCAGAGGCTGTTTCAGAAGGTGGGAAAGAAGGTGATAAAGTTGGTGCAAAATATGATCATGATGGTGATAAACTAGGAGAGGCGTTATCGGATAAGGATCATGGTGTTGCTGAGAAAGATGAACATGATGGTTAGAAACTAAACGAGTCATTAGATCTGGAAGAGAACAACGATGTTGATGTATGTATATAATTTGAAATACCATTTTTACAGTTGTTTTTTACTTTCGGTTTAATATCATATTTATGTTTTCATGTATACTTACAGTCAAATGAATTTGATGATGATTACCTGGATTTGGTTGAACATTCAAAAGAGCAATATCAAGATGCTCATATGGTACAAGAAGGAATTCATTTAATAGATTTGGTTGTAACACTGGATAATCATGTTGCTGAGAAAGAAGATCATGATGGTGAAAAACTAGTAGAGGGGTTGTTGGATAAGGATGGTAGTATTGCCAAGAAAGATGATCATGATGGTTAGAAACTAAAGATAATAAGGCTGATGAGAAAAATGATTATAATGGTAAAAAGGTAGTAGCGACGGTATCTGATAATGTAGAAAAGTAGTTAAATGAGAAATTAATAAAGGCAGTGTTTGAGAAAATTGATCAAGATGCTGAGAAAGCAAGAAAGGCGATGTTTCATAAAATTGAAAACAACACGCATCAGGAGGTTGCCATAGAAGGAGAAGTAAATACGCCATTGACTAAAGTTTCTGAGGTACTTTGTATATCAATACACCAATATATGTTAACTATTATTAAGTTTTTTAATATATGAGTACGTTTATTTGTTTTGTTACAGAATCAAATCATGGATAGTGTTAACGTTGAAAAAAACGACCCAAAGCTCAATAACAATGTTAAAGTCAATGTTGAACCGTTCACACATGATGTATTTATGCGTCTTAAAAGAAAGAGGAACCTAGGTAAGGCTCTAAGAACACCTTTTATGGATTTCGGGAAAAAGAAAACTTGTAATCCCAAAGACTCGACAAAGGAACCTTTGCCCTTATATGGGTCTGGGGAAGATGTTTAGCTAAAGAGTACGAATCAGATAGGTAAGGATTTGAAGCAACCGCCTAAAAGTCCACCATTGCCCATAAGGTGGTCCAAGAGACTCAATAAAGGAACTATTTTCCCCTGTGTTTTCGGAAAGGATGGCGCAGAAATTTCGTTGGAACCTTGGGTAGAGGTATATCATAACTTAACTCAATTGGTCATATAGGATGAGGATATTTGACAAATATCAGTTTTTGTTTATAAACAGACTGCATAAATAAATCATTGTCTCATTTCTAGTATAAGATGCATTCATCTATTTTTTATTTATTTTATTTTTCCTTTTCTTTTCATGATCTATCACGGCCACCTGGTTCCTTCAACAATAAGGTAACTACGCAAGAATATATGGATATATCTGAGAAAAGGCTTTAAATCATCTCATAAGTTTCATTGGGGTAAATTCGACATCGTTGTTGAATGTCCATTCTGGTTAGCTTTATTGGCTTACGGCAGAGGTCACAAAAAAGGCTGGCTTTAAATTACCCAAATTAACAGTTTGATTTGTATATAAAAATTACACCATTTGGATATTTGGGTGGATCTAAGGTGGCAATTCAGACCGTCCAATGCCGATTGGGTTATGACCAGCCCATTTTTCTCGTCTCGTCTCCTTGAAGGATCTATGCGCGCCTACTACGCCATCAGAGAACGGTAGCCTTTGCCCTGGTCCAATGTTGAAAAGGTGGGTATATAAGCACCATTTGTTCTTGTAGATATTTCTATCTTTTTTAAAATCATAGTGTTTTTGTTTATTTTTCCATTTTTGGTATAAATGTAGGTCTACTTCCCAGTTAATGTACCCTCGGACCACTGGTTTCTCGCAGAGCTACAAATTAGTACCGGAGTTGTAACAATTTACGATACACTTTGTACGCCGAAAGAAGAGAATAGACCAGCGTGTAAAAAAATGAGGGCAACTTTCTAGGTAATGCTCCCAAAGTATCTAAATTTGTGTAAAATTTTGGAAGCCAAAATCCATATCTGTTTCAAATAACAAAATCACGTTTCGAGTAGCTGATAATGTCTCCAGACAAGCTCATCGATATGGTGACTGTGGAGTATGGGTCTGCATTCTATTGCACAGGTTGGGTTACAACTTAAGTATACATGTTGATAATCCTCTTGCGGTAGCTTTGGCGTATCACGAGCACATGACTGCATACTTTTGGAAGTATAAGATGACTTATGATCGAAAAAATGATTAGACAATATTTTCTATAAGTTGGCTTTAGTATGTTAAAAAACTGGGAAGGATTATATTCTATGAATGTAACCTGTACGTCATGAGTCAAAAAAGATCTGTATCATATTGGGGAACAAGAAATGGAAGACATGAATGTATGGTTCTTGCTAGATGGTATCATTCAATTACATGGTTCCAATTTATGACCATTTCACACTTTACTTGCTAGTGCTATCATTCCATTACATTGAATATGATATTAAACCTTTGTTAAACCATTACCATTTCATTAACCATACAATACAAGATACAACAAAATAGCATAACATACCCGATTCTAAACACTACATGCAAATATTGTGATGGGCTTAAAATGAAACTATTAGGTGATTGGTCCACCATGGACAAAAGTTTATCTATTTGCTGAATTGTACAATTAATGAACAACTAGATACATTAAATTCTGTCATTGCGGGCTAAAGAATCAAGCAACTATTGGATTTTCGAGTAATAAAAAAGACTATCTAGTATACTACATTGTATTACGCCTCAGCTCTGCTATTTGATACAATAAATAAATTAATTTTTAAATTGACGGAAAAGGAAGCAACATATCATGATAGATCATAGGTTTAGATTCGAATCTAGTGGTGTGTATTAATTACACACCTTTTTATTACCAAATATCGACCCAAAATGACTATTTGAGCTAACAAATGCCAAGAAAACACGTGTTTTTATATTTGTGATGTGCAGGTACGGATATTACGGAAAACAAGCAAAAAACCCAGAAAAACGGGCACGAGAGTATGAAAGGTTCAAAAAGCCGATGTCGGGAAGCATTTTTCAAGACCGAATAAATATTTGAGCACAATTTGTCAAAGTCAACCTTGAAGAATATCAAAATTACAAGTTTAGCCCTTGGATAAAGTTCACTCAATTGGCAGATTTGGTCCTCGGAGTTTAACAAGTTACACATTTGGTCCTTGTAACTTTTATTACCAAATCTGAAATTCAATATACAAAGCCTGGTTCAAATTATTAAAACCCAAAGCCCAACCCTTTATCCAAAAGCCTGGTCCAAATAATTACACCAAGCCCACACCCCTATACCCCCAAGCCCAACCTCCATTGTACCTGACCCGGTCCACTTATCAAATAAATAATAAAAAAAACCAACTCGCGCCTAATTTTACCCCCAATTCAACCCGTACCCAGAAACTAAGAACCCTAATTTACCCCAAGTCCCAATTACCCATTCCACCATAATTAACCTCGTATTAAGGGCTATTTGGTCAATTCCCACACCCCTGACACCCTGTCAGAAGTCTGACAACAAAGAATGACATGTGGGCGCTCCTCATTGGTCTGAACGCGTCACCCCAAGGATTCCAAGGCTCTGATTGGTTCAAAGGCGTCACCAGGGATCTAATGAGCATATTCGTGTGAAGATTCTACTTCCAGAAGGTTCAGAGACGCTCCTCCTCAAGGCTATATAAACCCCCTCACATCTCCAATTTGAGGCTGTTAGAAATAGGAGTAGGAGTAGCTGTAATATAGTTTAGGAGTAGCTTTTAGTGTAGCTTGTTATCAGTTTTTCTTTTCTAAAGAATTGTAATTCGAATTTTTCAGTTAAATGCAATATTAAGTTTTCATTAAAATTTACTTTTACCATTTACATCTTAAGCTTTTACATTGTTTTAAATCTGTTTTAAGTTTTCAATTACATGTTTTCATACGCTAATTCAAGCTCAATAGCAGCTTGTAGTGAGTTTTGAAGCTAGTTTCTGCTCATATTTGTTAATTGGTTGGAGGTCAACGAAAGTCAAAAGGAATTGATGATGAAGATTTCTGAGTTTACTGGGTTAGATGATGGTTGCAGTTGGTTAGAGGAGCCTATTAAAGATAGGCTTAGTTTCAAATGAACCTTCTGTTCAGCTGAAGGTGTAATCGTAAGATCTAATTTTAATTTTCTTAGTTTATCATTTTATTTCATAAGTAGTAGTTTAGATCTAATTGACTGCAGTATTTCTGTTTCATTAGGTTTAATGTGATGTGATTTAGTTAGTTTTAGTGATGTTTGCGATTGATTGATCATTAGCGTAGTGATTTTTTTCCCGAATCTGAGATAATATCTGCATCAGCTTTATTAATTTGTGAAGTTGAGCTTTAGCTATTTGTTGAAGTTGTTAGATGTTCGTTTCAGCAAATGAATTTACTTTTGCTAGTAGTAATACATTTAGATTGAAGGATAGATTGATGGAGTGAGCTCTGAATTTGTTAATCATAGTGAAACAGTCAATAAGGGACTGTTTGGATTAACTTGTTCCTGCTGCCATAATTGTTAGTTTGTTGTAGTTTCTGCATTTTTAGATCACACTTAGCTAGTGTAGAATAATGGGAACATAAAATCAGTAGGTATTAAGAGTTTAGTCAAAAATTAGCTCAAATGTTTATTTCTGTCTAAGTTGTAGTTGTCTGCTCATTACATTTCAATCATTTGTTGCATTCTGAGTTTGAGATTGAGGTTTTGTGGCTATACATGTTCATTTTACATCCAGAAGTAGTAGTAATCTGTCTAAATTGGTTAAAGTCAAAATTGTAGTTGCATATTAAAAAGTCAAATTAGCTTTGGAATCAGTTTTTGGCATGATTTTTGGCTGCACTTGTAGGTTTCATTAGTAATCAAAAATAGATAAAGTTTGTTGAATTGTGTTCTCTAATAGCTAATATATCATAATCAGCAAGTAGGTTTAGGATTTGAACTCATTAGCTTATTGGGATTATAGCTTATAGTTGACTGCTTGGGAACTTATTTCCCCTGCACACAGATTTTAAGTTCACTTTCATGGCATATTTAAGAGTAGTAGTAGGCAGTATTAGAACTTGCTCTCTGATTTATAGTTACTCAGCATGGTAGTGAATCTATTGCTCCCATAATCTTGTAGATTTAAGCTTATTAGGATTGCTTTTTCAGGCTAGCTTATTGGTTATATAGCATAGATTTCTGTTTGGAAAAATAGGGCTGCAAGTGTCCATATGAGCTTGTAGCTTGTGTTCATTGATTGTTCTGAGTTGAATTAGCTGTATTGTAGTTGTTTCTATCAGATTCTAGCTTCTAGCTTATTCTGCTTTTGCTTTAGCTTATTCATTAGTAGCTTTTGTTGCTTAATAGCTTGTAGAATGTTTATCTGTGTTACTTAAGTTCATTTCTTGGCTTATTAGAGTGCTTAATAGCATATTACAGTAGTGATATCATTTTGGTAAAGTTTTGTGGCAAGTGCTTATTAATAAGCACTTGCCATAAGCTGATTTTGGCTAAATAAGCACTTCTGCTTAATTTTTCTTTTCCAAAATTTTTCTGCAAGCTTCTTTTATTATTTTAGAATTTCTGGTAAATTTTCATAATTTTCTGAGGTCATTTGCTATTTTTCTTATTTTCTTTTAGTTTTTAATCAATTTTAAATACAAAAATCAAATAAAAAAATATAAAAAAGTCTTGAAAAATACAAAAATAATTTTAGAATTTCTTTTATAATATTTTAGAATTTTTAGAATTTAATTTTAATTTTTCCAATTTGTTTTTTCTATTTTTCTCTATTTTTAATTCACTTTTAATTCCAAAAATACAAAATTAATTCTAGAAAATAAAAGAAAAGTCTAAAAAATATTTTTCTTTTTCTTAAAATTCTTTTTATTAGTTTTAAATTTTTAGAAAATATTTCCAAGTTAGTAGGGTCATTTTTCGTTTTATGTTACGTTTTTAATTTTGCGGTTGCATTTCCGTTTTCGCGTTTTTTACATCGGTGCATATTTAGCTTGTACATTCTGGTTATTTCACTATTACTTTTTATTATTTGAATTCCAAAATCATATTTTTCACTTTACCACTTTTCACGACTCGATTTCGCGATTCGATTATTCACGATTCCATTCTACCTTCGCTGGGAAAACGACCCGGGAAATACTTTCACGAGTATTTCTTCGGAAAATAATTATATACTACCAGTAACACTGATAGGCACACATTTCTCTTTAAACTACTATAAAATTTATCAAATACCACATACCTCATAGCTTCTCATATGTACAACATTCGTTGTTATTATGCAATTCTATAAGACACTACGACATTCTTGTATTGCAAACACACCTCTAAAAAAACCATATATTGCAACAAATTCCTAGATTTGTATTTTCCACAAACAAATACCTACTGCATCAGCATTTCAAAACAACTGCATCATACATATAATTACACATACATGAATTTTTTACTGATAAAACAACCAAAAAATGAACTAATATATCATTATAAATTTCAACAAACATATACCAACTGCATCAATATTTCAAGACAACTACATCAAACATATAATTAAATATAAATCCTTTTTCTTATAAAATAACGAAACAAATAGCTAATAGATATGTATTTGTCACAAACAAACGCTTATTTATCTATGCAAACAACTAACCATAAAAACAGCTAGCTATACAAATACATTTGCGCATATTACGTAACCTACACTTAATCTAACTTATGGTCATACGTGACAACTGAACACCTACTGCATCTCAGTTCAAATACAATTGCATCCACCAAACAGTCAAGCATACAAACTCATTTACGAACATAAGGCAAACCACGTTAAACCTAAATCATGCTTATACGGGACAACTGAACACCTACTGCATCTAACTTCAAATACAAGTGCATCACACAAACAAGAAAGCAAATAAACTCATTTACGCACACAAGGCAACATATGCTTAACCTAACTAATATTTATACGAGATAATGAAAACCTACTGCATCTCAGTTCAATTACAAGTGCATCACACAAATAATTAAGAATACAAACTCATTTATTCGCATAGCCTACTGCATCATAGTTAAAACAATAACATACTGCATCATAATATGAAAGATAATACTTACCTGATGTTATGCTTATCGATTTTTTTTTTGTACTACCATTTTTTGCTAAAATAATAATGACAATTACTACATCAGCATTTAAAACAACTGCATCACATTGTAAATTTAGTGCATCACAGTTATAAAATCTAGTTGAGACATTTTATCAAACACCTTGTATGCAACGTTGTTAAACACGTTTTTTATATATATTTTTTTTTTATCTATTTTGTTCCAGATCTAGAAGAAAGCATGATGTAAGACTGAATCAAACTCTCAAAATAACAAACTTTGATCAATAAAAACACAAAAAATGAATATTAGGTGTATGAATTAAGATCTTACTATCATGAAATCTTGACGAACTACTCGATAGAGTTTAATTAATCACATCTTAAAAAAAAAGCTGTTGAATTCATTTACTTTGAGTTTGTTATGAACGATGAACAACAGTTAACAGTGTGGTACGGTGGTGAAGGTCGAGGAGCTTAAAATGATGGTGTAACGAGCGAGAAGAATCAATGAAACTGAATTTGTGATTATCGTGTGAGAGAATGAAGAAGAAGAATAACAGCAGGGAATGGAAGGTTGGATGTGGTATGATGAAAATACCCCTACATGTATTAATCTTAATGGATGGCTAATTAGGACACATGGCGGGCTGTGGTGGCTTCCTAGCCTTTTTATTATAATCCCCTTTTTATTTTAACCCAAACCCATACACATATATATATACTAGATGAGTACCCGTGCATAGCAACGGGATTTATAACGGCAAATAGGGTTGACAATTTGTGTCCGACACGAAACCCGACATGAAACCGACACGCAAATTAACAGGTTCGTGTTAAGTCTATAATAACTTTCGGGTCAGGTTTGGGTCGACCCAACTAACCTCTTTATTAAATAGGTCGACCCAACTAACCTCTTTATTAAATAGGTCAGGTTCGAGTTGAAAATAAATTAAGCGGTCGACCCGTCAACCTGTTTAAGATTTTTTTACATAAAGTAAAAACTACTTATATTTTATTATATAGGTTACACGGGTTAAACGGGTCGACCCGCAAACCTGTTTAACCTATTTAACTCATGTATGCACGTACTTTTGTATATAAAACGTGTTAAATGGGTCAACCCGAAACCCGTTTAACATATTCAACCTGTGTAACCTATTTAACCGGCTAACCCAAGTATATATACGGGTTAAATAAGACAGGTTCGGGTTATATGTAAACAGGTTACGGTTGACATAGTTGACCTGATAATTTAAATGGTTCAGGTTAAGGTTTGGATTCTAGACCCACTAACCTGTTAACCCGACCCTGTCACACCCTCGCCGAAGGCGGAAACACGAGGTGCAACGAAATCGATATACATCACCAAAGAGAAATAAGACAATACCATAATTTACATTAAGGAAAGTATAACATTACAACATTGTTATTGCCGACATTGGCAATTTAAGATATAAGTTTAGTTTCCAAAAGATGGTATTTTAGTACATAATGAATAGTAGTGACATGTGAAAACTTCATTATGCAAGACCTTGATGACAAGCTTACTGACGATCACCTGAAATGCATGAGAGAAAACGGGTCAACTATGAAAATAGTTGGTGAGTACAAACATTTTATATAATAATAAAACCATTTGAGAAAGTTCGCCAGGCAAAGGCATTGTAAATCCACTCAGTTCCAAGTCCCGCCATAAGAGACTTGTAACCTGTGTGTTTACAACCCACTGCCAAAAGTTATATGTCTGATAGTCAAGCGCATGTGGTCAATATAGTTCACAATATGGGTACATAGTATATAATAAAGTATGTGGCAAGGCTCCTAAAATAAATAATATGCGTTCCGTAGACAGGGGAACGAGAGGTTGGCCGACCTCTAATAGCGCTATCCATACTACATACTGCTCCACACAAGGAAGCCGTACGAACGGTACGTATAAACTGGAGTGTGAACGGCAAACCAGTCGGAGACTAACAATTGCGGATGTACGAACAGTACATCATTCACAAACTATTATATATTATTAAGTCAAAGCTACTCCGTAGATAGGGGAGATTTTATGTTGCTCCGAACATGGGAGACTTGATAATGTTGCTCCGTAGACAGGGGAGACTTTGCACTGCTCTGAACATGGGAGACTTTAGGTTATAGTACGTACGGTACTTTAGGGTCAAAAGTTTAAGTCAAGTTCAAAAGTCAAGTCAAGTTCAATAGTTCAAAACAAGTTATAAGGTCAAATGAGTTCAAAGAGTAACAAACAATTTAGTTCAAGAATAAATTCATGCATCCACCCCAAAGAAGTTGAAATAGTTAGAAAAAGGGGTCCGTGAATACTCACTTGATATAAGCGATATGATAACAAAAGGTATGAACTAAAGTAGGGCGCGCACTCTATCCGCAACCTAAATGAATGATATGATCTACTTTAGATCATGAAATGAAGAAAGGAATGTACATGCACATGTTTCCTATACCACTCTTAACTTGAAAAATACTAGTTGATAACAAAATTATACATTTTCCAAGACTTGGGAAAATAAGGCAAACTAGAAAATAAAACTAGTCGAAATATATATATATCGTATATATAAGTCTTAGTGTTGAAATCCTCGATTTGAAATCCATGAAATAACGTCTTGTAGCCATAAAAATATACTTGAAAACACTAATACTTCATTAGTTATGAAATTGGGCATTTGGTTAATATTTTTAGAAATCTAGAATTTACTACATACTAAATGTCATTATTATTTCTAGTTGAAAAAAAGCTGTCAAAATAATATAAGTTTTGCCGATATTGAAACGTAAATATCTTTGTCGTTATAAGTCCGTTTTACTCGTTCTTTATATCCATGGTTACGTCTTAGTATGTAGTAATATATTTTGGAAAGCTCGGCTCCTCTGGGTTATGTCTAAAGCTTCGTTTTGCCCGTCGAAAAACGTCCAACAGCATGTATTTTCAGAAAAATAGTTTTCGGCGTTAAACTTTGTAAAAATCATATCTCCTTCGTTATAAGCTCTTTTTAATCGATTCTTTCGCCTACGACTTCGTTTTTTAAAGTATTTTCTAAAATTTTTGCCAAAGTGGACCTTAAACTTCCTGATTTTTCTGGGTTTACCAAAATGGGACAGTAGGTATTTATACTTGTTCCAAATCCATTTTCAATGCTCAAAACTAGTTTCTAACATCACCAAATCCCTTGTAAACACCACAAAGCTAATATAATCCTACCATACACCTTCTTAGGGTGCCATGGGTTCCTAATCATCACTAATCAAGTTAATTTAACAAGGGAACCTATAAAACAATTTCTAGGGTTTGTATGTTCAAAAAGTTAACAAAAATAATGTGGTATAACTAGTATATGCATGAAATTAAGCATGAAAACCATATGATACTAGTATATATATAATGAAATCATGAAAATAAATTTGATAACTTACTTGGATGATTGGGATGATTAGATGATGAAAACCTTGTAATTCTTGTGTTTATATTACTAAACCCCAACAATAATCACTAAATAAACTTGATATAAACTTGTACTTTGAAAAAAAATGGATCTTGGTTGGTTTGGTTTGTTTGCCGTGGGTTTTTGGGGAAGAAAGGAGGAAGACAAATTGAATTTTGCAACTAAAATTATAATGAGGTGTTTAGGAAGCTAGTAGATATTTTTGTAGTGTTTAATTAGTTTAGTTATAATCGGGTACTGGGTTTGCTAGAAATAAATATTAACGAAGTTATTCGGGTCAAAATAAAGTTATAAAAATGATAAAAATATGTTGGGTACAATTATTTAGTGTTTGGATAATTATCGTTTAGTTTTCACGAAAACCGTCGTAATATTAATAAACTTACTATATAAATAAAATAAATTTTCAAAATACTGGGTAAATGAATTTTATAACTTTTAAGATGTTATAAGGGATATAAAAATATGTCGGGACCATAGTGGGAATATTTAGATATATTCGTCGTATTTATTAATCGCGTGTTAACGTTTAATTATAAATACTTATACGTAAAACGTTAAATATACTAAATATATTAATTTGAAAATCCTAAGAGTGGTATAGCATGTAAATGACATTATGATGATATGCAGACTATTCTAGTCCGTATGAGAGGTCCTTACTGATAATGCACGTGAATAGTGGAATTTCTTCCGGAATGAATAGTGTTCTGTGAATAGTAAAATTTTCAAATGTTTATCAGAATATCAAACGGACATCAAAAACGATGAATAGTAAAATGATGAATAGTGTTTTGATGAATAGTAATTGATAAATAGTGAATTTCCAAAGTTTGGGAATAAACGTAAACGTGGAAAATATCGGGTTGTTACAGACCCCGACCCGAATTGCCACTCCTAGCGGCAGATAATTGTAGTGATATTTTGATTACACAAGTGGGAATTAAACATAATGTTCTGAAACCCGGTTCGACCCGGGTGGTTCAACCGGGTGAACCGTTCCGGTCGAAAAATTGGTCGATTTAAACCGGGTCAACTTGCTAGGTTGGGTCGAAAACGGGTCAAATTAAACCGGTTCAACCCGTCGGCTTTGAAGCATCCCGGGTCAACCCGGTTTGTGATTTGTATTAATTGGCTGTATTTAATTTGGTATATATGTTTTAATTGGTTTTACAATGTGAATAAATCACTGTACTTTTAAGTAATGGGGTGTTTTAATAGGAGTATTAATTACATTTCATACTTTCCTTTAATAAGATTTTTCAAGATTTCCACTTTTTAAGATTGACCATTTTTTCAAGATTGATCATTTTTTCTTTATATATATATATATATATATATATATATATATATATATATATATATATATATATATATATATATATTAAAAGTTTAATTTATAATAACATATTGCATTAATAAGACAAGTTTGACGAAGAGTTTTACCTTTCCAAAAAGAAACTTGTAATCTGATCTTTTAAATGTTGCATTCTTTGACCACGCTACTCCTCTTGGTATTATTTCTGGCACTGTATTCCACCAAAGATTGCTTCTTTCAAATGACTCCAGTATCCATATCTATAAAATGTTAACGAATGCTTCAAGTTCAGTTAAAAAAACATAACATAAGTAACATACACTGTCTATATTGATACAAAAAAAAAATAAAAAAATAAAAAAATACTAACCTTGAAAGCCCAAACAAAGCCCGAAAGTGTGTATGTTGGAACAAACTTGCGGTCTTTGTTAATACCTTGAAGGAAATCCTACTTGTGTTTTGACGCCACATCCAAAATTTAATCATACAGATGTCTCCAAATGTGCTCCCCCATGGAAACGCATCCCAGTCATCAAGGTTTTCAATCAATCGGAAGAGTGTATCATCAACTCTTGAACCAATAATCTGCTCATAAAGATAACCTCCAATGCTAGCAATAGACAAAGACGTACTGCATCTTCGTCGCATATAATACCAAATGTCTCTTCAATCTCAATTAGACCAAGAATATATAACTTCGTAACTTTTGAACCTACACGGCGTGGGAAAACCCTTGACCTAAAATTGAGGTGTCCTGATTTATATGAGCTAAAGCTTACATTTCCAAAATGAAAACCAGTGATAAGAGAAAATTCTGGATGACCGAAATGTAGAGGACGTTCTTCCACATAATATACAATGGGCATATCATAAGGATCATCATTCGGAGAACATTGTTTTTGTAACATATAATCTATCAGATGTGGTTCGTGGTCAAAATAAGAAAGGTCCAACCATTTACCAAAACAAGTATTCCGAAACAACTTCCTTCGTTTTTTATCCAATATGGATTTTATTGAAGAAAAGTAATTCGTTTTACTTCTAATGATCACTTTCGCTTCATATTCTTACAAGAACAAAAACAAAAGCTAGTCTATAAGCTATTATAATGAATTAATTATAAAGTGAATAACAACGACCATTGAAACAGGTTGTGCCAAACATTACTTCAGAATCAAAGTACTCCAATAGACACAAATGCTCATATTTTTAACTTTGTTTGACAGATTAATGTTACATTGATAGCATTAAACAGTGCTATATTGCAAAGTACACTAATAGACATAAATGCTCATATTTTTGGGGCAAACAAAGAGACATCATATTTGCAAAAATAACCAAATCTAGTTGCTGTAAAATACAGTAATAAAGAACAAGAAAAACACATACATCAAGTAACTCGATTGCAAAAGGCATGATTATTGGAATAAAAGTATAAAAGTTAAAATAACAGTAAACATACCTAATATAAAACATTATTAAAGTTAGTAGCTCGAGTATACAACAATCAGAGAAGATGGGTGTAGTGTTTGTGTGTGTTGCTCCAAAAAAACGTTTATATGTCGTTCGATAATCACACACCCAATATTGATCTTCAAACGCAAAAAAATAGATCTTAAAGATAAGAACTATTATAGGTGAAAGTGTTTTGTGTGTGTTTAAAAAAAAAAAAAAAAAAAAAAAAAAAAAAAAATTCAAGTTATTTCTTATAAAAAATGTGTTAAAAATAAATTAAAAAACTTATACTTTTTAAAAAAAGAAGTACAAAAGGTAACATTAGAAAGGCAAAAAAAAAAAAAAAAAAAAACGCTTAAAGTACATAGCCGTAAGTCGCTTAGGTCGCTTAACTGTTGTAGGGGACAAAAAGAATAAAAAATTAATATTTGATGTTTAATTAATATTTGATGTTTGACTTTCTTTACTCGAAAATGACAAAATTAAAGGTCGCTCAAATTACAAAAAAGTCGCTTAACTTAGGTCGCTCAAAAAGTACATCCCTTTATAGCTTACATGTGCAGAAAAAGTACATGTCATCACTTCTTATCAAAAGTAAAAAAAAAAAAAAAAAAAAAAAAAAAAAAAAAAAAAAAAAAAAAATCGCAAGTCGCTAGGTTAATTTGGGAAGAGCACTATTTTTTTGTTTAGAAAATGAAAAAAAGTTGAGCGACTCGTATAGATAGAGAATTTGCTCTACTTTTCTTCATCGACAACACGAATGTACTTGATTACGATAGATTTTGTCACGATGATCAAATGTGCACAGTAAAGTTGAACATTCATTTATACATTAACAGATAATCGTCAAGTAATCCAGATCAGAGTTACGTAGTATCATTTATCACGTTCGCTTGAAACGGAAGTTCTTCAACCAGGTCATTGGCTCTAACTAGTAGTACTTACATAGTCCTAACTAAAACTTAATTTAAGCAATCAAAAATCAATAAAATAAATAAATAAATAAACTAAAAAGGGAAGGAAGGAAAGAAAAAAAAAAGCAGGCACCAAACTTGCATAGTATTTTACATGCTGATCAAACCAAGTTCCAAATTGCACTGATAGCCAAAGACTGGATTATTATCAGTTGGACCAAAAGTTACTAGCGAGAGACCTCAAATAGTAAAAGCAATAACAATATTCACATCAAACTCAAACTTAAACAAACACAATCTAATAACTGACATTATGACACCTTGACAGTTGCGCAGGTACGTACATAGGTTAAACCAAGTCCAACTTTACCTCGTGGTAACTTGAAGCACATAGTCATACCACATTCAGTGCGGTATTAAACTGCCTTTGAAACCAATCAGAGTCAACATACCTTTTGAGAACCACTTTACGTCTCTTGATCTCAATGAGCTTATCATGAATGCACCATGGGAAACTCAAAAAATGAACACGTGTCATATCCTGGTTGTACTTACCCCAATAATCTGGATGATACGTGACATGATACCAAGCAGATGCTTTTGCGTAGACATTATCATCCCCATCATCTAAATCCCCCCTATCCTTTTTAAACCAGTTTCTGGCTTCTTTCCTTAGCGACTTAACAGCTAAACCAACTGCTTCAGCATCGTTTCTTCTGTCAAAAGATCTTGACATTTTCATAATACTACCACTTAATAGTTCGGCCTCCGTCTTTATTCCATAATAATCCATCAGATTACCGAGTTTGTAATCATATTCTGTTTTAAAGTCGAAGGCTTCATCAAGATAGTACGTAAAGCCATCTACTTCCATGTCAGTATCATAAGTTTGTTTCGCCACCTCACGTGTAAAGGGGTTGACCGGGCTGTTTTGTGGTGCGATGTCTTTGACTTCCCGAAAGAGTTTCCCAATTACATTTCCTGATTGGTATGTGGTTTTGTCAGGTTTTTCCATGAAATCTGGATATTCTTTGACACGAAGATCTGCGGGTATTTCTGCTGGGACACCGGTTTTAGGAAAGTCAACAGCAATTGAGAAGAGCTTTGCAAGCTCTACACAAGGTCCAGACATTGCTTTTAGGGGTTCCCGGTCTGCGAAGACTGTGTGGGCATTTGCAATTATTCCTAAACTGTCGTTGACAATGTAGTTTGTGAAGTACTCCTCGACTTCCTGAAGTGGATATCACAGAAAAAAGATTCTAATAAGATTAAAGTAAAAGAAAAAAACAAACCTCTATACATAATCTTATAACTTACATCAAACAACCGGTAGATGTGGCAAAACGGGCAGATAGGGTAATGGGTCAAAATGGGAAAATTTTATAAAAAAGGTCAAACAGGTTCCCACAGATTTTTTTAATTTTCTTGCGATTTTTATTAAGCAATATATAAAAAATGAAACTATCAAACTTTAAATGTGTATTAATAGAAATAAGAAAACGTGGCACCAAACATATCCGAGTAGCACAGGTGTCACAATCAAGTCTTGGAACATTAATTATGTTATGAGATTCAACTAAATATGGCAATACGTTAGTGGATCAACACAACCAAATCCAGCCCGTTTGATTTGCTATTTCTTTAGCAGTTTTTGGTTTTAGCTTGTTTGGATATGTACTTCTCCCAAACAAACCCAAGGCATTAACTAAAAAAAGCCAAAATTGACCTCAGTTTTATGCATTTAAGCCAAAAGTGCCCAAGATCCTGCAGTAAAATAGCTTCAAAACATTGCGCAATAGGAAGCGAAAAGAGGCCAAAACTTGCGTAACAGAACCAGAATGAAGTTAAGAGTATTCATAGTAAAGCATATGTACCTCAATAGTAACATTGCGATCCAGTTCAATACTTGGAGCTGGGGTATAATCCATTGGCTCGACTTGCTCAGGTGGAATTAGATCCGGATCCCAGCACACAAAGTATATATCTCCATCTAAATCACTTCCTGAACATTCATTTGGATGAGGCCTGTAATCAGATTCACATGTAATTAGAGATGAACAGTAGCAAAAGACAATCCAAACATAAACATACAGTGATACTATAGCAAATGGCATAAAAATAATACCTTTGTCCTTTCTGAGGAAAAACAACACAGTCCACCATATGATACAATGCTGGAACATCAACCGCCTTCAAGACTCGTACATCACCAGGATGTAAACATGGATTTTTAGCAACCACCACTTTCCCAACAACAATTTTGCACTCGTTTGACATGATTCCACTATGATCATCACTCAATGGCCTTTTTCCTGCACCTGAATATTGCACAAAAACTTCACCATATTCAAGTGTACGGGTTTCATCCAAACATCCCATCATTGCCCTTCCTTTAGGAACAAAAATTCTCGTTTTAGTACGGATTTCAAGCAACTTTGCTGCACGAAATACTTGCAGCATCATTGAAAGAAATGGTTCAGCATTAGGCTTATACCCACACGAAAGCATTTCCTTCATAATGTTGGTGTTTTCTCCTGGTGACATCAACTCTAACGCCTCTTGTGCCTTCAGTGGCTCTTTTAAGATCGCGTCTAGTAAGTCAACTGCTTCTTTTTGCTTCCTTTCAAAGACATAATCCCGAACCCCAAGAGTAGAAAGAAGTGTGATGAGCTGGCGATTCATATAACACGGCTGATATTTACTTATTGCAAGAATATCTAACTTTGTGTTATCAGATTCAAATTTGGACATGCTGTCTCTTAGCGATAATTTCATGTCTGAGCTGGGGTCCACAGCCACGACACCTTTATACCCCGCGTATCGAATTTGAAAAGCAGAAGGAATAAATCCGTACCCACATTTTTTCGAAACACGTTGAGCAAATGCAGCAGATATTTTCCCGATGCCATCAGAAAAAACATACTTAGTACCATTTCTAACTATTTCAACATCAGAAATTTTTTCGACTTCATATTGTGCAACACTTAAACTCTCCTTTGATGAACCGAACGATTGACCGAGTCTAGCAGCATATTTTGCAACATTCTTAATGCGGCTAAAATCACCCATCCATTCTCTTATACTAGCAGCGTTGACTCTACCAGTTGCAGCAAACAACCAAGCAGAATTATCCCGTAACTGACTCGATGAAAAAGCAAGAAATTCAAATTTCTTCTCGCCTATTACAATCCCATCCTTAAGAATCAACAGAATCCTTGTATAAATACCGGTTTTACTTTCAGCATTTTGACTAATTGCACGTGGGGATAAATCTGTTGAATAAAGTTTCTCCCATTCTTCATCAACAAACGATACACGGAGAAAATTATCAATATAATCTGAATAATGGCGTAAAACCCGATTGGACACATTAATCTCGGGCCCACAGAAGTACACCTTTGATGGTGTAATTTGAACCCGTCTCACATACACAAGACCAGCATCAGGATCTAATGAGATAGCAGGGGCTCTTAGCCTACTATTTTTCCGGTATTCTTCAGTGATCCACTTCACAGGTTCATAACAACAATCTTTCAAATAATAAAGTTTTTCAAGAACGTATTCAATTGAAGCCAAGTCTCGCTCTCGCCTTTGTGGGTCCAGCAACTCATAGAATTTGGAATCAAGTACAGGTCCCGGAATACAACCATGCTGAACCAATGCACATATCTTGAAAACAATATTGTAAGGGAGACAAAAACCTGGGGCAGGACCTACTATTGGGACTAGCTTTGCGTCTGACCTTTGAGAAAAACTATGACCAGTCCTTAGATTGAATGGACTGATACTTTCTTCATAGTATGGGAAGTAGTCACGAAGATTAAGATCAATATCGCGTGAAAGTTCTAGACACAAATGAGATGATTGACCAATTAACGCAGATGACGTAAAGTCAGTAGTTCTAACCCACTGATCATCAGGCTCTTCTTGATAGAAGCTGAACACGTTGTTTTCAACTTTCTTAAAAATTCGAGGAGCACCAAATAGCTACAGATAAAATGAGGATTTGACTCAGCTCTAAGAAAAATATAGTAAAGCTCTAATGCTTTATCTTATTAGTACATAGAATCAGATATGTTGATGCCAATTATGAAACATGAAATGAGGGACCAAACTATTCAAACATAATGATCCTGTTTGTAAATCTTATTTGTGTACTTTTAGTTTATTGACTGCATAAACATCTATATAATACACTAGCTTCTTATTTATTGAATTTGAATAATCAAGAATCATTCACAGGAAGTCTTTAAGAGATCTTAAAAAGTACGTTTACACAAAATAAAACATATTCACATTTTGATTTAAAATCATAAGACAAACAGAAGAAACAACATACGTTGTATCTAAATATCCAAAAATCCAGAAAACTACATTTCTTTCATATTGTTTTTCTTTTAGTTTGTAATAAATAGATGGAGTTTTCAAAAAAAAACTTATATAAGAGTACAGAATTATGAAATTCGTATTTTCGGCTTACTCGAAAATAGAGTATCCGAATCCGAAATATGAAATAGCTGAGTTTGAACAGCCCTAACAGTAACAACTGACCTGAATAACAAGAAAACTTGAAGTAAGGCCAAGTGGACGATGAAACTGAACTTGCCATATATTCTCATACGAGAGTTGCAGCTTGTAACTAGCACCATATTCTGTAACACCAAAGTACAACTTCCTTGCTCCAAAACCAAATTTCACTGATGCATTTCTCGTTGTATATAACACCGACAAAACCTGCTTTGACACCTGGCAACCAAAGTGAAGAGTTACACCATCCATTTCGAGTGCATAGTGTCTAGGTTTCTTTACAAGGTCCATATTCCTTTCCCGAACTTTCAAATACGATGTACCATACCATAAACGCCTACTAGCCAAGTCTATAATGTAATCTACTTCTCCTCTGGTTTTGAACTGGACTGTTGCATACGCTCGTCTCCCTCCATTTTTTTGTTTGACCTCTAGAGCCTCGATACTTCCAATACCCGTATGCCCTTCTAGAAATGTCTTGATTTTGTCTGCGGGTTCTAATCCCGGAAATCCATACACGTCAACTGTCTTAACCATCGAATTTCAGCTGTAATTTAACATTATAAAACGTTACAACTAAAACTAAAATTACATTTAAAGCACATTTTTCATGAAAAAAAAAATATGAATACTTATCAATCAAAGGAAAAACATAAACTATGATTATGTAAGTTAAAAAGAGCGAATAACCATCCTAAATTACCATATATCTTTTGAAGCCTCGTTATATGACACTAAGCAAATAGTTCAGTACTTCAGTAGTAAATAAGCCTCGTTATATGACACTAAGCAAATAGTTTCATGACTTGATCCAAGCACTAAATACCGTTAATCACGCTGACAAGTAAGTTTAGATAAGAAACATACTAACACGCATTATAGACAGTTTAGATAACTAATTTCGCTTGTCATAAAATCGGCAGTATAAATTTCAGTGATTGAGTTACGAAATTAAAAATAAGGAATCATATAAATATAATAACTAGAATGAAAATGCTTATGAAAAAGAGATATTCACCACGAGGGATGATGATCAGCGGAAAATAAGTGAGTTTGTTGCTTAACGAGACTGTTTTATAAAGTGGAATTTGATCGTCAATGCTAAGTCAATGCTTTCACTATTTATTTGTTTTTGCTTTTGTTTTTGCTTTGTTTCTACAAGATTCCTATTTTTGGATAATGAGTAAATTTCACTGGTGGTCCTTAAACTTACGTCAGATTTCAAACGATATTCAAATAAAAAAAAAAATATTGCTTTTTTAGTCCATGATCTCGAAAATATTGGCCGCTAGTCCAATTGTCTAACGCTCGTTAGTTTCGTTCGTTATCTCGGTCCTCACGTGCAGGTCACACGAGGGCATTTTTGTCCGATCATTATATCTTCATTTTTCAACACATTTTCACATAATTTCTTTTACAAAAATCATCTCACAACTTCTGTCAATAGCACACAAATCAACCCCCAATCTGTTTCCCCAATTGTTGGTTCATAATTTTGTTATGCTTGTTCCCAAAATGGGTACTCTCAAATGGAAGATAAAGGGTATAGACTTTCTGATCAGTGATGAAGATCTGTATTCATGTGCAAAAGAAGATTATAGTAAGTGTTGTCTGTTGGTTTTAATTTTGTTGCATTTGCTGTAATTTGGTTGTTGTTTCAAAGATTAGGTTCTAATTATGGTTGGATTTTTTGCAGAAATTCATCCTACTGTCTTTATAATGAGGATACACCATGGTGGTCAGTTTCACTTTTTTCCTGGAAGGGTATACCGTGGGGGTAGGAAAAGTATTGTTGATATGGTCGATATTGAAACGTTCTCGATTCACGAGTTATATGATATGGTTCAGGACCTGGGTTGGACAAATAGAAAGTGTTTTACAACTTTCTTGAACCTGGTAAGAATCTTGATGTTGGCTTGCATTCTTTATGTAGTGGTGACGATGTACGTTATTTAAGTCAGTTTATAGGTTAGCATAAGGTCATTGAAGTGTACATAGAACATGTTGTGTCCAAAGTATGAACTTACTTCAAGCCAAAGCAGACATTGGGTGTTGTTATTAATGAAATTGATGAGGACAATAATGTTGGTGCTAGTAACCCTAGTCGTATTGGTAGTAGTACTTCTAAAAGAAATCGTTCTAAGAGGCTACTATTGGAATACGTTATACCTGAGGCCAGAAGTAAGTGATGAAATTAGTAGGTTTACTGAGTTACCTACTGAAGAGGGAATGGTAAATGAAATACCTACTCAAAAGTCTAGGTTTATTGACTTACCTACTCAAGAGGCAAGGGTAAATGAAATACCTACGAAAGAGTTTAGGTTTACTCAGTTACATGTTAAACCAGCTTTAGATGCAGAACTAGATGAACTTAGTGGGGTATTTGGTAATATTAACTTAAGTCAGTTTGAAAATAATGTTAGTCAGGAACATGAAGTTAAAGATTTTTTTAGGGTAGAGGATTATGAGCTGAATGATATGGTTATTGATGATAATGTGAGGGTCCATGAAAATGAACAAAACGTTGATAATGTGAATCATATGGTAGTTGATGATCATGCTAGTTAAGAGGAAAGTAATGTTCAAGTGAACGCTAATAATCTAGGTGTTGATTATGCGGTTTTAGATAGAACTAGTGATCAAATGGATGATAATGTAGGTGTTGATTCTGATCAAATGAATGATAATGTAGGTGTTCGTTCTGCGGGTTTAGATGGAACCAATGATCATACGAATGATAATGTAGGTGGTAATTATGAATCATATATGATTTGTAAAAATCATATATGATTTGTAAAAATCATATATGATTCGTAAAAATCACATATGGTTTGATTTTAACGAATCACATATGATTTTTACAAATCATATATAATTTTTCTGGGCGGAAATTTTGAAAAAATAAAAAGTTCGTCAAAAAAAAATTCGTCGCAAGTATATAACAATGCATATCTATAGAAAGATAATTTAATTTTCGTCGCGATGGTATTTTTTTTTTCTCGTAACGATTTACGGTTTGCGAGATATTTAATTTTTTTTTAAAAAGATGAAAGTTTATTTTTTTATTTTGATAAAAAAAAAAATTAGTGGCTAAAATTGATTGATTGGTTATATGGTAAAACTTAGTTCTACACAAAACTTTTGGCTAGGCTACGGTAATATATATATTTACTGTACTGTAATGTCATGCAAAGATAAATTCTACCCAGATGGCCCAATATATTAGAACTGTTGCTCAAGATTAGCTTTAACGAGCGGGGTAGCCCGCGCGTTACTGCGGGGCTACCGTGTTTATGTTTGTTAGAAAAGATGTATATGTAACGTCTTTTGTATATTGACCCGTGTATGAATAAGTTTGATACATTTATTATATCAGGTCCACATGTACAGAAAAATTAGTATTGCACGTCATCCTTGGAATCGTTTAATGCAACTCTCCATTGCTTTTGTCCGGATTGGATGCGCCACTTTTTTCACTTGCTGAAGTAGTATTATATTCGTTCAACACAAAGGTTCACAAAATATCATCAAACGTCGACGGATGTTTCCCTGGAAATGCACAACAGTTTAGCCATGAAAAAAAATGACATCTATTTTTTGTGCATGTTATGTATAAAAGTTTACTTGATGTCGAAGAACACTAATTCAAAACTGGAAAATAGTAATAGTAACTAATAATGGTTTTGACGTCATCTAGCATACCATTTTGTTTTGAAGAAATATCCCAAACTTTCCTTTAAGTCGGCTTTTTTGATATTGATCCACAACAACTCCTATGCCAAATGACAGAATTCCATTTCTTGCTGCATCAAATGGTTTGAAACCCGTGGGTTGCGATCTCTCGGCTTCATTTATACCTACCAAAATAATAGAACGTGAAAGGTTAACATTACATAAATCACTATCCTCACGATACACAACAATTTTGAAACATAAAATCAAATGTAATTTTTTGAAGATCCGAGTTCACATCAGCAATCGCTGACTTCATCAACTATATCTACGGCAAAATATGTCTTTTTTTATTGCGTTCAAGTAATCTTTTCGTTTAAGTAAAGTTAGCTCGTCAACAACTCCGATTAATACTTTATTAATACTTATTATCAGCGTTGCAAAAATCGGCCGAATCGGCCGATTAATCGGTAATCGGCCTTGGAACTTGGAGGGATTTCCAAGGTAATCGGCCGATTAATTGGCCGAGTCAAGAAAATCAGCCGATTAATCGGTAAAAAATCGATAATCGGCCCTCGACCGCCTCAGTACCGATTCACGATTTTTGCAACATTGCTTATAATTATATATAAAGGAATCATAAAAGGGCATGACCAACTCCGAATAATACTTTATTAATACGCCTTAAAAAACTGTTTTAGTCGCCTTAAAAAAGACTTTGTGCCAACTAATAGATTCGTTCTATGTTCGTAATCATTTCAGTCATAGTCTTTCCTAAATTAAGTTTACTGTTTGTCGCACTTTGTGTTACATAGAATCAACAGGCTACTTTTGTTGTCTCATATAAAGAACAGTTCCTATAATAGTTAAATATAAGAAATTTGTGTCTTCAAGTTGGCCATATTCATGGATAATTCAACTAAATAAAATAGGGGTTGAATACAAAGGTGGGACTAAACAGATGTGCATGATAGATTTCCCAAAAATAACATGCTTTCAACATACCCAAAAAAACAAAATTATACAGATAAAAACGCTTGAAGCAAGTTTTGAACCAAATACATGCCACCTATAATAACAGGCACTTACCATTTTACTATCCAGTTCCCAAAGTTTGCCTGATTCTCTAGGCCTCAAAACCTGAAACTGTGACAGGAGGATTTGAACATATAACGGCTGTTTGGTATTTACATGTCTTCAACTTATATGCTATATTTGCATACCTTAGTTCAACCCAAACTCATTATCACACTCATTCAAATTGCAACATGATTCAAGGATATTTCAATTTTCACATAATTATAACCATTTATCAATGAGTGAAGATGTTGCTCTAAAAAGATTAAAAAGATGTTACCATGAAAACGATACTTTACGTGTAACACGCTGGAATCATACATTCGAACCACTTAAAACGATACTTTCCATGGTTTTTTAATCGTTTTAGAGCAACATCTTCACTCGTTGCATGTTCTTTTTTTAACTGATAAATAAACTTTATAAAAGAATAAAGAACACCCAATTGAAATAATCACTTACTTGTAATGATTGAGATGCTTTGGTATCCACTGAAGGCATTATTGCATATATGAAAGTTCAACTGTAAAGAATAAAAAGCTTTGATTTTTACAAAGTTTTCATTAATAAGATTGAAATAATGAAGTAAATATAAAGAGGGCATAACCTGAAAGTGATGATCAGAGGCTTAGTATGTTTTGATGAAAAATCTTATATGTATTACATTAAGTGTTGTGTGTGAATGAGAAGATGGTGGAAGGTTCTAGCAAAGTGGAGATGTGGAGAATGATGAAATACTATGCGGGGATAGATAAAAAAAATGCTGTCATTAACCAATAACGTTTCCTTCAGATTTTAGTTGTGATCGTTGATTGTTCCAATGTGATTCGAAATCAAGTAAATTTTCCTTGCATTTGAAGGTGCAAAAAAAATCATAATCAGGGCTAATTCATCGCCCCGACCCACCCAAACATACCTGTTTCAACAGATGTTAAAAGCCAATTCAGTTCCCATTTCATCACCGAAACACATCCATCTCAGCCGCCAATCCCACGCCCATTTCAACCCCAAAATTTGTCCATTTTACCCAACACTTTATCCCCGAAACGCACCTACTGCAGTCGTATTTTATCACAACAAACACACCCATTTCAGCCACTAAATGTACTTGTACCAGCCCCTATTTCAGCCTCCTATTCCACACCCATTTCAGTCCATACACTGGCCCATTTAAGCCACCACTTCAGTCCCCAAACACATCCATTTCTGCCCTCTTTCATCACCAAAATCTACCCATTTCACCCCCCAACCGCACACACTTCAGCCCTTATTTCAGCACTCAAACGCACTCATGTTAGACGCCACTCCAGCCTCAAATCATGCAGAATTAATATCGATTGTTCCTCCTCGCATCAACCATCTCTTTTTGGTGACTAATATGACCATAGACTAAACCTGTTACATCAGCAATACATTTGCAATTAAAAGTTATTTTGGATAAGAAAAAACATTGATGTTTGAATCCTAACACCATAACCAATTGTAACTATTAACAATTGCATAATCACTTCTAATAATTACAAATCCAAATTAATAAAAGTATTATGCATAAGCTACTATACCTGAGAAGTTTTCTCAATTGCAGGTTGGGAACGCACATTCAGTCGTACCAAAATTTCGAACAAAAGGGTCGGAACTCCCCCACCAACTGACTGTTACAAACCGTGGTCGACTTACTTGTGGCATTAGCGATTGCCATTCTCTGTTGTTGCCACGCTTACTGCTCGAACAACGTTTTTGAACCTTCGTTAATACCTACAATAGAAGCAAATTTATAGGAATCAGTGTACTACTCTGTCTCTGAGTTTTCTGGAATCGGATGAACACGATTATTCCTTACCAACTGAGTGATACAAACCGTGATCGACTTACTTTTTGCATTCATGGTTGCGATTCTCTGTTGTTGACACGCATACCGCTAAAACCTTTTTCTGAAGCTTCAGTAATACCTACAACAGGGGCAAATTTATTAGATACCATATGCATATTCAGTTCACAAATTAGCAGTTTTTTAAATACCATCTCATGTTTACAAATGCGTACCTGTGTTTTTCCGAGGAGAGTTTATTTGTACATTTGAATGTAGGAATGTATTCTGATATTTCTCATCTGTATTTATATTTAAAAAAATAAGCAATTTGAAACACCATTGCCTAAAGTACGTACTCTCGGTGAAAAATAAATCAAAATCAAAACAATTCACCAAAAAAAAAAAAAAAAAAAAAAAAAAAAAAAAAAAAAAAAAAAAAAAAAAAAAAAAACCTAAATCCAAACCCATCAAATTCCAACTTAATTAAACCCCGATTTGAATGCTCAGATTTCAATATAACTAAATATTGAAAACTAAAAAATTAAAAGCTTCACTAACCACATCCTTCTGAACAGCAAGAGACGTCGGAATCATATATACAACATTATCACATACCTCTTCGAACCTGGAATCAAACATAAAAGCATGAATAAAATCACAAACTTTTTATAAAAAAAAATAACTGGAAATAAAAAAAATGAAGAACCCTAGATTTGTGTATTTTTTTGATTGCTAAAAATTAATAGCAAGAGATACAGATGGATTGTTATAATGAGAGGGGAGGGATTTTGTGTGTGTGAATGGGAAAATATCAAGGAAAAAATAAACAGTGGTTCAAACAGAGCTCTAACCAATAGGAGCGCGTAGTGTGTAAAACGGGAATTTTGGGTTTTAGTATATAGGAGTGCTAGAACCACAAAAAGTTTACAAAAACAAATCCACATAAGATGTTAATTGGTGTGTTTAAATAAATTTTCTCTCTCTTCTCTTTTTTACACCAATTAAAGCATGACAAATCTTTGTGTTGATTTCTTTTTGTAAAACTTTTGTGGTTGTAGCACTCCTAATAGGTATAATACAAATCACGTTAACTTTTTAAAGTGATCGCAGAGAACATACTTTTTATGTCACTTCATACTTTGAAATATCATATAAGAGCGCTGGGTAACGCAACACAGGCCCTGCGTTAACTTTTAACGCACCTCCATTTTGGGGTGCGTTACCTTACCGTCGAGTGCGTTAAGAGGAAAAGTTAACCTCCACGTTAAACTCTTGACCCACGTTAAGAAGCATTTGCTGCGTAAAAAAAAAATAAAAAAAAAATAAATAAATAAAAAAATAAAAAAATAAAAAAAAATTACAAGAACGCCCCCTAGCCAAACGGTAATATTACCGTTTATTTAAAAAAAAAAAAAAAAAAAAAAAAAAAAAAAAAAAAAAAAAAATCACAATAGCCCCCTATGTTTTAAACCGTTTATAAACGGCTAGTTTTGTAGAAAAAAAAAAAAAAAAAAAAAAAAAAAAAAAAAAAAAAACAACTTTTTCATACCCTTTTTATAAATACCTATTCACCCACACAATATTTTTTCACACTTTAACTTCTCTTTTCATCTCTAATACACTTCTACTAGCTAAAAAAAAATAATGTCGGGTGGCAACAACAACCAAGACTCGTTTATGAATCTTCTTGGTGGTAGGTGGAATAACCCATACGCGGGTTCTTCCTCAAATCCAAACGACGGTTCGTCACCACCGATTTGGGGTAACCCAAACGAATTGGGTGTGTCGAGTGAAGAAATGTACGCACAACATCAAACCTTGCAATATTTGAAGGAAAGTCAACAATCCAATTTAAATACCAATTTCCAAAATCTTCAATTCTCTCAACACTCACAACATTCCCAAACGGAAACAAATGAAGTTCCGGAAACATCTACTTCTCCTCAACAATCCAATTTAAATACCAATGTAATGTTGTGTTTTAATTAATGTTTTAAATAAATGAAGTGTTTGTTAAAATTTGGGGTTGAAATTGAAAATATTTGGGGTAGAAGTGAGTTAAGGTGAGTTAAATGTAAGTTATGTTACCGGGGTGGAAAGTCAAGAGTTAAGGTTAAAAGGTAAAAGCTGATGTGGCGCTGAGGTGGCGGTGTGTTAACTTTTGACCTTGTGTTAACTTACCAAGTGCTCTAAGGTGCACAAAGAATGAAAATTCTATAAATGCGATCATCTTATACTAGGACTAGATGAGCAAGATTATTATATCAGGTGTAAAGTTTCTATCTCATTAAATTAATATATCGATCTTATCACTCTATTAAACCAAATTACTACTATACTCAGCTTTTTTAATGGCTATATAGAGCAATCACCAAGAACCAACTAACTACAAGAGGTTCAAGCGGATAATTATTTGTCTTCATTAAACCAAATTACTCTATTAAACCAAATTACTACTCAGCTTTTTTATGTCGTAACGATGACCCATACATGGGGAGCGGCGCTTTTGGCCTTTCTCTACTATGGATGGGTCATCGTTACGACATAAAAATGATTAATTTGAAGGAAAACATCTGGATTGTAATCGTAAGAATCTCTGAACTATCATATTTCACTGATTCTAATTGTTTTCTATCTCGATTTATTATTTTGTTTTTGTTGTTTTTCATTTGCAGGGGGTTTTTCTTCTTTGGCTTTCGAAGTTACGCACTCTTGTTAAAGCTGATATTTCAGGCTCTCCTTTTGAGTCATACCATGGAATCGGTGTAGAAGATATAAAAAAAACCATAGAGAGACCCAACTTCTAAAGAAAACGAGTGTGGTAGCCCGCGCGTTGCCGCGGGATTGCCTTGTAGATAGTGTCGACTTTTTAGTTTTTTTTGTTTATCATTTGTTGTTGCTACAAATTATCCAAGTAATTGTTAGTATATAGTGTTAGAACTAAAACGTAGTGGCTCATAAAAAAATAACTTGGATATATTCATGTTAAAGTAGACCGACACAACTCGATATACAACCTTAAAATTTTATACAAATTTGCCTTCATAAAGTCGGAATCCTCTATTCTGCAAGCCTCAAGTTTTGGCGAGTACCCTGTTGATCTTCTATACTTTCAAATCATCACATGATATGTTCTGGCAACTGCAAGTGAAGACGTATGACGTGTTTAAAATTTTTGTGAAGCCTGTGCACCTGTAGCAAGTCATGTTACAAAATAATTTAGCTTTAGTCGAGAACACTAAATCTAGATATAACAATCTCAGCATGTAAACATAAAGGAAGACAACATTAAAATATTGAAGTAACCAACAAAAAATGCTCTATTTAAGATTTTAAGCATCACAAATTAAACTATTTAAGCCAGTGGATAATTGAAGTGACAAATAAGCTAGAGCAAATACTGGGAAGTTAAGATATAAATTTAGCAAGTAAATGTCAAATATAAGCAATATGAAAAGGAATGTGAAAATTAATGGATCTAGTTTTGACAATCGACATTTAAGCTTTCTCATCTTCTGAGTGATCAAACACGAAAATGCAACTGGTCATTTGATAAAAAAAAAAAAAAAAAAAAAAAAAAGTTACTTTTATATCTCATGTACTATTAATTATATATATATACTAAAACTCAGTACGTACTGTAGCAACACTGTAGCAACAGTGTTGCTACAGTGATCTCAACAATGTTTTTATGAGGTGCGTTACTGTAGCGATGGTACTGTAGCGACACTGTTCATCCGTTTTTTTTTTTTTTTTTTTTTAACCCTGAGGTTAAATATTTAACAAAAACAGCACCTCATGTTAAATTATAATTTTCAAAGATAGTCCCAAAGAACTAACTTTACAACATATCGATCCCGTTAAAAATTACTGTTCATCAGTTTTTTTTTTCTTTTTAATTATTTATTTATTTATTTATTTTTTTAAAGACCACCTCATGTTTTAATTTCAAAATTAGTCCCAAATGACTAACTTTAAAAAAATAGTACTTGCGGTTATCAATCTTTTGCAAATTTAGTCTTTAATAACAAAAATAATTTTTTTCAATCGTTTTATTTCGAGTTTAGCTTAACCACAACATTTCCGCAGCAACGCGCGGGTACCCCCGCTCGTTATGTAACAATAATTAAGATTTATTAAAATATTTGAATGATGATATAAGTTCATTCATATGTACAAAGTCATGTTGGTAACTGATCTGAGTTATTTAAGGTAAGGTCCTAAAGGGGTGTTTGGGTTACATTATTATAAAATGGCATGAAGCACAAAGGACATAAACAGATGAATATATTTCTCCTACAGTGCCAATGGTTTTGGTCCATAAGAATCCTATATAGCTATATCGTGTGATTCTTGAGGGGTGTATTATTTATCGGATGCATTAATTTTGAGACCGTAAAATTGCCTGCCATCAGTATACATTAGTACGTAAGAAGTCGTACCTTTTTCTTTGCAATGCTTCTGAAAAGGTGCCCGCTTCCATCCTTACACCTTTTTCTTTCTTCCTAATCTCCAAGTACACCAACCCTGCATCTACCATTGCAAGTGTTGACCCACATTCCGCCCCTTTCAGAAACAAATCTAATGCTTTTTCAACGTTCACCTTCACAACAAACAAAACATTTAACATACAATGTTAACAAAAACTATATCATATTCAGGTGCACCCCTCAACACAAAGGAGACGGAATGTGTCATAAATTCTTGGATGTTTTCTCCATTAAATCGAAAAACATGTAATATTACAGTTTATAGCCGCTCAATCATTTCCGGCTCTTGTTCGGCACCACTACTAAGACGCAAAATGAAGGATTCTGCAAGGCAATGCAAATAGCTGAAATGGAAAGACATGCTAAAATATGTATATGGAATTTTGACTCGTACAAAAAACTACCCGTTTTGATCAATTATGCAACATGTCTGACCCAACCATTTTTCCTATATTAGTGTGTCCGATTTATGCAAGACATTAATTGAAAGCATCATTAAACGCCAACGTACCTTTGGGCTTTTCCTGGTTGCCATTGAGTTTGTATCCGTGGATGGGTGGGTATAACTTGATGTACTCTTCAATTTGATTTTTAAAAAATCCCAAGCAATACTGGAGGTGGTGATGAAGATTTTGTCTGACAGCAGCATATGCAAAAATTTGATTATTACTGATGTTGAACGTAAGTTTGTCAATTCCCCAGGATTAATATCAATGTGCTCTTTCTATAGATACCAAGTAATGGAAACCTGGTGAATACAGAAAAACAGATAAGTTCATTGTTGAGTTATGTGAGCAAGAGAATCATGAAAACAACAAACTAAAACGATATAAGAAAGCCCAATAATGCTTAAAGAAACAGTATGTTAGGTGACTAACATGTACAACTGTAAAGAAATGTTTTATTTTAGAAAAATGTGAACTTATATAAAGTACTATAATATTACGGAACGAAATAATATTGCTTAAAATGTAAGCCGAATGGTCTAAACATTTTCAGTAACATATATATAAGACAATAACTGTTAATTCTTACAACGTACACCACATTACCTCCGTGTATAATTGTTAATTGTTAATCCTCAACGCATCCTCTTAAAAAATTGTGGTATCAACTTCTGGTGGTGTCTTCTTGCTCCCTTCCCCTTCTCCTGTTGTTGCTGCATAAACCCATAAAGAGGCAACAACGTTGTTAATTACCAGCTAAAATAAGTATCGATTTGTGTAAGTTGATTCTAAATGTACCTTTAAACAGTGATCCAACTCTATCAGCTAGCTCCCATTTGAAGACATAGAACCATCTTCAAGAAACCTGATTGGAGTATCCTGTAAACACAAAGAATCTAATTGTGAATCGAGAAATGCAAAAGACCAAGAACAAACGAAACTAACACTCAAGAAAGAAGGTTACCTACTCAGATTATATATATGAAAATGGGAATGAACTAAGAGACACCGATTTTCCGTTAGCATTTCCTATGACAGCCTGCATAAGGAAATTCTCTTTTAAGCTAGTTCCTGTACAAAGAGAATTTCCTATGACAGCCCAGAGCATTTCCTATGACATCCAACTCTATCAGCTAGTTCCTGTACAAAGAGAATTTCGTTCAATAACTGGTACAATAGCCTGCATATATATGAGGTCTTTCAGAATATCATATAAACTTGCCTGCAAATATCAACCTATAGTAACTCCCAGCACATATGATCTTTATTCCCGTCTCCAACCTATAGTAACTCCGAAAGTGACCCATTAAATACCAATAAGTTGTGAAACATTAACTTGTAAAAAAAACAAAAGATTCATGCAATGCACAGAAACACTCGATGTAGGCCTATGCACATAAACAAAAGATTCATGCAAGTAAACTTTCTAGTTAGATGGGTATCAAGAAAAAAACTATCTCACCATTTGGTTCACTTTCATAATAAGAAACATCGTTTAAGAATCTTGATTGGATTTAAAGTAATAATATACACCCTAAATGTATATATCAAATTGACAATATAGACTTACAAAAAATAGTTTGTAACAACAGCAACCATGTTTATGATAAGATAAAAACTATACTAAAAGTAATTAAACGCATCCTATAATGTATATATGAGATCATGAGATTAGAAATGAACTTACCGAATTAATTGATTCAATGCAGACCTCATTTTCTCTTGCTGTTGTAGCATTTGTATCTATGTAACTTTCTTCAGTCTCAAGTGTCTTTAGAAGCTTGGGATAAAAACATGAAAAAGTCAGAGTTCGTTCTCCAACTTTATCATCACTAAGATATACTTTGTTGTGTTCATCGTCCATAGGCTGCAAGTTTATCTTCCTTTTCTTAAAAAGACCTCATACAATAGCCTGTATTTTTAAAGATAAGCATGAAAATGTTTGAAGCATACAATAGTCACATTACCATTCAAAGAAGAAATACTATGTTATACACTGTCAAATTTTGCTTTATATATATGTGATTATAATGTTTAATTAATCATTCAAGTGAAATATTAAGTACCCAATTTTGTTGAAAAATGATAGAATGAGCTTATTCATCTTTTGTAGCCCAGATTAAAGATCAAAAGCAATCTATTAAATTTACACAGAAGGTGCAACAACTATTACGACAGTTCTTTGTAGAAAGAATCAAAATATATAATTTTTTTGATTGTTGTTTCAGAACACATTAAGGAAATGAATAATTTTTATAAGCAATCCCAAACACCCCTTCAGTAATCATCGCATATAACAAACTCACTATGTCAAAAGGTCAGAAAGCAAACTCACCAATCGAAAACTGTGAAAACTTCACAGGCAATATAACATCGTCAATGATTGCATAGCACTATGAAGCACGGCGCATCATTCCATTTTCCTCAACCAACCTATCTTTTCCAACATGTTGATCCATTTCATCTTGTGCAATAGATTTACGTAGAATAAGTTACCTGTAACCGAATATATTCAAGATGTAAAATCACATGTATGCTATAAGGCTTGCTATAAGACGGCCTCATATCTCGGTGTTGGTCATGCAAGTCAGCAACCCCAAACTTAAGTGCAACAGGAAAAAAAACGAACCTCATGGATCCATTCAACTCGTAACAATATGGAATATTTGAGTCACCAATCTACTTCTATAAACGAAATGTAAAACTATTATATTTATAGATAATTAGGACCACAATTTAACTTTTTTAACTTTTTTTTGGATCTTACATATAAATATATACAGTAATTCAGGTTATGCAGACATGGTCTTTTGCTCCAAATCAAGTATTGCTTTTCAAAAGAAAGTGTTATGCAGCATACTCGAATGGTCTTTTCCTCCTCTGCCACGAATCATGGTGTGACACCTCAATCTTACAGGAACTATTCCACACACAAAAATCCCAATATATAAATCGCCCTAACATCTTATACACTTAAAACATCATCAAACCTAAAGAAATCAACAACAACAAAAGCATACCTCTAAACTGTAATCTTCCGTCGATGATACAACTGCGAAACATTGAAAATGAATAAAAGGAGACCCCTAAAACGTGTTTATTAAAAGAAGTGGGGTTTAAAAGTAAGGGGCAGAAAAATTAAACGTCGCAAAAAAGCATACATGTGATTTAAAATCGGCTCCGATCTTGTTGGTGATGCATTAATGCTTCATGATCATGGGGTAAAAAAAAAAAATCTCGATTTTGGAAAAAGGGGGTTGTGGGAAATATGGGATTGATTTTTGAGAAAACTGTGTGTGTTTGGGGAAGGTTTTAGAATAATCTGTGGAGGAGAGATTTATTTTTGGGTTGCACTGTTAGCGTACAAATCTTCGAAGCATGTTTTACTGTTTAGTCAACTGTTTTGAACAACTCTTTGAAGCACTCGTGTGCCAACAGCGATCCCGGGTTTTTAATATATTTATAATATAATGTTCGTGAATTATATATATACTAAACCTCAAGAGGTTACTGTTATTTAACGGCTGTTAACTAACGACCGTTATTTTTAACATTTAAAAAAAAATATACGCACTTTGTCCTTCATCTCAGTGGTTTATTGCAAATTTAGTCCTCAAATAATTTACATAAATGGTCCTTCATGTTATACATCAATTGCAAAGTCAGTCCTAGGTAACTAACTTCACGTTAAGTAGCTAACGGCAACAAAAGAATTCCGCAGCAACGCGCGGGTACCAAACTCGTTGCTATCAAAAGTGGAACACACGGTAAGCTAATCTTTTCACATCTAAGATTTGTTTTCTTCAATTAATGTCATTATTCATTAAAATTATTTTTAGTTGACCAAGCCGAGTGTTCATCGAATTTTGATCAAACTAAATTTTATGTTCTAAAGTCTCACCGAAATTAACAACAACCACTTGGTCTTATATCAGTGAAATATTCGGGATACCCATACATAAGGGTCAAATATTTATTTATTTATTTATTTGAAAATGACTACACGATTCCAAGTGATATTGGTATAATATGGGGTCTCCCCCTCATTGATTATCTTCACGAGGTTAATCCAAACACAAAACAAAACCAACAATCAAAATAAACCATTATGTGATAATCACTGGCAGCTACGATAAAGCATATGCCGGCTAACTTTTTCAACCTGGAGAAGTTTTTGGTGTATGTCAAAATTCTCTCATTATACCTTAAATAAAGAGCAAAATTATTATTTTAAATTTGAAAACATTACGTGAAATTGTAATCGTATATTGTAAGTACTTTTAAGAAATTAAGGGCATGTTTGGTAGATAGAATTTCAAAGAAATAAAATGAAGTAGAAAATAGAAATTCAGATAATAGAAATCAGTAAAGAATTTTGTTCAATTATAATGTTTGGTAATAACAGAAATTTAACCCGAGAAATGAAAAAAAAAATAATAAAAAATAAATAACATTTTGTCATAATATGAGACTCACATTATTTGTTTGTTGATTTAAAAAATAAATATATATTTTTTCTAAATAACAATTCTAAAAAATATATATTTAAAAAAATTATTTTTTTTTAATTTTATTTTATAAAAAAAATTATTTATTTTTTTAATTTTTTTTAATAAAATTAATTAAAAAATTATTTAAAAAAAATTCTAAAAAACAATTATATAATAAATATATTTTAAAAAAATATATTTTTTTAAATTATTTTTTATAAAAAAATTATTTTAAAAAATTTTTAAAAAACTTAGTTTTTTTTTTTAAATTTATTCTAAAATAATTATTAATTTTTTTAAATTTATTTCTTCTAAAAATTATTAAAAAAAATTAATGTACTTTTTTTTAAATAAAAATTTAAACAAATTATTTTTTTTAAATAATCTATTTGACACTAAAATACACATGTAAGTTAAAAAAAAAGGAAAATACATATCGTAAAAAAATATTACAAAAACTTACCATTTCCATTTCTTCAAAGTGATGGAAATAAAACTTCAAAAGTTACACTAATAATTCTCTATCAATTCTCTTCAATTCTTCACCTTTTTATTTCTCTCCTCTACCAAACAATGAAATTCAATTCATTTCCATTTCTCTTATCTCATTTCTCTCTACCAAACACACCCTAAGAAACGAAATCAAAGAGTAACAGAAAATTACACGAAGTTTAACTGAAGATCGAAAATATAAGTACCAAACATTAAAGACTTGCTATGTTTTCAAGCTAAAATCTGCCACGATAAGCCCAAAAAATGGCCCATCCGAAAAGGCCCAAGCTAAAATCTTTCCCTTTCAAATAAGATACGTATTCTCTTATATTGCAAGATAAGATATTCTCTTCAAAATGTATCCATTCAAGAACCGCCACGTGGCCTTCCCGTATCCAAAATAATAGTGTAAGTTACGACTATTTTAAAGTAAATATGCAGCTAGTTGATTTTGAAAGCTTGAAAACCATTATTATTACACCAGTGACAAAGTCTAGCTAGTAGTGTAGTTACTAACTTATTATACTATGTTGATGTTGTTAAGATTAATGATTTAACGATCCAGTTTTTGAACTTCTAGTCCAAATTCAAATTTTATTGTCCAAAATAAATACCAAACCTTGACGATGACTTAGACATAATTAGTAGGAGGTATTGACTCACATGCATCAGTGGCTGCTTGTTCAAAAAGAATTAGAACACAGTTTCATAGGCACATATGTAGCTATGGTTTTAAAAGTAGCATATTTAAACAAGAGCATATTGTTAAAAACTCGGATAAATATGAAAGCACGAACACGTACGACCCATATAAATGACAAGGCCTTGAAGGGTCTGATGAGTACATGGTATTAATTCCGATTCCTCAAGATCATATGTGACTATTACATCAATATGGGAGCTTGGTTCTTGGATCAAGTTATTGTTATATTACTTGTTCCACTTGGCCACGAAATAGAGGAAATGGCAGGTATTTAGGAATTGTGTTAAATGTGACACTGAAGTGGTAGATGGATGTTGATAGAACGCCAGTATTAGTGATTGTTGTAAAAGGTAAACTTCCGCTCATGCATTATCGATTGAGATATGATTTTGTCAAATTTATGGTATGCTGGCTTATGAAGAATTGCTATAAAGTATAAGCTATTGTTTTTATATCTGATTGAGATATCTTAATGAAATTAACTAGAAATGCACGTGTTTGGCGTGAAAAATTACTATCTTATAAGTTAGAGAGAATTGCAAAAATCGTCCCTAAAGTTTGGCCAAATTGCACGTTTAGTTCCGGAAGTTTGGAAAGTGTAAGGATCGTCCCTGTGGGAAACTTTTGGGGAAAAATCGTCCCTGACCTAGTTTAAATGACTAAAATACCCCTGCCAAACTTTAAGGACGATTTTTGCAATTCTCTCTTTTTCAGATTCTTACTCAAATGGTCCCTGTGATTCGCTGGGCATTACAAATTTAGTCCTAACTTTTTTTTTTTAATTTATTTATTTAACTATTAATATTATTATTATTTTATTTATACGATTTCGTCCGTTTTTCTTTCGTTTTTGTCCGTTTTTCTTACGTTTTTGTTCGTTTTTCTCACGTTTTCATACGTTTTTGTTCATTTTTCTTACGTTTTTTTCCGTTCTTTTTACGTTTTTTTTTTTGTTTTCATACGTTTTTGTCCGTTTTTCCTACGTTTTTTCCGCTTTTATACGTTTTTGTTCGTTTTTCTAACCTTTTTGTCCGTTTTTCTCACGTTTTTTCCGTTTTCAGACGTTTTTGTTCGTTTTTCTTACGTTTTTGTCCGTTCTTGTTACGTTTTTTACGCTTTCATACGTTTTTGTTTGTTTTTCTTACGTTTTTGTCCGTTCTTCTCACATTTTTTTCGTTTTCATACGTTTTTGTTCGTTTTTCTCACGTTTTTGTCCGTTCTTGTTACGTTTTTTTCGTTTTCATACGTTTTTGTCCGTTTTTCTTACGTTTTTTCCGCTTTCATACGTTTTTGTCCATTTTTCTTACGTTTTTTCCGTTTTCATACGTTTTTATCCGTTCTTTTTACGTTTTTTCCGTTTTGGATGAAGTCTAAACATTTTTTCTTTTAAAAAATAAAATTCTTTTCGAATTTTTTTTTTCAAAAAATTTTTTTCTATTTTTTTTCAAAAAAAAATTTTCTACAACTTTTTTTTCGAAATTTTATTTTCTAATTCTTTTTTTCGAAAAAAAAATTTCAAAACATATTTATCGAAAAAAAATTCTTAAAATATTCGAAAAATAAAAGTATTTTTTTAGAAAAAATTTTAAAAAAGTCTAAAAAATATACTTTTTAAAAAAATCGAATAAATTTTTTTTCGAATAAAAATTTTTTAGAAAAATGTTTGAAAATAAAAATATTTTTTAGAAAAAATATTTATAAAATATATTTTTTAGAAGAAATATTTTAAAAAAATATATTTTTTTTAGAAATATTTTCGAATTATTTAAATTTTTTTCGAAAACATGTTTTTCGAAATTTTAAAATTCAAAAACATTTTTTCAAATTTTTTTTCGGAAACCTTTTTTTATTTTATTTTTCAAAAATTTTTTTTGAAAATTTTTTTTGGATATTTTTTGTTGGTGATGGACAGTGTAAACACGGACGAAAAAGTGAAAAAATGGAAGGAAAAACGTATGAAAATGAAAAAAAACGTAAGAAGAACTGATAAAAACGTAAGAAAAACGGACAAAAACATATGAAAACGGACAAAAACGTGAGAAAAACGGACAAAAACGTAAGAAAAACGAACAAAAACGTATGAAAGCGGAAAAAACATAGGAAAAACGGACAAAAACGTATGAAAACCAAAAAAACGTAACAAGAACGGACAAAAACGTAAGAAAAACGAACAAAAACATATGAAAACGAAAAAAAACGTGAAAAAACAGACAAAAACGTAAGAAAAACGAACAAAAACGTATGAAAGCGAAAAAACGTAAGAAAAACGGACAAAAACGTATGAAAACGAAAAAAAACGTAACAAGAACGGACAAAAACATAAGAAAAACGAACAAAAACGTATGAAAACGAAAAAAACGTGAGAAAAACGGACAAAAACGTAAGAAAAACGAACAAAAACGTATGAAAGCGGAAAAAACGTAACAAGAACGAACAAAAACTTAAGAAAAACGAACAAAAACGTATGAAAACGGAAAAAAACGTGAGAAAAACTGTGAAAAACGTAAGAAAAATGAACAAAAACGTATGAAAGCGGGAAAAACGTAGGAAAAACGGACAAAAACGTATGAAAACAAAAAAACGTAATAAGAACGGACAAAAACGTAAGAAAAACGAACAAAAACGTATGAAAACGAAAAAAACGTAAGAAAAACGGACAAAAACGTAAGAAAACGGACAAAAACGAAAGAAAAAGGGACAAAAACGGACGAAATCGTATAAAAAAATAGTACTAATATTAATAGATAAATAAATAAATTAAAAAAAAAAAAGTTATGACTAAATTTGTAATGCCCAGCGAAGCACAGGGACCATTTGAGTAAGAATCTGAAAAGAGAGAATTGCAAAAATCGTCCCTAAAGTTTGGCAGGGGTATTTTAGTCATTTGAAGTAGGCCAGGGACGATTTTTGCCCCAAAAGTTTCCCACAGGGACGATCCTTGCACTTTCCAAACTTCCGGGACGAAACGTGCAATTTGGCCAAACTTTAGGGACGATTTTTGCAATTCTCTCTATAAGTTATGGCAAAGCCTACCCCGGTGGAATTGGGTATGTTGTTGTTTATAAGTTATGGCAAAGAATTGTTAAACTAATTCTTACAATAGTGAAAAATGTAGCTGTTGTGATTTCAAAAGCTGCTGACATTGCACAAGGGCACAAGGCTTATGGTAAATTAGTATCCCAATACGCCAATCAACTGTGCATCTCGGTTATGTCATCACAGATATGTCAGCTCTAACAGGATACATTACACCTGAAGAAGGTGCTAAAGCCCCTATAATGGTCGGTTTGTTGCCTGAAAATTATGGTCCTTCAGCAGTCAAATGGAAATAGCCCCATTTTAAGTCTTGAAAGGATCACTAGATCGAGTAGACTTTCGTTGTTTAGCCCATCATTTAGAAGATCATATGATACATCTTGCTGCCAGAATCAAGAAAGCAAAAAATGTAAATCTCATTTATTTCTTAGAGCTCATATCTTTGGTGAGGGTTCTTCTGTAACAACATATACTCCCTAGAATTCAACTTAGATATGGTAAATGGTGGACTGGCCGTTTGATTTCTGTACGAAGATACTTTAAACCTTTCACGATTCCTATATGTGTAAAACAGTGTCTATATGCAGTTCAAATAGTAAAATGGCTCACATATATTCAAATTAGACACTCTTGACAACATAGATAATCCATAGTTGGCTTTGAACTAGCACATCATGCATAATCATGCACATGAATAATAAAATACCATAATTTGTATTCTGGTTTTTGCTATGAAGTTCCTCTTCTTAATTACGCAAACACAAAAAGTTACGACAAAGAACAAACCAATAAAAGAACAAACCAATAAAACATAGTACAGAAAAAATGGAGCATCCTTGCAAGAACAAGAAAGTTTTCTTGTTATATTGCTCTTGGTGTTAATATGAATGGAGCTATTTCCATTTTATCAAAGTAGACACCGGAAGGTCCATCATTTGGCAACATCGCAGCCATTACTGGACATTTAGCACCTTCTTCTGCAGTATTGAATCCCGTTTGAGATGTCATATCCGTTATACAATAGCCAGGAGTGGCACAATTCACAATAATATTTTGATACTTTCTTGCCATTAGTCTTGTGTAAGCATTAAGAGCTGCTTTCGAAACTTTATAAGCAGCAACTGTCAAAGGCCACCCATTCTCCCGCAACTTAGCAGCTTTAAAGTCCCTTAAAAACCATTGAAGAATCTCATCGATCCTCTCTTCAGTTAAGTTCTCGATGTCATGCAACTCTTCTTTCAATTTCTCATTATGAAACCACTTCAAAACAAGTACAACTTACTTAAGTATTCATAATTAACTAAACATTTTGGGGTCACTTTTTTTTTTTTTTTTTTTTAATTTGCAATGAGTTACTTACGTGTAGGTCTCCGTAAGCAGAGCTAACGTTCACAATTCGTGGCGATTTAGAATGTCCGAGAAGAGGAACAAGTGCCTCAGTAGTTTTTTTGGCTCCATAATAATTTGTTTTCAAGCATTCGACTGCTAATTCATAAGGTTCCTCCATAACGCCATTTAAAAGCTCTACATTCTCATCGATCACTTGCATCTAATTATATCAAACATAGGGCTAAGCTTGTAAACAATTTTAACAAGTTTGTGAAAAGATGATACAAAAAGTATCATAGATAGTAAGATAGTTGAGGTAAACTATGCATAAATAAATAGTAAGGTTCATCCTACTGTTCTTCACCTTTTGGAGAAACTATGCACAAATAAATGTTACAAATTTTTTTGAAAGTAAATAACCAACCAAAGACCAAATTTCGTACACTATGCATAATTACTTACAAATCCTCCTCCATCTTTAAATTTTTTGTCATCAACATATATAACTCCACCTTCTGCTGCATTATTGACCTGCATACACAATTAATTCACATTTTTGTTGATTAAAAAGAACAATTATTTAGAGATATTAATAATGGAGTTCTATTTGTTAAGAGAGTACGTCGTTTTATAGTTCCCAAATCTTTTACTCACCAGGACATCGAGTTTTTTGTAATAGGTTTCAATGAACTTAGCCAGATTTGCTATGCTAGTTGAATCTTTGACGTCAAGTTGATGAAAAACAACATTCGATAAGCCGGTAACATTGAGTTTTTTCACAGCTTCAACCCCTCGACTCTCATTTCTAGCGGTTAATATGATGTCTAACCCGTTTAAAGCAAGTTGACGACATATTTCGAATCCAATTCCTTTGTTTCCTCCCGTAACAACTGCACATCTGAAAATTTAAACGAACGAGAAATAAACTTGTGGGATGGCTTGAAAGCAATGTTAAAGGAGTACTTTATAAAATGAAATGAAATGCAAGTGCGTACCTTTTCTCTTCCATAGGCTAATGAGAAGTGGGGGAAAGAAAGGACAGAACACAATCTTCTTTGTATTTGCATTACTAAATTATTTTCATCCACAAATATTTCATCATATCGGATATGCGATACGTGGGTCACGATCATACATGGCTATTTTATATATCATATATGTCACTTGTACCCTCTTTACTTAATTTGGTTATTTTACGCAACAGTATTTAATAATGACAAAACTATATAGGGAATAGTTTTTTGACAAAACTACACCATTTGTCCTTGTGGTATGCGTTGACCGACAGATTTCGTCCTTTGACCTAAAAAATTGCACCGTCCATCCTTAAGTGGGAAACGTTATGTGTGGTTCGTCCCTCACACTAACTGGGATGGATAACTGTCGTTTGTTGAGGTCCAAATGAGGGTATTATAGTCTTTTCCCACCCAAACACTATATTTAATACTCCATCTGCCCCACGTCTATTCAATCACAACCCCCCACACCTAAACACACATACCCACACTCTAACTGTTCATCTTCTCCAAATAATCAAACGTTAATTTTAATCTACAAAAACTGATTATCAATATAAGTTACATGAAATGGTGCTACAGTTGGCGTATGTAATACGAAGACCAGAGGTTGATTTCGATCCAAATGTAGCTTATGGTGAGTGTTATAAGTTTTTGCAATTTTTTTCAAATTCAATAAGGCTGCATTATAAACCTTAACCCTAATCTTCTTTTAAATTAAAGAATAATAATGTATTTGATCGTTAATTGATTAAACCCTAATAAACCCTAACCCTAACCTTTTCTCTTTTTTTTCTACTTCTTTTTTTCAGCTGGCATACGTACTGCGTTTTCAATAAGGCTGCATTATGGTGGTTCTTTCACTGGATCACCTGGTAGGAGGTACATAAATGGTTATTCAAAGATTGTTGATGAGTTAGATTCTGATGAGTTTTCTGTGCATGAGATAGATGCTATTGTTGAAGACTTAGGCAATGATGGGCATAAAATAATGTTTTACCATTTTCTCAAACCTGATTGTGATTTAGATAGTGGACTACAACCTTTAGGCAGTGACCAAGATGTTCTTTTCATGTCCAAATATGTTGAAAAAGGTCATAAATTGATTGATATATATGTTGAGCATGAGAAAACCAATCCTGACCTTTATTTTACCTCACCATTGAAAAAGAAAAGGGTATTGATAGAAGAGTTAGATGAACCAATACAGTCCAAAGCAGGTATAACACCAGTTGCTAAGAAACATGTGAATGCAGGGAATGTAGGTACACAATGTAGTGTCAATGTAGGTCCAAGTAGTGGTGTCACTAAGGATGTAGAACCACAACCTTTGATCCTTTTGCTGATTTAGATGACATATTACCAAAACATGGATCTGAGAAAGTTGATAATGTGGATAATGTTGATAATGTGGATAATGTTGATAATGTGGACAATGAGGATCAAACTGAAGGGAATGAAAATATTCAGAGTAGTGATTTTAGTGAGCATAGTGATTCTAGTGATCATAGTGATTATACTGATCATAGTGATGATAGTGAGGATAGTGATTATGTTATGGATGAAGAAAACTATGTTCCAGAGATTGATGTTGACATGGAAGACTTCTATTGCAACATTGATGAAACTGCTGAGTTCATGGGTTGTGAGAACGGAGATGAAATATCTGATACTGATGAAGAACAAGAAGAAATAGAAGTTATGGATAATGAATACTTTGAGAGTGCTTCTGATGAGGAAAATGAACTTGATAGGTTGAGAAAAAGAAAGTTGAAACAAATTAGGAAACAGGCACATGCTTCTAACCAAGTTTACAAGACATACTTTTATGTTGGTCAGAAATTTGCAACTAGGGAATTAGTAAAGGAAAGAGTTAAGGAACATTCAATTGAAACAAGGAGGGATCTTAGAATGGAAAAAAATGACAATGAAAGAGTGAGAGTTGTGTGCAGGGGTGTTATGCCAACTTATTCCACATGTGAAGATAATCAGGCTGGTAATGGGCCTGTTAATGGGCCTGATGCAAGTGGGTCAAAGGCCAAGTGGACCAAAAGTAAGGTATGTTCAGATAAAGGGGTTGAATACCCTAGTCCATCCAAGGGTAAGCAGGCAAGAGAGAGAATAATAAATGGGGGAAAACCTAATAGTAGAAAGGCAGCTAATGCCAATAAATGTCCATGGGTGTTGTTAGTATCCAAAGTGAATAGCTTAAACACATGGCAGGTGAAAACTCACAGATCTGATCATAAATGTTTGCAATCCAGGAATAACTTATATGCAACATCAAAATGGTTTGCTAAAGAACTTGTTGACCAACTCCAGTCAAACCCTCAAATACCAGTGAGAGCTGTTCAAGAGCAATTACAGAGGAAGCATGAGTTAGCTGTTTCAGAAAGTAAAGCATTCAGAGCAAAAGCAGAGGCTGAAAAAAAATTGAGAGGTGACTTTACTCATCAATATAAGATGCTCAGAAGTTATGCATTAGAGTTGCAAGAAGCCAATCCAAACACAACTGTCAAGATCCATGTTCAATCAGAAGCAGACCATACAGTTCCAACAAGAGTTTTTAAAAGAATATATGTCTGCTTAGGGCCATTGAAAGAAGGATTCAAGGCTGGAATGAGAGAGATACTTGGACTGGATGGCACATTCATTAAGGGTCCATTCCCTGGTCAATTACTTACTGCTGTAAGTCTTGACTCAAATAATGGGATATACCCTTTGGCATATGGGATTGTGGAGACTGAAAACACAGATTCTTGGTTGTGGTTTCTATCACAACTAGGAGATGATTTGGATCTTGAAAGATCTTCACACTTCACATTTATTACTGACAGGCAAAAGGTATTATTCTCTTGCAACAAATGTCTTAACTTTTTGTGAATTCTTATGATTTTTTACACCTTGTTTTATTTGTTTGTAACATATGTTTGTAACTGTTGTAGGGTCTTATTCCAGCCCTTGCAAAGTTGTTTCCCTCTGCTGAGCACAGATTTTGTGTGAAACATATTCATGAAAATATGAAGCTGACATGGAATGGTGAAACTTACAAAGAATTACTATGGAAATGTGCCACAAGAACAACAATACCAGAGTTCCAGGTTGCAATGGAAGAGTTTAAAGAATTTAGCAAGCCTGCTTATGAGTGGTTGTTGAAGATTCCACCTCAGCACTGGGCAAGAAGCCATTTCTCAGGTATAAAATTACATATACAGTCTATTTGCAATCTACAATTTACACATACAGTCTTTAATTTATATTTGAATTCTAAATAGGGAGAGCTAAGACAGATGTATTAGTGAACAATATGTGTGAAGTTTTTAATGGCAAGCTTGTTGGTGGTAGAGATAAGGCTATTATTTCAACACTTGAATTTGCAAGGGCTTATCTCATGAAAAGAATAGTGAATGTTAATAAGCTGATTGAAAAATGTGATGGTCCACTGACTCCAACTGCTACAAAGCTTTTGAAATTGAACTGTGATGAGGCAAATAAGTATACAGTTACTTGGGGAGGAGGTGTTCAGTATGAGGTAAGTGGTCCATGGAGGGATCAATGTGTGGTGAATGTGGAGCAGATGACTGATACGTGTCAATTATAGTATAATAATATTCCGAGGAAATACCGGTTAAAGTAATTCCCGGGTCGTTCTTCCCAACGAAAGCTCAAATGGAATATTTGAATTATCGAATCGGGAATCGTGTAGTGAAAGTGAGTTGTGAAAGAGTGATATAGTGAAAATAGCAATCAAGGAAATCAAATATTAACAAACAACAATAAAGCATGCAAAGAGTACAAGCTAACTATGCACCGCATTGAAAAACGCGAAAACGGTAATGCACACGTAAAAATTTAAACGTAACATTATATGAAAAATGACCCTAAGAACTTGGAAATATTTTCTAAAAATTAAAAACTAATAAAAAGAATTTTAGGAAAAAGAAAAATATTTTTTTTACTTTTCTTTTATTTTCTAGATTTAATTTTGTATTTATTGAATTAAAAATGAATTAAAAATAAGAAAAATAGAAAAATTAAGTGGAAAATTGAAAATAAAATTCTAAAAATTCTAACTAATTATAAAAGAAATTTAAAAATTATTTTTGTATTTTTCTGAACCTTTTTGTATTTTTTTTATTGATTTTTGGATTTAAAAACTATTTAAAAATTGGAAATAATCAAAAAGAATTATTAAAAATAGTAAAAATATTCAGAAAAATCTGGAAAAATTCCAGAAAATCAAAAATATTAAAAAGAACTTGAATAAAAATTTTGGAATGAAAATAAGGTGATTCAGTGCTTATTATAGCCGACTGCTTATTCACAAGTGCTTATAAATAAGCACTTGTGAACAACACTAAATGAAACTCTGAAAACAAGCTTATTATGCTATACTTATGCTAAGAAATGCAAAATATGAACAATAAAAAAAACAGAAGTACACAATGCCACCAATAGTATGCAATAAGCTAAAATGTTAAGCTCAATTATAAGCTGAATAAGCACAGACTGAACCAGAGGCAAAGTAATGATTCATAACACTAAAACTAATCAAATTAGACTTAGTGGCATACACTAAACACAGATATACGCACAATTAATCACAAGTAGGCCTCAAATTCTCAAACAGTACCCTGTCTCAAATTAGCTTATAAACAGGTGCAAAAAACACTTCTAATAAGCTCCAAAGTGCAAAATTATGTGGGCAAAAGTTCAAAAGCACAACTGAGATACAAGATCAATCAACTATATTACCAAAAACCTATGCAAGCTACTCAAAATCCCAGCAAGTTCAGCAACTATTGACTAGATTCTCAATGCAACAGTATACTATTCTACTGCTAAGCTAATTTGACTTAATGTAATCTGAACAGCTATAATCTACTCCTAAATTGTAATAATAAGCTATGAGTGATCAAAATTAAGCTATCTAGAACAATTAAACAACTAACACTACAATTTCAATAACCTACTCTATGTTACTCAACAGTTATCTAACTTGAAACTTAACTTTGACTTTTTATTATTACACCTACTGATTTTTAGCACTAGTTGTACTAATATTTCCACAAGTTAACTATAGATGCAACTAACTTTACCAAACTACCACACCTACTAAGCAAATCAGCTAATTCCAAACATCCTCTTATTTATTCCAATTCACATCAGGTAACTGGTTTAAGCTTTATTCCATATAATCAATCTTCAAACTGAATAACTAATCTTAAAAGAGTTATAATCCACAACTAACAACAACATTCAACAACTAAAGCTTAAGTTTACAGTTAAGCTAAAGTGACAGATTTCAAGTAATCAAACAGAAACTATGATCAATCCTGCTTCAACTATAACAATATTCATTCAAACTTACTCAATTATGATCAAATTCAACGTACAAACATTAATCGAACAGACTTAAACAGATCTACACAGAAACAGTTAAATGAAATCAAACATTTGGAATTAGAAACAGAACTTACAAAGCAATTCTTTCTCAGCTTGAAAAGAGAAAGTTCACTAAGCAAGCCTATCTCGTAGATAGGCTGATATCTTATTGTCTGGATCAGCTATCTCTTTCACCTCAGCAACTATTTCTCCAACATCCAAATGATTCACAATTGCAATGACTCAATTCACTTCCATTATTAAGCTACAAAGCTTAAATGGAAGGTATAAAGAAAAATAAGCTCATTGTGAGCTGGTATAACTAATATTTTTTTATTTTTTATTTTTATTTTTTTTTTATTTTGTTTTATGTAAATGAAAATAACATTTGAGATAAGAGTAGTAAGTTGAAGTAAAACTAAGCTAACTGAGTACAAGTAATAAGCTGATATGGAAAACTCAATAAGTTGTAATTAAACGATTATGAATTAGTAAAAAGCTTAACTAGAAAACATAATAAGCAGTAATCAATGGAAATATAAGCTGAGACAATTAGAAATTAACTAGAAATTTTATTGAAACTGAAAGAAAATTACAATTACTAAACTAATTACAAGTCTAAATGAAATTTGACAGCATAACTCTAAACTAAAAAATTACATACAAAACACTAAAAATAAGCACCTATATATAGCTGAGGTGAGGGTAAGGGCTCACGGATTGCCAGGTTGGCAATCCGTGTGAGTTGTGCTTGTTGAAAACCAATCTAAGCCCTCTGATCAAATTGTGCTTCTTCAAATCATTTGTAGCCCTTGGATGATGAATTTAGACGTGGCTTGTCCAATCCAATGATGACATCTGTACAAATGCGCTCACATTCTCTGTCTTGTCAGACCTTCTGGAAGGTGAATCCAATGACGCTACTTTGTCCAATACCCCTCTGCCAAGTGTCCTTCGACGGATCAAATTAATTCTCTAACACGTGCACAGGCCACGTGAGGTTCTAGAAGCCTCAATGATTGGATACTCATTAGGTTGATTGTAGTAATTTAATTGGAAGAAGGGTAATTGGGAATTTGGGTATTTTAGGGTTCTTGGGGGATTGGGAATTTCTGGGTTTAAAAGGAATTTGGGGTAAAGTAAAAAGGTACGTTTGGTTTGTGTGTTTGTTTATTTATTTGTTGACTATATTGACCGTGGATAACAATTAGGTGGGCTCGGGTTAAATCACTTGGGCTTGGGTAATTTCATTTGTAATATGGGCTTGAGTAGGAATTTGGTGGACTAGGCTTATACTCATTGGACCAGGCTTGTTAAGTTTTCAGCTTTTGTGTTAAAAAATATACAAGGACCATAATTGTAATATTCCAAACTTCAAGGATAAAATCTGCCACTTTTCAAAAGTTAATTCCAAGGACTAAATTTGACAAGTCTGAGTAAGTAGATGACTAAAACTGATTCTCGGATTCCCAGCTTTGACTATTTGACCATCTTCTAATCTCGTGCTCGTTTTTCCGGTTTTCTGATGATTTTTCGTCCATTTCTTATATATCCGTACCTGCATGTCACAATCACAAAAACACATGTTTTCTTGGCGATTATTAGCTCAGATAAGTCGTTTTGGGTTAGTATTTGGCCAGAAAATGGTGAGTAAATAAGTACTCACCAAAATCCCCCCGACTAAAGTATTGCCGTGTCCTCACGCAATGTGATCAATTCACGCTCTTAGGATAAATAATTTCGATACTCTTTTTACTAACTTTAAAAAGTAGCAAGGCGGTTCAAAAGAGATTACAAAATCATTTATTCCCGAAAAACGCTCCGTTTTCCAAAACTTTTCCTTTTATTCCTTTATTCCACTTACACTTCTATTTTTGGACTTTTCCATAATTGATACTTGTGACGGTTTGTTGAACTTTCATTATCTTGCAATAATTATTAGGGTCAACGAGTAGAAACACTTCTATTAAGAAGCGACCATACGGTTAAAATTCGTCATCCTTGATCTTTCACAAGTCCCCAAACTAAGCGTACAAACGAGATCACAGCTTATCTATAAATTAGATGCTAACACTACTCATAACAGTTACTTGTGGAAACTTCTTACTCCCATTTCCTAGGTTTTGTATCTCAATATTTTATTTTGTTGAGAAATGAATCGCTTCATATTTTCTCGTTTCGATAATTTTTAGTCCGATAGTGATACCTAAGTTAAAACGATAAGTAGTTATTCATTTTCTCTTAAGAACCACTGCAATAGAAATTCGGTCCATTTCAAGGAATTAGGGGTACATACAATATCAAGGATATAAGTTGCGGAGTACGATCACGTGCACCTCATGTGACTGATTACTAATCACGTATCACATGCACCTCACGCGCCAACAACTTATTGATACATACATAGCTCTTATTTAACAATACTACAACTTTCACTTTTTTCATTTTTCACTTTTTTTTCATTTTTTTTCATACTTTTCACTCTTTTTCTTTCTTGACTTTACTTTTTTCTCAACATAAATGGAAGCTTAACGGGTAGCTCCAAAACCACATGGATAATCAACTTTTGACTTTTGATTTTTCACTTTTCGCTCTTATTTTTGGTGTTCCTTGATATGTACCCAATTTCTAAAGCAAAAATTCTCTTAAGAAAACAAAGAACTAAATATTACTCAAACCGAAATACCACTAATTAACCTAGAACATCTATTTTATATGGGTGACGTATCTGATGGGAGTAAAAAGCCACAAGTACCTCTCATGAGCTCTAAAGAGAACCACTACTCCACGTTTAGCATCTAACTTCTAAATAAACTCTATCATTTCTCGCTCTTCGCAATTTAAGATTCCAAATAATGAAACCCGCGAATACTTAGCCGATAATCAGCCACGCATATATAAAGTCAGTTACGGAAACTTGCAAATTCTAGAAGAAGAATTCGCGTTTTCTAGCTCCTTATGTAAAAGACTAGCGAAAGCTTTTAAGTTGCGCATGTATAAAGTCAAGTACGGGAACTTGCAGATTCTTAAGAAAGAATTCGCATTTTATAGCTCCTTGTGTACAAAACTAGCACAAGCTTATGTGATCATCAATGGTTAAGGGAACAAGCTAGGGCTCAACACGCCCGGTCAAGTCAAAATATTTATTCCTACTCTCGCCAGCAAGAAAGTCAACAAGGTGTCAAAACACTTATTCAAACTTATTTTATTTTTGCACAACTTTTTCAACTTTTTCTCATTTTTTGTGCTTTTCTATGACTTTTTCATCAAAATTTTTGAAATTTTTCTCATTTTTTCAATTTTTTTATTTTTGGTGGAAAAACGGAGTTGCAAGAGTACACGACTTGTGAAACATGCAAGGTCAAAATCGAATCGAAGATTCACCCTCCCCCCGACTAGAACGAAACATTGTCCTCAATGTTTGATGGGTTAAGGCAATCCTAACAAAATTCTAGGCCGTTTATTAATTATGCCAAAGAAAACGTTAGTCGATAAGATTTAACGGATATAGGATTTCCAAATAGCACCGATGAATGAGACTCCAAGTGAAGAGATAACGAGCACGAGAGTCATCATAAATCACGGACAATCCTGACAATCATCACAAATAACCACGAAACACGAGAGTAGAAGAGGCACCCCCTCCTCACATTAGGTGTTAGAAAAAGAAAATAAGAAGATGAAATTGGGATAAGCATGGGTTGCCACCCACGAAGCGCTTGTTTTTGTTCACTGAGTCACATGAGCTTGACTCGATCCCCGAATTAATTCGTCCTTGGGGAAAAACCATGGAAAAATAATCTCATTCGGGCTTTCATTCAAAATATTTTGAAAAACTTATGACTTATTTGAAAGTTCCATCCCGAATAGATAACCGCTGGTACGTTAATTTTGAAAACTTTGAAAACCGATACCAGGGTCAAAAACAACATCCTCACTCCCCACGGAGTGAAGGATAAGAGAAATCACACCAAACGTTATAAATGGCAAGAATGTCATGATAACAATCTTGAAAAACTCATCTTCATCAAAATAAAACTTCATAATTATAGAATTATGAATCTTATCATTTAAGCTCATTTTACAATCTTTTCCGGGTGGGAGGGATGGGATAAACTTTTCTTTAAAACTCTCATTTTTAAGCACACCACCCGGATCATGATCAATTTTAAGATCAAAACTGAAACTTTCATATTCAGATTTAGAAAACTTTTCCATTTTGCATTCAGATTCATCAAAACGAAATGATTCATACTCCGAAAGAGAGATAAAAGCATGAGAAGTGGGATTGCCACGACTCGTCTCTTCCGAGTAGTCGAAATGAAAAGCTTCAAATATCGGATCAGAAAAATCAGGACGATAAGTGGGATTGCCACTCATCTCCTCAGTCGTATCGAAGGTAAAACTTTCAAAATCTGGTAAAAATTCCTCGAGCTCGGGCTCCAGAGGATCGTCAAATATAAGCTCAATCTTCGTCTTAACTTTATCCGGAGGGATTGACGGTTCTTCGTTCAACAAATTGTTAAGAAAAATAATATCCCCCTCCGAATCAAAGTAAGGTTCGTCAGTCTCAGAAATCGGAATTGTTTCAATTTCAAGAAATTCATCGACCTTTTCCCAAAAAGAATCATATTCCTTAGTAATAGGAAATGATGGGGAAGAGTCGGGAACGAACGTTTTCACAAAATCATCAAAAGTATAATCACAAACATCGATGCTATTAACGGAGTACTTCTTCAAGTTCGAAGCATCGGCTTTAAAAATCATAATATCGTCATCATGTCGTAAAGTTAGAGTGTCCTCAAAATGATCTACTAGGGCTTTTGCGGTTCGTAAAAATGGTCGCCCTAGTATAAGAGGAACTCTCGGATCGGGTTCAAAATTAACAACGACAAAGTCGGCCGGAAAAGTACACGAGTTTACTTGAACAAAAACATCTTCAGCAATTCCAACTGGATGAGCAATCGAACGATTAGCAAGCTCTAAAGTCATTCGTGTCGGTTTAAGTTCCCCCATCCCAAGTTGTTTATAGATCGAAAATGGCATAAGGTTAATGCTTGCACCTGAATCGGCCAGGGCTTTGCAAACCTCTTGATCTTTCAACGAACAAGGAATGAGAAATTTCCCCGAATCTCCAAGCTTCTCGGGAAGCTTCTTGAGAAGAATCGCAGAGCATTGAACATTAATCGGCGTCTCGGCTAATTCAATCAATTTCTCTTTATTACTTATAAGGTTTTTGAACGTAGAGGCAAACTTCGGCATATACACAAGAGCATCCATAAAACTGATATCAAAGTGCAACTTTTGAAAGATTTCCAGAAATTTTTCCATTTGTTTTTTAGATTTTGCACGGAGCTCTTCATCATTAAATCGTGACGGATATGGCAATTTAGACTTGTATTTCTCATTATTTTCAAAAACAACCTTTTCTTTATCTTTCGACTTTTGGACAACCGGAGGTTGGACGTTTTCAGCTCCTCCATTATTAACAGGAGGAACCGGGTCCTTTGTCGCCTCGGTCTCACAGTCTACTACCTTAGGCGGAGACGAAGAAGAAGAGGTAGTAGGAGCTGCGGGTCCATCATATTGAGCACCACTGCGAGTTATGATCGCCTTAACTTCGCCCCTCGGGTTTGCGATCGTGTTGCTTGGCAAAAATGTAATACCCGAACCCGAGGGTCGATTATTTAAACGTTTGTTGATATCACTGATTTGATTAGCTAACAACCTTGTTGTTTCCTCTTGTTTTGTCATAAAAGCTTGTTGGTTTTGAAGCAATTGCTTAATCAAATCTTCCGTGGGCGACGGATTTGGAATAACAGCTTGATTTTGATTATTGTTAAAATTCTGCCCACGGTTTTGGTAACCATTATTCTGATTTCCATGATTTGCGTTCTGAAAATTCCCAGGGTTTCCATGGTTTTGATGGTTTTGAAAATTGTTCCCTTGAGGCGGGCCTTGATTGAAATTACCTTGAAAACCCCGGTTTTGATTAAACCCTTGATTATGATTTTGAAAACCATTATTAACTCGACTCTGATTTTGATTTCCTTGATTATTACGATTCTGCACATTATGATTCTGATTGACTTGATTGACTTGGTTTGATTGTTCGAAACCGGGTGGTCCAAGAAAATGAGAAGAACGGTAGCTGAGGAGATTACGGTCTCCTTGAGGTTGTGGGTAACCGGTGTTACCCGCGTTTGCAGCATACACGTTTTGAGAAAAGGCACCGGTGGCCGGACATTCATAATACACATGTGGACCACCACAAGTCTCACAACCGCGACTAACCATATTGACTTGATGGTTTGGTTTTTCAATCGACATTGAATCAACTTTCTTTGTTAAAGCCACAATCATATTTACCAATTCATCATTATTTTTACCATTATTAGAAACTTGAGGTTTATTCCTTGACATTCTCACACGAGCTTTATTCTCAATTATCATGAAAGCATCATTCGTGTTCCTAGCCAACAAGTTACCACCCGCAGCAGAGTTAAGCGAATCTTGATCAGTATGACATAAACCATTATAAAACGTATCAATCTGCTGAAGGTCGGTAAACCCGTGGTTCGGACATTTCTCCTTCAAATCTTTGAATCGGTCCCAAGCTTCACTAAACGTTTCATCAAAAGCTTGTTGGAACCGAAAGATTTGAGAACGTAGGTTAGAAGATTTAGAGGGAGGATAGAAGTAATTCACAAACTTGGAAGCGAGATCATTCCAAGTGTGAATCGAGTTCGGCGGTTCCTTTTCCAGCCAAGTCCGGGCTGCTCCTTTTAAGGAGAAAGGAAACAACTTCAATTTCACCACATCGTGAGGAACTTGGTTCATTCTAATCGTCTCAGCGATGTCTGTGAAATTTCTGATGTGAGCATAGGGATCTTCGTGATCGAACCCGTGAAAGGATATACTCGTGATCAAATTGAGTAATCCGTGATTGATCTCAAAATTGGCATTGATGTCCGGAATTACAATTGCTCTCCTCACACCATTGAATGGTGATTGGAGTTGTTCTTCCATCGGACGTGGATCAAATGCCGGTTGTTGTCCCATCGGTGGGATAACATTGTGCTGCGGACCACCCATCGGCGGGGGTCCGTTGTGTTCGTTTTGGTTCATCTCCTCGTCGTCAAGGAAATGAACACGACTCGTATGTCGTAAAACCCGCTCGGGGTTAGAGAACGGAGACGTAAGACTCTCAAACGAAGATCGGGTGTGCATACACCACGAACAAAATTAAAAAGAAAATTAAAAAGAAAAGAGAAAAGAAAATCTTTTTGTTTTTTTATATTTTTTCACAAAAACTTTTTATTTCTTTTGTTTTTCTTTTCTTAAAACGTAATATTAATCGAAAACCGTTTCTTTCAAAACCACGCGCGACGGGACGGGAGAGAAGAATGGATCTCTCTTCAGCTAGCAATTTAATGTCTTAGCTTCCGTATTTCCCGCTTATTCGGTTGTAGTAATTGAAATAGTCCGATAAACAACTAAATTACGTTTTCGTTATATTGCGAGACTTATTTGGTTTACAACGCCCTTTCTTGCGATCGAGTCGAGGCTGTAACTTTTATTATTTTTTTTGGTAATTTTGAAAACACTTTAGGAAAAGTGTTTTTGATTTTTCAATTTTTATAGAAATATATATACAAAGTAGAAGAAGGCTTATCAAAACACGATTTTCCAAAACAATTATTCAAAAATTCACTTTAAGCCTTCCCCGGCAGCGGCGCCAAAAATTGATACGTGTCAATTATAGTATAATAATATTCCGAGGAAATACCGGTTAAAGTAATTCCCGGGTCGTTCTTCCCAACGAAAGCTCAAATGGAATATTTGAATTATCGAATCGGGAATCGTGTAGTGAAAGTGAGTTGTGAAAGAGTGATATAGTGAAAATAGCAATCAAGGAAATCAAATATTAACAAACAACAATAAAGCATGCAAAGAGTACAAGCTAACTATGCACCGCATTGAAAAACGCGAAAACGGTAATGCACACGTAAAAATTTAAACGTAACATTATATGAAAAATGACCCTAAGAACTTGGAAATATTTTCTAAAAATTAAAAACTAATAAAAAGAATTTTAGGAAAAAGAAAAATATTTTTTTTACTTTTCTTTTATTTTCTAGATTTAATTTTGTATTTATTGAATTAAAAATGAATTAAAAATAAGAAAAATAGAAAAATTAAGTGGAAAATTGAAAATAAAATTCTAAAAATTCTAACTAATTATAAAAGAAATTTAAAAATTATTTTTGTATTTTTCTGAACCTTTTTGTATTTTTTTTATTGATTTTTGGATTTAAAAACTATTTAAAAATTGGAAATAATCAAAAAGAATTATTAAAAATAGTAAAAATATTCAGAAAAATCTGGAAAAATTCCAGAAAATCAAAAATATTAAAAAGAACTTGAATAAAAATTTTGGAATGAAAATAAGGTGATTCAGTGCTTATTATAGCCGACTGCTTATTCACAAGTGCTTATAAATAAGCACTTGTGAACAACACTAAATGAAACTCTGAAAACAAGCTTATTATGCTATACTTATGCTAAGAAATGCAAAATATGAACAATAAAAAAAACAGAAGTACACAATGCCACCAATAGTATGCAATAAGCTAAAATGTTAAGCTCAATTATAAGCTGAATAAGCACAGACTGAACCAGAGGCAAAGTAATGATTCATAACACTAAAACTAATCAAATTAGACTTAGTGGCATACACTAAACACAGATATACGCACAATTAATCACAAGTAGGCCTCAAATTCTCAAACAGTACCCTGTCTCAAATTAGCTTATAAACAGGTGCAAAAAAACACTTCTAATAAGCTCCAAAGTGCAAAATTATGTGGGCAAAAGTTCAAAAGCACAACTGAGATACAAGATCAATCAACTATATTACCAAAAACCTATGCAAGCTACTCAAAATCCCAGCAAGTTCAGCAACTATTGACTAGATTCTCAATGCAACAGTATACTATTCTACTGCTAAGCTAATTTGACTTAATGTAATCTGAACAGCTATAATCTACTCCTAAATTGTAATAATAAGCTATGAGTGATCAAAATTAAGCTATCTAGAACAATTAAACAACTAACACTACAATTTCAATAACCTACTCTATGTTACTCAACAGTTATCTAACTTGAAACTTAACTTTGACTTTTTATTATTACACCTACTGATTTTTAGCACTAGTTGTACTAATATTTCCACAAGTTAACTATAGATGCAACTAACTTTACCAAACTACCACACCTACTAAGCAAATCAGCTAATTCCAAACATCCTCTTATTTATTCCAATTCACATCAGGTAACTGGTTTAAGCTTTATTCCATATAATCAATCTTCAAACTGAATAACTAATCTTAAAAGAGTTATAATCCACAACTAACAACAACATTCAACAACTAAAGCTTAAGTTTACAGTTAAGCTAAAGTGACAGATTTCAAGTAATCAAACAGAAACTATGATCAATCCTGCTTCAACTATAACAATATTCATTCAAACTTACTCAATTATGATCAAATTCAACGTACAAACATTAATCGAACAGACTTAAACAGATCTACACAGAAACAGTTAAATGAAATCAAACATTTGGAATTAGAAACAGAACTTACAAAGCAATTCTTTCTCAGCTTGAAAAGAGAAAGTTCACTAAGCAAGCCTATCTCGTAGATAGGCTGATATCTTATTGTCTGGATCAGCTATCTCTTTCACCTCAGCAACTATTTCTCCAACATCCAAATGATTCACAATTGCAATGACTCAATTCACTTCCATTATTAAGCTACAAAGCTTAAATGGAAGGTATAAAGAAAAATAAGCTCATTGTGAGCTGGTATAACTAATATTTTTTTATTTTTTATTTTTATTTTTTTTTTATTTTGTTTTATGTAAATGAAAATAACATTTGAGATAAGAGTAGTAAGTTGAAGTAAAACTAAGCTAACTGAGTACAAGTAATAAGCTGATATGGAAAACTCAATAAGTTGTAATTAAACGATTATGAATTAGTAAAAAGCTTAACTAGAAAACATAATAAGCAGTAATCAATGGAAATATAAGCTGAGACAATTAGAAATTAACTAGAAATTTTATTGAAACTGAAAGAAAATTACAATTACTAAACTAATTACAAGTCTAAATGAAATTTGACAGCATAACTCTAAACTAAAAAATTACATACAAAACACTAAAAATAAGCACCTATATATAGCTGAGGTGAGGGTAAGGGCTCACGGATTGCCAGGTTGGCAATCCGTGTGAGTTGTGCTTGTTGAAAACCAATCTAAGCCCTCTGATCAAATTGTGCTTCTTCAAATCATTTGTAGCCCTTGGATGATGAATTTAGACGTGGCTTGTCCAATCCAATGATGACATCTGTACAAATGCGCTCACATTCTCTGTCTTGTCAGACCTTCTGGAAGGTGAATCCAATGACGCTACTTTGTCCAATACCCCTCTGCCAAGTGTCCTTCGACGGATCAAATTAATTCTCTAACACGTGCACAGGCCACGTGAGGTTCTAGAAGCCTCAATGATTGGATACTCATTAGGTTGATTGTAGTAATTTAATTGGAAGAAGGGTAATTGGGAATTTGGGTATTTTAGGGTTCTTGGGGGATTGGGAATTTCTGGGTTTAAAAGGAATTTGGGGTAAAGTAAAAAGGTACGTTTGGTTTGTGTGTTTGTTTATTTATTTGTTGACTATATTGACCGTGGATAACAATTAGGTGGGCTCGGGTTAAATCACTTGGGCTTGGGTAATTTCATTTGTAATATGGGCTTGAGTAGGAATTTGGTGGACTAGGCTTATACTCATTGGACCAGGCTTGTTAAGTTTTCAGCTTTTGTGTTAAAAAATATACAAGGACCATAATTGTAATATTCCAAACTTCAAGGATAAAATCTGCCACTTTTCAAAAGTTAATTCCAAGGACTAAATTTGACAAGTCTGAGTAAGTAGATGACTAAAACTGATTCTCGGATTCCCAGCTTTGACTATTTGACCATCTTCTAATCTCGTGCTCGTTTTTCCGGTTTTCTGATGATTTTTCGTCCATTTCTTATATATCCGTACCTGCATGTCACAATCACAAAAACACATGTTTTCTTGGCGATTATTAGCTCAGATAAGTCGTTTTGGGTTAGTATTTGGCCAGAAAATGGTGAGTAAATAAGTACTCACCAAAATCCCCCCGACTAAAGTATTGCCGTGTCCTCACGCAATGTGATCAATTCACGCTCTTAGGATAAATAATTTCGATACTCTTTTTACTAACTTTAAAAAGTAGCAAGGCGGTTCAAAAGAGATTACAAAATCATTTATTCCCGAAAAACGCTCCGTTTTCCAAAACTTTTCCTTTTATTCCTTTATTCCACTTACACTTCTATTTTTGGACTTTTCCATAATTGATACTTGTGACGGTTTGTTGAACTTTCATTATCTTGCAATAATTATTAGGGTCAACGAGTAGAAACACTTCTATTAAGAAGCGACCATACGGTTAAAATTCGTCATCCTTGATCTTTCACAAGTCCCCAAACTAAGCGTACAAACGAGATCACAGCTTATCTATAAATTAGATGCTAACACTACTCATAACAGTTACTTGTGGAAACTTCTTACTCCCATTTCCTAGGTTTTGTATCTCAATATTTTATTTTGTTGAGAAATGAATCGCTTCATATTTTCTCGTTTCGATAATTTTTAGTCCGATAGTGATACCTAAGTTAAAACGATAAGTAGTTATTCATTTTCTCTTAAGAACCACTGCAATAGAAATTCGGTCCATTTCAAGGAATTAGGGGTACATACAATATCAAGGATATAAGTTGCGGAGTACGATCACGTGCACCTCATGTGACTGATTACTAATCACGTATCACATGCACCTCACGCGCCAACAACTTATTGATACATACATAGCTCTTATTTAACAATACTACAACTTTCACTTTTTTCATTTTTCACTTTTTTTTCATTTTTTTTCATACTTTTCACTCTTTTTCTTTCTTGACTTTACTTTTTTCTCAACATAAATGGAAGCTTAACGGGTAGCTCCAAAACCACATGGATAATCAACTTTTGACTTTTGATTTTTCACTTTTCGCTCTTATTTTTGGTGTTCCTTGATATGTACCCAATTTCTAAAGCAAAAATTCTCTTAAGAAAACAAAGAACTAAATATTACTCAAACCGAAATACCACTAATTAACCTAGAACATCTATTTTATATGGGTGACGTATCTGATGGGAGTAAAAAGCCACAAGTACCTCTCATGAGCTCTAAAGAGAACCACTACTCCACGTTTAGCATCTAACTTCTAAATAAACTCTATCATTTCTCGCTCTTCGCAATTTAAGATTCCAAATAATGAAACCCGCGAATACTTAGCCGATAATCAGCCACGCATATATAAAGTCAGTTACGGAAACTTGCAAATTCTAGAAGAAGAATTCGCGTTTTCTAGCTCCTTATGTAAAAGACTAGCGAAAGCTTTTAAGTTGCGCATGTATAAAGTCAAGTACGGGAACTTGCAGATTCTTAAGAAAGAATTCGCATTTTATAGCTCCTTGTGTACAAAACTAGCACAAGCTTATGTGATCATCAATGGTTAAGGGAACAAGCTAGGGCTCAACACGCCCGGTCAAGTCAAAATATTTATTCCTACTCTCGCCAGCAAGAAAGTCAACAAGGTGTCAAAACACTTATTCAAACTTATTTTATTTTTGCACAACTTTTTCAACTTTTTCTCATTTTTTGTGCTTTTCTATGACTTTTTCATCAAAATTTTTGAAATTTTTCTCATTTTTTCAATTTTTTTATTTTTGGTGGAAAAACGGAGTTGCAAGAGTACACGACTTGTGAAACATGCAAGGTCAAAATCGAATCGAAGATTCACCCTCCCCCCGACTAGAACGAAACATTGTCCTCAATGTTTGATGGGTTAAGGCAATCCTAACAAAATTCTAGGCCGTTTATTAATTATGCCAAAGAAAACGTTAGTCGATAAGATTTAACGGATATAGGATTTCCAAATAGCACCGATGAATGAGACTCCAAGTGAAGAGATAACGAGCACGAGAGTCATCATAAATCACGGACAATCCTGACAATCATCACAAATAACCACGAAACACGAGAGTAGAAGAGGCACCCCCTCCTCACATTAGGTGTTAGAAAAAGAAAATAAGAAGATGAAATTGGGATAAGCATGGGTTGCCACCCACGAAGCGCTTGTTTTTGTTCACCGAGTCACATGAGCTTGACTCGATCCCCGAATTAATTCGTCCTTGGGGAAAAACCATGGAAAAATAATCTCATTCGGGCTTTCATTCAAAATATTTTGAAAAACTTATGACTTATTTGAAAGTTCCATCCCGAATAGATAACCGCTGGTACGTTAATTTTGAAAACTTTGAAAACCGATACCAGGGTCAAAAACAACATCCTCACTCCCCACGGAGTGAAGGATAAGAGAAATCACACCAAACGTTATAAATGGCAAGAATGTCATGATAACAATCTTGAAAAACTCATCTTCATCAAAATAAAACTTCATAATTATAGAATTATGAATCTTATCATTTAAGCTCATTTTACAATCTTTTCCGGGTGGGAGGGATGGGATAAACTTTTCTTTAAAACTCTCATTTTTAAGCACACCACCCGGATCATGATCAATTTTAAGATCAAAACTGAAACTTTCATATTCAGATTTAGAAAACTTTTCCATTTTGCATTCAGATTCATCAAAACGAAATGATTCATACTCCGAAAGAGAGATAAAAGCATGAGAAGTGGGATTGCCACGACTCGTCTCTTCCGAGTAGTCGAAATGAAAAGCTTCAAATATCGGATCAGAAAAATCAGGACGATAAGTGGGATTGCCACTCATCTCCTCAGTCGTATCGAAGGTAAAACTTTCAAAATCTGGTAAAAATTCCTCGAGCTCGGGCTCCAGAGGATCGTCAAATATAAGCTCAATCTTCGTCTTAACTTTATCCGGAGGGATTGACGGTTCTTCGTTCAACAAATTGTTAAGAAAAATAATATCCCCCTCCGAATCAAAGTAAGGTTCGTCAGTCTCAGAAATCGGAATTGTTTCAATTTCAAGAAATTCATCGACCTTTTCCCAAAAAGAATCATATTCCTTAGTCGTAGGAAATGATGGGGAAGAGTCGGGAACGAACGTTTTCACAAAATCATCAAAAGTATAATCACAAACATCGATGCTATTAACGGAGTACTTCTTCAAGTTCGAAGCATCGGCTTTAAAAATCATAATATCGTCATCATGTCGTAAAGTTAGAGTGTCCTCAAAATGATCTACTAGGGCTTTTGCGGTTCGTAAAAATGGTCGCCCTAGTATAAGAGGAACTCTCGGATCGGGTTCAAAATTAACAACGACAAAGTCGGCCGGAAAAGTACACGAGTTTACTTGAACAAAAACATCTTCAGCAATTCCAACTGGATGAGCAATCGAACGATTAGCAAGCTCTAAAGTCATTCGTGTCGGTTTAAGTTCCCCCATCCCAAGTTGTTTATAGATCGAAAATGGCATAAGGTTAATGCTTGCACCTGAATCGGCCAGGGCTTTGCAAACCTCTTGATCTTTCAACGAACAAGGAATGAGAAATTTCCCCGAATCTCCAAGCTTCTCGGGAAGCTTCTTGAGAAGAATCGCAGAGTATACTATTCTACTGCTAAGCTAATTTGACTTAATGTAATCTGAACAGCTATAATCTACTCCTAAATTGTAATAATAAGCTATGAGTGATCAAAATTAAGCTATCTAGAACAATTAAACAACTAACACTACAATTTCAATAACCTACTCTATGTTACTCAACAGTTATCTAACTTGAAACTTAACTTTGACTTTTTATTATTACACCTACTGATTTTTAGCACTAGTTGTACTAATATTTCCACAAGTTAACTATAGATGCAACTAACTTTACCAAACTACCACACCTACTAAGCAAATCAGCTAATTCCAAACATCCTCTTATTTATTCCAATTCACATCAGGTAACTGGTTTAAGCTTTATTCCATATAATCAATCTTCAAACTGAATAACTAATCTTAAAAGAGTTATAATCCACAACTAACAACAACATTCAACAACTAAAGCTTAAGTTTACAGTTAAGCTAAAGTGACAGATTTCAAGTAATCAAACAGAAACTATGATCAATCCTGCTTCAACTATAACAATATTCATTCAAACTTACTCAATTATGATCAAATTCAACGTACAAACATTAATCGAACAGACTTAAACAGATCTACACAGAAACAGTTAAATGAAATCAAACATTTGGAATTAGAAACAGAACTTACAAAGCAATTCTTTCTCAGCTTGAAAAGAGAAAGTTCACTAAGCAAGCCTATCTCGTAGATAGGCTGATATCTTATTGTCTGGATCAGCTATCTCTTTCACCTCAGCAACTATTTCTCCAACATCCAAATGATTCACAATTGCAATGACTCAATTCACTTCCATTATTAAGCTACAAAGCTTAAATGGAAGGTATAAAGAAAAATAAGCTCATTGTGAGCTGGTATAACTAATATTTTTTTATTTTTTATTTTTATTTTTTTTTATTTTGTTTTATGTAAATGAAAATAACATTTGAGATAAGAGTAGTAAGTTGAAGTAAAACTAAGCTAACTGAGTACAAGTAATAAGCTGATATGGAAAACTCAATAAGTTGTAATTAAACGATTATGAATTAGTAAAAAGCTTAACTAGAAAACATAATAAGCAGTAATCAATGGAAATATAAGCTGAGACAATTAGAAATTAACTAGAAATTTTATTGAAACTGAAAGAAAATTACAATTACTAAACTAATTACAAGTCTAAATGAAATTTGACAGCATAACTCTAAACTAAAAAATTACATACAAAACACTAAAAATAAGCACCTATATATAGCTGAGGTGAGGGTAAGGGCTCACGGATTGCCAGGTTGGCAATCCGTGTGAGTTGTGCTTGTTGAAAACCAATCTAAGCCCTCTGATCAAATTGTGCTTCTTCAAATCATTTGTAGCCCTTGGATGATGAATTTAGACGTGGCTTGTCCAATCCAATGATGACATCTGTACAAATGCGCTCACATTCTCTGTCTTGTCAGACCTTCTGGAAGGTGAATCCAATGACGCTACTTTGTCCAATACCCCTCTGCCAAGTGTCCTTCGACGGATCAAATTAATTCTCTAACACGTGCACAGGCCACGTGAGGTTCTAGAAGCCTCAATGATTGGATACTCATTAGGTTGATTGTAGTAATTTAATTGGAAGAAGGGTAATTGGGAATTTGGGTATTTTAGGGTTCTTGGGGGATTGGGAATTTCTGGGTTTAAAAGGAATTTGGGGTAAAGTAAAAAGGTACGTTTGGTTTGTGTGTTTGTTTATTTATTTGTTGACTATATTGACCGTGGATAACAATTAGGTGGGCTCGGGTTAAATCACTTGGGCTTGGGTAATTTCATTTGTAATATGGGCTTGAGTAGGAATTTGGTGGACTAGGCTTATACTCATTGGACCAGGCTTGTTAAGTTTTCAGCTTTTGTGTTAAAAAATATACAAGGACCATAATTGTAATATTCCAAACTTCAAGGATAAAATCTGCCACTTTTCAAAAGTTAATTCCAAGGACTAAATTTGACAAGTCTGAGTAAGTAGATGACTAAAACTGATTCTCGGATTCCCAGCTTTGACTATTTGACCATCTTCTAATCTCGTGCTCGTTTTTCCGGTTTTCTGATGATTTTTCGTCCATTTCTTATATATCCGTACCTGCATGTCACAATCACAAAAACACATGTTTTCTTGGCGATTATTAGCTCAGATAAGTCGTTTTGGGTTAGTATTTGGCCAGAAAATGGTGAGTAAATAAGTACTCACCAATGACATGTACCTGTAGAAAGTGGGAGTTAACTGGGATCCCCTGTAAACATGCTATAGCTACTAACTGGAACATGGCACTTAACCAACAATCATCAGGAATACCAGAGGATTGGGTACATCCATGTTACAGGTATGAATCCATTAATTCATTTACATTGCATGTAGCCTGCTTATTAATGCATTTCCATTTTGTAGGCTGGAAACATGGAAGAAAGCTTACTCAAACAAGATCACACCTATTAGAGGTCCACTGCATTGGCCTAAGTGTGTTGTACCAACTACTCTGCTACCACCAGCTCATCACCCACAAATTGGGAGACCAAGAAAGGAAAGGAGAAAGTCTAGGGCAGAGAAAGATTTGGTGCATATATCCAAGGATGGCAAGCTGACTAGGAAACTCAGGACTGTCACATGTGACAAATGTGGAACCAGAGGTCACAACTCAAGGACTTGCACTGGACCAAGAAAAGAAAAGTCAAAGGGAGTTGGTAACAAGAGGAAAGAAAGAAGTGTTGCTAGTGATGGAGCTGATACCTCTGCAAGAAGATCAACACCTGCTGATAAAGGTAAGGGAGTTGCAGTTGATGATGGAAAAAAGAAGAAAGGTCCACCAAGGAAGAAAGTTGTTGTTCTTGGTTGATAGATGTTTATGTTTGATGTTTAAGTGAACCTGTGTTTGAATTATGACTACTTGTTTGTATTTTGGACCTGCTGTAGTAGGATTATAACTTTGGATGAGCATGGCTTGTATCCATGATCATGGCTTGTATTTGGACATGTCAGTTAGGTTCTTTTGGATGGTCATGGCTTGTATGTCTTGATCATTAAATTAACTACTTAATGATATTTGCAGTTTAGTATGTGGAGAATGGGTCAATTTATTTGCTACTTGGTTTAATAATTGAAGTTTAGTATGTGTGACTTATGCTGAAGTCAACAATACTAGTTTGGTAATGGGTCAATTCTAAATTTGTAATGGGTCAAATTGAGTTACTACTTATCTGTAATTGCAGTTTACTTATCTGACTTTTACTTCACTTTGGTAATGGGTCAATTATAGTTTTGTAATAGTTTGACTATTACTTGTTTGACTAAAAGAACAAACAACTCAATATAAACCAACAACTCAAAAAAGAACCAACAACTCAACAAGAACCAACATCTGTCTTTAGTTCATTCATATCAACCACAAAAGTTGTTACATTTTCATCTAACTTCCACAAAAGACCTAACCTTACACCAAACTTAACATCTAACTTAAGTCAACAAATTGTAAACAACAAACATGAAGACAATAGCCCAAGAAACATAAAGTTGCTTCTTCATCCTTGCTCTTTCTTCCTGCAACACTTGGATTTGTCCTCGATGGTTGTTCAATGATCTCAACAGTCCGGGTATGATGTTAACAGATCGAGCACACATAGGGGGATCCACCCAATCAAGAAAAGGACACTCTGATGCCTGTTAAAAGGTTAAAACAACAATTGTTAATAACATAATAAAAGATATCAAAACCAATTTCTACAAATCGAGCACATCCCCACCACATCAGGGCAACAATAAAACCTTCTTCCTGGGTTGATGTTAGTCCATGATGTTCTCACCACTGCAACTTTTCCACAATGACAATTAACCATTTTGATTCGAAACTGTGATTTGGGTTTTTAATGGAAGAAAGAAAGAAATAAAGATGAGAAAAAGAAAGATATTAAAAAGGTTGGTGGGGGATGGGATAATATTTATAGTAGGGGGTAAGGACAAAAAAAATAAGCGGGAAAAAGAAAGTGTGGGTTGGAGGGAAAAGTGTTGTGGGAAGGAAGAGTGTTTGGGTGGGAAAAGACTATAATACCCTCATTTGGACCTCAACAAACGACAGTTATCCATCCCAGTTAGTGTGAGGGACGAACCACACATAACGTTTCCCACTTAAGGATGGACGGTGCAATTTTTTTGGTCAAAGGACGAAATATGTCGGTCAACGCATACCACAAGGACGAATGGTGTAGTTTACTCTAGTTTTTTCTAAAAAACAAACCATGCAAACTGGCAGGTACCCGCACGATGTGGCGGCGGGTACCCTGTGACTAAATTTTTCCGGCGAACAAATGTTATTTTGTTTTGGGCTGCTAGATTCATATTTATGTTTTGGAAGCTTAATTAGATTGTACATTGTGATTAAATAGTTGTATATTTTGGTAAAAAATTATGTGTTGAATTGTGTTTTTTTAGTTTTGTTTGTGCTTCAACTACTTGTAAATTGTGTTTTTTCACTTGTATTTTTTAATGAAGGGGTGTTTTTAATAGTTTAAGTAATTATAATATATGAGTAGTGTGTTTTTAGTTTTATTTGTGCTTTTGATACTTGTAAATAATGCTTTCAATGTTGTATTTGTTTAAAATTGTAATAATGGTGGTCTTAAAATATTAAAGAGGAGGTAAATGTCTTCCTATATTATAAGTAGTATAGATTATTTCATCAAATAAAAAAAAAATAACTTTCATCATTTTTCTAAAAATTAAAATACCTCGCAAACTGTTAATCGTTACTCGAAACTAATTATACCATCGTGACGAGAATTAAATTATCTTTATATACATATGCATTTTTATATATTTTTGACGAATTTTTTTTTCAAAATTTCCGCCCAGAAAAATAACATGTAATTTATTACTATAAAAATTACATGTGACTTGTGAAAAATAACAAATCACATGTGATTGGCCAATTTTTTCAATAAAATTGTTTTAGGAAAATACTTCTAAAATAACGTAATTAATTTATTATATACTCCGTAAAAGATTTCTATATTATTTTGATAATGTCTAATATTACAAAATAACCCTTAAAAGGATATCCAAAAGACTCGACAGTTCTGTTTTATCAATAAGTATTTTAACCTTGCATCTTAGATATTAAGCATAAATATTTTTGCAAAGGTACATACATTATTTTATACTAGACGAGTACTCGTGCATAATAACAGAATGTTATAGCGGCATAAGTTTCCAGCCATGTACATTATAAGATTGAATATTTTTCGAGATTATAATGATATAATAAATTCCGCTAATGGGTACATACTTAAGTTTCCAGCCATGTATTAGTTTGTTTCCTTAAATAGATTAAGAGTGTCATTTGGTATACTTGATAACATCACTATACGTATAGATATGACTATGCAGTGTAATAGGAATAGGTGTAATTCTTTCAAAAGTGTTGTTTGCTTTATATATAAGTTGGGTTTGAATGAAAATGAGCATTTTATATATATGTTGTGGAGAAATTTAAATATGTTATTTATACGTGGTGGGGAAAAAAAGGCAATAGGGCTCACCGGAATGAGACATCAAAGGTACATCTCCCCACTATTATGGGTCTATGGGTGTGCATTTATATATTGATTACTATAGTTATCAACCAAACACATTCTATGGATCAGCGACGGAGTTACATAGGAAACATGGTAGGCCATGGCCAACCCAAGAAAGTATAATTTAGTCCAAAAGTTCATATAAGGATAATTTAGCCCATCTAATTTTTGATCAATTATTAAGTCTGAATGCAAAAAAAGAACGAGTATTTTGTTATTTACCTTGCATATATACAGTATGTTTTTTTTTTTATTCCAAATTTATAAGTTGTATGGGTTTGTTATAGGTAACATTTATAGGATGTGTGGGCTTGTGAGTCTTATCTGGTAAATTTGAGAGTGGCCAGTCGCTCAGAGGTGTGGGTTTTTCTAGACCTACTTTGGTTGGTTTCTTCAAATGGCCCGATCGACTAGCGACCTTAACAAAAATGCGACATGTGGCACAACAATAAGTAGTGCCTAATCATTACATGTAAGGCACAAGTAGGGCTCCTTTTGAGCTACTTATCACTAGCGACTTTTAAAAGTTTGAGTGACTTCTAACAAAATTATTTTAATCTTTTTTCCCTTTCCCAACACTTCCCATCACCACCACCCTCTACCACCACACAACCATCACCACCCTCTACCACCACCACCAACCTCTACCACCACACATATTATTAAATTGGTTAGTGGGCTTTGTTAATACATCTATGCTTAACATGTTTCTAACAAACAATCATACCCAGAAACGAGATTGAATGATTTTCGAATTATAAGTGCTTATAGGTCGATTTGGGTTTTGTCATGAATGATTGTTTGAGTTCAATTAACCATAGGGGTTTTGTTTAGATGGATTAGTAGAACACTCGCTCTAAATTAATTGAACTAACATGAAATGCTGATTGATCTTCGAATTTTAGGGTTCTTGGTTCGAATTTGGGTATTTTTTATTATGATTGCTTGAATCTAATTAACCAAAGGGGTTTTGCTTAGAATGTATCATAGAACACTCGCCTCTTAATGAATTGTAACAACAAAACAACCCATGATACATTCTAAGCAAAACCCCTTTGGTTAATTAGATTCAAGCAATCATAATAAAAAATACCAAAATTCGAACCAAAAACCCTAAAATTCGAAGATCAATCGGCATTTCATGTTAGTTCAATTAATTTAGAGCGAGTGTTCTACTAATCCATCTAAACAAAACCCCTATGGTTAATTGAACTCAAACAATCATTCATGACAAAACCCAAATCGACCTATAAGCACTTATAATTCGAAAATCATTCAATCACGTTTCTGGGTATTATTATTTGTTAGAAACATGTTAAGCATAGATGTATTAACGAAACCCACTAACCAATTTAATAATATGTGTGGTGGTAGAGGTTGGTGGTGGTGGTGGAGGGTGGTGGTGATGGTTGTGTGGTGGTGATGTGAAGTGTTGGGAAAGGGAAAAAAGATTAAAATAATTTTATTAGAAGTCGCTAGTGATAAGTAGCTCAAAAGGAGCCATACTTGTGCCTTACACATAATGATTAGGCACTACTTTTTGTGGTGCCGCGTTTCGCATTTTTGTTAAAGTCGCTAGTCACTCGGGCCATTTGAAGAAACCAACCAAAGTGGGTCTAGAAAAACCTACACCTCTGAGCGACTGGCCACTTTTAGAATTGCCCCATTTATTAATCGACTTTTTGATGAACTTTTGCTATCTAAGAAAGTGTACACCGTTAACCTTAAAAATGTTCAAATTTATGTGAGTTATATGATATAACACTTCATTCGGCCCACCCGAGCTCAAAAGTCTGGCTCCGTCACTGCTATGGATTTCATTATATTCATGACAAACATCTTCTAAAATCAGGGAAGAAGCACGTTGAAATGGAGCTCAAATGAAACAGAATGGTGTGTCATAAATGATATAAGTTATAGCTTTAAAATCCCGGTTTTTGCTACGGGAAAAAACGTGCATGTTAGTGTAAAAATGTACAAGTTATGGGCATTTTAGAAACTTATTATTTTAATAATAATAATAATAATAATTATTGTTATTATTATTATTATTATTATCTATACTACTTATAATGAAGATTTGGTCAAAGTGAAAAGTGAAAACTGAATTTTTGGTCAATGCTGAAAATACCCTTGTAATTTATTTTTTTTGAAAACTATTCAACATTCAATGCAAATGGCTGACTAAACCTATTGAAAATTCAGACACACATTAAATAAAAACACACACAACCCTCTTGACTTTTTCTCTTTTTCTTCTTGGAGCCGTCAACCACCAACACCCCAACTCCCTCTCCGCCACTTTGACCGTCCACCACGGCCTCACCGCCGACCACCACGACTCACCACCACCACCACTTTAATTCCCACACCCTCCTCTTCAATTTGGTGTAACTCACGCGCCTTAAATCCACTAAAAACACCTCGATATCATACTAATTGAGCATCAAATCACCACCATCTTAGTTGTCCTTGTTAGATTCGTGAGTTTTGAAGACGAAAAAGGTAAGTAGCATCGAGTTTGCACCGTATGTGCCTCGATGTGTGTAAAAATCCGTGAAAACACGGATTATTTTAATGGGTTTTGGTTGAATCTTGTTTAAAACATTTGGGAAAATGATTTTGTTAATAAAACTTAGGTTGGTATCGTGCTTTGGTGATGAGGTCGAGTGTTTGGCTCGAACCATGAGCCTAGGCTCACGGTCGAGAGCTTGTGGTCATGGGTAACTTGTGGTCGAATCTTCTTGTTGTTATTCTTGTTGTTTGTTTTATTTTCCTTGTTAGTTTTTGACTTTTCCTGAATTTGAGATTGAATTATTGATGGGAAATGGATGTTGGATTATGGTTGTTGATGTTGAGGAGTTGTTGTTGATGTGGAATCCGGTTGAGGGCCGAGGCGTTTGTGGTTGCTCACCCCAACCTCACCACCACGCGACCTCCGCCACCGGAGCTTACCATCATCTAAACCCACCCCTCCGTCAAAACCTAGGCCTCCACCGAGAGCCCAACCACCATCAACACGACCAGTGAGGCCAACGGCAACCATGGTGTAAATTTTAAAGTTAATATTTGTTATGAAACCGTGGTGTAGATTTTATTACAAACTTTATGGTTTCAACTTTGTTATTAAGATTGTAAATTTTTTTTGAGGTTTTTTTATTGAGATTTTTTATTAGATCTAGGTTTTTTTATTGAGATTTTTTTATTAGATCTAGATTTTTTATTACAAACTTTTGAGGTTTTTTTGTCTCTGTCGCCGCCTACCGCTAATTGCCACCACCTGCCGCCGTATCTGCTAACGTCTCGCCGGAACTAGCTGCAAACTGATGGTGTAAAGCAAGTAATTTTTGTTTTGTAAATTTATTAGTAAATTTTTAATATTTTGTTACTATCGTTATGGTGTAATCTTTGTGGTTAAGATTTGTGAATCTGTTTGTTGATTTGTTGTATAACTTGTGATAATTTAGTTTTTTTTTTTTTTTTTTTTTTTTTTTTTTTGAGTTTATTTGAAATTTTAATCAATGAAATAGACCACACCACTTTTGCACATTGTATTAACTATTGTTACACAACCATAAATGCATCTTTTAATTTTATTGCCTTTTGTTGGTGGATTAATTCTTCATGGTTGAATTTAATTTTGATTTTGAATTTAATGTAAAGTTGTTACACAGTTTACTATGTAGAAACTTTTAATTTTGAATTTAATATAAAGTTGTTCCAAAAAAAAAATTAATGTAAAGTTGATCACGTTTGGGTTACCTAGATCCACGCAAAAAAATATAAGTTTTTCTATTATTTTTTTTAACTTTTTAAAAATTTCGGAATATTAAAAAAATTGAAATTTTTTGAAAATTATTAATTCGAAAGTTTTTGAAAGTTTTAATTCTTTTAAATCTTTCGAAAATTATAAAAAAATTGAACTTTTTGAAAGTTGAGATATTTCGAACTTTCAATTTGGAATTTATAAAAATACAAAATATTTTGAAATTTAAAGTATTTTGAGAATTTTAATTGTTTTATAATGTTTGAATTTTTATAATATAATTTTTTTAAACTGTGAAATATTTGAAATTGTTTAAAGTTATGTTAAGACTTAAATTTTTTGAACTTCGAAATATTTTGAATGTAACATTTTCAAGTTTGAATTGGTTCTTTGTCTTTATTTATTAGAAGTTATATTGTAATTATATATTGAAATTTATAATTGACTACTTTGCAAAAAGCGTGGGTCAGATTGTCAGATTCCATTACCACTTTAATTTGAAAAATGGAGACTTGAGCTACTTCCTAGACCATAGGTAACTTTGCATCTTGTGTGACTACCAATAATTCAATATTTATGCTCTATATTAACTTTAAAAACTCATCTTGTGAAAACTACCAATAGTGCATGCTAATGTTTGTTGAATTTTACAAAAAGATTTATCGTTTACAAAATGTTACCATTTCTTTACAAACAATGAAATTGATAGTTACCTATCACTCATCAATATTATTGACATTTGCAAGATATAACGCACGCCTAAACTAAAGTCTCTTTATAAACAATTAAATTAATTGTTGCAATTCTCACCTCAATATTGTTGGAATTTGTGTGATAGTACATGTATACTTTGATGGGCTCGATGCAAATGTACATTGGATATCCTATTCATATATACTTTCATGGCTTTTGTTAAAAGAATCAAACAATGCGTACACGACTTTATTGGAGCCTCAAAAGTTGCTTTCTTTGTTTATGATTTTTCGTAATTTGTTTCAACTTTATATGATCTCAGTTATATACATGTCCAAGAATTCGAGAAAAACAACTAATACGAGGAGATGATAAACGATGATCAAATAGACACACGTGGGACACAATTCTCTATTTGCAAGTGAACTGTAGATGCTTAATTGTTGTGATTATTGTTTGCATAAAAAAAAATAAAGTTTTTTGGCAGATCTATTGTTTTTTTATGTAGATCTATAGTTTTTTTGGCAGATCTATTGTTGTGATTATTCAAGTGATAACGTATGTCTATGATAAATCCACATAATTTTTACAAACAAACTTTCAAACAATGATGTGACATATGCGATGAACGAGTCACGTTGTACTATATTTTCTCTTTAGTATTTTTCAGTATCCATAATTAATTGTCACATGTATATGTGAATTATACATGTTACACAGGTTAATCAAAAAAAAAAAAAAAAAAAAAAAAAAAAAAAAAAAAAAAAATCTTTATACAATTTATATAATATTTTTTTTTTATTGTTGTACACATGATTTTTTTTAAACTAGATCGAACACCGAACCGATTTGACTTCACTTTACTTAAGATTAAAGAGAGGGGTCGGGCGGGCAATAAAGACTCATTTAGTAGACAGCGAGCGAGCAGTTTTTCAAATGTTTCACATTTTTTAGTGCTTTTTGTGGTTTTGTCCGGTTCAGCCTAACGGTTCCGGACCAACCGGTTTCTGGTTCAACCGACGGTTCAGTCCGGTTTTTAAAACACTGGTCGCTATGTCAATTATCACAATATCGCAACTATAAATGTTTTTATATGTTGTTTGATAGATGTTAAGAATTTTTCTTAGACTTTAGTTATCGTGTAGTACAACCGTTTGCAATTACATTATGATATGTTCACGTTCTATTTTGAACGCTACACAAAACACTCACCACAATATCACAAATCGTTAATTATCTGCCGCTAAAAACCGTTGCTATGCACGGGTATTCGTCTAGTTTAGAGTATGCTTACTTAAAATTTGCATTTTGAGTGCACTTTTATGGTGATAGGTAAGCAAGTTTCCCTAGTAAATATTAAAATTTAAAACGGAGCCTAAAGGAGCTTGTAAACATAATTGGGCAGGAAGAATAACTAATATAAACGGAGATTGTCTTCTCTCACACACACATCAATTTAACTACACCATCAATGGAAAATCAACAAGAACAGAACTCTCTACCAGTCCCATCACCTTCAAATGTGTTGAATGCATAAACTAACTTCGAAAGATTGAATACAGTAATAACCATAATAAATGAAAACAAAAGAGTTGTAGAATGATATGTGTATTGTCAGGGGCGGAGCCAGAATATTTTCAGAGAGGGGGCAAAAAAAAAATTTTCACGACTAGCTAATAAAGAAAAAACTTAACCCAACGGGTAAAGGTTAGTTCGGGTCAAGCCGAGCTTGACACAATAATAAAAGTGATTATAAAGAAGAACATCGAGTATATCATGTCTAATTCAACACATACTAACCTATACATTTTCTTCGTAACAAATAAAACGTTTTATATTCGTTGATGACATTGAAAAACCAAACCAAATCTTTAGTATTACTTATTTTAAAGGCACTGATCTCACTAAGTAATGGTGCAACATTTTTTTTTAACAAATGAAGTGATACTTTAACATAAATTGTATAGCAAAACCACTCCAATCAATACATTTTATTTTCTTAAATAGAATTAACTTCTATAGATTTTATTAGAAAAAAAAAAAAAAAAAAAAAAAAAAAAAAAAAAAAAAGTTAAACACACTCATTATTGTGAAATACAGTATATACCAAAATATCAAAACAAACATGTGAAATATATACGAGTAGCGAAGATCATAACAACGTGGCCATCTCTCAACCACACACAAAGTCAACTTTACATTAAAATTACAAGTTACAAGAAAAAAAAACCCTTTTATCTTTTCCCACCCTTTTGAAAAAGTAAAAAAAAAAAAAAAAAAAAAAAAAAAAAAAAAAAAACAACTCATCTTCTTTAACAAACTTCATCTTCTTTCCCACCCTTATCTTTACGGCAACACTAGACCTTCTAACCATATAGCTCCTTTGTTCAACTTTACTTCATTTATTTGGTTTTAAAGGGGGCAAAATAAAGACAAACATGAGAATCTTTGAAAAAAAATTACACTACACTGGAAAGTTAAGAGGGGGCACGTGCTCACCGTGCCCCCTCCGTAGCTCCGCCCCTATATATTTCGGATAGTCCATTTTATAGGAATTGGGATTTGGTCGATCATCTTTTGACTGATCACCATCCCCAACCTAATAACTAATTTCCTTTCATTCATCTTCTCCCCCTTATTCTCTTTTTACATTTTTAGGGTTTTAGTTGTATATATGCTCCTTTATGTTGGTACGCCAATTTATGTCTTTTTCTTTTTTCAAGCACTCAATTAGGGTCCAAGCTTTATTAAAAAAACATGATCTTGAATGCAGTTCATGCTGTGAACATTTTTCAATCGTTATTTTTACTTTTCTTGAATAAATTCTTCTATAGTGTTTTTACTTTACAGACATCATAATAATACAAATGTTGAAGTTAATCAATCTGCTTTTACTTCTACGTGATCTGTTTATGCTTCTTTCACTAATGAGCAGATGATGAAACTTATTAATGAAAAACTTTTTGGAAATGTTTTTGCTAATATGTTAGGTATAAGACCATGTTCTTACAATAACAATTTGTTTTTGAATTTGCATTTTGAAAAGTTTTTTTGTGCTAAAACTGAACCTGTCTTCTTAAACTATAATAAATGGAAAAGAATGAACGAAATTCATTTCTCTTAGAATATTTGGTTTAAAAAAACTTAAGTGTATTATTTAGTAATAAACTAACAAAGCAAGTACAACAAACACAATTTCTTTGAACTTTGTACCGGTGCATTCAGGAAATTTTAGACATTTTTTATTTTATTTTATTTTATTTAAATTAACTCTACTACGCATTGTCTTGTGACACCCCGGAACATCCTAGTTCCGCTTATTTATGTATGCCATGTTTTTTTCTTTAGTTCTTTATATGGTACGGATATAGATTTTCATATTCATGTAGGTAGTTTGCTTTCCTTATTGCATAAAGTTTTCTGAATCGTTTAATATGGCACAATGCAGTATTGCCATATTATTTATTTATTTATTTATTTGTAATTAACAGTTCATATGTATAAGAGTTTTCAAGTTGTATCTACCTTTTTACTCATAAAAAAGTAACTTCTTATAAAAGTATTCTGTTCAAGATTGATAAGTAAGTTCAACCATCATCGGTGAGTTTGGGGTATAGTTTGCTTAACCAACAGAGGTTGTCGTATTTTTTTTTTTCTAAGATCATGAAAGAATATCACGAGTACTTTCTAAAAACTATAATTCTTAAAGGATGTATATATGAAGTCTCTTGTAGTATTATGGTTGATAGAAATAAGGCACATATTTATAGACCTACATTTGCTTGTTGAAAAGTTATACGAAGAATACATATATAATCTTTCTATAATATTTTACAACATACTTGAGATACCATAAACATTTAAATATTGTTTATACATAATCCTTAAAAGGTTTGTATCCTACTTTACATTTTTCTACAATATTTGATATTAAATTGATAAATGTAATGATTAGTATCATACAATAGAAATGACTAGGAAACAAGACAATTCAACATTTGAAATAATTAAAAGACTAATTATGATGCGATTGTTTAGAGGAGACGTATCTACGCCCTTGTAAATAAATACAAAATAATGAAATGTTTTTATTCGGGAGACCGTTTTAGAAAAGTAAGCTCAAGCTATTACGCTGAATGCCGAATGCATTAAGGAGAGATAATCTCTCCCAATTTTACTATCACGTGAGCTTTCTCTCTCCAGCGATTGGGTGCTTCAGTAAGGGCGACCTACACTAAAAAAACATATCCCACAAAAATCCCTTTTCAATACACACGCACACAAAAAAAAAAAATGCTAAAGTAGTCGATCGTGATCACGACCGAGTTACACAAAAATCACCTAACGTTCAATATGCTACAGCAAGGTGATCGACACCTACTCGATCGACTTAGTCGATCGTTTGTTATTACCGGGAGTAGCCTTACAATAGGGCAATTATTATCCCTAGTGAACTGACGAACAGAAATGAGGTTTTTGATGATATTAGGGGTGACAAATATATTATGGAGGTGGGGGTGATGAAGAGAGGGAATAATGCTATGGTCGGTGTTAAATACGGGAATAGAATTACCGTTACTAACGTTTACAGATGGGTAAAAACGTTTATTAAAAATTGTACCTAAATTACTTGCATTAGAATTTAAATGAGAAAAGGCACATGTATCCATATTTCATGCTGGGTATTGCAATGTCATAGTGCTAAAAACACTAGAAAGTGAGGTAGTATGAGACGAGTATGAATTATGAATCTGTTGGAATTGAGTAGGATACATGGCTACCTGTTGGGCCTGGTACATAAACGTAGCGTGTTGGAACATTTGAACATCTAATGTTGTTTGGGCCGGTTGTGTGAGGAGTTGGCCCGATTGAATTGGAAACATGGGCTGCTGGGTTTGATGTGGTATACAAGCCTGGTAAGTGCCAGGTGTGTAGTATGTGTTTGGTTGCATTGAACTAGGAGTGCTAAGCATGCGACCAGTTGCATTGGATGTTACAGAGTATATTTTTATTAGAGGCCAATCCCAAACGGTTACGATAGTCGTGTATGAACTTACATTGATCACCAAATTTACATGCTTCTTTATTGAAGTGATTACATAATTGTGGTAAGTTTTGAGGTTTATTAAGGGGAGCATTAAAAAGTACCTATATGATGGGATGTTGGAGGTGGAGGAGGACTGTCATCAACGGCCATGGTTGCCGATTTTTCTTGTTAGGGTTTAGGGGATATACGGATGAATTGGAGGGGAGGGAGGGAGAGGCGTGTTTTTGAGAGAAAAATTAGGAGAAGATAGTGATTGGCTTTGATACCATATTGGAGGGTAATTGTTTCTTTGATTTTCATTATGTCTCACAGGGAAGGGATCAAGTAAGAAGAATAATTAAAATAAGAAGGGTAAGAAGCAATTCTAGCCACACATTTCAAATTAAGAGGGAAAATTTGAAGGAAGATGCATCCACTTTTATAGGTGCATCTGAAATGTGTGGTTGTGGTTACTTCTTATCATTCTTATTTTAATTATTCTTTCTATTTGATCCTAACTCATGTCTCACAAACCAATAAATAGCGTACATAAGATAATTCTAAAACCCACCCATGGAGTGGGCTATGCCTACATAATAAATATGCTAACGGGCTATGTACTATATATCGTCTAACAGTATTATGCTAAACTACCATGAATTGTTGAGGTATAGTTTGACCATTTAAGCCAAACATGCCAAAACCAATTTAGATGTTGATGTGAATCCATTAGGTTTTATATCTGAATGTGTATGTTTACATATTATGGACTCGAGCTTTATTTGCATAGGAAATTTTGCTGCAGTTCACGGATGGTTGCTCTTCATCATATTGACAACTGCATACAAAAAACAATCAAAAACAATAGATTAAAATTAAAGAAAGTGCGAATTGAATCAAATGATCTTTTTTAAGATCTCAAAATTTGTACAAGAAATTTAGTTCTTATTATTAACTAAACCTATATAATCTTGTACCATATCAAATTTTACAACTGATCAAGAGAATCAAGAACATTCAATTGAATGTCAAGATGGTACTCTATACGTTCCATAATAAGTGTGCACATCGCTATTTTAGGATGTGTCAAAATAAGTATATATCTACTTTGTATTTAAACCAATGGAAATTTTTTCTAAAACTTATGTAACTAGGTGTTTGCAATGAAAAACTAAAAGTTTTCAACGAACGGGGAACTAGGAAAGCTAAGGATAAATAAAATAACAACTGATAGGCTATGTGGTAGCAAAAATTTGTCTACAACTTGCTTCTTCGATTCAGTCTCATGACTTGTGCCTAGTAAACACCGTTATCTATGTCACATACGTATTGATGTAATGTAAAATGAAGTTTTACTTCTTAGTGGGTTGGTAACCATCTCTCACCCAAAATCTCATCATTCACTCTCAACCAATCCTTTGTGCCACATCATTCACATGCTTTTTCAATCACTCACTCATTTTTTGTTAGCAACAACATCACTCACTACATCCCATCACTCACTTCAATTTTCTTTTCTTTTTCTTTTTTTAAACAAAACAAAAATTTCATTAAAATTAAAAAACATCTCATAATATTACTAAAAAAAATAAAATAACTAAAATTCCATTAAAATTAAAAACCTTACATAAAATATTACTCCCTCCGTCCCATTTTATAAGTCCATGTTTGAAAAGTCAAAGTCTTTTTCTTTAGATTTTGACCGTAATTATTTTTTTTCGTGGTATATAATACTTGATACAAAATTTATAAATTGATTTGTGTTTTAAATGTATTTTAATTTGTATACTTTTCATCAAGTATTATATAACAAGAAAAAAAATAATTACGGTCAAACTTTGAGAAAAAAGACTTTGACTTTTCAAACATGGACTTATAAAATGGGACGGAGGGAGTACTAAAAAAAAGCTTATAACTAAATTAAAAATAACGTAAAAATATTAAAACTTAACTTAAAAACATTAAATCCTACAAATTACACGGCCAACCGTATTTGGAGCATATCTCGCGTTTCCTATTGATGACGAATTCCTTAAAAGCCGGGTCTGGGATATTCTCGGCTGCAACTTCTTCGACTTCTTCGACTTTTACATTAATTGGTTGTGTCTCGGGTACCATGTCAATATGGTCGAAATCTTCATCATCATCAGTATGATCATCACGAATGGGTAACGGAGCGCTTTCCTGTTCACACCTTTTTTGTTGGTTATAGCGCGGCTCAAACGGGTTGAATTGAGTAGGCAATTGCGGGAGGAGTTGTTGGGTGTAGAAAAATGGCGGAGATTGATGTTCGTGCATTTGGGGGGTGGTGAATGGATTGAGGTTCGTTCAATTGGGGGCGAACGGGTTGTGATTGAACTCGACTACGAATTGAGCCCCTCAATACTCGATTGGTTTTTTGGCACATATCTCTATTTTTTTTATTAGGCTCCATATTTTTTGATTGAGGTTCGATTGGTTTTTTGATTGTGTATTCTCATTCTCACCCAAAATGTCCAATATGTATTTGAATAAAAAAGATCCGTTTGATGCCCAACGGTCAAAAAGTAAGTGGCTAACGTTCAAAATATTCCTTCTTCCCGTGCGTGAAACTTTCACTCAAACCTCATCCCTTGTGGCATCACGCATGCAAGACGGCGTTGTTGCCGTGCGTGATGCATCCCGTGCCTTGCCATACCGTGTACGTTGCCAACTCCCTTATCAACAACTTTTGAAGAGAGTGTTCAAAGCTATATTTGGAGATAATATTGAATTCCATAAATAAATACGTAGTAGAAGGAAACAAGGTAAATTTCTTAAAATAGATTCATGACCACACATGTTAAAGACGTAAGCACAATGATTTTAATACGCAGTAATTTATTACTGTATAAGATTTCTAAAAAAATACATTCATGAAGCATGTGTATGGAAATTTGCTTAATGAATCTCGGCCCATAACCGACTAAAAACACCAACCCAATTATCGGTTTTTTAATAGTTTAAAGAGTTAATTGCATTTTTGGTCCCTGTGGTTTGGCCAAATTGCAGATTTGGTCCCCAACTTTTTGAAAGTGCACCAGACGTCCTCATTTTCAAGTTTTCGTTGCATTTTTGGTCCCTGACCAACATCAAATGACTAAAATACCCCCATCACTATTTTCTTTTCAATTTTTTTACATAAAGGGCCCCTGTGTTGCGCCAGACTTTACAAAAATCGTCCTTTTTTTTTTTTTTTTTTTTTTACTTTTAAAATTAGTATTATTTTTTAATTAAATAATTTTAAAAAAATATTAAAGATATTCCAAAAATAATCAAAAATATTAAAAAAAAAATCATACGTATTATACGTTTTTTTTTTCTTTTTTTTTTTCTTTTTTTTTTTTTTTTACGTTTTCGTTTGTTTTCTTCCGTTTTCGTCTGCTTTCTTACATTTTCGTCTGTTTTCTTACGTCTTCGTCCGTTTTCTTATGTTTTCGTCTATTTTTTACGTTTTCCTCTCTTTTTTACGTTTTCGTTTGTTTTTTACGTTTTCGTCTGTTTTTTACGTTTTCCTCGCACGTTTTTGTCTGTATTTACACGTTTCCGTTCGTTTTCGACCGTTTTTACACGTTTTCGTCCGTTTTTTCACGTTTTCGCACGTTTTTGTCCGTATTTACACATTTTCATTCGTTTTTGACCGTTTTTACACGTTTTCTTCCGTTTTTTCACATTTTCGCCCGTTTTTGTCCGTATTTACACATTTTCATTCGTTTTCGTCCGTTTTTTCACGTTTTCGTCCGTCTTCGCACGTTTTTGTCTGTATTTACACGTTTTCGTTCGTTTTCGACCGTTTTTTACAAGTTTTCGTCAGTTTTTTCACGTTTTCGCACGTTTTTTTTCTGTATTTACACATTTTCATTCGCTTTCGACTGTTTTTACACGTTTTCGTCCATTTTTTCCAAATATTTTTCGTTCGGAAAATATTTTTTTTTCGAAAAATATCTTTTTTCGAAAAATAATAAAAAAAAAATTCAAAATTTTGTTAATTTCGAGAAATAAAAAATCAATTTTTTTTCGAAAACGTGCGAAGACGGACGAAACCGTGTAAAAACGGTCGAAAACGAATGTAAATGTGTAAATACGGACAAAAACGTGCGAAAACGTGTAAAAATGTGCGAAAACGTGTAAATACGGACGAAAACGTGCGAAAACCGACGAAAAAAGGACGAAAACGTGTAAAAACGGTCGAAAACGAATGAAAATGTGTAAATACGGACAAAAACATGCGAAAACGTGAAAAAACGCACGAAAACGTGTAAAAACGGTCGAAAACGAACGGAAACGTGTAAATACATACAAAAACGTGCGAAGACGGACGAAAACGTGAAAAAACGGACGAAAACGAATGAAAATATGTAAATACGGACAAAAACGGGCGAAAAAGTGAAAAAACGGACGAAAACGGGCGAAAACGACGAAAAAAGGACGAAAACGTGCGAAAACGGACGAAAAAGCAGACGAAAACGTAAAAAAAAAACGTATAATACGAATGAAGTTTTTTGAATATTTTTTTGAATATTTTTGAAATATCTTTAATATTTTTTGAATATTATTTAATTAAAAAATAATACTAATTTAAAAAAAAAAAAAAAAAAAAAAAAGGACGATTTTTGTAAAGTCTGGCGCAGCACAGGGGCCATTGATGTAAAAAAACTGACAAGAAAATAGTGATGGGGGTATTTTAGTCATTTAATGTTGGCCAGGGACAAAAAATGCAACGAAAACTTTAAAATGGGGACGTCAGGTGCACTTTCAAAAAGTTAGGGACTAAATCTGCAATTTGGCCAAACCACAGGGACCAAAAATGCAATTAACTCTAGTTTAAATAGAAACAAAAACTTGTTTAGCAAATCAGACAGAAAACACAGCGATTCTAAAATCCTAAGTTCTCACAGATTTGAGGTACGATTTGTAAACCCTTTTACGTTTCTTACATAAAAACGGATCAAAATCTTTTCAAGTTGATGGTAATATGATTGATCATGTTGACCAATCACAATTAAAATAAATATATGAGTTAATGTTATTTTTCGTCCCTGTGGTTTGCCGTTTCAATCACGTTTAGTCCCTGCCGTTAAATTTCTTCAGATTTGGTTCCCGTGGTTTACAAACCCATACGGGTTTGGTCCCTCTGAAAGGTATTTTTGTCATTTGACAAAAAAAAAATCGAAAAAAAAGGCTGCATATTTGTTGAAGTGCTAATCTTGCCCTCTGAATTGGAAAAAAATTCTAAAAAAAATTTTAATAAATTTTTCTTTTAAAATTCAAAAAAAAAAATTTTAATTAAAAAAATTCGAAAAAATTATTGAAAATTTCAAAAAATATTACAAAATTCTTGAAAAATTCGAAAAAAATTCTAAAAAAAATTTTAATTAATTTTTTTTAATAAAAAAAATTATTAAAATCTTTATTAAAAATTCTAAAAAAAAAATTAATAAAAATTTTAATAAAATTTTTTTTAGAATGTTTTTCGAATTTTTTAAGAAAAAATTTTATAAAAAAGTTTTTTTAGAATTTTTTTTATTAAAAATTTGAAAATTTTTTAAGCAAAAATCAAGATCAAAGTTCACTTTAGTCAACTAAAAGCAAAAATCAAAAAGTCAAATTTCTTAGGCTACCCACAGTAAAGAGATTCAATCCCCTTACTTTTCCCTGCCACGTCAGCTTTCTCTCTTCAGCGACCTGCAGGCGATTCAGTGCCCCAGTAAGGGCGACCTAGTTCAGTTTTTTTTTTTTTTTTTTTTTTTTTTTTTTTTTTTTTTTTACATGCATGCAAACACTCCTTATCAGCCAAATACGTGTTGTACATGCAAAGCTCAAATAAGTGTTGTACATTAATCCATCAAATACATGTTGTACCAAAGCCCAATCTCCCAATACAAACATTTAGTGCATCCATTATTCAAGCAACTTTTTCCCAGGAACTACACTAAATATTAAGGAGTGTTTACCAATACAAACAACAACAATTTGTATAAACTTGGAGCAAAAGTAAAAAAAAAAAAAAAAAAAAAAAAAAAAAAAAAAAAAGACAATCGATCACATGCACGACCGTTTGGTGTTTTTGTTGCTGCTCGACCGAGTCTCCACAACAAAGGGATCGACTGGGAATCGATCACCCAAGTCGATCGGCATGCCTTACTGCATGCAGCCTTAGTGCTTTGCACCAGGGCACCTTTGTGTTTTTGGTCAAAGTTCAAACCCCCCTCCAGGGTGCAAATCAAAATGATAGGTCTTGCTTTTTAGCTTTTTGAAAAGCTCTTCAGTAGTACTTTTTAGATTTAGAATAAAATTGGATCTCAGTATTGAGTAGCATAGCTAATTTTGTCTTTGAAGATTGCTTATTTCACTCAGGTATACTGAGTCATCAGTATAAGACCACCAATTTCATAAGTCCATAAATTGTTCATTAGTGGGACCCACCCTTAGCTTTTTGGCTTTTTGGAAACCCCAATAAGCCAAGTTGTTGAATCAGGGCTTATTTTGTATATGTGAGCTTATTTAGACCTAGTAATCAGTGCTTTTAAGTTGTTCATTTCACCAAAGAGTTCTGAGACCTCAGGTTTTGTCTCATTTTCATAAGTGCTTATCTGGCTTATTTGTGGAAGTTAGGTCTTAACTCTTAGCTTATATCAGGTAAGACTCGGCTGTTCTGGCCAAGACCCGGCTAGAACCAGGTAAGACTCGGCTGTTCTGGCCAAGACCCGGTTAGAACGAGGTAAGACTCGGCTGTTCTGGTCAAGACCCGGTTAGAACCAGGTAAGACTCGGCTGTTCTGGCCAAGACCCAGCTAGAACCAGGTATGACTCGGCTGTTCTGGCCAAGACCCGGTTGGAACCAGGTAAGACTCGGCTGTTCTGGCCAAGACCCGGTTAGAACCAGGTAAGACTCGGCTGTTCTGGCCAAGACCCGGCTAGAACCAGGTAAGACTCGGCTGTTCTGGCCAAGACCCGGTTAGAACCAGGTAAGACTCGGCTGTTCTGGCCAAGAACCAGCTTGAACCAGATATGACTCGGCTATTCTGGCAAAGACCCAGGTGGAACCAGGTAAGACTCGGCTGTTCTGGCCAAGACCCAGCTAGAACCAGGTATGACTCGGCTATTCTGGCCAAGACCCAGTTGGAACCAGGTAAAACTCGGCTGTTCTGGCCAAGACCCGGTTAGAACCAGGTAAGACTCGGCTATTCTGGCCAAGACCTATAAAGATTGGTTTTAAGACTATAAGTGTATTGAAACACCTAATTGTAACTAAGACCACTGGTCTTAGTTCAATTATTGGCTTTTTAGCCAAAACTAAGTATCACCGAAATTGGCTTTTAGCCACATCTTAATCCCCTGGGTGGAGGTGGTGGGTCGAGGTTGGTGGCGGTTGTGGTGTTGGGTGGTGGCGATGGTAATGATGCAAAAAATTTAACTAAATGAGGACAAACGATGCAAATATATTAACTCAATGAATACTAACGATACAAATATTGCTTAGTCATGTTATGTTATTAATTTTCATGTAGTTCTTTAAAGTTTCAGTTAACTGGTTCCCATTTTGAAAACTGTTTTTAATTGAAACACCTAATTGTTTCTAAGACCACTGGTCTTAGTTCAATTATTGGCTTTTTAGCCAAAACTAAGTGTGACCGAAATTGGCTTTTAGCCACAACAAAGTTCTATAGATCACCTACTAGACAAGTAATAATTAATCTCATCCTATAAAGATTGGTTTTAAGACTATAAGTGTATTGAAACACCTAATTGTCACTAAGACCACTGGTATTAGTTCAATTATTGGCTTTTTAGCCAAAACTAAGTATGACCCAAATTGGATTTTAGCCACATCTTAATGCCCTGGGTGTTGATGGTGGGTAGTGGTGGTGGCGGTGGTGGGTGGAGGTTGGAGGCGGTTGTGGTGTTGGGTGGTGGCGATGGTAATGATGCAAAAAATTTAACTAAATGAGGACTAACGATGCAAATATTTTAACTCAATGAATACTAACGATACAAATATTGCTTAGTCATGTTATGTTATTAATTTTCATGTAGTTCTTTAAAGTTTCAGTTAACTGGTTCCCATTTTGAAAACTGTTTTTAATTGAAACACCTAATTGTTTCTAAGACCACTGGTCTTAGTTCAATTATTGGCTTTTTAGCCAAAACTAAGTGTGACCGAAATTGGCTTTTAGCCACAACAAAGTTCTATAGATCACCTACTAGACAAGTAATAATTAATCTCATCCTATAAAGATTGGTTTTAAGACTATAAGTGTATTGAAACACCTAATTGTCACTAAGACCACTGGTATTAGTTCAATTATTGGCTTTTCAGCCAAAACTAAGTATGACCCAAATTGGCTTTTAGCCACATCTTAATGCCCTGGGTGTTGATGGTGGGTAGTGGTGGTGGCGGTGGTGGGTGGAGGTTGGAGGCGGTTGTGGTGTTGGGTGGTGGCGATGGTAATGATGCAAAAAATTTAACTAAATGAGGACTAACGATGCAAATATTTTAACTCAATGAATACTAACGATGCAAATATTGTTTAGTCATGTTATGTTATTAATTTTCATGTAGTTCTTTAAAGTTTCAGTTAACTGGTTCCCATTTTGAAAACTGTTTTTAATTGAAACACCTAATTATCACTAAGACCACTGGTCTTAGTTCAATTATTGGCTTTTTAGCCAAAACTAATTATGACCGAAATTGGCTTTTAGCCACAACTAATTTCTATAGATCACCTACTAGACAAGTAATAATTAGTCTCATCCTATAAAGATTGGTTTTAAGACTATAAGTGTATTGAAACACCTAATTGTCACTAAGACCACTGGTCTTAGTTCAATTATTGGCTTTTTAGCCAAAACTAAGTATGACCGAAATTTGCTTTTAGCCAAAACTAATTTCTATAGATCACCTACTAGACAAGTAATAATTAATCTCATCCTATAAAGATTGATTTTAAGACTATAAGTGTATTGAAACACCTAATTGTCACTAAGACCACTGGTCTTAGTTCAATTATTGGCTATTTAACCAAAACGAAGTATGACCCAAATTGGCTTTTAGCCACAACTAATTTCTATAGATCACCTACTAGACAAGTAATAATTAATCTCATCCTATAAAGATTGGTTTTAAGACTATAAGTGTATTGAAACACCTAATTGTCACTAAGACCACTGGTCTTAGTTCAATTATTGGCTATTTAGCCAAAACGAAGTATGACCCAAATTGGCTTTTAGCCACAACTAATTTCTATAGATCACCTACTAGACAAGTAATAATTAATCTCATCCTATAAAGATTGGTTTTAAGACTATAAGTGTATTGAAACACCTAATTGTCACTAAGACCACTGGTCTTAGTTCAATTATTGGCTATTTAGCCAAAACTAAGTATGACCGAAATTGGCTTTTAGCCACAACTAATTTCTATAGATCACCTACTAGACATGTAATAATTAATCTCATCCTACAAAGATTGGTTTTAAGACTATAAGTGTATTGAAACACCTAATTGTCACTAAGACCACTGGTCTTAGTTTAATTATTAGCTTTTTAGCCAAAACTAAGTTTGACCGAAATTGGCGATTAGCCACAACTAATTTCTATAGATCACCTACTAGACAAGTAATAATTAATCTCATCCTATAAAGATTGGTTTTAAGACTATAAGTGTATTGAAACACCTAATTGTCACTAAGACCACTGGTCTTAGTTCAATTATTGGCTATTTAGCCAAAACTAAGTATGACCCAAATTGGCTTTTAGCCACAACTAATTTCTATAGATCACCTACTAGACAAGTAATAATTAATCTCATCCTATAAAGATTGGTTTTAAGACTATAAGTGTATTGAAACACCTAATTATCACTAAGACCACTGGTCTTAGTTCAATTATTGGCTATTTAGCCAAAACTAAGTATGACCGAAATTGGCTTTTAGCCACAACTAATTTCTATAGATCTCCTACTAGACAAGTAATAATTAATCTCATCCTATAAAGATTGGTTTTAAGACTATAAGTGTATTGAAACACCTAATTGTCACTAAGACCACTGGTCTTAGTTTAATTATTGGCTTTTTAGCCAAAACTAAGTATGAAGATTGGTTTTAAGACAATAAGTGTATTGAAACACCTAATTGTCACTAAGACCACTTGTCTTAGTTCAATTATTGGCTTTTTAGCCAAAACTAAGTATGACCCAAATTGGCTTTTAGCCACATCTTAATGCCCTGGGTGTTGATGGTGGGTAGTGGTGGTGGCGGTGGTGGGTGGAGGTTGGAGGCGGTTTTGGTGTTGGGTGGTGGCGATGGTAATGATGCAAAAAATTTAACTAAATGAGGACTAACGATGCAAATATTTTAACTCAATGAATATTAACGATGCAAATATTGCTTAGTTATGTTATGTTATTAATTTTCATGTAGTTCTTTAAAGTTTCAGTTAACTGGTTCCCATTTTGAAAACTGTTTTTAATTGAAACACCTAATTGTCACTAAGACCACTGGTCTTAGTTCAATTATTGGCTTTTTAGCCAAAACTAAGTATGACCAAAATTGGCTTTTAGCCACATCTTAATGCCCTGGGTGTTGGTGGTGGGTAGTGGTGGTGGCGGTGGAGGGTGGAGGTGGTGGGTCGAGGTTGGTGGCGGTTGTGGTGTTGGGTGGTGGCGATGGTAATGATGCAAAAAATTTAACTAAATGAGGACTAACGATGCAAATATTTTAACTCAATGAATATTAACGATGCAAATATTGCTTAGTTATGTTATGTTATTAATTTTCATGTAGTTCTTTAAATTTTCAGTTAACTGGTTCCCATTTTGAAAACTGTTTTTAATTGAAACACCTAATTGGCACTAAGACCACTGGTCTTAGTTCAATTATTGGCTTTTGAGCCAAAACTAAGTATGACCGAAATTGGCTTTTAGCCACAACTAATTTCAATAGATCACCTACTAGACAAGTAATAATCAATCTCATCCTGTAAAGATTGGTTTTAAGACTATCAGTGTATTAAAACACCTAATTGTCACTAAGACCACTGGTATTAGTTCAATTATTGGCTTTTTAACCAAAACTAAGTAGTGGTGGTGGCGGTGGTGGGTGGAGGTTGGAGGCGGTTGTGGTGTTGGGTGGTGGCGAGAATAGCCGAGTCATACCTGGTTCTAACTAGGTCTTGTCCAGAACAGCCGAGTCTTACCTGGTTCTAACCGGGTCTTGGCCAGAACAGCCGAGTCTTACCTGGTTACAACTGGGTCTTGGCCAGAATAGCCGAGTCTTACCTGGTTACAACTGGGTCTTGGCCAGAACAGCCGAGTCATACCTGGTTCTACCTGGGTCTTGGCCAGAATAGCCGAGTCTTACCTGGTTCCACCTGGGTCTTTGCCAGAATAGCCGAGTCATATCTGGTTCTAGCTGGGTCTTGGCCAGAACAGCCGAGTCTCACCTGGTTCTAGCTGGGTCTTGGCCAGAACAGCCGAGTCTTACCTGGTTCTAGCTGGGTCTTGGCCAGAATAGCCGAGTCTTACCAGGTTCTAACCGGGTCTTGGCCAGAACAGACGAGTCTTACCTGGTTCCAATTGGGTCCTGGCCGGAATAACCGAGTCTTACCTGGTTCTAGCTGGGTCTTGGCCAGAACAGCCGAGTCTTACCTGGTTCTAGCTGGGTCTTGGCCAGAATAGCCGAGTCTTACCAGGTTCTACCCGGGTCTTGGCCAGAACAGACGAGTCTTACCTGGTTCCAACTGGGTCCTGGCCGGAATAGCCGAGTCTTACCTGGTTCTAGCTGGGTCTTGGCTAGAACAGCCGAGTCTTACCAGGTTCCAAATGGGTCTTGGCCAGAACAGCCGAGTCTTACCTGGTTCTAGCTGGGTCTTGGCCAGAGCAGCCGAGTCTTACCTGGTTCCAACTGTTGCTTATAAATAGTATATAAACATATTTGAAAAAGAAAAATCTAAAAAAGACCAAAATAATAGAAGTGATATCTTCTATTTAAGCTATTTAGCTTATTCTCAGCTTTTTGTAAAAGCAATTTTCATTTTTATATTTTTCTTAGGTTCCTGGTATCTTGTAATATTTTTGGTAATTTTTTCAGATTTTTCTCTTTTCATTTAATACTTTTCATAATTTAATTTAGTTTTTATTAATTAATAATTAGTTTTTAATTAATAATAAATATTTAAAAAGTCAGAAAAATACAAATTTAATTTTAAAATTAGTTTTAAGTTATTTTAGATTTTTCCAAATATTATTTTCATTTTTCTAGTGTAATTAAAAAAAATAGAATGTTTTTAAAAAAAAATCAAGAAAAAATTTTTTTAGAATTTTTTTTATTAAAAATTTGAAAATTTTTTATGAATTTTTTTTTAGAATTTTTTTCGAATTTTTTAAGAAAAAATTTTATTAGATTTTTTTTTTCAAATTATTTTTTTTGGAAAAAAAATTTTCGTCAAATTTTTTTTTTAGAAATTTTTTAAGAAAAAATTTTATTAGTTACTTTTTTTTTCGAAATTTTTTCGAATTTTTTGGAATAAAAAATTTTCGTCAAATGTTTTTCGAATTTTTTAGAAAAATTTTTATTAAATTTTTTTTTGAAAATTTTTTAAGAAAATTTTTTTAGAATTTTTTTATTATTATTTTTTAATCATGATTGGTCCCTGTGGTTTGCATATATATATATATATATATATATATATATATATATATATATATATATATATATATATATATATATATATATAAGGGTGTTTTTGTCTTTTTGCACATATTTAACAGTTAACTAACGGTTAAGGGACCAAACCCGTATGGGTTTGTAAACCACGGGGACCAAATCCAAAGAAATTTAACGGCAAGGACTAAACGTGATTGAAACGGCAAATCACAGAGACGAAAAATGACATTAACTCTAAATATATAAAAGTTCTTTCTTTTAATGAAATTCAAGAGCCCACTTCAACTTGAGAGATCCCATAAAAACATGTGCCCCTCTACGAGTTTAGTTTTATACAAGTTAGCTTGCTTTCAATATATGATATAGTAATATTTATATCGAATAACTTTAGTCATATGTACAAATTAGCTTGCTTTTACTTTTATACTCCCTCCGTCCCAAATTTATTGTCCAGTTTGAATTTTCAAAGTCAAACTAGTTCAACTTTGAATATAAAGGGTAAAGTGCAAAAATGGTCCTTCACGTTCCACGAAATTGCAAAAATGGGACCGAGACAAAAAGTAGCGCAAAAAAGCCACCCACGTTCCAGATTTTCGCAAAATCGCCACTGAGAGCCATTTTCCGTTAATTTCAGCGTTAAGTGCCACATATTTGAGGGTAGTATCGTCATTTCACGGTTCCCGCCTAAAATACTATTAGACCCACCGAACAAGCACATTAATACCCTGATCCAAACACTCCTTTGCCCAAAGTCAATCGCATTTTTTGCCCTAAAGTTTCCAATTACGATTTCCGTTCCGCGAAAAATTGAAGAAGATGGTTAGTTTATTTGGGAAAAACCGCGAACGATCGTCCCCGATCCCTAATCTTCATCAACTTTACGGTATGTTTTGGGTATTGTTAATTGTATCGATTTTTTTATCTACAGTGGTATGTGATTGTAATGAACAGTACGAATAGGATGTGGATTATACATTAAGTTGATTTTTCATGTTGTTAGTGTATGTGTTGATGTTTATTGTTTGCATACAGAATCAAACCGGACCTACTTCACTCTGAAAGTAACCCATGGTGGAAAATTTACGCCACTACCAGGAAGGATGTATGTTGATCCAGTTATTTCGTGGTATGATTGTGTGGATTATGACTTGTTTAACTTTTACGCCTTTCAAGACTTGGTAGATGACATAGGTGTGAAAGGTGGGGTTGCAGGCTATTATTATAGGATACCAGGCGAGACGTTGGATGTTGGGTTGTTCCCGTTGGAGTCTGATGAGCATGTGATGGATATGTTGGATTTGATTCCAACGCATAGAAAGATTGAGGTGTATGTTGAGATGAAACGCAGAAGACCCAAAAGAGGCCGAAAATGTAAAATAACGGATGAAGTACGGGTGGAGCCTTCAAATGATCCTACCATCGATCCAGAACAAGCTGAGACTTCAATTGATGGTACCAATGGTCAATCACCCGTGCCTATGATTGCTGGTCAAGAACAACAAGTTGAAGATAATGTTGGTGTGGGAGACGATTTGATTACAGACACTCCTTCTGCGCAACCACATGTAAGCCGAGTTGTTGGTGACACAGACACTCATGCTGCGCAACAACCTGTAAGTGGCGTTGATGGCCCAGAACAAGTTGATGGCCCAGAACAAGTTGAGCAACAATCTCAACATACAGATGAGGACTTGTACCAATTTGCCATTCCTGGAGATAATGTTGGTGTGGGAGACGACTTGATTACAGACATGGTTGCTGAACTTGACCAGAGTGAGGATGTGGTTTTAGAGCTCAACAAAAACTATGTTGATTTAGAAGAAGTAGTGGAAAGGGATGATGTTGAAATCGATGATGTTGAAAGGGATGATGTGGGCACCTCAAGACAGCAGGTAAACGAGGAAGAACATGTTGTACATTTGTCTGAGTTTGAAGATGAAGAGGATGATGTGACAGCCCCTATTGAGCCACAAGTGGAAATGACGGACTTTAAGTTTGATTTTGATCCCCACTTTGAGAATGTAGCAAAGTTAGCTGATGAGTGTATGGCGGATTATACGGATCATGATAGTGGTTATAACTTTGATGATGATTTTCATAGTGATGAAGAAGGCAATAATAACAAATTTGTCACCCTGCGCAAGATAAGGTTAAAAGAAATAAGGAAGGAGTATGAGGGTAGGGCGAATGTCAAAAAGGGAGAGTTTTTTGTAACAGAAACATTTAAACACCCAAAGGAAATCAAAGATAAGCTCAGAATGTATGCGTTGGAGTCCCGAAGAGATATTAGGATTGAAAAGTGTGACCAAGAAAGGATTTGAGCGATGTGTAGAGGGACTGTTGTGGGTTATGGCAGAAATGATACAGGAAGTTGTCAACCATCAGCTTCTTCTTCGCAGTCAAAGGGCAAATTTGCAAGTACCAAAACCTACAAAAAAAAGGGTAAGGCCATGTGCGAATGGTCCCTACATGTGTCAAAAGTGGGTGATGAAAGGAGTTGGAGTGTCAAAACATTAAATGATGAACATAAATGCCTACAAACAAGAAAAATTAAATTGTTGACTGCACGATTCCTTTCATCCGAGGTTGCTAAAATTCTTGTTAGGGACCGCACAGCGCCGACAGCTGCAATCGCAATGGAAATAAATGGAAAATTGCAGCTTGATGTCCCGACCACAAAGATATCAAGAGCAAGGGAATTTGCTCAGAAACAAATTGACGGCGACCATGAAGAACAATATGCCAGTCTTAGGGATTACGCTTTGGAATTGAAGAATAGAAACCCAGATACGACTGTGAAGATTCAAGTTGAAGCAAACCCTGATTCAAGTGTTTCTTCAAGGGTTTTCAGACGGATCTATGTTTGTATTTGTGCATTGAAAAAAGGTTACAAAGCAGGCAGAAGGGACATACTAGGGCTGGATGGGGCGTTTATCAAAGGACATCACACTGGTCAAGTCTTAACTGCTGTTGGTGTCGATAGCAATAATGGCCTCTATCCAGTTGCTTATGCAGTGGTTGAAACTGAGTCCAAGAGTTCATGGTTATGGTTCCTTAGCAATCTTGGAGATGACCTTGATTTGCAACCAAATTCAAACTTCACCTTTATATCCGACAGACAAAAGGTATAAACATTGTGTAAATTCAGTTACATGATTTCCAATCCAATTCAATCCTCATTACCATAGTAAGTTTTGTACCAATCTACAGGGAATATTACCAGCCATTGCAGAACTGTTTCCTGCTGCTGAACATTGCTTCTGTGTGCGACACATATATGACAACATGAAGAAGTTATTTAAGGGGGAGAGTATCAAGGAGCTTGTCTGGAGGTGTGCCAGAGCATCAACAATCCCTGAGTTTAATAGAGGAATGGAAGAGCTAAAATCAATCGACTCTAAAGCTTATGACTGGTTAAGGAAGATACCAGCATCATCATGGTCAAGGTCACATTTTTCAGGTACACTATACACATATTATGACTTTCATCTGTACTATTAATAATATTGAAAATGATTTTGATATTATGACTGTCATCTGTAACGTTAATAAGATTAAAAGTGATGTTGATATTATGACTGTCATCTGTAATATTAATAAGATTAAAAGTGATGTTGAAATTGATATATTGGTTACAGGGAGAGCTAAATGTGACATCCTTCTTAACAACTTATGTGAATCGTTCAATAGCAAGTTAGTGGGCGGCAGAGATTAACCAATCATTGGTTGTTTGGAGTACATCAGGCAGTATCTTGTGAAGAGAAGTGTTAGTGTGCAGCATGTAATAGACAGATGTGAAGGTCTCTTAACCCCAACAGCAACTAAAATTTTAGAAACCATCAAGGAGGAAGCAAATGAGTATAAGGTTTTATGGAGTGGGGGGGATACATAACAGTGTACGGGAGGTTGGGGTGACCAATGTGTTGTGAATATGCCAAAAATGGAATGCACATGTAGGAGATGGGAACTCACTGGTATTCCATGTAAACATGCTGTTGCGGCTATCAACGACATGGCTAAACACAGCAAGGAATCAACTAACAACATGGTTGTGATCCCAGAGGATTATGTGCACCAATGCTATTGGTTAACCACATGGAGGGCGATGTATCAACACAAGATTGAAGGAATTGCTGGTCGACACTTTTGGCCCAATTGCCCTATCCCTACTGAACTAAAGCCACCTCACTACCATGTTCCAATTGGGAGACCACGGAAGAAGAGAAAAGTGTCAAGGGATGAGATTGCTGAACAGTTTATGAAAAAATCAATGGTCAAGAATGGGAAGCTGTCAAAAAGGGGCAAGACTGTCAAATGTGGTGCATGTGGTGGGCAGGGTCATAATAAGAGAGCTTGTACGGGACGAAGAGGCAACCAAGGGACAAGAAGAAGGGAAGGAGTACCAGATGAGGTACTAGAAAGATCAAGTCAGCCAGTGGGATCTTCTGCAACAGAGGTGGGAGCAGGGCCAAGTCAGCCAGTTGGGACACAAGCAAGTGAGGTAGCAAGAGGGCCAAGTCATCAAGTTGGAACACAAGCAAGTCATGTATCACAATCTACTGGGAATGGTGGAGGTCAAAGGAAGAGTAGGATTAAGAGAAAAGCCAAAATCGCCAAGTGAGTCAACACAATTGTGATGGTGCAATAACCTTTGGTTGGTTATTTGTTTATGTGTTTTAACACAATGAGTGTATGGATTGTGTAACTGAGTTTCTGTCTTCTAGACAATAATTTGTACGTGATTTGTTTTTTAGACTTGATTAATCAGGAATGGTATTTGTTTTCATTTTGGTTTACCATCATTATTTGCTGCATAATGCTGTGCACAATTTGTGGTTTGCCATCAGCATATAATTAATTGTTGTATTATGTTGTGCACAATTTGTGGTTTGCCATCATCATATACTTACGTATATTGAATGACCCAACATGCCCACTACATAAGTATACCGAATGACCCAAACTTGTTTTGACTTTTTGTAAGTCAAAGTTGCTAAGGAACCAGAATCCAAGTTTACTGCATATTGATTCTGTAATATTGACTACATTTGTCTTCTTATAATAACAAGGACAACCAAAACAACGATGATCCCACTATAGTGCTAAAATCAAACACTTTTTATTAACATGAAGGTCAATACAAACCAGGGATGACCTTATACCCTGTGATGATACAACCCAAAAAGATGTCAACACACCTAAAGCAACTTAATGGCAATGAAAAAAAAGAGCCAACTAAAAATAAGAAACTTGTTGAGCTTCTTAATCCGCTGATCCTTCTCCCTCATCAACCTCACCTGCTCCTCCAACTCTTCTTCAAGCTCGTTCCTCGCCCTCAACAGGCCAGGAATCACAACAACTGCTCGGTAACACATTGGAGGATCCGTCCATCCAATAAACCCACATGAAGGACAACAGTAGAATCGTCGTCCTGGGTTCCTGTTTGTCCAGCTTGTTTTGATTGTTGCTTGTTTCCCACAGTCACAGATCACAACCATATTTTTTGCCGGATTTCGGAAAGTGTGAAAGTTTGATGTGCTGCAACGTTCATATTTAACTGGGAGTGGATATTGTACCGTTTGTAAAAAAGGCAAACAATCGCTTGCAAATTTAGTCCCTCAAGCTACAGTGTCACTAGCTTAGTACCCGATGAACAGTGAAATGACGATACTACCCTCAACTACGTGGCACTTAACGGGAAAATTAACGGAAAAGGGCTCTCAGTGGCGATTTTGCGAAAATCTGGAACGTGGGTGGCTTTTTTGCGCTACTTTTTGTCTCGGTCCCGTTTTTGCAAATTTGTGGAACGTTAGGGACCATTTTTGCACTTTACCCGAATATAAATATATATTTTTTGTTTTATAATACTTGATGAAAAATTATACCATTGAAAAGTATTTAAGGTCATGATGAAGAAATACTAGAAATGTCAATAGTGAACAATAAATTTGAGACGAAGGGAGTAATATATTTCCATACAATACCCAAAAATATTTAAGGTTAAAGTTGAAGAAGAAATACTAGAAAAGTCAATATTATATATTTTGTATCAAATATTATATAACACCCACAAAAATATTTAAGGTCAAAGTTGAAGAAGAAATACTAGAAAAGTCTATAGTGGACAATAAATTTGAGACGGATGGAGTAATATATTCTTATATTCACTAATGCTCACATGTATCATGTATGTATTTTTTTTAATCAAATAGTCATTACAAGAAAAAGTGTGTTTAGTGACGAGAATTTAGTGACCACTTTTATTTTGGTAACTATTTAGGCATTTAGTGACAACATAATCATTCGTCACTGATTTTTGGTCATTCGTAAATCAATAGTGACGAGCTAGATGGTCACTAATTATTCACCGAACTACATGTCGAATACATTTAATTCATAATATAGATGAGATTATTAGCCACTGATTTAACATATTAATAATAATAACGTTCTAAAATCGGTTGTGTAAAAGTGGATTTCGATACATTTTGAATCATTTTATTTTGGCAAGATAACTTGATAAGTATAAATAGGTGTAACACTATGCGATATTGTCAAATACTTACAAGTAGGGCTGAGCATCGGCCGGATCCCGACTCGACTAATCCCGATCCCGAAAGTTACTTAAATTGTAAACCGAATACCGACCCGAAAGTAGTCCGTTTTTTGGCCCGTTCCGTCCGAAAGTGGTCGGTTTTTGCTTGTATTTTGTCGGTTTTTGGCCTGTCCCGACCCATCCCGAATACCGAAAATGCAAAAAATTCATCCCGACTCCTGACCCGATAAACTATTATTCGGTTTTAAGATTATCGGTTTATGTCGAGATCAGGTCGGTTGTCGGTACTCTGGCGGTTTTACTCACCCCTACTTACAAGTCCATATAACTTTTTTACAAATAAGAAACACAAATGTATTAAAATACATTGCATTTATATTTTTAGATCCAAATACCATTTCTAAACAATCTTCCGGGTCGACCCGATACTGTCCCATTAAATCCTTTTATCAATTAAAATAATATTCAACAACTGTTCTATTATTCTCACAAGCAAAATGCAATTGCTCCTCATGGATTCGCTCGATTGATTTGTGCGTCACAAATTCATCACAAAAGCACTTTTCACCATATGGGTAAATGTGATGATATAAGTTCCTAACTACTAATTTGCGTCTTCCGGGGGTGTTTGGGATTGCTTATAAATCTGGTGTATGCATCTTGATATGGCAGATAGACAATTTTGAGTGTTTGGATATATGCTAACTACTTATGATTATCTTCAATGTAGTTTTTTATGTGTGTGCGTGTGGGTATTTTCAGGATAAGAAACGTGGTGATGTGGTCTATGTGAGTAAGATAGACGGATAAAGTGACTGTGCATGTGTACGAGACATTCGGTGTTGGGTAAAGGGTGATAAACATGGATTGTAAAATCGAAGGTTTAGAGTAGCAAATGGTCAAGTTTCTCATTGCTTTTTGAGGACTAATTAAGCAAGCCGAACAAGGTTGTGAAGAAGATGCACCTGGTTGGAATTTTTATAGCCATGTATTGAGTAGTTTGAGTTTTATGCATCATTTGTAGAACAGTTACGATCATTTGAGTCGTTTATCATTGTTTATGGGGTGTTTGGGATTGCATATCTTAATTTTCTTTATAAAAGCAGTAACATTAATTACTATTTGGGATGTTGTAATCTGCTTATTTTGGTGCCAATTAACCACTTTTATCTGCTTATTCAAGTCCTTTTACGATGATACCAGTAACGGGCCGGAAAAGTAGGTCATGGGTTAAAACCGTGCAAGAAAGATACTTGCTTTAGCTATTAGTTTCAAGTGTATGGGGTGTTTGGGATTGCATATCTTATATTGTTTTTACAAAGCATTCAACATTTTGGGTGGGTTTTTTTTATCCGCCTATTTTTCTATCGTAACACAATGACCATCGATGGTGCTAATGACACATGTTATAACAAATAGTTGGGTCACAATAGCTGAGTTGAGATCAATGTAGACCTAAAATTATCTAAAGACCCAACGAATCAATGATAGACACTCATTTTATCAAAAAAAAAAAAAAAAAAAAAAAAACCTTACTTTCCACATCTTTTTTAAAAATAAAATATCTTCCAAACGGTAAATCGTCAAGTGAAAAAAATACACCATCACGACGAAGTAGACAGGTAATTCGATATACTTTTGACATTTTTTTCAGTTATGTCAGGAAAAATCACATGGGATTTGTATCACAAATCACATGTGTGATTTCATAAATCACATGTGATTTGTGATACAAATCACATATGATTTTTCCACTGAAAAAAGCTGGAAAAAAAAAGTTCGTCGAAAGTATATAGAACTGCTCCTCTATAAAAAGATGATTTAATTCTCGTCGCGATGGCATGATTCATTTTGCGCAACGATTAACGATTTTTGATATATTTAATTTTTTTAAAAGATATGAAAGTGATATATTTTATTTATTTTAATTAATTTGATGAAAAATGGATGATAGGATTGGTTCATTGGGTCTTTAACAAATTTTGTTTCTAGATTGAACTTACCTTTACTTTCATTCTAACTGGTTTAAGACCCGTGTAATACACGGGCTTTTGAATATTTAGTTCAATATCAAGAGATAAGAGTACCCAAATTGTTGTTTACATTTGCTATTATGATTTGTATTATGAATAAATCACACTGTCCTTCTGGCATGTAGTATATTATTTTTATTTATTCCAATGATAGTTTCTTTTATGAAACTTATATTTTATTGGATAATGAAGCATGTGCACAGGAATTTGGTTACAAAATCTCGGCCCATAATCGATTAAAATCATCGATCCAATTATTTTATATATATACACGGAGTATATAAATAGAGATCAAAACTTGCTTAACAAATCACACACAAAACACGATTCTAGGTACCATTTTCTACGTCTTTTTTTACTTTTTTTTTTTTTTTTTTTTTTTTTTTTTTTTTATATATATATATATATATATATATAAAGTTCTATGAGTTTAGTCCTATGCACGTTAGCTTGCTTGCAATATATTATATTTTGATGATGTTGAGATCGAATATATATGAATTTATCGCATGCATGCATGGTATTATATAATTTAAAAATAGTTATTTTCATGTTCAGTGGTATTTGATATCTTTTTCATGTATTGTGTGATTTAAAAATAGTTATAAGTTATGATGGAATTTTGCTCAAAAAAAGTTATGATGGAATGGTCAGAGATGTTGCCTGAAGTACTTGAAATAATAGCACAAAAATATATCACTTGCTACGAAGATTATCCAAGTTTTGCAGGCGTGTGCACTACACCAAATGAGCACCTTTGGGACGGGGCAAATATTTGGAACGACATTGTCGTTCCATTTGGACAAAGGGTCCGACTTTCTTCACCAAATATAGCAGTCAACGCGAATATTTTGGGCCCACACATTTTGGAACGACAATGTCGTGCCAATCGTTTAAAAATCAATTTTATTATATGTAAAAACAAAAGGAACGACATTGTCGTTCCTTCTGTTATTTATCTTTTTTTTCCCAATTAGCTGTTGTGAAAAAATCAAATTTATTTTATATAAAAACCAAAGGAACGACAATGTCGTGCCAATGGTTTAAAAATCATTTTTATTTCTTTTTTTCCTAATTAGCTGTTGTGAAAAAATCAAATTTATTTTATATAAAAACCAAAGGAACGACAATGTCGTGCCAATGGTTTAAAAATCATTTTTATTTTTAAAAAAACCAAAGGAACGACATTGTCGTTCCTTCTGTTTTTTTTTTTTTTTTTTTTTAATTTATCTTTTGTATACTAAAATGATTTTAATTATTTAATTAATACTAAATAAATTAAAAATGATTTAAATTATTTAATTAATACTAAATAAATAAATAATGATTTAAATTAATTAAAAAAAATATTTAAATAAATTAAAATTATTTAAATAAATGTTGTAATCTTGTTTTGAATTATTTAATTAATACTAAATAAATACCAAAAACGAGACAATCTTTTTTTTAATAAAAAATATTTAAAATTGTTTTATTTAATTTAAAATTAAATCCAATAATCTATGCATAACGTGTTAAACGGATGAGTCGAGTTATTTTGACTATGCATAACATGTCAAGCGGATGAGTCGAGTTGTTATGACATGCATAACATGTTTAGCGGATGAGTCGAGTTGTTATGGATATCCATATATAACAAGTTTAACGGATGAGTCGAGTTGTTATGACATGCATAACATGTTTAGCGGATGAGTCGAGTTGTTATGGATATGCATATATAACAAGTTTAACGGATGAGTCTAGTTGTTATGAATATGCATAACATGCTAAACGGATGAGTCGAGTTGTTACGGATATGCATAACACGTTAAATGGATATGCATAACATGTTTAACGGATAAGTCGAGTTGTTACGGATATGCATAACACTTGGCCCATAGTTAGGAGTTGCATCTTTCAAACTAGAACAAGATAAGCTGAAACTTTGTTGTTGAGCACGAGTTCCATAATTGCTCGGCTCATTCGTTTAACATCTTGTGTACAACCATATCATCTCGGCTCATTCGTTAAACGAAACAGGCGAGTTAATAAACTGCTTTACGCATGGTGAGACATTGTGGTTAACACTTGGCCCATTGTTTAGAATTGCATATTTCAAACTAGAACAAGATAAGCTGGAACTTTGTTGTTGAGCACGAGTTCCATAATTGCTCACCATGCGTAAAGCAATTTATTAACTCGCCTGTTTCGTTTAACAAATGAGCCGAGATGATATGGTTGTACACGAGATGATAAACGAATGAGCCGAGCAATACTGGAACTCGCGCTCAACAACAAAGTTCCAGCTTATCTTGTTCTAGTTTGAAAGATGCAATTCCAAACAATGGGCCAAGTGTTAACCACAATGTCTCACCATGCGTAAAGCAGTTTATTAACTCGTCTGTTTCGTTTAACGAATGAGCCGAGATGATATGGTTGTACACAAGATGTTAAACGAATGAGCCGAGCAATTATGGAACTCATGCTCAACAACAAAGTTTCAGCTTATCTTGTTCTAGTTTGAAAGATGCAACTCCTAACTATGGGCCAAGTGTTATGCATATCCGTAACAACTCGACTCATCCGTTAAACATGTTATGCATATCCGTAACAACTCGACTCATCCGTTTAGCATGTTATGCATATTCATAACAACTAGACTCATCCGTTAAACTTGTTATATATGCATATCCATAACAACTCGACTCAGCCGCTAAACATGTTATGCATGTCATAACAACTCGACTCATCCGTTAAACTTGTTATATATGGATATCCATAACAACTCGACTCATCCGCTAAACATGTTATGCATGTCATAACAACTCGACTCATCCGTTAAACTTGTTATATATGGATATCCATAACAACTCGACTCATCCGCTAAACATGTTATGCATGTCATAACAACGCGACTCATCCGCTTGACATGTTATGCATAGTCAAAATAACTCGACTCATCCGTTTAACACGTTATGCATAGATTATTGGATTTAATTTTAAATTAAATAAAATAATTTTAAATATTTTTTATTAAAAAAAAGATTGTCTCGTTTTTGGTATTTATTTAGTATTAATTAAATAATTCAAAACAAGATTACAACATCTATTTAAATAATTTTAATTTATTTAAATATTTTTTTTTAATTAATTTAAATCATTATTTATTTATTTAGTATTAATTAAATAATTTAAATCATTTTTAATTTATTTAGTATTAATTAAATAATTAAAATCATTTTTAGTATGCAATAGATAAATGAAAAAAATAAAAAATCCATAAGGAACGACAATGTCGTTCCAAAATTTTTCACCAAAATTTAAGGTACCCGCGCCGTGAAATAATTTATCCCGCCACAATATTTGGAACGACATTGTCGTTCCAAAATTAAAAAAGCAAAAAAAAAATAAAAAATCTTACTCCCTTTGGTACGACAATGTCGACCCAAAGGGATTAAAAAAAATCGTGCACCCATTGGGACGACAATGTCGACCCAAAGGGCTTAATAATTGATTAACCCACGAGTCCAACCATATCTGTTCTATCAGAAGCGAAAAAAAAAAAAAAAAACCCACCTCAATACACCATCTTCATCTTCTTCGATTCTACACCAACACAATCAAATTAATACCACATTCGACACCACAATCACCTCAAAACACCAATTACACACGCACCACTGTGCACAATTTGTTTAATTTTTGTTAATTTGGTTTGTGTAAAGGTATGAATTTTTTGTTAATTTCATTTTGTTAATTAGTTTTGTTATTGATATTCCTAGGTTTGATAATCTTTGTTTCTATTTTGTGTTGTGTTTGTGGTGGCGTTAGATGGCAGCAGCAGCACCACCACCGTGAACCACCACGGCAGCAGCAGCACCACCACTGTCAAAGGTATGTTTTTTTTTTTTTTTTTTTTTTTTTTTTTTTTTTTTTTTTTAATTTAAAGGTATATTTTTTTTATTGTGTTAAAGTGTTTTGGTACGACAATGTCGTTCTCAAAATTTATGGACAGCCGGGACAAAGTTATGGACCACCTCTAGCTTGTGTTTTTTTTTATTGTATTAAAGTGTTTTTTTGGTACGACAATGTCGTCCTCAAAAGTTATGGACAGCCGGTATTAAGTTAGCTTGTGTTTTGTTAGACATTGTAGTAAAGTTTACATGTGCTAAAATGAAGTTGGTATTAATTTAGGTTTTTTTTTTTTTTTTTTTTTTTTTTTTTTTTTTTTTTTTTTTTTTATGTTTTTGGTTAGCCAGGACAGCCGGGAGAGCCGGGACAACACCTCTTTTCCTCTTTTTCTCTTTTCTTCTCTTCCTCTATTTTAGCCGCGAACTAGGTATATAATTTAATTACTCTTATGATATTGTAATTTGGTTAGTATAATTGTTAAACTTATGTGAATTGTAATTTTTTTTTTTTATGAAATGTATGTTTGTGTAGGACCATCGCAAAAGCACCACCTCTCTATCTTTCTTCTTCTCTTTGAGCCGTGTACCAAATGTGTATATTTATATGAATGTGTTTATTAGTATTAATTGGTCCACGAAATTGTGTGTTCTTGTACTTATAATTTTACAGATGGCGTGTGTAGGTCCCCAAGCACACGGCGGGGATGCCGGTGGTGATCCACCACCACCACACCGACCCTATTTTACTACGCCGGGCTACTGTTTCGGTAAGAAATTGTGATTTTTATTTGAAGTTTTTTATTGATAAAACTAAATTTTTTTACTTGTATTCTCACGACTCAATAACTTATATTTGTAGCTTCGGTTTCGAGTGTGCCCTCAAATCGGGTCATAAGGAGTGCGTTCAAATCGAACGGTAATCGGCCTTTGCCCATCGGCTTTGACGTTGATGATCTAGGTACCTTTACAGCTGTGGGCACGTGGGCACCGCAGTTCAGTAGTCTTTTGGGGGAACTAGTTAGTCCACTTCCCTTTGACTGCGAGCACTGGGAGGAGATTCCGGAGCCTTTTATGGCTCACATATTTCCCGCACTCGAGGTATTAATTGTTTATTATATTTGTATTCTTATCATTATCGACCGTTTAGATATGCGTGCTATATTTAAATTGTTTGTTTATTTAAATGTGTATATTTATTTGCAGACTTATTTCGAGCTCACGCCCTGGTTAAACAGGAACGACAATATAAGGGTTGGGTACAATGTCTACACGGTTGGGGAACGGATACGTACTGGGATTGGGCTTCAGCTGCGGTTACTATGGCGCAAGCATAGAAACAGGATAAAAACCGCATACTTTGACACACAACCGACACCCGAGACGGCAAAGCAAAATCCGCCGCCGTCGACAGTGTGGGGTAGCAAAAGCCAAGCGGAGTGGGAGTCGTTGGTCAACTGGTTTTCTGATCCGAGACGAATGGCGAGATCTGCAAAAAATGCAGAAAACCGGGCAAAGAACACTGCTAAAACCCACCAAGGGAGGAAGTCGTTCGTACAAGGACGAACGGAGCGCGTAAGACTCATTATAATTTTTTGATTTTCAAATGTCTATATAATGTTTATATATAACTCGTTATTAATTTATTTTATGTTGTATGTATAGCGGGTTGCGAAGAACGGGCAGACTGAAGAACTCGTGGAGACGTATAGGATAGGCCATACAAGAAAAGATGGCGTCTTTACAAGTGAAGAAAACGAGCAGGCTTATGTAAGTAATTTATCTCCTAACATGCGTAATTAATATCAAGTTACTTGTTTTTTTTAACTTACCTCTTTTTTTTCTTTTTTTTTTCTTTTTTTTTTGGTTAACGTGTATATATATATATATATATATATATATATATATATATATATATATATATTTTAACTTACCTCTTTTTAACATATATATATATATATATATATATATATATATATATATATATATATATATATATATATATATATATATATATATATATATATATATATTTTTTTTTTTGACTTACACAGTTGGCGATGAAGGAGTTGTGGCAACAAGTTAAAGCCGGTACGGCCCCGTTAATGACTGAGAAGCAAGTACTCGATAAGACAGCTCACAGTAACAACCGGCAAAATTATAAGGGCGTTGGCAGGCTAATGCCGGGTAGCGGCAAAGCTTCATCGAGGTACTCTCATTATCCGCTTCAACAAAACAATGCTAGTGAGGCTATTTCGGCGGTCTTAAGACAAAAGGAACAAGAGAATGAATTGTTGAGGAGGCAAAATGAAATACTCCTACTTCAGCAGCAACAGATTCAGTCTCGACAATCCAACTTCGAATCTATGTTTGGCCAGTTTGTCAGCCACTACAACAACAACAGCAGCTCAGGTAATCCGTTTCCTGTTGACTTTTCAGGATTACCACAAAATCCCCCATTTCCCCCATTTCCCCCATTTCCGAGCCCTAATTCCTTCGAAAATTGTTATCGTCCCGTATTTCATAACTCTACTACATGCCCGGGTACTAGTTCTAACCCGGATCATAATGTTAATTATTCCGACCCGACTCCCGACCTTAACCAATATATAAGACAAACTAATCCTCATATGAGCCACATTCCCGAGAATTTTAATGATAGTGGTAGTGAGGAGGAGGGGGAGGAGGAGGAGGGGGAGGAGGAGGGGGAGGGGGAGGAGGAGGAGGGGGAGGAATCGGAGGAGGAGGAGTAGGCGTAGGCGTAGTTTAATTTGTATCCTATTTGTTATTAGTTATGTAATACTAGAATCTATATATTGCCGAATCTTGGTTTGTTTTTGTATAAAGTTCGTATTTGTTAGTTTAATTTGTATCGTGTTTGTCGAATTTAAGTCATAGATGAGTAATTTGGTATTGTATCATATTGCCGAATTGGTATTGCGGATATTTGTTGATTTACAGCTTGTGTAATGGTAGGTTTTTTCCGGAAAATATTCCGGAAAAAACCTGGAAATGCAGGCTGCTGCTGCATTTTTTTTTTGCATACCTCACAAAATGGGACGACAATGTCGTCCCAAAATTACAAGGAAAAATCGTTCCAGTTGGTAAAATGTTTAAATATTTAAAAACTTTGGAACGACATTGTCGTTCCATCGGGTATTTAACAAAATATTTTTAGTATTTTAATTTGTAAAACATTTAAAATAAATCAATTTTTGGAACGACTTTGTCGTTCCATCGGGCATTTAACAAAATATTTTTAGTATTTTAATTTGTAAAACATTTAAAATAAATCAAATTTTGGAACGACATTGTCGTTCCATTGGTTATTTTACAAAATATTTCATGTATTTACATAAATGATTTGCTAAAAAACAAATACAAATTTGGAACGACAATGTCGTTCCAAACGTAATATTCATTGTTTGACTGGTTAGTGGGTGTCGTGCCATTGGTTTTAAAAATGTCGACCCAAACGTTTTTGGGACGGGGAAATTGGTACAACCAAAAAGGGTCGAGATTGTCGACCCAAATCATTTGGTACGACCCCACTTCAGCCTTTGGGTCGACATTGTCGACCCAAATCAATCCCATTTTTGTAGTGGTGTAAGTCTTGGCGTTTAGCGGCCAGAAGAACATACCACAACTCGAATGGACCTCCTTCGCGGTTGCCATCTTTCATGCTTGTAGATAAAAGTGACGATCAGGAGTCTCGAGAATTGTTTCTCCTCTCAAACAAGAGCATCCGCAAGATACGACTCCCTGAAGCATATGGGAAAATATGCATGTCTTCATGTGGATGGCTCCTAACCGTTGGAGAAGATTTTGCTACACAACTCATCAATCCATTATCTTGTGAAATCATCAACCTTCCAAAGGCAGACACCTTTCAAGACACAAATCAAAGTTGGTGCTTGTAATATACGAGGGGAAGCTAGGGTTTTGCCATATTGGAGATAGCAAGTGGACATCTGTTCAACAGTCTATCTACGACTCTATATCATATCTTATTTTCTACAACGGACAAGTTTATACTTTTGACCGGAAAAAGTTCCAAGCATGCAATGTTAATGGGAAAGATCCAGCAGTCTTGGTAGCAACTATGCCAGTACATGAATATAAAGGGGTTCCACGACAATATCATATAGCTGGACTAGATGAGGTGAGAGGAAGCAGTTGTTAGTAATTATCAAATTTTTCGAAGGTGACATGACGACAAAGAGTTTTAAAGTTTTGGCTTACGATTTGGAAAGTGGGAAGTGGTCAAAGGTGAAGAATTTCGGTAAGAAAACTTTGCTTGTGGGATGGTGTGGTTCACCATTTTGGATTGAAGACAATACGGGGGTGATAAAGGGTAACTGCATATACTACACTGATTCTGAATTTTTTAATAATGGTGGAATAGGAGGAGTGAGATATATGGGAAAATATTATGATGGAACCATCAAAACTCACTTCACAGGAGAATCACGGCCTTAACGTTATAAAACACATTTATATGCGTGGCTTCAATCCATGTGAATTTTATTTACGATGTAATTTGTTATGTTTGTTACAAAGCTCTTTCAAACGGTGTTAATCATGTTCGGCTATTAATTAGATTTTCGAGATTAGCTTGAGTTATATGGTAGAAGTCATTGTTACTGAAAATAATTTGCTTAATGACAATCCTTAGGGCTGTCATTAGCAAAACCCATTATTAAATAGCAATGGGGTATATTGTGTGGTTGCTTGTTTTATTCTTTATAAAAAAAAAAAAAAAAAAACAAAAAAAACAAAAAACTGTGCGCTTCTTTTGTCACATTCAAGTAATCTTATAACAAAAAGTGCAGATTGAATCAAATCATCCTTTATAAGATCGCAAAACACAGAAACCAAGAACTTTCAATTGGATGCTAAGAAAGTAAGAAGATGGTATATATGATCAGTAGAATTTACACTATTTGTTAGACTTTACGACTCGGGTCAAGATGAAAGTGCTAGCTCAGCCCAAGCTAACGATCAGGCCTTGAGCTCTGATGATCCAGTGGTGTCGAGTGCGCTATCTAACGTTGCACACAAATCTTGCATGCTTACTTTATCTCCAGGCCTTGCATGAATGCAACTTCTGACTACTTCTCGACTTCTCATATCGCCTCAAGATCTTCCACTCTGAAATGTTTCAGTGCAGGATCTACAACCGTTTCCCTATTTTCTGGATCATCCAGATAATCTTTAGCCTGATCATAATGTCAGCAAATCATCAATCCACAAATGTTATTTTATGTTTTTGATTCAGTAAATCAGTGCACTGATAGCTAGATTTTATGATGAATATTTAAAGACTAACACTTTTGTAAACGAAACAACTTCGATACAGTACGTATCCCATCAATTTTGCATTGTTTTCGGTATTTAGCCTTGTCAAATCCATCACCTGATCAGTAACAAAACAAACCTTGCATGTTTCTTTTGTAGACTAGACTATCTGATGACGACCCTGTAATGTTAATGGGAAACATCTAACAGTGTTGGTTGATGTAGCAATGCCAGAGGATGCGGGTCCACGATCAGCTTATAGTTGTATAGTTGGATTAGATGACGGTGAGAGGAAGCAGTTGCTAGTAATTATTCAAACTTAACAAGACAAAGAGTTTTAAAGTTTTGGCTTATGATTTGGAAGCAGTTGTTTTAGACGGACACTACGGGGGTTATAAAGGGTAAATGCATAAACTACACAGATGATGAATTTGTGGAATATGAAGATAGCAAAAAAGTAGGAGGGAGAGATATGGGGATTTACCATTTGTCAGACGGAACTATCGAACGTCACTTTGCAGGAGAATCACTTAGCCATTTTACCCCACCAATATGGCTTCAATCCATGTGAATTTTATTTAAATGTAACTTTTATGTTTGTTATATGAAACTCTTTCAAACGGTATTAATGATCACATATTAGTTAGATTTTCAAAATTAATGTTCAATTTCATGATTTATTAGATAGCGGCAATTGGATACTGTGTGGTTCAACGGTGTTTGTTTTGTTTTTGTTCTTGTTCATAGAAAAACGGTGCTTGCTTGGTCTCATTCAAGCTAGGTAATCCTATCATTATAGTTTGATGGCAACCCAATGTGAGTTTGTGTTACATAGGAACTCGACGTACCACTATTTCACTATAAAATGTTGCTACATTCTGTTATTTTATATTTTTTATTCAGTAATTCGATGCACTGATGATAGATTTTATGTTTTTGATCATAAATTGAGTCAGGTAACTAATCAGAGCACTGATATGACTGCTATTTTGAGACCACATTTCCTTTTTAAACTATAGTATTTGATGACGACCCAATAATGTTGCTAAATTCTTCACACGCGACTTCAAGTTCTTGCGAGTGTGTCTCATCACATCTTTCAGCATCTCAGTGTGACAGTATATACACAAAGGAAAAAATTGTCATACAATGATAAGATTTTGATAAACAACAAACTATTCTCACCAATCAAGATTTCCATATATATGGCCTTTATTGGTTCTGGAATTTTTCCATGAACTATAATCGTTGGTTTCACTAATTTCCACTTTATAGCAGCCATGAGAATGCAGATTTGTTAAGTTTCGTGCTTATAAGCAGCAGGGTGAGATACTTGGTGGTCTTAAACGCCCTTATTTAGAAGACGTGGTTCCTTTGGTTAGGATATCCGGGACAAAAGTAAGGGTTGACTGAGGGCTACGTGGTGGTGTTCAATGAGTTGTACAGCTAAAAGGTGGCAGATAGACAATATGTTTCTTTAAATTATTGAACTTCAACACATATCAGTATAGTGCACAAGAATATGGAAGAAAGATTAGTTAAGATTAAGATCATCGAGAATGAAAGCCCTGATAGTCCGTTGACCAAAAATAGTGAGGTTGACCCAAGGATACCAGTGATCAAGGCCACACTTGGAAATTTTTTTGAAAATGCTTCACGATTCTTGGATGCAGATTTTGTGGAGAAAGAGAGATGAGATATATGGTGCTCTTTATCAGACAGCTGTTGTGGTGTAGCTTTAGTGTCAAAAGATTTCATTCGCTTTTGTGGCTCTCGAGTTTAACTCATTGGTGAATAATTCATTTGTCAACAGAATTTACCATTAAATATGCACCAATTTTGCATAAACTAAATATTATTGACTCAAATAAGTGAATCCAAAAATGTGATTTAAACACAAATCACTAGTTCGTTTAGATGTCAAACACTGTAAAAGAAATATGCTGCTGATATCGACTCAGTATCCAAAGCACAGGTACTAATCAAGCCATATGTTTATATTACTCTGGTCTTATCTTCAGAAACACTAAACTCAGTTGCTGGAAATCTTTTTTTTTTATTTTTTTATTTTTTTTTTCGTTTTTTAAAGTATGAATGCGTCCAAAATGGGTAAGAAATGTTTAGTCATATTTTTGTTACTAGCAGTAGAAAGATGGGCGGGTCAGAAAACATGTCACAATCATATACTTCATTGGAGATAGGGTGAAGTCTAAATATACGTAACAAACTTTATGAAATTAACCGATATACGTAACATACTTATTTTATTCATAAGATACGTAATATACTTTTAAATACTTACCAATGTACCTATTTTCTTCTTATGTTTTTATCAATTATTTTATCCGTTTGTGTCCGTTTTCATCCGCTTTTATTTGATTTTATACGAAAGCGTATAAAAGCGGATGAAAACAGACAAAACGGATAAAAAACGGATAAAATCATAAGAAAAAGTAAGAAAAACAGATGGAATGGTATAAAAACGGTTGAAAACAGACAAAAACGTAAGAAAACGGACAAAAGTGTATTAAAATGGATGAAAACATTTAAAAACGGACAAAAGTGGGTAAAAACGTAAGAGAAATGGAAGAAAGCGTATAAAAACGAATAAAAACGGATAAAAACATATAAAATCATAAGAAAAATGGACGAAAGCGTATAAAAATGGATAAAACAAATAAAACGTATGAAAACGTAAGAAAAACGGACGAAAGCGTATAGAAACGGATGAAAAAGGATAAAAGCGGATGAAAACGGATAAAAACGAATGAAAACGCAAAGAAAAACGTAGGAAATCGTATTAAAATTTCAAAGGACTAACAATGGAAGTCAATGAAATGTCAAGGGACAATTACTGTAACTTTTTTAAGTAAAAAAAATGTTAAAGGACTAACGGTGAAAGTAAACGCAAACAACAGGGATCAAAAGTATAACTTTCTAAAATGGTAATCGACAATGTTACGTACATTGGTAAGTATATAAAAGTATATTACGTATCTTATGAATAAAATAAGTATGTTACATATATTGGTTAATTTCATAAAATTTGTTACGAATATTCAGACTTCACCATTGGAGATATTATATAGGTTCAAAATTTCCCCTCTATACTGCAAGTAGTAGGTTTGCTCATTAATCTTTATCAGTGGAGTTTTGATATTCTAAGGTGCATCAAATGTTATATTTTTACTCAACGATGAACTGTTGATAATCAGACCCTTCCCCACCCCGAACTCACACCCGCAAACACCAATCAAAACGGCAAGATTGGTTTTCAATACTTTGTATATTAGTAAGGAAGGAAACTGAATACACTTAACAAAGCAAACCTACCACCCTATTTATACTAACAGTATACTAACTAAAGTACATAAAACATGCAAAAGATATAGACGTGGTGTGCATGATATTCTCATATAACCCACGTACCCTTAATACTCGGTCAACACAAGACTAGGTAAAACCCATGCCTTTTATTCACATACCAAATGGAGCAACCAAAATACCGATCCATACTTGGCCCATCAAGATTATACCCAACATTCACCCCCGTAATCTTGATTTCTATCACAGTCTCGGCTCATACGATCACAATCACAAACACGGTCTTGGCTTCCTTGCTCGGTCTTAAACTTACTTCTTTCTTCTTGCTTCTGGCTTGCTAGCTCGCATGTACTTTTCAAAGTTTCAAAAAGCTTTGATCTTGCACTTACATTCGAGTTCCAAAACTGTATTATTTTCTTACAAACATACCGGTCTTGATCTCGTTCTTACTTCTTACTTTCTTACTAATTGATTACTTACTTATCGATTGTTGCTTGCTACTTGCTAAAAACCCGAAACTTTATACTTGCAATGATTGTGTTGCCTGCTACTTGCTACAGACTATGCGACAACCTTCTTGCTTGATTTCTTTCTTGTCTGCTACTTGCTTTCTCGTGATCACCACACGTGATCAACTTTGTTCGGTCTTACTATGAATCTTCGGTCATTTGATTCACGGTTCGGTCTTCAGCTATTAAAGCTTCGGTCTAGACAACCCACCGGTCACGGTTGTCTCCTTCGGTCTCGGTCTAAACTTTCTTGGTATAGGTGTCGCCCGGTCTTTTGCGGCTCCTCGGTCTTCTCGGTCTCACGTCAGTAAACACTTTCCTATCACCATCATTCTTTCTTCTTTTTCAGTTTTTCTTTCACCTGCAAACAAGCCAAACCACCGATCTTTATATCGGCTCTTCGGTCTTCGCCGAAATCTCTCTTCCTGCCGGTCTACGGTCTTTCTTTCTTACTTAACGGTCTTCTCGATCTCAGCCAGAACTTAGTTTCCAGCCACGGTCTTCTTCTTCGGCGTCGGTCTTCAGTCGCTGCTTGCGACCAGCCGGTCTTTCTTCTCCCATTTGCTGCGATTCACATGAAATCGCCCCTAAGCTCTGATACCATGTTGATAATCAGACCCTTCCCCACCCCGAACTCACACCCGCAAACACCAATCAAAACGGCAAGATTGGTTTTCAATACTTTGTATATTAGTAAGGAAGGAAACTGAATACACTTAACAAAGCAAACCTACCACCCTATTTATACTAATAGTATACTAACTAAAGTACATAAAACATGCAAAAGATATAGACGTGGTGTGCATGATATTCTCATATAACCCACGTACCCTTAATACTCGGTCAACACAAGACTAGGTAAAATCCATGCCTCTAATTCACATACCAAATGGAGCAACCAATATACCGATCCATACTTGGCCCATCAAGATTATACCCAACATGAACAAGCTAAACTACCGGCCATTGCTACTTTGACCATTGAGGTCAAACATACCTATGTATAGATGTAATGTAATGTAAAAAGAATTTTTACTTGTTATCAACAACTTTTGAAAAAAGAGAGGTCCTTGTTATTATATTTGGAGAGAATATTGAATTCCATAAATAAATAATTCATTATTGAAAGAAACAAGGTAAATTTCTTAATAAATTCACGACCACACATGTTAAGGCGTACGAGTACATTAGTAAAGCACAATGATTTCTAAAAAAAAAAAAAAAAAAAAAAAAAATTATCTTCTAATTTAAACTTTTTGTCCTTATTGAATAATGAAGCATGTGTATGGAAATTTGCTTAATGAATCTCGGCCCATAACCGACTAAAAACACCAACCCAATTATCGGTTTTTTATAGTTTAAATAGAAATCAAAACTTGTTTAACAAATCACACAAAACATACCGATTCTAATATCCTAAAGTTTTCACAAATTTGAGGTACGATTTCTATGAGTATAGTCCTATGCTTAATTAGCTTGCTTTTAATATATGGAATTATCGCATGGTATTATATTTTTATAGGTTCATGAATCATGGCTCTATGAGTTTTACTCCTATGTTTTTATCAGTATCTTTAATCATATTGCCCATATTCTTATATTCACTAATGCTCATACACAACACATGTATGTATGTATGTATGTATTATTTTTTTTTTTTTTTTTTTTTTTTACAAAATAGTGCCTACTATCAGTTAAGGTGTTATTGTTTAAGTTCTATCTTCTTAGACCCCTGATATTGTAGAATTAGGCATTGTTGTTGTTGTTATTATGTAAAAACATATACTGTATTTATTAGCACTTAGCACCCTTGTATATGTGTGTTAATTCAATGGTATTTGATATATTATGCAGGCATTGTGTGATTTAAAAATAGTTATAACTTAATATGGAATGGTCAGAGATTTCGCCTAAAGTACTTAATATAATCGCGCAAAAGTATATCACTTGCTACGAAGATTATCCGAGTTTTGCAGGCGTGTGTAAGTCTTGGCATTTAGCGGCCGCAAGAACATACAGCAACTCAAATGGACCACCTTCACGGTTGCCATCTTTAATGCTTGCAGAAAAAAGTGATGATCATGAGTCTCGTGAATTGTTCCTCCTCTCAAACAAGAGCATCCGCAGGATACAACTCCCTGAAGCATATGGGAAGATATGCATGTCTTCATGTGGGTGGCTCTTAACCGTTGGAAAAGATTTTGCTTCACAACTCATCAATCCTTTATCTCGTGAAATCATCAACCTTCCAAAGGCAAACACCTTTCCAGAGTTCATTCATCCTTTAAATTGGCGTATTGCCATCCAAAAGGTAGTCCTCTTGCTGGAATCAAAATTGGTGCTTGTAATATCGGGTACTTACAACAAGCTAGGATTTTGCCATATTGGAGATACCAAGTGGACATCTGTGGAACCGAACAGAGGCATTGTCGATATTACTTTCTACAACGGACACATTTATTATCTTGAATGTAACCGTGTTATCCGAGCATGCAATATTAATGGGAATGATCCAACTGTCTTGGTTCGTGTAGTAAGAATCCCTAAACGTGTTTATGATCAATCTGCGATTATTTATTCTTATATAGTTGGACTAGATGATGGCGAGAGGAAGCAGTTGCTAGTAATTATAAAAGAGGGGGTGTATAATGATGGAAAATGTCCCGAGACTTACAAGACAAAGAGTTTTCAAGTTTTGGCTTATGATTTGGAAAGTTGGGAATGGTCAAAAGTGAAGGATTTTGGCACAAAAACTTTGTTTGTGGGATATAATTCATCGTTTTGGATAGAGGACACTACGGGAGTGATAAAGGGTAACTGCATATACTACACAGATGATGCAGATGGGGAATATCGCGATAGCAAAAAAGGAGGAGGGAGAGATATGGGGATTTTCCATTTGTCAGACGGAACTATCGAACCTTACTTTGCAGGAGAATCACTTAGCCATTTTACACCACCAATATGGCTTCAATCCATGTGAATTTTATTTAAATGTAACTTTTATGTTTGTTATATGAAACTCTTTCAAACGGTATTAATGATCACATATTAGTTAGATTTTCAAAATTAATGTTCAATTTCATGATTTATTAGATAGCGGCAATTGGATACTGTGTGGTTCAACGGTGTTTGTTTTGTTTTTGTTCTTGTTCATAGAAAAACGGTGCTTGCTTGGTCTCATTCAAGCTAGGTAATCCTATCATTATAGTTTGATGGCAACCCAATGTGAGTTTGTGTTACATAGGAACTCGACGTACCACTATTTCACTATAAAATGTTGCTACATTCTGTTATTTTATATTTTTGATTCAGTAATTCGATGCACTGATGATAGATTTTATGTTTTTGATCATAAATTGAGTCAGGTAACTAATCAGAGCACTGATATGACTGCTATTTTGAGACCACATTTCCTTTTTAAACTATAGTATTTGATGACGACCCAATAATGTTGCTAAATTCTTCACACGCGACTTCAAGTTCTTGCGAGTGTGTCTCATCACATCTTTCAGCATCTCAGTGTGACAGTATATACACAAAGGAAAAAATTGTCATACAATGATAAGATTTTGATAAACAACAAACTATTCTCACCAATCAAGATTTCCATATATATGGCCTTTATTGGTTCTGGAATTTTTCCATGAACTATAATCGTTGGTTTCACTTTCCACTTTATAGCAGCCATGAGAATGCAGATTTGTTAAGTTTCGTACTTATAAGCAGCAGGGTGAGATACTTGGTGGTCTTAAACGCCCTTATTTAGAAGACGTGGTTCCTTTGGTTAGGATATCCGGGACAAAAGTAAGGGTTGACTGAGGGCTACGTGGTGGTGTTCAATGAGTTGTACAGCTAGAAGGTGGCAGATAGACAATATGTTTCTTTAAATTATTGAACTTAAACACATATCTGTATAGTGCACAAGAATATGGAAGAAAGAGAGATTAGTTGAGATTAAGATCATCGAGAATGAAAGCCATGATAGTCCATTGACCAAAAATAGTGAGGCTGACCCAAGGATACCAGTGATCAAGGCCACACTTAGAAATTTTTTTGAAAATGCTTCACGATTCTTCGATGCAGATTTTGTAGAGAAAGAGAGATGAGATATAATGGTGCTCTTTATCAGACAACTGTGGAGGTGTAGCTTTAGTGTCAAAAGATTTCATTCATTTTTGTGGCTCTCGAGTTTAACTCATTGGTCAATAATTCATTTGTCAATAGAATTTGCCATTAAACATGCACCGATTTTGCATAAACTAAATAATATTGACTCAAATAAGTGAATCCAAAAATGTGATTTAAACACAAATCACTAGTACGTTTAGATGTCAAACACTGTATAAGAAATATGCTGCTGATATCGACTCAGTATCCAAAGCACAGGTACTAATCAAGACAAAGCACAGAAACACTAAACTCAGTTGCTGGAATTTTTTTTTTTTTTTTTTTTTTTTTTTTTTTTTTTTTTTTTTCGTTTTTTAAAGTATGAATGCGTCCAAAATGGGTAAGAAATGTTTATCAATACTCATATTTTTGTTACTAGCAGCAAAAAATGGGCGGGTTAGAAAACATGTCACAATCATATTACTTCATTGGAGATATTATATGGGTTGAAAATTTCCCCTCTATACTGAAAGTAGCATAGGTTTGCTCATTAATCTTTATCAGTGGAGTTGTAGACGCATAGTCCGGACTGGACCCTACATGGGCCAGGCCCGGCAGACAGCGGCCCACTCTACGCCTAAACCCTAATCCATGCCTCGGGTCCACTCCTAACGGGTTCTCTTTGTTGACAGGTCTACTTAGGGCTCGAGAAGACGACTAACGGCCCAAGGAGAGTCGTTGAATCAGTCCGCGCCAGATTATGCATCAACAGGAGTTTTGAAATTCTGAGGTGCATCAAATGTTATATTTTTTCTCAAAGACGAACAAGCTAACCTACCGGCCATTGCTACTTTGACCATTGAGGTCAAACATACCTAGATGTAATGTAATGTAAAAAGAAATTTTACTTGTTATCAACAACTTTTGAAAAAAGAGAGCTCCTTGTTATTATATTATATTTGGAGAGAATATTGAATTCCATAAATAAATAATTCATTATTGAAGGAAACAAGGTAAATTTCTTAATAAATTCACGACCACACATGTTAAGGCGTAAGAGTACATTAGTAAAGCACAATGATTTCTAAAAAAAAAATTATCTTCTAATTTAAACTTTTTGTCCTTATTGAATAATGAAGCATGTGTATGAAAATTTGCTTAATGAATCTCGGCCCATAACCGACTAAAAACACCAACCCAATTATCGGTTTTTATAGTTTAAATAGAAATCAAAACTTGTTTAACAAATCACACAAAACATAGCGATTCTAAAGTTCTCACAAATTTGAGGTACGATTTCTATGAGTATAGTCCTATGCTTAATTAGCTTGCTTTTAATATATGGAATTATCGCATGCATGCATGGTATTATATTTTTATAGGTTCATGAATCATGGCTCTATGAGTTTTACTCCTATGTTTTTATCAGTATAATCATAGTGCCCATATTCTTATACTCCTATTCACTAATGCTCACCACATGTATGTATTTTTTTTATACCAAATAGTGCCCCATACTATCAGTTTATAAGCTGTGACTGTTTAAGTTCTATCTTCTTAGACCCCTGATATTGTAGAATTAGGCATTGTTGTTGTTGTTGTTGTAGTTGTTGTTATGTAAAAACATATATTTATTAGCACTTAGCACCCTTGTTATATGTGTGTTAATTCAATGGTATTTGATATCCTTTGCAGGTTTTTTGTGATTTAAAAATAATTATAAGTTATGATGGGATGGTCAGAGATGTTGCCTGAAGTACTTGATATAATAGCACAAAAATATATCACTTGCTACGAAGATTATCCGAGTTTTGCAGGTGTGTGTAAGTCTTGGCATTTAGCGGCCGCAAGAACATACCGTAACTCAAATGGACCACCTTCACGGTTGCCATCTTTAATGCTTGCAGAAAAAAGTGATGATCATGAGTCTCGTGAATTGTTCCTCCTCTCAAACAAGAGCATCCGCAGGATACAACTCCCTGAAGCATATGGGAAGATATGCATGTCTTCATGTGGGTGGCTCTTAACTGTTGGAAAAGATTTTGCTTCACAACTCATCAATCCTTTATCTCGTGAAATCATCAACCTTCCAAAGGTAGATACCTTTCCAAAGGCCATTCATCCTTTATATTGGGTTATCGCCATCCAAAAGTTAGTCCTCTTGATGGAATTAAAATTGGTGGTTGTATTATGGGGTTGTGAAAATAAGCTAGGATTTTGCCATATTGGAGATAACAAGTGGACATCTGTGGAAACGAACAGAGGCATTGTCGATATTACTTTCTACAACGGACACATTTATTATCTTGAATGTAACTGTGTTATCCGAGCATGCAATATTAATGGGAAAGATCCAACTGTCTTGGTTCATGTAGGAAGAATCCCTAAACGTGTTTATGATCGATACGTGTGTTCAGCTTATATAGTTGGACTAGATGATGGCGAGAGGAAGCAGTTGCTAGTAATTATCAAAGAGGGAGTGTTGAATGACGGATTATGTCCTGAGACTTACAAGACAAAGAGTTTTCAAGTTTTGGCTTATGATTTGAAAAGTGAAACTGAAGATCCGTGGTCAAAAGTGAAGGATTTTGGTACAAAAACTTTGTTTGTGAGATATAGTTCGTCGTTTTGGATAGAGGACACTACGGGAGTGATAATGGGTAACTGCATATACTACACAGATGATGAACGTGGGGAATACTGTGATAGCAAAAAAGGAGGAGGGAGAGATATGGGGATTTACCATTTGTCAGACGGAACTATCGAACGTCACTTTGCAGGAGAATCACTTAGCCATTTTACCCCACCAATATGGCTTCAATCCATGTGAATTTTATTTAAATGTAACTTTTATGTTTGTTATATGAAACTCTTTCAAACGGTATTAATGATCACATATTAGTTAGATTTTCAAAATTAATGTTCAATTTCATGATTTATTAGATAGCGGCAATTGGATACTGTGTGGTTCAACGGTGTTTATTTTGTTTTTGTTCTTGTTCATAGAAAAACGGTGCTTGCTTGGTCACATATATTCAAGCTAGGTAATCCTATCATTATAGTTTGATGGCAACCCAATGTGAGTTTGTGTTACATAGGAACTCGACGTACCACTATTTCACTATAAAATGTTGCTACATTCTGTTATTTTATATTTTTGATTCAGTAATTCGGTGCACTGATGATAGATTTTATGTTTTTGATCATAAATTGGGTCAGGTAACTAATCAGAGCACTGATATGACTGCTATTTTGAGACCACATTTCCTTTTTAAACTACAGTATTTGATGACGACCCAATAATGTTGCTAAATTCTTCACACGCGACTTCAAGTTCTTGCGAGTGTGTCTCATCACATCTTTCAGCATCTCAGTGTGACAGTATATACACAAAGGAAAAAATTGTCATACAATGATAAGATTTTGATAAACAACAAACTATTCTCACCAATCAAGATTTCCATATATATGGCCTTTATTGGTTCTGGAATTTTTCCATGAACTATAATCGTTGGTTTCACTTTCCACTTTATAGCAGCCATGAGAATGCAGATTTGTTAAGTTTCGTGTTTATAAGCAGCAGGGTGAGATACTTGGTGGTCTTAAACACCCTTATTTAGAAGACGTGGTTCCTTTGGTTAGGATATCCGGGCCAAAAGTAAGGGTTGACTGAGGGCTACGTGGTGGTGTTCAATGAGTTGTACAGCTAGAAGGTGGCAGATAGACAATATGTTTCTTTAAATTATTGAACTTCAACACATATCAGTATAGTGCACAAGAATATGGAAGAAAGATTAGTTAAGATTAAGATCATCGAGAATGAAAGCCATGATAGTCCGTTGACCAAAAATAGAGAGGTTGACCCAAGGATACCAGTGATCAAGGCCACACTTAGAAATTTTTTTGAAAATGCTTCACGATTCTTAGATGCAGATTTTGTGGAGAAAGAGAGATGAGATATATGGTGCTCTTTATCAGACAACTGTGGAGGTGTAGCTTTAGTGTCAAAATATTTCATTCATTTTTGTCACTCTCGAGTTTAACTCATTGGTGAATAATTCATTTGTCAATAGAATTTGCCATTAAACATGCACCGATTTTGCATATACTAAATAATATTGACTCAAATAAGTGAATCCAAAATTGTGATTTAAACACAAATTACTAGTTCGTTTAGATTTCAAACATTGTATAAGAAATATGCTGTTGATATCGACTCAGTATCCAAAGGACAGGTACTAATCAAGCCATATGTTTATATTACTCTGGTCTTATCTTCAGAAACACTAAACTCAGTTGCTGGAAAATCTTTTTTTTTTTTTTTTTTTCTTCTTCGTTTTTTAAAGTATGAATGCGTCCAAAATGGGTGCGAAATGTTTATCAATACTCGATTTTTTGTTACTAGCAGTAGAAAAATTGGCGGGTTAGAAAACATGTGACAATCATATTACTTCACTGGAGATATTATATGGGTTGAAAATTTCATAGTTTTGAAATTATGAGGTGCATCAAATGTTATATTTTTTCTCAACGATGAACAAGCTAAACTACCGGACATTGCTACTTTGACCATTGATCTCAAACATACTAATATGAACCTTAAAAGTTAATGTGAATAATCCGTTAAGTTTCCTAGATTAGTCCATAACCAATGCCACACATAAAAAATGTTAAATTTGCAACCAGTTCATAATCTTGTCAGCTTAGAAAATATCATATTGACCTTTGTAATTGACTTTTAGTGCAAACTGTACTCGGGTCAATGAGGCCTGGAGCATAAATGGGCCTAATGTTATTATTTTATTTTTATAGTTACCCTAGAACCAATGTTCCTAGGTGCAAAGGGCAGCGCCGTTTTAATTCTCCGAGGTAATTTTCCCTTCTTCCTTTTCATAGTTTATGGTTTTTTACTTGTAAATTATATGTAAAACTTGAAATTCTTATGGAGACATTTATAAGTTAGCACCCTTGTCATATACGTATGAGTTAAAGTTTAACGGTTTTTGATATCTTTTGTAGTTGTTGTGTGACTCGATCAAAAGACAGTTATAAGCTATGATAGGATGGTCGGATATGTTGCCTGAAGTACTTGATATCATAGCACGTAAAAATATCACTTTCTATGAAGATTATCTAAGTTTTGCAGGCGTGTGCAAGTCTTGGCGTTTAGCGGCCACAAGAAATGGACCTCCTTCGCGGTTGCCATATTTAATGCTTTCATGTAAAAGTGAAGATAAAGATGATAAGGAGTTCCGTAAATTGTTCCTCCTCTCAAACAAAAGCATCCGCAAGATACGACTCCCTGAAGCATATGGTAAGGCGTGCAGGTTTTCATCATGTGGATGGCTCCTAACCGTTGCAGAAGATTTTGCTTCACAACTCATCAATCCTTTATCTCGTGAAATCATCAACCTTCCAGAGGTATACACCTTTTCAAATGACATTCATCCTTTAGAATGGGAATATTTAATCTCAAAGGTTGTCCTCGTGTTGGAATCAAAATTGGTGCTTGTAATATGGGGTAGGGATAAGAAACTAGGATTTTGCCATACTGGAGATAACTACTGGACATCTGTACTTTACAGCAGTGGCATTCGCGATATTACTTTCTACAATGGACACGTTTATACTTTTTCCCGTTGTGGTGATATCGAAGCATGCAATATTAATGGGAAAGATCCAACACGCTTGGTTCATGTAAAATCGACGATTATACTTGATGATAAATGTGTGTATTCAGCTTATATAGTTGGACTAGATGATGGTGAGAGGAAGCAGTTGCTAGTAATTATCAAATACGGAATAAATATCACAATGGGTTTTCAAGTTTTCGCTTATGATTTGGAAAGTAGGAATTTGTCAAAAGTGAAGGATCTTGGTACAAAAACTTTGTTTGTGGGATATAATTCGTCGTTTTGGACGGAGGAGACAAGGGGGGTGATAAAGGGTAACTGCATATACTACACAGATGATATGGTTAAAGCTGATGTATTTGCTGATGAAGGGAGAGATATGGGGATTTATCACTTGTCGGACGGACCCATTGAACTTCACTTTGCTGGAGAATTATTTAGCCGTCTTACACCTCCAATATGGCTCCAGTCGATGTGAATTTTATTTACCATGTAATTTGTTATGTTTGTTACGAATCTCTTTCAAAGAGTGTTAATGACCACATATTAATTAGATTGACAAGATTATTTTGGTACAAGTCAACAATTAGGGGATGGTGTATTCAATCCACATTCTGTTATTTTATGTTTTTGATGAATATATAAAGACTAATACCCTTTGTAAACGAAAATCTTGGATACAGTATCCCATCAATTTCACAATGTTTTCGCTATTTATCCTTGTCAAATCCATCACATAATCAGTAACAAAACAAAGCTCAAGATAGCCTTCCTGGTCGTTAAGAGATACGACTGCTATTTCAGGGCCACATTGCATGTTTCCTTTGCAAACTAGACTATCTGATGACGACCGTGTAATGTTGCTAAGTTTTTCAGGTTGTTGTCAACTGTATCTAATCACATCCTTGATTTGCATGCTCTTCGGTTACAAGTGAGGGATCAATGTATTCAACTTTCGTGATTCAGTTGATAGTGAGTTTTAACTTTTAACATGTTAAACCTATGGATGTTAAAACAGTTTTTAGGGGCAAAATTGGCATTTACAATTGATGGTGACTTTCATTTAGGCTATGCTTGACAAAAGTAGCTGTGAGCAATAGCAGTGAGCTGTGAGCGGTAGCTGTGAGCAGTAGCCAAAAAAGCTCACAGCTTCATAAAAAAGCATTGGGAAAATGAGTTTTATTAAAAAAATAGCAAAGCCCACAGCTCTCATGCCAAACGAACATTAAAAATAAAAAAGCTCATTGTTCATCGCTCATTGCCCAAAAAAGCTCCAAAAAGCTTTGTACCAAACATAGCCTTATTTGAGAAAAGAAACACCATTTTCCTGTTTAGCAGTCACTCCACAATCGATTTTTATCTAACCAGACCATATATCGAGGCAACACTTAATGCTACAATAAAATTAAACAGACCCTTAGTACATGACACATGTTGCATGATTGTGTGGTAGAAAGACGAGTATGAGGATTATGTAGGAAGATATAACAATGCTATTTAGATAATTAAACTATCCTTAGTTGGAGCAAAGGGCATATATTTATTCGTTTTTGTAGTGGCATACAGTCACCTAAGAACATGTTCCATGTACAAAGGGCATGAAACGTTGTTTTACTTTTTCGAGGTAATTTGTGTGGTAATATTGGTACCCCTAGCATCAAAATGCCACCAATACTTTCTCTAATTCCCGCTCTATTAACAGGAGAACATTTTCTTTTTTCTTTTTTCGTATTTTTTGCATTTTACAAATTTTGACTTGTAAAACTTTATAGTTTATTTTTCGTATTTTTTTCAAACAGTTTTACCCACTTTATTAATAGGAAAAGTCATTTTCATGCTCCATATTTTTCATGTTTTGCTATTTTTAACTTATCAAACTTTTTATTTTCTGTTATGTTTTTTTATTTCACACTTTTATAACACAAATAAAATTATAGATAATAAAAAATTAAGGGGGTATTGGTATCACTTTTAGTGGTGTACCTGATAGCGTATCAATATTAATGGCTCAAGTCCATTAATTACATGCTCGGATCAAGCCCATCACCAAGACCCAATCAACACTTGATAAATGACCGGCTTAAATCTCATGCCATGTAGAGCCTAGAAAGACCTCTCAGTGGATTTGCGCCCCAACTAGCGGTTTACATCACACAGTGGGGAAGCACGACAAGCATCACTACGAGCTAAAGGGTGAATGACATCTGTCCTTTTTGTCTGCTCTCGGATGATCGACACTTGGCACCCTGGCAGCCGTCGATCACTCCCGAAGGGTTTATCTCTAAATCCTATAAGCCTCTTTATAAAAGAAGAGCAACACACAACATCACACAAGTTTTTACACACTTGGGTAAATACTGCCTCACAGCAGTGTAGCATTGTTCTTGTTTAAGTGTTACCCGAGCTTCTTGATCTACATCGATCTGATCGGGTCCTTACCGTTCAACACGAGAAACCAAACGACAAAACCATTTCCATCCCATCTCAAAACCAATTTACATGCCATACGTAAAACAATACCAATAACAAACTTCATGTAATTTTCTTCTGGTCTTTTTTGCATATATATCTCTCAAAAGATGAAAAATTGCATGTAAATTCATATATAAAATCATTGGACCATGCGTAGCAGAAACTTGTACAGAGGAGATATATACAATTATTCATATTTAGAGAGGTATATATACAATATCCTCTAAAATGAGGGGATTTATATGTATTGTTATTTTTATGTTTTGTAAAAATTGAAAACGATATAAAAAAAGTCAACATAATCAGATGACACTGTATTCTGTTCCCAAGTTTTTGAAACGAAAGAAAAGAAAAGAATAGAAGAGTTAAAATGGGCAGAAAATATGCGAAGATTAATGAAATTTTATTTTTTATATCATGTTTCCAAGTCAGGAAAGAAAAGAAAATATAACTGATGATTTTACAATTATACCCTTTATTATGTATAAAAGTTATGTTTTATATTAGGTCATTTAAATAATTAAATTTATTAAAAGCTTTTTAAAATAAATTCTTTTCAAATCATTTCACTTTTGTGAAGAAAGTTTTGGAGAAAAGTTTAGCCTAATTTTCTTTCCTCTTCTCTCTTAAAAAAAAACTTTAGAACATAAATTTATCTTGTTTCGTCTCACTTCTTTCAAAAATAAAACTCGGGATATTGAAGAAAAACATCTTAATATTTTGTGGAAAAAAAAAATCATATACAAATTAATCTTTTTCAACAAAATATTTTACAAAACACAGTTAATAAAAAAAAAAAAAAAACACACAAAACAAATATATTTTATTTTTATTTAATTATTATTATTTTTAACCTTTATCCTTTAAGACACCCTCATTTACCTTTACAAGAATAACCCAAAGACCCCTCTGACCACAGCCCACGTCAGCCATCACCACCCTCGCCGGCGTCGCTCATCGTCACCAATGGTTGTTCTCAAACCTCTAACCTTTTTTTATTGGCTTTCATAAAACTGTTTTAATGGTATTATTATTATTATTTTTTTTAAGTTATTGGAGTGTTGTTTATGGTTATTTAGGGCTGATTTCGGTGTTGTGTTCAGCTTATTTGAGCTATTTTAGGTGTAGTTTATGTGCTTTTTAAAGCTTTTTTGAGGGCTTTTTAGAGTGTTGTTTTCAGCTTTTTAGTGCTTATTTTGAGCTTGTTTTGTGTGTTTTTAAAAGCTTTTTTTGTGCTGATTTAAGCTATTTAAGGCCTGATTTGAGTTATTCAAGTGTGGTTTATGTGTTTGTTTGAAAAGTGTTGCTTCTAGCTATATAGGTTATTGAAGGAGAAAATTTTCCAACTAAACGCAACCTAAAATTCGATAGAGTTGTTTTCTAATAATACTATTAGAGGAATTAAATTGAATAACGAAACATTGGTATGGAAATAATATAAGGTTATTGAACTTTGGCCAATTATATACTCATTGTGTCCTAAGATTACTGTATGCACGCGAAAAAAATACACATACTAAGAAGGACTTATCGTGGGAAAATGTATGTTCCTTGACACTTTTTTGAGTTGTATCATGTATGTACCATCGTTAGGACCCGACTATTTAATAACTAACATTTTGAATTTAGTTATTCTGTATATTGATTCCCAAAAGTACGTTATTTGATTCCTAAAATACTTGATTCGATACCCACGAATACGAATCGAAATTCAAAAAGTTAGTAAATAGTCCGATAACACTGGAGATATTATATGGTTTGGAAACTTCCCCTCTATACTGAAAGTAGCATAGGTTTGCTCATTAATCTTTATCAGTGGAGTTTTGAAATTCTGAGGTGCATCAAATGTTATATTTTTTGAATAGTTGTAACTGACTTTTAATGCAAGCGTGCAAGCGAGCTTGGACTTAGACAATCTGTACTTCTGTGAATAAATGATAAAAATCCTCTTGACATTTTATTTGTACAAGATCACTCATTTTCTGCATACGAGCATTGGTTTGTTTTCTAGAAACGATCAAATACAGTGGTTCAGGAAATTTATATCTGAGTTTTTGCTTGTAATCAGTCATGTTGCAGCTGTAAAACCGTGCGCATATAGTTATTCCAGTGTTTGTCTCAGACATATTTTTATATCTGAATGTATGTTTACATATCATGGACTCGAGCTTTATTTCCGTATGGAATTTTGCTACAGTTCGTGTTGACTCTGTATCATATTGACAACTGGATACAAGAAACAATCAAAAACAGAAAGTGCGAATTATATCATATCATCTTTGCAAAATCTGTATAAGAAAAATAGTTATTATTTCCAAAATAAGTAATCAATTTGTATTTCAACCAGTTAGAGTTGCACAAACCGGTTTTGGGCCAAACCGGTTCAGTTTCAAAGCCGGATCGGATTGAGTCAAAAAGTCAACAAACCGATTTGACCTAAAACCGGATCGGGTTGAAACTGGTTTTGGAAGAGAAAAGGGGGATCTGGTACTAACTGGCCTAAACCGGTTTACATCAAACCGGTTCAAAAAACCGTTTTTTTGTTTTTTTTAAGGCTGGCAAAAGGACGAGTCATACGGGTTGGATCGAAGTTAAACAAGTAAGAACAATGGTGTGCTCGAATGAATGGGTTTAGTCCACAAAGCTTTTAATGGGCTAAAATGGTCCTACAAATAACTAAATCAAAAAACGGGTTTCAAAAACAGGTTTTCAGAACCGGTCCTGTTTAAATCGGTTTCAAACCGGTCGACAGAAAAAAATGGAAAACGATTTACAAACCAACGGTTCAGTTCTACAGTTAGGGAAACCGGTTTTCCATCTTTTAGGCGGATCAGATCGGTTTTTGGTTTTTTTATTCACCTCCATCCCCAGGTAAGTTTTCTGTTTAATTGACTTTTCAACATGAGTATTTCCATCTTTTCAAGCCAAAACAATTGCACGGTTGGTCCCTTCACACTTCCCCAATCCCTATATCTCCCATATTGTCATTTCACCTTCAATTTGAGCATTTCTGTATTATTATTCATTTCTGCAAATTTGTATTATTATTCATTTCTGCAAATTTGTATTATTATTCATTTCTGTTTTTTTTACTGATTCATTTCGCCTTCAATTTGAGCATGTTATAGATCAAATTGAACTTAGTTTCTATGTTAGTTTGAATCTGATGTGATTGAATTTATAGATTTGTTGAAACCCATAAATTTATTAGCTTTTGTTTTCGAACTTCCACTCAAACGGGATTGGGTATTGTTGTTTTGCACTTTTCTAGTTTTATGGTTACACGTGAATCACAAATAAAGAGGTGGCAAAACGGGCGGGCACGGGCTAAACGGGCACGGGCTAAATGTGCCCAAATCTTTACAAATTTGTCCAAATTAGCCCATTTTTTTTATTTTGGGCACAAATTGCCACCTCTGCGCGTGATATTTAGATAAAAGAGTGCTTTTTCGTTTTAGTTTTTTGGTTTGGGGACATTTGAATTAGGTATTTACTGTTATGGATTCTTTTAAGTGCGTGTCGGATTTTGTCATTTTGTGAAATTTAAGGATTGTTAAGTTGGAGTTTGGTTGAAATGAATGAGCATGGAAAGTGCAAGTGAAATGAGTTCTATAGTATCTGAATAAAATGACATAGTTTTTCACGGATTTGATCTGACTTAGGGGTTCGAGTGATCTCGTATCTTGTTTGGTGATGCTACTTAGTGGTTTCACACTTTCACCAACTTTAGACTAACATGTTTTTATGTGATATGTTAGCTATTTGGCAGTCACTTTTGAGGTTAAGAAATATGGTGTTTTATGTGTTATTGGTTACTCGATTCCGTTAACTCGAGTCACCCCTTGTATGATTGGATATATTTGAGAAAACTGCACTTGAAGTGTCTGAAAAACCAACTACGAGTTCGTAACTTTTTATAAAAAAATACACATATTAACAAATGGCTTATTGTCTCAAAATGTACCATTGTTAGGATTAGAATAGACCATTAAACTCTTTTATAGAAGCTTTTTGATTTTCTTTTAGATTAAAAGTGTAAATTTATTACAAGACATCTAGAAATGGAAGGGTGAATGGTAATTTTGAAACGGAGGTAGTGATTTTTTTTTTTTTTTTTTTTTTTTTTTTGGTTTAAATAGAAAGAAAAACTTGTTTAGCAAATGACACCGAAAATACTGCGGTTTTAAAATCCTAAGTTCTTTACTATTCTTATGTAGAGACATTTATAAGTTAGCACCCTTGTCATATATGAGTTAAAGTTTAACGGTATTTGATATCTTTTGTAGGTGTTGCGTCACTCAAAAGACAGTTATAAGCTATGATGGGATGGTCGGATATGTTTCCTGAAGTACTTAATATCATAGCACGTAAACATATTACTTCCTATGAAGATTATCCGAGTTTTGCAGGCGTATGTAAGTCTTGGCGTTTAGCGGCCGCAAGAACATACCGCAACTCGAACGGACCTCCTTCGCGGTTGCCATCTTTCATGCTTGTAGATAAAAGTGACGATCATGAGTCTCGTGAATTGTTCCTCCTCTCAAACAAGAGCATCCGCAAGATACGACTCCCTGAAGTATATGGTAAGGCATGTAGGTCTTCATGTGGGTGGCTCCTAACCGTTGGTAAAGATTTTTCTTCACAACTTATCAATCCTTTATCTCGTGAAATCATCAACCTTCCAAAGGCAGACACCTTTCCAGATAATCCTTTAAGATGGGCTGACACCATCTCAAAGGTAGTCCTCTTGATGGAATCAAAATTGGTGCTTGTAAAATGGGGTTTTCCGGAGAAGCTAGGGTTTTGCCATATTGGAGATAATAAGTGGACATCTGTTGAACAGCCTTTCTACAAATCTATATTAGATATTACTTTCTACAATGGACAAGTTTATACTCTTAACTACTTTGACAAGAAATCCAAGCATGCAATGTTAATGGGAAACATCCAACAGCGTTTGTTGATGTAGCAACGATGCCAGAAGATGTTTATGAAGGCGAACAATATGATGTGGGTTCACAAAGGGCTTACATAGTTGGACTAGATGATGGTGAGAGGAAGCGGTTGTTAGTAATTATCAGATTTTTAAAACTTAACAAGCCAAAGAGTTTTATCAGATTTTTCAAACATAACAAGCCAAAGAGTTTTAAAGTTTTGGCCTATGATTTGGAAAGTGGGAAGTGGTCAAAGGTGAAGGATTTCGGTAACAAAACTTTGTTTGTGGGATGTGGTTCATCATTTTGGATTGAAGACACTACGAGAGTGATAAAGGGTAACGGCATATACTACATAGATAATGAATATCTTAAACGACCTGATGGCAGAGTAGTAGGAGTGAGATATACGGGGATTTATTATCATATGTCAGATGGAACCATCGAACCTCACTTCACACGAGAATCACGTAGCCATTCTACACCACCTTTATGGCTTCAATCCATGTGAATTTTATTTATGATGTAATTTGTTATGTTTGTTATGAAGCTCTTTCCAACGGTGTTAAATCATATCCGAGATTTTCTAGACTAGTTTGAGGTATATGGTACAATTCATTGTGGGGTTGCTTGTTTTGTTCTTGATCAAGCAAAAAAAAAGATGCTTGTTTTGTCACATTCAAGTAATCTTGTAATTATAGTTTAATGGCAACAGAATGTGTAGGGGTGAGCATCGGGCCGGTCCCGACCCGATACCGATAATCCCGACTCCCGATTTCGCTGGAAAACCAAACCGACTCCCGACCCGAAACCAGTCGGTTCGGTATCGGGATAGTCCCGATTGGTCGGGATCAGTCGGATTTGTCGGTTTTCTTTGTTGTTTTTCGGTTTCCATCCCGTCCTGACCCGATACCGATAGTCCCGACTTCCGATTGGCCGGAAAACATAAAACCGACTCCTGACCCGTTTACTAGTCGGAATTAGAATCGGGACGGCAGGATGGTTGGAATCGGGACGGTAGGCGGTAGTCGGTCGGGTATGCTCAACCCTAAGAATGTGAATATAACAAACAAAAACATATACTGTAATAACAGAAAGTGCAGATTGAATCAAATCACCCTTTATGAGATCACAAAACTTGTATAAGAAAAAAATAGTTCCGTTATCAACTAACCCTATATTCTCTTTTACCATGTCAAAATTTACAACCCGATCAAAACATTAACAAACCAAACACTTTCAATTGGACGCTAAGAAGATGGTATATATGATCAGTAGAATTTACATTATTTGTTAGATTTTATGACTCGGGTCAAGATGAAAGTGCTAGCTCAGCCCAAGCTAAAGATGAGGCCTTGAGCTCTGATGATCCAGTGGTGTCGAGTTTGCTTTCTAATGTTGCACACAAATCTTGCATGCTCACTTTATCTCTAGGCCTTGCATGAATGCAGCTTCTGACTACTTCTCGTATAGCCTCAAGATCTTCCACTCTGAAATGTTTCAGTGCAGGATCTACTACCGATGCCATCTTTTCTGGATCTTCCAGATAATCTTTAGCCTGAAATAATGGCAGCAAACCACCAGTCAGTTCATTAAACAATAAAAAGTAAACAAGAGATCGCAGAAAAAGGTACGTTTTTACACAAAACACGATTCCACACTAACTTTTTGGGTGGCAGAAAATGGTATGTGATCCGGGTTCTAATTCTGGGGACTAAATGTTTGAAAAAGACGGGTTGGGCTCATTGCCTGACCCAACTCACATGTTTTGCCACTAATAGTTATTTCAAACAAAATGGAACGGGTAACTAGTCCAAATCGATAAATTTTAGTGCGGGTCAAACAGGTTGAGCTGAACCGATAACTCTTCTTTGTCTCTAATTTAGCTGTTTGACTCCTCACCGTTAGCATGTAGATCAACCAGAACCCTTTTTGACCCGTTATCCGACCCAAACTACTGTTTTGCCAACTGTAATTCTTACCCAGTCAACCAGGAATCCTTTGTCTTTGCAGATTGGAGGCCGTCCAGTAACGATTTCCAACAGAAGAACACCAAAAGAATAGATGTTACCATGGATATCCAAATGGCGTGCTTGTAACGAGCTCGGTTGAACACACATTGCGCCTTCGTTGCTGATAGTACTAGAGTTGTTCTCCGATCTCGTAAGAATGGTTTTCCAGCTTTCAAAATCAACCAGCTGCAAGATTCCAGAAAGCGAAAAAATCAACTTGCTGATGGTACTAGAGTTGTTCTCAGTTAATGTTAAACATTTATTATTTCTATTAAGCTCGTACCTTTGGTGAGAAATCTTCTGTAAGATATACCGCACTAGAGTTCAGCTCATATATAGTAAAAGGCGGTTCTATTTCAGTGTGAAGATACTTCAGACCTTTCGATATTCCTACAATGATCATCATTCTTCGAGTCCAACTTAGCGGTTGACACCCTTCTTCATCTGTGTAAAAAATATATGTATAATATATATATTCAATTATGTTTATGTAAAAGAATCTTGAAACCACTGATTCTTAATCCAATCGAGTGAGACTTACAATGAAGGTGCTCGGATAACGTCCCATTGGATGCATATTCGAAGACTAACATTCGTGTAAATGGTACACCTTCGATACAATACCCCATCAATTTCCCGATGTTTTCGTGATTTAGCCTTGCCAAATCTGCCACCTGATCAACCAAAGCCAAAACGTTATAATGGGTTACAAATAAATTATTATATAAAGGAACTGACGGCGTTCATTCATAATCTAGCCCCCTGGATTACTCGGAAAAAGGTCGGAAACCATGGTTACCCAAAAAATAAAATGAAATAGAAAAGTATCAATACTTGGCGAAACCTAAACACAATTTCACTAATTATTAGTTTTTACTTGTTTTCCATTTCTTATGCGTTCATATCTATATGCAACCTAAACATTAAAATGCCTACTTGCTGTACTTATGACGTACTTATTGTGTTTTCTAATATATGTAATTTGCTTAAAGGCTGATTTTTCACATTTTTCTGCTGGCACTATAACATCCATCTCATATAAAATTCCAAAACTGTTTAAAAGTATTATGATTATGTCGTTTTAATATTTGTGTTAGCTAACTTGAAAGGATTCATTAGTATCTGATTTAATTACTTTTCTTAACAGTTATCAAAAGATCCAGGCAAAATACTTCCCGTGTATCGGACATCAGTCATGGCAGGTGAAGCAATATTTTGGATTCGAATATCTTATTATATGATTGTAAATCTTGTTCGCAGATAGAAAGGCGCTTAAAGGAATATGGAAACTTGTGGTAGACAAGTATGAGCAAAAAGATTGCATCTTAAAAACACCAACAAAAAGTATAGATTTCCAAGGTTACCTCTTTTTCGAAATAAAGCTCAAGATGACTTGTCCAGTGTTCTTCTTGGTTGTTAAGGGATATGACTGCTATTTCGGGACCACGTTTCATGTTTCCTTTGTAAACTATACTATCCGATGACGACCCAATAATGTTGCTAAAATCTTCACAGGCAACTTCAAGTTCTGGTCGACTGTATCTCGTCACATCCTTTAGCAAATCAGTATCTGCGTACACAAATAAAAATATTAAAATGGGCGTATAGGATTTTCATACATTGATAAGATTCTGATAAACAACATAGTTTTCTCACCGATCAAGATTTCCAAACCATCTTTATTGGTTCTGGATTTTTTCCATTGAACTATAATCCTTGGTTTAACTTTCCACTTTTTAGTAGCCATGAGAAGGCCTGCAAGGAAGATGGAGCCTACAATCACTCCAGTCACTACTTCTATAGCTAAAAGCCATGCCGGTTTTGAAGAAGAGGATTCAGGCTTTCGTTTATCTTCGGTAGGATGATGTGTCATATCTCCTACACTTGGCTCAGGAGGTTTATTAGAAGCTGATGGAGAAATACCTATGTTTCAGAAAAGTCAAACTCTGTGAGTTCGGGTGTCACCATATTGTAACATGTAAAATAACGTGTCTTTTTCATGACAAAACATACCACATTGTTCAGGAGCACGTGGTGTAATATCTTTATACTTTATGCAATTACCCTGAAAGCTAGCCCTGTAAAGGAAGAACAAAAGGAAATAAGACCCAAGACACATAATTCAAGAAAGAAAATGGTTAAAGGGTCAAAAAGGTACGTTTTAACACGGGTCAGATTGACCCAAAACATTTTTGTCCATGATTTGTTATGTAAAACTGAACTTTGGTGTGTCAATTATGACTACTGGAATGGGCAAGATGGGGGCGTTGAATACGGGTCAAAACACATAAATTGTCCACTAATTTTTTATTATTCATGAACAACTAGCGGATCAGTTATGACTACTAAAATGTACATGTAACTTCAACAAAAGAAATTAACTTTTCAAAAACCTTGTTTTCTCATTGAAACATATACTTTTGACAGATTTCAACCGGTTTGACTTGTTTCCATTTAAGCTGCTTCTTTTCACCATTTTGACCCCTTATAATTATGCTGCAACCCGTATTGTTCTATTTATGAAAAGTATAAAAAAAAAGCGGGTAGAAATTGCGCTTCTAACCTCGGAAGATATTCCAAACATTTAGGTATATTCCCCACAAGGTAATTGAATGAGAAATCAGCGAACTTTAAAGGAGACGCGCGACAAAAACCTAATGCATTCATATTCGAGGCATACCTGGACCAAAACACAATCTAAATATCATAACAGACAGATTGATAAACCAGATAAACATATTAAAACCAATAATAATGTCGATAACTTACATTCCTTTCATGGCAGAAGCAAGATCCGTAAAATTAGCACCAGGAATCGTTCCTTGCAGTTTATTTCTATCCACCCGAAGCTCTTGAAGATTCTTAAGATTACCAAGCTCAGAAGGCAATTTTCCAGTCAATCCATTAGCTTGTAAGTTTCTAACACATACAAATAGCTTCAGACATACTACACAAACTCATATTTGGTTTATTTCTTTAAATGACAAAACGACAAAATTCAACGGTTAAAAGTGAAAATATACTGACATTTTCAGAACACTAATAAGACCACCGATTTCGTGTGGGATCGGTCCAGATAACTGATTCTTCCCTAAATCCAAGATTTTTAAGTACTTCAACAACCCAATTTCTTTCGGTATAGGACCAATGAGATTGTTGTCATGTAGCATCCTGCAAGTATGATCATTTATTAGCGAAAATCGTAACAGTTTTATCATCTTCTTACTGTAAAGTGTAAACTAAGATAATGAAACTAACATACAATTCGCGTAAAAATGTGAGCTGCGACACTTCTTCCGCAATGAATCCTTTTAATGAACAGCTGGAAATGTTACTACACAAACAAATTCACTTTCGTTACAGATATCATTCCCTATGAAACCGATAAAATGATAAATAAATCCAAGAAACACAAACTCCTTACATTTTGATAACATGATCGTTTAAACAAGAAACGCCAACCCAATTACAAGGATCTGAATCCAAAGCATTCCAATTCGATAAAACCATTAACGGGTCATCAAATATACCTTCTTTAAACACCATAAGAGCGCGAACTGCAACAAAAAATAACACAGAATTTAAAAAAATTACAAAACTGTACTTATGGAGGGTTTCTTACTAAACCATGAACTAGTAACAGCATTGCTAAACCGTAAATAACCAAAATCTTCCCTAAGCTAATTTCATCAACCGATAACGACCCACATTACTCATTTTCACATTTCCTCAAAAATTATAACTTATTCAACCAATATTACAACTTATTTAATTTCTTGAAACAAAAACAACCCACATTGCTCACAACTTACAGACTTGAAATCATTAACAATCTATAAAAATAACAACAAATTATATAATTTAACCAATATTACAACTTACATTCTTCAAACAGTTCTATGAAAAACAACAAATTATACGAAAAATTATATGAAAAAATTTATAAAATCTTGAAACAAAAACAAACCACATTGCTAATTTTCTCATACATCATAACTTATTCTAACAATCTATAAAATAACAAAAAAATTATATATAAAATTTTGAAACAAAAACAACCCACATTGCAAATTTGCTCATGAATCATAACTTATTCTAACAATCTATTAAAAAAAAAAAAAAAAAAAAAAAAAAAAAAAAAAAAAAAAAGTAACAAACCTTCAGTTGGTGGAACAGCATGAATAGTAGCAGCAAAAAACAAGACTCCAAATAACAGAATTAACTGTTTCATCTTAACTAACAGAAGCAAGAACAGAGGAGGTTAAAGATTTTAACTTTTTAACAGTGACCCAGATAACCAAATCAACACCAGAATGTAAAAAGATTGTTGCAAAGTGATATTAACAAGAATTAATCACCACCCAGATGAAAAGAAAAAATTCAAAAAAGATGAAAAAAATGAAAAGGGTCTTTTCAAGAAAATGAAAAGTGGGAATGTTTGAACACTTTATATATTTTTCTGAAAATATTTTCTTGATTTTTGGATTATTTTGTTGCTAAAAATAATGGGCTATGTCAGTGACTTCGGGTATTATGAGCATGTTTGGCACATGAAATTATGGAGAGATTATGCTTATTTTTTTAAAAAAATAAGCTATTTAAAAAATAATGTTCGTTTGACAGACAGAACTTATAAGAGATTATAAAAAAATAATCTTCCATAATCTCTTAAAATCAAAGGTTACTTCATGTAGCTTATAAAAATAATCTCTTTTTATAATCTCCATCTCCAGCACCAGCACCAGTTCCAGCAACAGTTACTTTCGCCAAACATACCCTATGTGCGCATGTATTTTGATCCTTTGACTTTTTTTGAGTAAATTACAAAGATGATCCTTGTGGTTTGCGTTGACTTACACTTTTGATCCTTTGACTTTTTTTGTACAACCCATCACTAACTCCGAAACCCTTAACACTCACGGTCTTTTGACCCAACGGACGTTAAATTGGACCGTTAAAATAAGTCATGTGACTTACATTTAAGGGTAAAAAAACCTAACGTCGTTGGGTCAAAGGACCGTGAGTGTTAAGGGTTTCCGAGTTAGGGATGGTTTGTGCAAAAAGAAAGTCAAAAGACCAAGAGTGTTAGTCAACGAAAACCACAGGGACCATCTTTGTAATTTACTCTTGTATTTTAGACGTGAGATATTGAGTTATACGATAATTTGGCAATATATCAAACTCTTAATTATTATTATTTTTTTTAACGTCGATTTTAACTATTTTACAACAATTTCAATAAAAATTTGTCTTACATGTTTTAAGCAGAACAAAAACCCGCGACATCAGCGCTTTTTAAAACGTCAATTTTAATTATTTACAACGTTTACGATACAAACTTGAATCCGCAACTATTTGATTAAAAATCTTCTTACACAACATGAAGTCGTACGAGGTTAGAGGGTTTTTTTTTATTTTTTTATTTTTTTTTTTTTTTTTTTTTTTTTTTTTTCTGATCTAAACTTTTTAAAATAATATTTCATGCTAATCTTTTCTCACGTGCCTTTTTCTTATAACTAAAATGTGAGTGACATTAAAGTTAGATTGAAGACATTTTGTGTAACCATACGTCTAGTTACTTTCACATTTGATAGTCCTGAAATGTAAACGTTCTATACAAGCGATCGAGGTTGATCGTGATTTGTCATGCTCCTTTGCCGAACGGTCTGGTACCGGTCACAATCTTGAAAATCTATACATATAGTTTAGAGTTTTAGACATTCAATTCGTGAACTTTGTGTACACAAAAATATCAAAATGTCTACTAATTTTGTACTCCTTCAATGTGTGAGAAAGTACTAACTTTAAGTCATGAGAAAATTTGCAATCTTCAACTAAAAGTACATGTATGATAATCTATGCTAGAACAAATTTAGTAAATAAATAAATTATTTATTTATGAATGTCAAGATACGAATTTCCAATTAGATGTTGACATTTTTGGCTTTTACAGTTTGGAGGGAATTTGTGTGTATGTGCGCCAAATCGGAATATATCATTGGATTATTTAAAAAGAAAGATACATTACAGTTGTCAAAATAAAGCTAACTTCAATAAATAAATAAATAAAATAAAATAAAATAAAGTTATAGTATACGCTCTTGGTATTGAGTTTGACGTTAAAGACCCGTTTAGTTGATGGGTTTTAGTGGGTTTAAGCTCAAAGATATTCAAATTCAGATGTTTGGTATTCATAAACTAAAGTCACGTCAAAAGTTTGTTCCCAAAATCTGAACCTAGATCGTTTTCATTTTCTCAAGATCGTGATCGTAAAATCGGATCGGGATCCTAAGATCCTACTATAATATCATTTTTTTAATGATCTTTGTAATATTATTCAAATCTACAAATTATTATATATTATAAACACGAAATTATATGAATGCTTTATGAAAATATTGTCATAAATTATGAATATGAATGTTTAATAAGAATTACATGTTGAGTTTTAAATTATATAAAAACATAAACCATAAATTTGTAGTTTTTTAGTTTGCGGTTCGAGAAAAATAAGATCGGATCGGAGTAGATCTTAAGATCATATGGTTAAGATCGGGATCCTATAAGATCTTAAGGTTGTTAAGATCCTACGTAAGATCCGGATCGGTTTTGCTTTATAGAATCGTAATATCGTAAGATCCTAAGATTAGGATCGGGATCCTGACAACTATGCTAAAAACTCTTAGCCATATTAAATCGTCACCAAACTCTTGTATTCAGTATCATCAAACTCACTAGACAAACATACTCACGCACACATTCACACAAGAAAAAAATATCACCAAAAACTTGGTTAAACCATTGAACCACCCTCAAATTGCGCCAACCATGCGTGAAACATAGGTGTTGTATAGTTAGTTGTCGCGTGATTATTTGGGGAGAAAAATACGTGTGAAACTATTAGGGAGGCCAAATAAGAGCAATGTATCATGGCATGCCAAAAATACTTTTTTGGTGCCTCTTCAACGCTATTTTAGTATCGCCATTTTAATACTCACACACCAAAATACATCTTTCTCATAACACCTTTTTCATATGTCATTTTGGCCCATCATATCCAATTAAAATAGCAAAACTCAATTAGGAAAAAAAAATGCATTTGGCTTACACCGGTTATTTGACGTTGTATTTGGCACAAAGGGATGGTATCATGGTATTCCTTTGGCGGCGTTAAAACCGGAGCCACATTAGACTTTGCAGGGTGTCTTGTGATCAGGGGCGAAGATAAAGGGGGTCCGGGGGTCACGTGATGATACCTATCAACATTTTTAATGTAGTTTCTAAAATTTATCGCATTTTGCCCTATCGACATAAAAATTTTGGCTCCGCCCCTGCTTGTGATGATACCTTGCTCTCTTATAACATGTGGATGTGAGATATCGAGAGGTTCCTAGAAAATACCTACATTTCATATTTCCAATGTATGTATGTCATTGTCATGTGTATATATTCCTATGCACACGTTAGAAACAATCATCACTTCACTGGCACACTCCCTATCCATTTCTACATGTCAACGTACTTCATTTTCTCGGTCAAATTGTCGTTATATAATAATAGACCCACACTTATTATTTTATTCTATACTTCCCTGCTCCTTCTAACTATAAAAAAATAAAGAAAAAGTAAAGTATTAAATCGTCGAGAACGCCTAATCTCATGCATCTTTTGATGCCAACTGAACATTTCTCCAAAAACGTGGTCTCAAACAATGAGCTCTCATCTCAGTGACTTAATTAGCCAAGAGTTAGGTTTAATACCCTCTATGACTGGTCAACTGAAGGGTTGCAGAGAAAAAACGATACCACTCAGGCAAGCCCCCGAATAAACATTCTTCAAAGAAAAAAGAAAAGTATACAACCTACCACAAATAAAAATGAATTTGAAAAGCACGTAGCTTTTTACAAAGATGTAAAAAAATCAACGTTTTTTTTTTTTTTTTTAAGAATGGCATTACACTTGAAATCCGACTCCCTGAGTTAAACCATCCAAACGGGCAAGCCCTGGGACCTGAACCACTAGGAGAGACCCGCGAAAGGAAACCCCTAGAACTCACGGTTTCGCACTATAAGGAAAACCTTGATTTTTTTTGTCTCTTACGAGACTTGAACCTTGGGTAAAACCTACCAAGCTCAAAAAAAAGCCTAGATGACCAACTGAGCTAAACCAGTTGGTTCAACAACTTATTATTATGTGGTATGTTTGATGAAATTAGCGGTAGCTTCACTTAACTACAGTTTGATAGATGTGAGTGGTTCTTGTATGCAATATATGATTATATTATTTAAGTGTTTGAATTTCACTGTGTAAAATTAAGTTAAATTAGCCTTTGAATTTTAATGCTTCTTTTAGTAGAGTTAAAAACATAACCTTTAAAAAATCTACAATCGTTAATCTTTTATCGTCAAACAAGCTTTTTATCATGAACGTTAAACGTACAAAAATATCCCAAAACGCTTCGTATCAAATGCAGTGTAATAATTATGAGAAAATTATTATGTAGCATGTGTCAAATGTCAAAATGTGTCATCAGGTTTATTACCTTCGAAGCAAACTCAGTAGAAAAATACAATCAAAGCCATTCATTTATCATCATTGTCACTTCCTTGTCAAACATACACATTTTTATTCACAATAACTCAAATGAATGCTTAACATATAACTTTTATACTTTTATAATTTGATATTACAAAAATAATGTCTTTTGGTGACATTTAAAAAAATGTTATCAAAATTTTAAAAAATGTCACTAAAACCAAAAAAAATGTCAAAAAAATAATAAATAAATAAATAAACAAAAAACTGTCACTAAAATATTTACGTGCTTCTTTTATACTTGAAAGTGCAGGTAGAATTTTATTAGGTAAAAGTCTATTTATAATAACACAAAAAATACGATGATACATTTTTTTGTCTTTTAAGACGCATTTTGTACATAAAAATTATCATTAAATTTTATAATTTTAAGTTTTTACTCACACTCTAAAAAATGACATTAAAATATTAAATTTAATGACATTTTTTTGTGTCAGTATAAGTTTATTTTCTTGTTGTGAATATAGTTTTTTTTTATAAAAAAGTTATTAGACTAAACACAATCACTAAATACCTTTCAACAACACATTGATCGAAATAATTATGGTATTTTATAAGTTTATTTGTTAGTGGGAGAGCGTAAAATTTTCAAAAGGTAATCTTCAAAGTAAAGATTTGTTAGTGGGAGTAGTTAGACTCTATTGTAGTTTAGTAAAAAGGTAGACTTTATAAACATTTTATTCACTACCACATTCACTTTTTTTTTTTTTTTTTTTTTAAATGTAGCTGTAAAACATTAGTTATACTATCATTTTACTTTATAAACAAGTTTTAATCAATAACATCATTGAACGATACGTGAAATCAGAACTTTATGAGTAGTAGCAAATATATAGATAGATATGAATGGAAAATATAATTTTATTTATTTTTTAGGACTCCCACTAATTAAGAAATATCGTATGTATGTTTTAAACGAGGTAAAAAGTTTTGGCAACTAACTATTTCACAATATATACATATTACATCTATCTTATGTTGGGCTTTAACTCGCAACTGTTTAATAAAGAGTTTCTCACGCAACATCAGGCGCAACCGAAACGCAATCACTTTTACAAAGAACGACTTGGATATCTCTAGATAGGGTTGAGCTATTATGCAAGACCAAAAACTCAGTATCTTAGTTTCATTTATATTCCAAAAAATAAAGAAAAATAGCTATTAACTGAGTTTAACAATGGTTTAACCAACTAACCAACTATTTATCATTTAATATAATTGAGTCGAGATCCAAAAGCTTAACTATCGGGTAAAATGACTCCTGCCTGATGTAGCCTACAAAACATATGGGCTTGTATATATATTTTAGGGACGACAACTCTGTTAATATCATTTATCTATTACTATATAAAAGATGTTCCTAGCTCCAATCTTAATTCCGAAATTAAAATTAAGCATTACACACCTAAACATGTCCCATATAAAAACACACCCAAAATCCAAACCTAATTTGAAACCAAAAAATTAAGTAAGAGAATGGAATTAATTCAAAAAAATTAAGTTAGGTTGGATATATATGTAATTTTAAGTTTTACATTTAATATATATGTACGTAATTTTTATGTTAGGTTGAATATATATGTAACTTTAACACAAAAGAGGGAATTATATGAAATTTTCCATAGTTAGTAAATATGGATAGTTGTAAGAATGATTCAAAGTTAAATTTTTCATAGTTTGAATATTCTATTCGTAACTCCAATGTTAATTCCCTATCTAAAATTAAGCATTACACACCTGAACATATACCATATAAAACCACACTCTATCATTAATTCAATCTTAACTGATTATGCAACTAAAAACCGTGCCATCGAAAAAGAAGTACTTCAAAAGAGATTTTCGCTAGAAAATATAATCACACGCATACCCGTCACTGCAACACGCAGATACCCGGCTAGTGTTTATTAAGCAACCAGAAATCACGTATTAGCTTTTTATATAAGAACAAAATCTTGGTTTAGACCGAATGGAAGAGATGTTTTCGTGTTAACGATAAAAAACAAAGTTGACAGAGAATGGTTCGAACTCTCGTTCAAGTATTGCATGGGTGAAGTGTGTTGAATGGAGAACCATATACTTTTTTTGGGTCACAGCCCAACAACATGTCCAATATGAGTCCATAACCCAACTATATTCAATTCAATTTAATTAACATCTCAATCAAAGTAAGCTTCTAATATGGTACGTAACAAAACTTACATAAATAGCCATTTTATATTTCGGGATTGTTTGTATTAACTAAAACTAAAGAAACAAATTGGTTAATTTTTTTATCTCGTCGCAACGATCGGGTAAATCCCACATGATTTAACAAACTGAAGCTTCCCGGCCGGAATACATATTCTATATACTCTTTGATTGCTTTAACATCGATCACGAAGAAAAAATCGATAGATAGAAAGCATGCTCTTTACCTCGGCAAATTTAAATGTAACGTTGAATCGGCGTTTACTCAATAGTTTATTGTTATCACACGTACGCATACGCATGTATTAGGCTAAAACGTTAAACTTGGCTTGACATATGGCTTTTAACTATAGAAGTAGTGACTGGAGTGATTGATGGGGTATTGTATCTAAGGTGTCCCATCTACACGAATGTTAGTCTTCGAATATGCATCCAACAGGACGTTATCTGAGCACCTTCATTGTAAGTCTCACTCGATAGGATTAAGAATCATTGGTTTCAAGATTTTCTTACAGAAATAATTGAATATATTCTATATATCTTTTTTATGCACTGAAGAAGGGTGCCAGCCGCTAAGTTGGACACGAAGAATGATGCTCATTGTAGGAATATCAAAAGGTCTAAAGTATCTTCAAATGGAAATGGAACGGCCTTTTACTATATATGAGCTGAACTCTAGTGCAGTATATCTTACAGAAGATTTCTCACCAAAGGTACGAGCTTTATACAAATAATAACTGTTAGTAAAAGGGTTCTGGTTTTGAAAGCTGGAAAACCATTCTTATGAGATCGGAGAACAACTCTAGTATTATCAGCACTGAAGGCGCAATGTGTGTTCAACCGAGTTCGTTACACACACACCATATGGATATTCATGGAAACATCTATTCTTTTGGTGTTCTTCTGTTGGAAATCGTTACTGGACGCCCGTCAATCTGCAAAGACAAAGGATTTCTGGTTGACTGGGTAAGAATTACAGTTGGCAAAACAGTAGTTTGGGTTGGATAACGGGTCAAAAAGGGTTCTGGTTGATATATATGCTAACGGTGAGGGGTCAAACAACTAAATTAGAGACAAAAAAGAGTTAACTGGTCAGTTCAACCTGTTTGACCTGCACTAAAATTTATCGATTTTGACTAGTTACCCGTTCCATTTTGTTTGATATACTAGTAACTATTTGTCGCAAAACAGGCTAGCTGGGTCAGGTAATGCGCCCAACTCGTCTTTTTCAAACATTTAGTCCCCAGAATTAGAACCCGAATCACATACCATTTTCTGCCACCTAAAAAAGTTAGTGTGGAATCGTGTTTTGTGTAAAAACATACCATTTTCTGGGATCTTATGTTTACTTTTTTTTGTCTAACGAACTGACTGGTGGTTTGCTGCCATTATGATCAGGATAAAGATTATCTGGATGGTCCAGAAAAGATGGCATTGGGAGTAGATCCTGCACTGAAACATTTCAGAGTGGAAGATCTTGAGGCGATACGAGAAGTTGTTAGCAATTGCATTCATGCAAGGCCCAGAGATAAAGTAAGCATGCCACTACAAAAAATAGCGCTACTCTCCACACTTATTTTGCCACGGTATAGTCAAGCGTGGAGTTTTTTTTATATGAAATCATAATTTTGCTACATTTATAGGTGTTACAACTCTTTCAAAAAATACTCCACCTATATAAGTGTGGACAATAACAATAACGCTACATTTATAATTGAAGCAAACCAAAATTTTAAAAGGCTACACTTATAAGTGTAACAAAACACTTAGAAAATGCTACACTTATAAATATAAAATAACTACATAAAAAAGCCACATTTATAATTGTGGACTTATAAAAAAGCCACAAAATCACAATTAAAGAGCTTCACTTATCCATTCTCTTAATTCCCTTAAATAAAAAAGCTTCACACTTACTGTTCCAGACTTCCATCACTCACTCAAAATAAAAGCCACGCTTACTGTTCCATCACTCACTCTATATAAAATCATAAAAATCAAAATAAATTCATAAAATCAAACCCTAACTTTTAATCACTATGTAATCGTGTTGTTGTTAATCGCCGTAGTTTCGTAACCGTCGTCATGGATCTGTAATCACCGTGTTTTCGTAATCGTCGCCGTGGATCTGTAATCGCCGTGGTTATTGTTCCGATCATCATCATCAGGTCAATGTTAGTTATCGTTTATTAATGTGATTCGTGTTGTACAATTCGATAATCGATTATTATTATGTGTTACTGTTCCGATCATCATCATCAGGTCAATGTTAGTTAATCGATTATTATTTTCTGTTGAACTGAAGGTGATGGTAACGATTCGGTCCAGATTGCGTTGAACTGAAGGTGATGGTAACGATTCGGTCCGGATTGCGTTGAACTGAAGGTGTTATTTTCTGTTGAGTAGTTACTTATAGTTTTTCATTATTATGTGTTCGATGAAATGCCTCTCAAAGAACTAGATACCAAAAGCCTTGCTTCGTATCTGTTAGGGAAATGGACTATACACCTTAGATAAATGCACTTTTTAGCTTTGTTAAAGGCGTATTGTTAAACAATTTTTTTGGCGAAATAAATTGAGCTCTTAGTTTGAAGCCCTTAGACCTATTTTTTGATTATTATGTGTTTGATGAAATGCCTCTCAAAGAACTAGATACCAAAAGCCTTGCTTCGTATCTGTTAGGGAAATGGTCTAAGCTGTTTCGGCCTTGCTACACAGTCTCAGTTCCTTTTTAGGAATCATTTGCTGTAGTGAAATGATCATGGGGCCATAAAGTGTTTATATTCATTTGCACAGTTTTAATCATTTGCTGTGTCCATTATATTCAATGATCATGTTATATGATTCTGAGCTAAAACTTGGCTTAGAGTGATTATTATTGTAAGACTAGTTTAGGCCTGGACCGCGTCGCCTAGTTCGTAAGAGATAGCTCATAGCTTAATTTGTCCATGAAAACAGAAAAAGGTCCGAAAAGCCTTGCTGCAGGTTCGCTGTTTCGTAGCTTTACGTGCATAAAAGTCAGTAGAGAAGTGTACCTATTTTATATTTTGGATACTCTAAATTAGTTTCTCTAATAGGCCCTTTATTAATTACTTACAAGCAATTCTTTCATATTAGAACGTAAACCATCCCAAACTCACATAAAAGATATCATAATTAACTTTATCCACACTTTCATTAAGTTTTTGAACGTGATCTTCACTATCATTATTAACATCAACATCTTCACTTTCATAAACATTTTCATGTTCACTTTCATTAACAGTAGCATGTTCGCTTTTCGAATTTTCATTGTTTATAGGATTTTTATTATGTTCAATATTTTCTTCAACATTGTCATTATTCTTTTTTTGTATACCAACAAACGGTTTTAAAGATCCTAATTGAGCTTCATTAGATTTTTGTTCTTGCATCTTTCTTTTCCTATTTTGGGCACCCGACGGTCGTGAACGATGCAACATAATAGTTTCTAGCGTAAATTTTATAATATAATAATAGTAAGATAGCAAAAAGAAACATATATACAAGTAAGAATTATGGAACAATATCACCTGATTAATTCATAGATTGATGAGACTAAGGAGAAGAATAGATAATTGATTGAGTGCCTTGATCATTCCCAATTAAGTGCCAATTGCCTTGATCGTTAGTATTTACAACAATAAATATACGTTGTTTTTTTTATTATTATTTTTTTTAAATCATCCAAACTCCAAAATTGCTACGCCAATAACTGAATGCTGATTTTATGCAACATGGGCTTCTCCTTTATCTTTTGCTACGTCAATAACTGCTTGTCTCCAACGTCAATATTCTATAATCAATATGGGAATTGCTATGTCAATACAAGGGCCGTAAAACTGAACCTACCCAATGTAACATAGACCTAAAAAATGATGCCCCTTCTCATTTGTTGCCTTGGGCCGTCGCCCACCTGGCCCAATACAAAGGCCGGCCCTGCATCAAATAATGAAAGAAACTTAGATGTTACTATATCTAATTTCGCATAACGGGTCAGAACAGGATGGCTTCAACAACAGGAAACCGGAAAGAACATAGTAAGGATATCAGAAGGGGAAACAGGAATAGTAACAGTGGGTTCCACTTCTCCTTGGTCACTAACACTTTCAACTTGTTGTTCTTGTTACAAAAAAGGACAAATTTTGTTATGTGTAATTTTTACTCTTATACTTATTATTAGAATTAGAAACGGGCAATAAATGCAAGTTTTGATTAGAAGGGTAAAATAGAAAAAATAGTCATAATTACTTTCAATATATAAAAACTACACTCTTTATGGGACGGAGGGAGTATTACTTGATTGTGGTTTGGAAATACAGGTGTTCAGGATGTACACACGAGGAGAATTTACACCGTCCTATTGTTTTACAAGAGGCGGAGACGTTTTTTAAGAAGCACGGTGTATCCGATTTCACTTTCGATACTTGTAGGCTGGTATGTTACTATGTGTTTACTTCTATTATTTATTATTCTGTTTTACTTATATTTGTTCATGGTAGCAGCATCTTACAGTTATCGTATTTTTGGGCAGTTATTCTACAATGTTGTTACAGAAGTAGATACATTAGCAAAAAAGTTATTTGCGATGAAATGTAATGTGCTTTGTTAATCCCACTGTATATCATTTAAGTTACCTTTTACGAGTGTATGCAACATACTTGCATTTTCGTGGAATTGTATGTAACATACTTTTTACACTTTTGTTGCTACTTAAAGTGGCACAAAATGTGAGTATGTTACATACAATAGTAAATAAGTAAAGTAATTTGTTTACTATGGAAACAATAGGTGAAACTATGTGACGTTTTTGGTGTAAGCAACAAAAGTTAATTTACATTTCATCAATATATAAATTCGTCTCTTTCCTTGAGAAATGACAGAATCTTGCTTTTTCAGGACCCACTTTCTTGGCTTGTGGGATCAGATGTTCTAGTGGTTGATCCTCCTAGAAAGGGGCTTGACCCAGCTTTGATTGGTGCTTTAAGGGCGATTAAACAAGAAGACCGTAAAGCCATGACTCTTGAAAGGTAGGAATAGCTATGTAATTTAGTTGACTTTTTTGTTAGTTTCTCTTATTAGAAGTCAAGAACCTAAAGTTATGGTGTGTTTTGTTTTTCTGTCACTGTAGCCCAACCGTGAATGTGAAAGATGAAAAACGACCTTGGATTTTACGAGCAAGAGAAGATTCAGTTAATATTCCAAGCAGAACCATACAAGAAGAAAGTCGGTCACTACCTCAAACACTTATTTATATAAGCTGCGGATGGGAAAGCTTTAAAGAGGTACATCTGGTTCTCATCCTTTCAGAGTGGTTGCTAAGAACTAAATTTAGCTCCACTAGTTTTCATAATCACAAAAGTGCAGATATGCATGTGAGCTTACTAATGTACATGAATTGCTATTACAGAATTGCACGACGTTACTCTCAAGTAAGGCTTGGCATTTGTGTAAAGCCCATGGTTTCAATTTCTTTCCTGGTACCCAGAGGTATCTCTTTTGTGTTATGTTATTTACTATTTCACTTTGTACAGTGCAATGATTAAATTGGAAGAATCTGGTTTTGGTTTCATAACTTTACATTTATATACAGATATTACTTTGTGGCTTTTGGGTTATCAGCGTGAGTGTGTGCTGTATTATTTCCCCCCAAGCTTCACTAAGTTGCCTATTCAACATTTCGAGTGGCAATATGATATAATTATTAGGTTCATTTCAATCTGAGCACCCCTGATTTATTCGACGTAGGTAACTTTAGGGCTTTTGTTCATCGATGTATAGGTTTTAGAACACCCTTTTGGGTTGGGATCCTGATTTAGCTTATCTGAACACCCCCTTGATGCAAGTGATATATCTGCTCCAAAATATGAACTTTTTTTTGCCTTATTTCTACCTATATTACACTCAATAACAACTGGTTTTATTGGTTTTCCGTTTGTCAGTCATGACTGCTTGCTCTTAGTCTTATAATCCAGTTGCAACGCATTAGCTCTAACGTACTCATTAGATGATAAATAACCTTACTTCTTATAATCCAGTTGCGTTTATATGTTAGATGGATATTTCCATTATTAATGATAATGTTTGGATAGTTTTGCACAGTTCTTTTATGTCCCTTCTTCTGTTCTTATTCATGACACCAGAAATAAGGTTCAAATGGAAGTCAAGTACACGGAGGTTAAAGGATTTTCGGTTTCTAATGTGTGAAATGATATTTTTGAGATTCATGATCAGGTTGCCTTGTTTGAGCTAATTTGGTTAGTCAAATGTATTCCTGGACATTTTTTATTTTGTGGTTGGCAATTAATAGATGGTTAAAGACTCAACATAGAATGAGTAAAAATGGATTACGAATGCTGATTTTAAATGTATGTTCTGCAAGGAGAATTAATAAAATAGCATTCCGGTCTATTCGTTGAGTGTGCTTTTTCTGAAAGAATTTAAGGTCAGTTGAAGCATATGGGTAGGTCTTGATAATGTGCTCAATAGTTGGGCTTTGCCCTTTGGTCATTTATTTACTTCTCAACTAATAAAAAATTAGTTTGGAATGTTGGGTTTGCACAATGGCTTTGTATATTGTTTGTGATATTCATATTTCTGATGTCACTTGAATGATCACAGATTCAGGAGCAGCAACAACAACAGTATCACCAAAGACAACAAGAGCACAACATTCAGGAGCCTTTGGGAAAAATGTGGCAAAGTTTGTGGCAATCTGATATGCAAATACCTTCTTTTTCTAGAGTTCAGAATCACGAGGCTGTACAGTTGTCATCTCAAGGGTAGAAAGCGTGAAGATTGTTGAGGTCAAAGGGTAGAAAAAGTGTAGAAAACCGAAAATGCGTATGTAGACATGCTAAATGATTGATGTTAATTGGTTTTTACTTGTACAATACTAAAAAACATGCTAAATGCGTATGTAGCATTTCACTAATGAATGAAATCATTACTAGAAAACATTGCTGGAAAATATATCCATATTTGTATGTAATTTCTATATTGCATCAGGTTTTCTAATATACATATTTGTATGTAATTTCTTTTTATTTTTTTCTTTTTCCAGAAAATATATCCACACTTTTAGGTGTGAATATTTAACAATGTTGCTACACTTTTAATTGTAAGCATCTTTTTGCAAATTTGCCACACTTTTAAGTGTGGCATTTAAAGAGTGTTTGCCACACTTTTAAGTGTGGACATTCAAAGAGTATCTTCACACTTATATGTGTAGCAAAATTTGTCACACCCATTATTGCTACACATTTGCAAGTGTGGAATTTATATTTTGACACATTTTTAACCGTGGCAAATTGGCATTTAAAATGTGGAAAATTTAACTATTGTTTTGTAGTGATGCAAGATTTATGTGTAACATTAGAAAGCAAACTCGACACCACTGGATCATCAGAGGTCAAGGCCTCGTCGTTAACTTGGGTTGAGATAGCACTTTCATCTAGACCGGAGTCTTAACCACTGTATTTGATTGTTTTCTTATATTTGCACCCAAGGCCATCAGATATTAATTGCCTGAACCACTCTATTTGATTGTCTCTAGCAAACAAGCCATTGCTCTTATGCAGAAATGAGTGATCTTGTAGAAATCAAAGCTCGCATTTGACATGTTATCTAACCAACCCATTTTTCCACTGCAAGTAATATGAGCGTTTGGCTTGTTAGTGGCTGTGCTTTGTACACTGATTTATGTTTGAATCACATTTTTGGATTCACTTATTTGAGTCGATATTATTTAGTTTATGCGGATGGGTGCATATTTAATGATAAATTATGTGACAAATGAATTATTGGCCAATGAGTTAAACTTGTTAGATTAAGCGCCATATATGATGAAACAAAGACCTGCACCCTGTAAACATCTGCAAAATTCGTTATATACTTAAGTTGAGCCATGGTCACTCGCATTTTTAGATCAGACTTCTATTTCTTTATGGCCAACGAACTATTATAACCTTCTAATCTATACTAATCCCGCCCTTTCTTCACTACTCTTGTCCACAAAACTAACACTGTTAAAGTTGCATATTGTGGCAGCATGTATAAGGTTATATTCACATTCTGTTACCATTAAACTATAATTATAAGATTACTTGAATGTGATAAAAGAAGCACCGTTTATTTTGTTTTTCTTTTATCAAGAACAAAACAAGTAACCACACAATACCGAAAATCAAATAACTCAAACTAATCTCAATGACTTGTACCATATAACTCAAACTAATCTCGAAAATCAAATTAATATCCAGATATGATTAACACCGTTTGAGAGATCTTCGTAACAAACATAACAAATTACACCGTAAATAAAATTCACATGGATTGAAGCCATAATAAATTCATAGGTGGTTTAAAAGGGCTTATAACTCCTGTGATGAGAGGTTCAATGGTTCCATTTGACAAATGATAAATCCCCGTATATCTCCATCCTCCTTTTTTGCTATATTCATATTCCCCACGCCATTCATCTGTGTAGTATATGCAGTTACCCCTTATCACCCCCGTAGTGTCCTCCACCCAAAACGATGAAGTACATCGTCCTACAAACAAAGTTTTCGCACCGAAATCCTTCACTTTTGACCATTTCCCACTTTCCAAATCATAAGCCAAAACTTTAAAACTCTTTGTCTTGTTAAGTTTGAAAAATTCTTTAATTACTAACAACTGCTTCCTCTCACCACCATCTAGTCCAACTATATAGTTATGATGATTTATTTTTCTGGTTGTCCATTGTAGAAGGTAATATCTGATATATATTTGTAGAAAGGCTGTTCAACAGATGTCCACTTGCTATCTCCAATATGACAAAACCCTATGTTCCCCCAACCATACAATACAATCACCAATTTTGATTCCATCGAGAGGACTACCCTTGAGATGGCGCCGTGATCATGTCGTCCTCATTATAAGGATCAATGAACTCTGGTAAGGTGTCTACCTTTGGAAGGTTGATGACTTCACGAGATAAAGGATTGATGAGTTGTGAAGAAAAATCTTTTCCAACAGTTAAGAGCCACCCACATGAAGACCCACATACCTTCCCATATGCTTCAGGCACTCTTATCTTGCGCATTCTCTTGTTTGAGAGGAGGAACAATTCAGGAGACTCTTGATCGTCACTTTTTTTTGTGAGCATTAAAGATGGCAACCGCGAAGGAGGTCCATTCGAGTTGTGGTATGTTCTTGCGGCCGCCGCTAAACGCCAAGACTTACACACGCCTGCAAAACTCGAATAATCTTCATAGCAAGTGATATATTTTTGTGCTATTATATCAAGTACTTCAGGCAACATCTCTGACCATTCCATCATAACTTTTTTTGAGCAAAATTCCATCATAACTTATAACTATTTTTAAATCACACAATACCTGCAAAAGATATCAAACACCATTGAACTAACTCATATATAGGATTAAACTCATAGAGGCATATGTATTAGACGCAAGCTAAAGTGACATAGAGGTACAATATTTTTATATTATATAATAGAAGTAAAAAAAAAAACGTAGAAATCGCACCTCAAACCTGTGAGAACTCTAGGGTTTTAGAACCACAGTGTTTTTTGTGTGATTTGTTAAACAAAAATTCTAAAATCTTTTATGTAACAAAAATTGTAATTATTGGATAATGAAACATGTGTATGGATTAATTTTTGTTACTGATCTCGGCCCATTAATTAAGCGATTATTAAAAAGAAAATGCTAACAGCAGCCCTTAGAGCACTGGGTGCAGACGACGAACCACCCTTCGCCGTCCGAGGTGGCACTTCCAACGGCGAGCCGTTGCTCGCCGCCACACCAAACCCCCCTCGCCGTTCTTCCCCGTTGGGCATCTCGCCGTGGCCACGGCGAGATATCTTTCTGACACAATGGCAGGTTTCTTTCATTTTTTTTTTCTTTCTTACTTCCATATGTTTGGTTTCTTTCATTTGTTTTCGTTCTTCCATGTGATGGTGGTGAGATGGTGGTGGATCTGGGTTTCGTTCTTCAATGGCAGGTTTGTTTCGATCTGGGTTTGTTCCATGTGATGGTGGTGAGAGTGGAGAACTATGGTGGTTTGTGATGGTGGGATGGTGGTGGAGGGTGGTCGGAAAAAATGGTAGGGATGGTCGGAAAAAATGGTGGGATGGTGGTGGAGAAGTATGTTGTTGTTTGTTTATATTATTTTTTATTTTAATTTATTTAAAGAAATGAATAAAAAAAATAAGTGTGTAAGAGGTGGGGCCCGAATGGGGAAGTGGAGGTTTGTTGTTTGGTGAGGGGGGTTTGTTGTGGTTAGTTGAAGTTGAGGTGTTTTGGTGATGTGCATGGTGGGGCCCGAATGGGGAGCCAAGTGCTTGTTGCTGCACCTTGTGCTCTTAGGGTTGTTGTTAACAACTAACTTTTTAAAAACAATTGCTAATATTAAGACAAAGATGACAACTATTCCTTATTTTTCGCTTTGATAACCAATGAAAAAAATGCATTGTATTTGTATTTGAGAAAATCAAGTAAATTGTTTTTTATTATTCATGATTTTGTTGGGACATAGTGAATATTCTATGCTTGATTTTCGGAAATCAGTTATTAACAACAACCCTAAGGGCAGTTGTTAGCAAAACCCTTAGGAAAATGCTAACAGCAGCGCTTAGGGTTGTTGTTAACAACTAACTTTTTAAAAACAATTGCTAATATTAAGACAAAGATGACAACTATTCCTTATTTTTCGCTTTGATAACCAATGAAAAAAATGCATTGTATTTGTATTTGAGAAAATCAAGTAAATTGTTTTTTATTATTCATGATTTTGTTGGGACATAGTGAATATTCTATGCTTGATTTTCGGAAATCAGTTATTAACAACAACCCTAAGGGCTGTTGTTTGCAAAACCCTTCAAAAAAATCAATTCATACCTGATTTAGTAATAATTTTATTAAAAAAAAATTATTTTCTTATTAGGTAATATTTTATATTTATCCATAACATAAGTAGAAGATAAATACAAAAAATATAGATAAGATATTTAAAAAAAAATTATTTATTTTATATTTATCCACAATACAAGTAGAAGATAAATACAAAAAATATAGATAAGATGCAATTAACAATAGGATTAAAATTTTTAAATAACTATTTCCAAAAATTAAAAAAAAAAAACCCCGTATTATAACTAGTGTAGAAAAAAACAAAATAACACGTATGGGTACGTACAATATGAGTATGAAAACTTTTAGTTCCATGTCTAATTGGTCCTCGTGATTAATTCAGTTAAATGATGGATTTTTTTCTTTTCTTTTCTTGAAGTGTAGTTGCTAGGTACAATATGAGTATGAAAACTACATGAAAGTTGTCATTCTTAGTTACTAGATTGGATTAGCTCTTAAATTGATTACTTTCGAAGCTGCTGCTGCATTAAGCGACTTCTCCATATGTCATATTTAGAATCTCAGATATAAGAAAAAAGAGATTGGATCCCAAAAATATTGTTGGCTCTGGTGGTATGCCTATTGGTTAAGATAGGCTTTTCTTGCATTCATAATTAAATTCTTACTCCGTTGGGTGTGAACCATATGGAGATGAAGAATATGGGAAATTTTGCGACGAGGGAGTAGAAGAGTTTGAGGATCCCCGTATTGTCGTTGGTTTAAAGTTAGGAGGTTCGTGAAATAGCCACCATCGATCGGGTTTTGAGACATTTTTTTGGTCGAATTGGAGTTGAGATATAGAAGTTTTTATTTATTTTTGGTTGAATTGTAGTGACAAAAATTGTGTGTAAATGATTTGGTATTTATAGATAAAATTGTTATGGGCTTTTTTTTTTTTTTTTTTTTGAAGGAAAAAAAAGAAAGAAAAGAAGAAGGACCGTTTATGTTTTAAGCGGTAATATAACTGTTTGAAATTAAATTGAACATCCCACTAGCTCTTCACTTTTTGTCAGAAAATTTCCTCGTCGTGCAGACGAGGAGCACCCAGGTGGTGAAGGACGGCGAGGGGGGGGGGGGGGGGGTTGTCGTAACGAGATGTGGCGAGGCAAAGAGAGAACTCATTGCATTTATGTCCAATGTAGCACTGTAGCAGCACAAAGGTATAGTATTAACATTTGCTTAACTTTCCATGCACATGCACTTATGTATGGCCATGTAAATGCCACTGCACAAAATCACTAATGGATTAAACTTTTACTTAGATTCCCTGCTTATAACGAGGTTGTTTGGCATTTGATTATTGATGACTGTTACTCGAGGCTAATTATGAAATTTATCATTTAGCTTGCTTCTTTGTGCTTATGAAATACTCCGTATTATTTAGTGTTGTCAAGCAATTAGGCTACTTACTAGTTTTGATCAATCTGCTGCACATATGGTTGCCTGAGACATATATACGACAAAGACGATATCAAACACTTAGTCACTTTACTCTCAATGTGTGTTAACAGTATTTTACAAAGACCTGGGGCCTTGCTAATGTCATGATTACTAAAGATTTTAATGGGCGTCTGAAGTTGAAATGAAATACATGATCATATTGTGTAACATTATCATTTACAAACATACATAGAAGCTTCAAAAACATATACAAGACGATAATATCAACTCACTGTTCATACCATACCCAACTATGGCTAGGCATTTTAGCGAAACAACCTCGTTACTGCAAAGTTAAGCTTCAACGATATTCTTATGGTTGAGTGTATTTATAGTATGTAAAATTATAATTTATATGTTTTGCAAAATGGGGTGATCTAGTGCTAAACCATGGTTACATATTAAAAAAACAGAGTTTACAGGCGAAAGGTTCGAACTCTCGACCTTTATATAATGAAAGAGCGTCCAAACCATTTCACCAATAACCACCGTCCAGCAAGTTTCTGATTTTTTGAAGTTTTGTATTCAGTATTGCATTGGTGTAAGACGAATGGAGAACCATATATACTTTTAAGTGTTTGACCAATTAATCACAGCCCAACAGCATGTCCAATATGAGTCCATAACACAACTATATTCAATTCAATTTAATGAACATCTCAAAGCAAAATGTAAGTTACATAACTAATCCCATTAGCTATCTACCAATTTCAAAAACGGTTCTTGGGTTAAATTTAAAGATTGTTTGTGTTACAAAATACTACATAAATAGTTCATGCCAGTTACCTCACTTTACAAAAATAAAATAAAAAATAAAACGTACATAACTACAAGGTTTAATAAAAGGAAAAGTATATCAGGTAAAGATGTTAACGAGTAATTATTTATAGATGAACTAAAACTAAAGAAATCAATACTTATTGAGTTGTTTTTGATTAATTTTTTTTTTTTTTTTTTTTTTTTTTTTTTTTTTTTTTTTTTTAATGTAAATCTCATTTGTTTTTAACAAATTGAAGCTTCCCAACCGATGTACAAATTCTTTTTACTCTTCTATTGCTTTCACATCGATCACAAAGTAAAAATCGATAGATAAAAAGCATGTTTTATCTCTAGGGACGGACCTGGGATTTTTAAAAGAGTGTTGCACAAAATAATTGTTAGACTAACTAAAGTTATACCAAAAACCGAAAGTAGTAAAAAAATTTAGCGGGGGTTCAACATACCAAAAAGCAACATTTTTAAAAAAATATTGCACTTCATGACTAAGAATCGGGTGTAACTCGTGCAATACTTGACACCAATGTAGGTCCGTCCTTGTTTATCTCGACAAATCTAAATGTAACGTTGAATTGGCGTTTACTCAATAGTTTATTCTAATCACACGTACGCATACGCATGTATCAGGCTAAAACGTTAAACTTGGCTTGACATCATACTGCTTTGGATATTCAATAAAGAATAGCTGGCTTTTATTTTTTTAAACCCCAAATCAAGCATCTTTCTAATTTAAAACCGACAGATTTTGCATAGCTTTAAACACTTGTCTTTTAGACTCTTTGTATAGAAACTCGAATGGTATTCGGGCAACACGGCGGTGGATACTTTTTGACTAAATTTTGTAGGAAGCAAATGTTTTTCACGATTCATCGATGAAAACTGCACCATGTCTTTGAAGTGTTGTGGGTTTAAATAGTTGATGCTTTCTAATCATTTTTTCCGAGTAATTTCGTAAATTCTTATTCAAACAAAGTTATGTTATTACATATTACAAGAAAAAGACTAAACTACATCGCAAGCCTTTATGTCAATATAAAAGAGAAGCTACCAATCGTGTTTAGCTGTGAAAAAGAAAACCTAACTAGCTATAAACTTTCCTCTCCGATCATTGTTTGACTCGCCATAACCCTTACACCATACCACCCCTCGTCTTCAAGCTACGACTACCATAGAGAAGAGATCAAAAGTCCGGTCCCCTCAATAAATCAAATAGCATTTTCTCTAAATTTGGGTCACATAAGAAATCAATAAAATAAATCAGCATAAGTGCATAACTATTGATTTTATTACGGCTATGTTTGGCGACATGTAGCAGTAAGCAGTAAGCAGTAAGCAATAGCAGTAGCAGTAGCAGTTAGCAGTTAGCAGTAGTAGTTTGTTTAAAAAATGTGTTTAGTAACGTATTTGTAGCTGTAATTATAAGTGTAAAATTACAAAAAAAGACATCTACACATTAAAAAAAAAAAAAAATTACAAACAACACTTCTATAAAAGTGCTTTTGGTCACGTAAAAAAATATTACACGATCAATAGTGATAAAATAAATACTAAAGTTTTTACTTTTACGATAATCAATACTTCTATATGAGTATCATGCATATAGACTATTGTAAGCTAGAATTAGATTTATCTTTTTAATATTAAAATAAAGTAAAATAAGACTGTTTTATTAAAGATTAAAACCAAGTATGTTCATAAGTCATTACAGACAAACTGGGAAAAAAAATGGCAAAATCCATAGTTTATTTTGCTAACATAGAATTTATAAAAAAACCACATGCTATACTGTAAGGATATGTTAGTCATTTGTTTCTTAAACGCTACTTGCACATTTCAAATGCTAGTGGAATGAGCATTACAAATAAGAGCGTTCCTAGAAAATAGAAATGCTAACAACTTGCTGCCAAACAAGCTTTTACAATCAAACCGCTTGTCGCTTCTAAACGCTTCTAAATGCTTGTTGCCAAACACGACCTACGAGTAATAAATTTCATTCGTTCATTAACTTTGGCATTTACTGTAATAAACTATTGATTTTACAAAAAAATCACGTGACCAAAACTTTTCAAGTCAATGGTATATGCGAGTTTTTTCGTTTTTTATTTATGTGAGGCATTAAGTAAATAAAAACTTACCTCATCAATTACCATCTTTATTTGGAAACAACAACAATAATTAGGACTATTCTATACTTAGCAAGTTTAAGTATGAATTTTAAGTTTTTCTAATTATATAATAGTAACAAATGCATTATAATATAGTATAGATATATAGTTTGTTATTTGGAAGTGACAAAGTTATATATTGTTGCAAATCACATTGTAAACGATTATTCCATAGAAACATAATACAATGGACATATCATGTGTTTTGCAATGATTAGACAAGCAATGACCACAAATAATGCAAAAAGTCAACTTAATATTTTGTTTTGGTCCAAAAAGGGAACTGAAGAAACTGAATGTCGGATCATGTGTTAATCATTTAAATAAGAGTTCTTGTGTTTTGAAAAAATATAAATGAATTATACACATTTCTGTGTTTATAATTTTCTATATATTAGAAAATACATAAACACTAAAAAATTGAACACTTTATAATTTTCTATGTCACCAACTTATGCTCTTCCAATCTTTTCCCAATATATACTATTATCTGCTTTTTATTTTAACTAATATTCGATTTCCCAAAATGTGAAGTTTTAATTATTTATTGGAAGATGGATACAAATACTTTTAATAATTAATAGTGAAATATGAACATAGCTACTTGTATCATTGAGCAAAATGTGTACATCAAATATCAAAATGAATCACAAGTATATATCATTCGAGAAGAAGTGATGACATATACGAATATAAAAAATTAAACATGATATGCACTATCATACAATAATAATAACAAAATAGATATTTGAAATCAAAGCAAGCTAGCAAAAGAAGATATATGGTAGGTGGGTGATCATAGTATTAGGCTGTTTCTACTTTCTTGTTACTCAAGTTGATCAATTTTCAGAGTTTTAAATGAAATGTTTTGCAAAAGAAAATTGTCAAAAAAAAAAAAAGTATTTGGCCTTTTCTACTTTAGGTGGGTGATCATAGTATTAGGCTGTTTCTACTTTCGTGTCGCATGTGCACCAAACATGTGACACGTCTGACGAGACTAAGTAGACACGTGGAAATTTTTTCTTCTTTCGTATATTGTGACGGATTCAGGACCAAAAGAGTTATCTGATTTATTTTATGAAAAATTGTAAATAAAAAAATAAAGAATCAGGTTCATTTTAGAAAAATCAGTATATTTGATATAATTTTACATTATGCAAGAAAAATTCATGAGGTTCTCAGGTACCCCGAAAGCCCCTCCGTTTGTCCCTGAGCGTATACAAACTCATATAATGATCAGTTTTCTATTGGCTAATATACATTATCTAACAAAACGAAAGAGTTAAATGAAAAAGTAACAAATAATATTGCTGACAAGTCTTTTATTTTGTAACGATGATGTCAAGTAGGCATTCTTTAACTTTAAACTTTGTGACTACAGTGTTGCATGAAAAGTCACTTTGTAGTGAGGATGCATGTGTCCTTGCAACAAAAGAGAGACCTAACTTTTTAAGTGTGGAAATTAGATTAGAAAGGCAAGCTAGTTCTAATTAAGTTAATCTTCTGATCGAATACGATTCTTGTGATAAGCATCCTATCCTCAAACATATATAAGTTCATCTTCTTCGCTCGATTAATACAAATGAACAAAATAAACTAGAATTTTCCAAGCAGAAATAACTATTTCAAAGTATAAAGTTTGCAACATGCTCTCAAATTTTAGGTGTAAACAGGGGCGGAGCCACACACTAACTAGTGGGGGGCGATGCCCTCAACGAAACTCTCGCGGACACACAAAATTATGTAGAAAAAAATCTCAAAATAGTGAAAAAAAAGTTTAAGTGCCCTCGGCATAACAGTCTGAGTGCCCTCTCCGTCAACTGAAAACAACAAGTCGGAGACTTAAATTGGATGGTGAAAACGTCATCTGCATTTGTTGTTCGGAAAAAATGGAGTTTGAAGGTTGGGAAGTGGGTTTGTCAGGGAATGGTAAAGTAGGTACCAAAAAGCTATTACTAATTTACTGATTTTTATACGTGGGGCCATTCATTAAGTATACACAACAATATTGTGGACAATATTATACTCTGATTACTGTACTACTCCGTAGAATATTAATGTAATAAATTTGTCACCCCTTTTACTTTATTAAGTTTATTTAAATTAATTTGTTTCGTGATTTTTCTTAAGTTAGAGTTTTGACAAAATAATTAAATTGCCTGAGTGACGTTACTGCTTTTCATACGAGTTGTCCCATGTTTAATTTCTCAATATCCACTAAATGTATGCGTTTGATTTATGGACACAATATACAAGTACATGTATTTTCTTGAATATAAATCAGTTAAAGTTACGAAATAGAATTCGTTCTACAGGAGGTGATATCCATATTACCTACTAAAGTAAAAAAGGATCTTTTTTTTTTTCTTTCTTTTATTTCTTTTATGCAACGTCCAACCCGACTTGTTTCAATTTATGAGAAAAATGATATTTATTATCATGTTATTTGACTAAAAAAAATTTTAGCGACACCCGAACCGACTTGTTTCAAAATAATGGTTTGCAAATTTTTTTTGCCCTTTAAGTAACGCCCCCCGTGATCACTTTTTCTGGCTCCGCCACTGGGTGTAAATTGTTATGTGCTACAAAATTAACATATATAATGTATAAACATTTTCATGCATCATATCGACTTATATTTTTCGAATTTGGTTCACGACGTTTGTTGCTTTCTATGTAAATGGAAAGGAGTTTTATTGGCAAATATGCATAGTCAAACTCAGAGAGAGTCCAAGAGGCCAAGTTCATACACTTTTTGAAAAATATACACACTTTGGCAAAAAAACAAAAAACTGTTTAATGAAAGGTAATATAATTATATAGTATTAATATTAGGGTTACAAGTGTTTATTTACCAACCATGATGTAAAGCCATTTAAGCAGCTATTGTTTAATTATTAACGTTGGTGACTGCACTATTGCATGAAAAGTCATTTGAACACTTAGAAGTATGCGAGTACTTAAACCGGGTGATATAGTCATCAAACTAATCACATTTATATCAGTGTTACATCATTATTCAATACATTATAAAACTCATCATCAAACAGGTGTTATGATCACAACCAAACAAAAAATATAAAAATATCCTACTTTATACAAACATATATCCACAAACACACAGAAAAAACATAAGAAACTCTTCGATGATGCAGACCAGCAAACGAGTGCAAAAAAGGTAGGGAATGGCGCGGTTGGAAGGCACCACTATAATGTTGGCCCATGAAAGTTGAAGGTGAAGGTGGCAGCATAGTGACCAACTTTGCAACAAAGTATATGTTATAGTTGCAGTATAAAATTTTAATAAAAACTAAAAAGCACACTTACCATTTTTGGTAATCATATCATGTAACGATTAATGATGTACTTACAACAAGATTATAAATATCCTTATTGCTTAGTTTAAAATCTCGATTTCCTTGTTCGTTTGTCAAACTTCTAACCGACTTTATTAACATAATGAATGCATATGAAAAGGATTGCTTTCGAAATCAACTTAAAACATGAAAAAGCTAGCTTAAAAAAGGCGAAATGGTGTTGTTTTTCTTTGGACATATATATTGGTTTAAATGATTCTCAAATTTCTTAAACCAACTATAAATGATATCGGTATATATCTTTAAGTCAACAATATTAAGTATTTAGATATTTTATTTTGATACCATTAAGAGATGGTAACAGTTTTGAGGGATAAGCTTCAAACCATAAATAATTAAAATGAAGATGATGCAAGCTTTCACTCTCCGGGTTAAATCTTTTATATAATACAATAAAACCCTTATTTGGAATTTTCCATTTCAAAAAAATGCATTCATACCTTATTTAGTAATAATTTTATTTAAAAAAAAATATATTTTCTTATTAGGTAATATTTTATATTTATCCATAGCACAAGTAGAAGATAGATACAAAAAATATAGATAAGATGCAATTAATAATAGGATTAAAATTTTTAAATAATTATCTTTAATAATAAAAAAAACTATAATTAAATATCATACAAACAAAACAAAGATTAAATTATTTGTTTTTTAATAAATAAAAATATATGATTCAAAAAATTTTTAAAAAACCCGCGCGTGCGCGGGCATTATAACTATAAACATCTAAAGTCTTCCTTTATCTTCAAAGTATTAAAAAAGAGCAATTATTTTCGATATATAAAAAAAGCTAACTTAAATATTTAAAAAATACATTGACACTAATTTATTAAGAATAAATGTTTTAAACGTGAGAAAAAACCCAAACATTTCTAAAACTCATTTTTAAAATGCAAAATCAGACAACCAAACGATATAGTACACACTATTATGATATAAATATTTTCCAATATTTATATACGAGATTAACTATTTTTTAGCAGTAAAATTTGCTATTTAATAAGTTAGTTTAGTAAAAGGTACTCTAAATCTTGTTTGACATACTCATTTTGTAGTTTGTTGATCTAGTTTAAAAGGGATAATTGTCTCCAAGTTTCAAATGTCACGTCTTAGCAAGTTACAAAAGCATGCACGTCGAACCTTACCCATGGCATGTTTCTTGTAGCAACGAGTTATAAAGTGTTGCTGGATTCGGTTACCTTTTTCCTAAATAGTTATGTGTTAAGAGCATAAGATATCGTTGATAAAGCCAAATACTCATCTCAACGTCACTTCAGCATCTCTTTTTTAATACTCACACATCAAATTAAATTAAAATAAATAACTATTTTATGAAAAAGTTACGTTAAATTTTAAAAAGTTATATTAAATTTTTATTTTAAAAAAAATTAAATTACACACACTAACCAAAAGCCCGTTAACAAAAAAAGAAACAACCGATTAAAAAAAATGTCATCTACTTGACACGAAACACACTCTACACACAAACAAACGACATAAAAAAAAAAAAAAAAAAAAAAAAAAAAAAAAAAAAAAAACCATCCATTCTCACGCAAGCCAAACAGTTGGCGGATGAAATGGCACGGGGAGGGGTGGGTATGGTGGCAGGCCGGTGGTGCCGCCAAAAAGCCATCCACGTCGGATTTCGAAGGATTCCAAGCCACGGTACCTTGTGCTCTAAGCGTGACTGGAATATTTACGGCAAATACATACATATATCTTTCGGGGTAAAATGCGAGTTGCTCTTGTTCAATACACTTAAGAGCATCTTTTTTTACTTAAATTTATCATAAGTTTACTTATATATGTTGCGATTGTAATTTACATTTTTCTCTTCTATAAGACACAAAAATCCATTACTTAAAAACAAATACTACAATATTTGATAATTAACCGTTGGGGTATTGAGTCGGTGGTTAGTTGTGAAGGTCATGTGTTCTATCACAACTTCTCTTGGGCTATAGGTTAGTTGTGAAGGTTCAATCGGCACGCAAGGCAAATACACTGGTCAGAGTTTTTGGCTGATTCAAACATTTTGGCGACAATATTCGATGATTAGACACAATTTAAAATACAGGAGTATCACGTTCTTTTTCACAGCTAAAAGTGTTAATTTAATATTAATATTATATTATTATAAATAGTTGAACCCTATCACGAAGTGCTACTTGAAACTTATATAAGTATAAACGAATGCAACTTGTTGAGACATGCAATAATAATAAATTTTCCAAAAATGGCAAAAATACATCCTTGCATAACTTCATCTTCAGCTTCTTCATCTTCCTTTTGTTCCGACCAAAAACAAACATACACAATATGGATGAAATCACTCGTGCTTAACTCGAACGGCTATACGGTATACGACTCTAATGGAGGTGTTGTATATCGTATAGATAATTACGATAGTAAGTCTAGTAGTGAAGTTTATTTGATGGATCTTCATGGGAACGTCGTATGCACAATACTTAGAAAGGTAAATATACATACGATCATTCGTTATTTCGTTCTTGTGCTAGATTCATTAAATTTAAATGGAGACTAAGTTACTTTTTTTATATATGATTTTGCAGAAACTATTGAAATTCGGGTTATGGGATTGTTACAACGATAAAGACACACGTAAACCATGGTTTAAAGTTGGCAAAACGTTTAATCTCTTTAAGCACGATTCGGTTTATGATGTTGTATTTGGAACCAACGAGACACAAAGTATAAGTAGCTCGAATCATAAAATGGAGTTCAAGATAATTTACGGCAAAGGAAATGTCGCGGCTGAGGTGAGCCTTAGTTTGAGAAAAAATTCTTTGCATAATTGTTTTGGTTCGATGTTGCAAATAAATAATCCGTAATTTTTTTCGATCATTTTGTGACATAGGTACAAAGAAAAAGGTCATCTTCAGGAGTCGTGTTAGGTGATGATGTATTGTGTGTGACCGTCGAGCCTCATGTGGATCACATATTCGTAATGGCTCTAGTCGCAATACATGGATTAATAAATCACAAAATGTAGATATTCTTCGTTGTCATTAATTTTGGTGTTGATACGAAAGAAATACACTTGGTCAAGAAGGGTGCTGATGAGGAAGCAAGAACCAACAAGGGCGTCATTGCCGAGTCTCTAAAGTATTCGGGTATTAAAAGAGTTATTATTCAAGGAGGTGCAAATAAGGATGAATTTACTCAAACCGCACCAGCATTTGGAAATATAAAGGGTGGAAGATATATCGAGCGGAAAAGGATACGGGCTAAAGAAAAATAAGATCACTCGAGGAAAAGCACTTAGTAGCAGTTTTGATCAATCTGCTGCACATATGGTTGCCATTTAATTCAATAAACCTTATGACGTACGGTTAAGAAAAAGATTATCGACGAGTTAATTTGTTTTTCTAGATATTGTGGTAGTGCAAAATTCATAAACTGTTCATTCCTATATTAGTCCCAAAGATCCTCTAACTGCTCTTTCGCAGTATGTATACACTTTTAAAAACTTTTTGGAAGTGATGTTTTTGTGTTAACCATAAAACTAAGTTAGTATGCGTGCATATTATGTTTCAAGGCCTATGTAACGTCGGAAGTGTTGTTCCTTATTAGCATAATCTACCTGATACATATATACGACAATAGACGATATAAAACATTTAGTCACTTTACTCTCAAACCGTGTTAACAGTTTTTTACAAAGACCTGATGCCATGTTAATATCATGATTACTAAAGATTTTGCTGAGCATCTGAAGTTGAAAGGAAATACATGATCATGTTGTGTAACATTATCATCTACAAACATAGAAGTTTCAACTCAAATCTTAAAAAAAAATAGAAAGGTTACACAAATCTTTAAAAAAAAGATGATGGTAACAGAAGAAAGGTTTGAACTCTCGACCTTTGTATTTAGTATTTGCATGGGTGAGTGTTGTTTAATGGAGCATGTCCAATATGAGTCCATAACATGTCCAATATGAGTTCAATTTAATGAACATCTCAAAGCAAGCTTGTAATATGTAAGTTACATAACTAATCCCATTAGCTACCTATCAATTTCAAACATGGTTCTTGGGTTAGATTTAAAGATTGTTTGTGTGTTACAAAATCTATATTACTATATAATGTATTTGAGACTATTTTATAATTAGAAATGCTTAAAATTAAGACTTTTACTTGCTTATTATGGAATGATTTCAAAATTAATTGATTAAAGAAGTTGGTTAAGAAGCAAGTTGGTTAGAAAGTTTGTTAGGAAGCAGGTTGACTATTCAAATTAAAATTATTTGACTTAACATCTCTAATTATAAATCATAAAGACAACTAAATGTGTAACCGAATAACCGAATAACGCAAAATATTGTCACAGGTACCCCGCCGCATTGCGAGGGTACCGTTCTAGTACTACATAAATAGTCCATGTCGGTTACCTCACTTTACAAAAAAGCGTACATAACTTCAAGGTTTAATAAAAGAAAAGTATGTCGGGTAAAGATGTTAACGAGTAATTATTTATAGATGAACTAAAACTAAAGAAACCAATATTTATTGAGGAGTTGTTGATTAATTTTTTATGCCACTGCAACGATAAGGTGAATCTCATTTGTTTTTAACAAATTGAAGCTTCCCAACCGGGGTACAAGTTCTATTTACTCTTTTATTGCTTTCACATCGATCACAAAGTAAAAATCGATAGATAAAAAGCATGCTTTAACTCCAGGGACGGACCTGGGATTTTTAAAAGAATGTTGCACAAAATAATTGTTGGACTAACTAAAGTTATACCAAAAACCGAAAGTAGCAATAAAATTTATCGGGGGTTCCACATACCAAAAAACAACAGTTTTTGAAAAAAATTTGCACTACATGACCAAGAATCGGGTGTCGTTCGTGCAACACTTGACATCAATGTAGGTCCGTCCATGTGTATCTTGACAAATCTAAATGTAACGTTGAATTGGCGTTTACTCAATAGTTTATTCTAATCACACGTACGCATACACATGTATCAAGCTAAAACGTTAAACTTGGCTTGACATCATACTGCTTTGGATATTCAATAAAGAATAGTTGGCTTTTCTTTTTTTAAAGCCCAAATCAAGCATCTTTCTAATTTAAAACCGACAGATTTTGCATAGCTTTAAACACTTGTCTTTTAGACTCCTTGAACGGTATCCGCGTAATGCGGCGACGGATACCTTTTGACTAAATTTTGGGGAAAGCAAATGTTTTACACGATTAATCGATGAAAACTGCACCATGTCTTTGAACTGTTGTAGGTTTAAATAGTTGATGCTTTCTAATCATTTTTTCCGAGTAACCTACCGAAGGAATTTGCAATTAATGAGAACTTAAAAAATAATTTCGTAAATTCTTATTCAAATAAAGTTATGTTATTACATATTACAAGAAAAAGACTAAACTACATCGCAAGCCTTTATGTCAACATAAAAGAGAGGCTACCAAACACGTTTAGCAGTATAGATAGTTTGTCATTTCGAAGTCACAAAGTTATATATTGTTGTATAAATCACATTGTAAACGATTATTCCATAGAAACATAGTACAATGGACATATCATGTCAATGAGTAGAGAAGCAATCAAGCAATGACCTCAAATAATGCTAAAAGTCAACTTAATAATTTGTTTTGGTCCAAAAAGGGAACTGAAGAAACTGAATGTCGGATCATATGTTAATCATTTAAATAAGAGTTCTTGTGTTTTGAAAAAAATATAAATGAATTATACACATTTCTGTGTTTATAATTTTCTATGTATTAGAGAATACATAAACACTAAAAAATTGAACACTTTATTTGATTTTCTTAAACAAATGAAGATGTATGTATGCCACCAACTTATGCCCTTCCAATCTTTTCCCAATATATATAATACTATTATCTGCTTTTTATTTTAACAAATATTTCGATTTCCCACAAGAAACCCTAATGAAATGTGAAGTTTTAATTTATTTAATTATTGGAAGATGGATAAAAACACTTTTAATAGTGAAATATTGAGCAAAATGTGTACATCAAATATCAAAATGAATCACAAGTATATCATTCGAGAAGAAGTGATGACAGCCGATATATACGAATATAAAAAACTTAAACATGATATGCACTATCATACAATAATAATAATAACAAAATAGATATTTGAAATCAAGCAAGCTAGCAAACGTAGATATATGGTAGGTGGGTGATCATAGTATTAGGCTGTTTCTACTTTCTTGTTACCCAAGTTGATCAACTTTCAAAGTTTTATATGAAATGCTTTTGCGAAAAAAAAAAAGAAAAAAAAGACGTATTTGGCCTTTTAGTTTACAAGATGGTCGTGATGATGAAAATTGAAAACAGTCATGGCTCGTGTCGCATGTGCACCAGACATGCGACACTTGTGATGAGACTAAGTCGACACGTAAATTTTTTTTTCTTCTTTCGTATACTGTGACGAACTTAGGACCAAAAGTTATCCGGTTAGTTGTAACTCAAAAATAAAGAACCAGATTCATTCTAGAAAAATCAGTATATTTGATATAATTTTACACTATGCAAGAAAAACTTATGAGGTTCTCATGCACCCCGAAAGCTCCCTCCGTCTACCCCTGATCGTATACAAACTCATATAATGATCAGTTTTCTATTGGCTTATATACATTATCTAACAAAACGAAAGAGTTAAATGAACAAGTAACAAATAATATTGAGGGAACCGGAATCCCGTTCTTATCTCCGCCGCCATGACTAACAACAACCATCAACCACCATCACCACAGCAATAAAACCTTGCCCTTTAATCCAATAACCTATCCTTTAAATCAAACCAATCGATCTCCCTTCAATCCAAAAAACCTCCTTTATTGATTAACAATCCATAACCTCCTTTATTTTATAGGGTCCTGTCAAAATTGAGTATCTTGTTGCATTGCATCATGGGCAGTTATAGATCAAAAGAGGATGATGTCAACAGAATATCTACTTCGATATTCGTTACGAACTTTCCGGACTCGTTTTCTGCTAAGGATTTGTTTCATTCTTGCAAACAATACGGACATGTAGTTGATTCATTTATTCCACTAAAGAGATCGAAAGAGGGTAAGAGGTTTGGCTTTGTTCGTTTTATTAATGTTTTTAATGTGGAGCGATTGGTGAGTAATTTATGTACGATTTGGGTTGATCGATCTAAGTTTCACGCAAATATTGCGAGATTTCAGAGAGCTCCTTTGAACAGTAATAAAGTCTATGAGAAGAAGAATGTTAAGCCCAATAGGGGTGGGTACCAGACTTCTCATAAGGATGTTGGGGGTATGGGTAGCGGTAAATCGTTTGTTAATGTGGTGAAATCTAATTATAAGTCTGGGACGGTGGAATGTGATTCTAATCCAACGTTAGTATTAGATGATGACTGTTTGAATTCCAAAGACCTGACTAATTCTTTGTTGGGAAGGGTGAAAGAATTTGCGTCTTTAACTAACCTCAAGACGGTTTTAACCAATGAAGGCTTTGTTGACATTAGTGTTAGGTATATGGGGGAATTATGGGTCCTGTTGGAATTCGTTTCTGTTAAGTCAAAAGAATTATTCCGTAACAATGTCGGGGTGGGTTCTTGGTTTTCTGAGTTGAGACAAGCTTCCATTGATTTTAATCCTGATGGTAGAATTGTTTGGGTGGAGGTTGAAGGTGTCCCATTTAAATTTTGGTCGGGGAATACATTTAAAAGGATTGCTGCTAAGTGGGGGGAACTACCGGATGTAGATGACCAGGAAGAGAGCTGCTTTCATTCGAAAAGATTGTGTTTGTACACGAAGTTGCATATGAATATCCTTGAGAACATTAAGATGATTTTTCATGGTAAGGTGTTTTGGATTCGAGCTAAGGAAGTTCCTGGTTGGATTCCCGAATTGTTGGAGGAGTCTGATGATTATGATCAATCAGAAGAGGGGCTCATGGAAGATGATAATAAGGTTCAAGATGAGGGAAGCAATGGTGATATTAGCGAAGTGGCAGAGGTACTAGAAACGGTGTTTGATGAGACTATTGGGTCGAAGGTGAATAAGTCGGATGATCCGTTTGGTATCTATACGTTACTTAATAAGAACTGTAAGGACAAAAATGAAAATGTGAATGAAGAGGATCAAAGCTTAAAGTATCCCCCGGGTTTCACACCTAATGTTGAGGAAAATGATAGGAGTGTTAATAGGTGATAGATTACAAAACTGTAACATGGATGAGGTTCATATTGGGCGAGATGGAGATAGTGCTAATATGGGCTCTAAGGGAGATGCTTCTGAATCTATTTGCACTGGGCGATTTAAAAAGTCAGAGCCTCCCCGTACAGGGGGTTCGTTCTTGTGTTTTATGGAGGAAGTTGTGAAAGTGGGTCAAACTATGGGATATAATATGGAGGGTTGTGTGAATAACTTGTCCGAGATCATTGAATCACAGGGAGCGTCGATGGTTCATCGATGAATTTTTTATCCCTAAATATTCAAAGCCTTGCCCAAAAGGCCAAAAAAGATTGGGTTAGGGAGTTGTGTGTTAACAATAAAGTGAACTTTTTGGCGATTCAAGAAACCAAGATGGAGAATATGGATCTTTTTTGTGTAAAGAGTTGTTGGGGTAATTTCGCGTTTGATTACATTCATAGTAATTCAGTTGGTAATTCGGGAGGGATTCTATGTGTTTGGGATCCTAATTCGTTTCGGAAAAATAATTCTACTATTTCGGATTCTTTTGTATTTATTCGGGGGGTGTGGCTGAAAAGTGGTGTTGATCTCCTCATTGTAGCGGTGTATGCTCCTCATGATCCGAGAGACAAACGCATGTTATGGGATTACTTGGTGCATACAATTAACCAATGGGATGGGGAGGTGGTAATAATGGGTGACTTTAATGAGGTTAGACATAAATCTGATAGGTTCGGTTCGATTTTCAATGCTCAAGGTGCGGATGAGTTTAATTCTTTCATTGCTAATGCGGGTCTAGAGGAGGTTCCGCTAGGTGGAAGCGCTTTTACTTGGTGTCATAAGTCAGCCACAAAGATGAGTAAACTTGATAGGTTTCTTATCTCTGAAAATATTTTCAGTACTTGTCCTCACATTTCAGCTACTACTTTGGAGAGGTATTTATCAGATCATCGCCCAATTCTTCTTCGTGAGACATCTAATGACTATGGGTCGGTTCCATTCTGATTTTTTCATCATTGGATGCAATTGGATGGTTTTAATAATTTTGTTGTGGATACTTGGAAAATAGCCCCTGGTGACATGTCAAATGGTATGCGAAATATGATGTGTAAACTGAAATTTCTCAAGTTGAAGATACGGGAATGGATTAAAAGTAATAGGCAAAGTAGAAAGGGCCTGGTCAATAGGTATAAGGAGGAGCTTCGGACGTTGGATGCGGATATTGACAATGGTGTTGGGTCGGATACGGTGGTTAATAAAAGGATGGAGGTGATCAATGCTTTGCAGCGTATTGATAAACTTCATGCTATGGATATGGCGCAAAAGGCCAAGATTAAGTGGTCTGTGGAAGGGGATGAGAACTCTCGATTTTTTCATGGGATGTTGAATAAAAAACGGAATCAACAGAATATTCGGGGTGTCATGGTTGATGGTGTGTGGAATGAAAAGCCGCATGATGTCAAACGCGAATTTTTTCAACATTTTCGTAATAGGTTTGATAAACCAATGGCGTATCGAGCTACTATTGATATGTGTTACCCGAGATCTTTAAGGATCGATCAACAGGAGGACTTAGAATGTGTGGTGACTAAAGAGGAGGTGAAGAGGGCGGTGTGGGATTGTGGTATGGACAAATCCCCGGGTCCGGATGGGTTCACGTTCGGTTTTTATCGTCATTTTTGGTTGACTATTGAAATGATGTGTTTGAGGCAGTTAATCACTTTTTTACCTATGCTGACATTCCTAAAGGTTGTAATTCATCCTTTATTGCTTTGATTCCGAAAGTCCCTGATGCAAATATGGTTAAAGACTTTAGACCAATTAGCCTCATTGGAAGTATTTATAAGATCATTGCGAAAATATTGGCGAATCGTCTTGTCGGGGTCTTGGGGGACATAGTTAATGAGGTGCAATCGGCTTTTATTGCGGAGAGACAAATTTTAGATGGTCCGTTCATCCTTAATGAGGTTTTACAATGGTGCAAAATAAAGAAGAATCAATCATTAATTTTCAAGGTCGATTTCGAGAAAGCCTATGATTCAGTCCGATGGGATTTTTTGGATGACGTCTTAAAAAAGTTCGGTTTTGGGAATAAATGGTGCGATTGGATTCATACTTGTCTAAAGTCTTCGAGAGGCTCTATTCTTATTAATGGTAGTCCTACCGAAGAGTTCCAATTCTTCAAAGGTTTGAAGCAAGGTGATCCGTTATCTCCTTTTTTATTCATTTTAATAATGGAGAGTTTGCATTTATCATTTCAACGGGTGGTTGATGCTGGATTGTTCATGGGAATTAAGCTAAGCCTTTCGGTGAACCTTTCGCACATGTTCTATGCGGACGATGCGGTATTTGTAGGGCAATGGAGTGACAGCAACATTAATACCTTAATTCATGTGTTGGAATGTTTTTATCGAGCATCAGGCCTTAGGATTAACATGAGTAAAAGCAAGATTATGGGAGTTCATGTGGAGGGTGAGAAGGTGAAGCTAGCGACATCAAAGCTTGGATGCCTTACTCTTAATAGCCCGTTTTCTTATTTAGGTACAAAAGTGGGAGGATCTATGTCTCGGGTGGAAGCTTGTAAGGAGGTCATTGACAAGGTGAAATCTCGTTTATCTAAGTGGAAAATGAAAGCTTTATCTATTGGTGGACGTTTAACATTACTGAAGTCGGTGTTAGGATCGATTCCTATATTTCATATGTCTATTTTTAGAGTCCCGTCGAGTGTTCTCAATATGTTGGAAACTATTCGTAGTCATTTCTTTAATGGTCACGAGGTAGGTAGTTACAAAGCATCGTGGGTTAAATGGAATAGTGTTTTGACGGCTAAAGATAATGGGGGTCTTGGTGTGTCAAGTCTCTATGCTTTAAATAGAGGTTTAATGATGAAATGGGTATGGAGGTTTTATAATCAGAAAACGTCTTTGTGGGCGAATGTTATTAAGGCTATTCATGGTGAGGACGGGAACGTGGGTAAGGTCAATAATACGGGTGTCCGGACTTGCTGGACGACAATTGTAAATGAAATCAGGGCGTTGAGAAGTCAAGGAGTGAATGTTTTAGATTTTATGCGGCTTAAGTTGGGTAACGGGGACACTGCTACATTCTGGAATGATAATTGGTCCGGTGGAGGCACTCTTAAAAATTTGTTTCCGCGTCTATATGCCTTAGAGAATTGTAAGTCGGTGAACGTTTGTACTAAGTTGAATGACTCTAGCCTGGACAATTCCTTTCGTCGAAATACTAGGGGTGGTGCGGAACAGGTTCAATTTGATGCTCTATCAGAATTGGTTAGTACGGTTAACCTTGTGCCAATGGTTGACAGGTGGGTTTGGACCTTGGAGAACTCGGGGGAATTCTCGGTGGCTTCTATTCGGAAGGTAATTGATGAGAAGAGACTTCCGAGCGTCTGTTCTAAGACTCGGTGGGTTAAATACGTCCCTATTAAAGTTAATGTCCTTGCTTGGAAAATCAAGATAGATGCTCTTCCAACGCGGTTTAATATTTCTCGGCGAGGTATTGATATTCATTCCATCTCGTGTCCTATTTGCGATTGTGGGGTAGAGTCTTCGGAGCATCTCTTTTTTAGATGTAGTTTGTCTAGACAGATTGCTCGCAAAATCTCATTATGGTGGAATGTTAGCTGTGTAGATGTTAATTCGTATGATGAGTAGATTACCTGGATGATGTCATTGCGTCTTGCGGCAAAATCTAAATTGTTGTTCGAAGGTGTATTTTATGCTATGTGGTGGAACTTATGGACGTATCGCAACAAACTTCTTTTTGAAGAGAAAGCTCCTTTGAAGGCGGTTATTTTTGATAATGTAGTTTCTAGCTCTTTTTATTGGTGTAGGTTTAGATGTAAAGCCTCTTTTAGTTGGGACGAATGGCTCAAAAACCCTTATCTTATATCGTTGTAGTCTAGCTTCTTGCTAGTGTTTTTTATATATATAAATTCGCCGTTCAAAAAAAAAAGTAACAAATAATATTGCTGACAAGTCTTTTATTTTGTAACGGTGATGTCAAGTAGGCATTCTTTAACTTTAAACTTTGTGACTACAGTGTTGCATAAGTCACTTTGTAGTGAAGATGCATGTGTCCTTGCAACAAAAGAGATACCTAACTTTTTAAGTGTGGAAATTAGATTAGAAAGGCAGCTAGTTCTAAATAAGTTAATCTTCTGATCGTATGCGATTCTTGTAATAAGCATCCTATCCTCAAACATAAGTTCATCTTCTTCGCTCGATCGATTAATACAAGTGAACAAAATAAACTAGAATTTTCCAAGCAGAAATAACTATTTCAAAATATAAAGTTTGCAACATGCTCTCAAATTTCACTACTAGAAAAACTGCCAATAGCAACGGCCCAAAATCATTGCAATATGGCCTAAATTCGTTGCTAAACGCTGTTAGCAACGATATTACCAACAAAACAGGTTCGTTGCTATATCGCCCGTTGCTAAACCACATATCGTTGCTAAATGTCTCAGTTCGTTGCTATATTGCAACGACCTTCAAAGTCGTTGCTGGTTTTGGGATATGGACAAGTCGTTGCTAAATCAAAAGATAGCAACGAAATTATTATTGATGATATTCGTAACGACCCCTCGCTCATTGCTAAATTAGCAACTAAATTTATAATCAGCAACAACTTTCTGTTTTACAATAGCAACGTCAAAGTTGTTGGTATTTTGGTTATAGCAGCAACCACACGATGTCATTGCTACATAAATTCTTTACAGAAATACACAAATTGGGTTGTTTCATTACATCCCGTTTATAACCTGCTACTAACTAATCAAAGATAGACCAAAAGGATATTCATAACGACAATGCAATATATGAAGCTAAACAAGATCCATCAACCATTCATTCAAAATAACAATAACCCATCAAAAATCGGTAAGGGTGGCTACAGTTATGAATTTACAATATCATTACAAAATTAGCTACCTAAAAGTTTAGAGCTTATATACCGATAAGGGTTAAGACATTACCAACTCACTTGTTAGAAGACATGGCCTTTTGTTGATCACTGAACATTTTTCTCATCTCAGCCCTCATTTCTTCCCTCACATCTTCGAGCCGGCTTTCAACTCTAGCATTCACTTGTGCTTCAATGATGGCCTCATTGTTGACTGGTGTTGAATCGACTGAAATTCCATGGCCATGCAAGATTTCACGATCTTGAGTAATTCCATGACCGTAAAAGTTCTTCTTCTTCGGATCACCGATGGCTTTTTCCCATGCTTTAGAGTTAAAAGGAATATCAGAAGGCGAATCCAAACCAACACCATCTGGTGAATCCAAACCAACACCATCTGATGAAACCAAATCAACACCGTCAACAGCTTTGATAGACTCTTTATATGTTGTCACAACTTTTTCCGACCTTGTATCACACCAAACGCCTTTACCTTTGTTTCTCTTGTGCAACTTCTCAAACATATCAACCTTTGATGCTCGTTTTCCTGTTCTTTTCTCCTGTAAAAAAGCAGATAAACATAAATCACATAAGGTGTTGCTTGCTGTTTAATAATATACATAGCTCATATCAGTAAGTATGTACAAATATATTGTGTCCATTAATTGGTAACCAAATAGTTTGCAAGAATTCGTCAACTCCTAATAGCTTATTCAAAAAGTATTAGAATAAAGTGCTTACACATTACCAATTAATTAGATAAAGTGCTTACCCATTGGTGAGTATGTGCACGAAAGCTTTTCGACCCGCCGGTATGTCTAACGTAGGAGCTCGTACCTTCCACATCCCCGGGAACCTTTTTCCTGTTCTCAGCACCCACCTTTGATCGCCTCATCCATTCCAGTTTCATCCATGACTCAAGAATACAATCCCAATCAGTTGCGACGTTAACGAATTCAGGACGAAAATTCGTCCAGTTAGCTTTGTTTTTACTTCCAGACTTCTTTTCACAATTTTTCCTAACCATAGCCCATGTACCTCGACATCTCTCCATCGACCTCCTTACCCAAACCTTTTTAGCCTCTTTCGGATCCACTGTTTCCTCATATTGATATCGATCCTACAAAAACCATAAAAGATATTAAAGCATTATGTTTCAAATGCTAGCTCAACACTACAACATAGTATAAGTTTTAGTTTATAGTTCTAAGGTCAAGTTTTAAAAAATTTAATAAACACAAAAACACATTGTAAATAAATACCAGAAAGCATTGGTACAGAAGATCCACAAAATCGTCATCAAGCTTACTCCACTGAGTTTGTGTCCCACGGAAATGTGCCTTGAAGTCCTTCGTGATTGAGATTGCAGCACATGATTCCAGATACCTGCACAATAGACGATATATATATCAGCTGCTAAATCATAATAAAATAAATAACCATGCGAGTAATACTTACTCTGAGGACGCAATAATATGGATTAGTTTTTTTTCGGATGGGTCCTTAGGAATATTTTTGTTCAAGTATTCTCCTCTTGGTCCCCTTTTTTGAGTAGCTGTGTCATCATCTGTGTAAGCAAAGTAATTCACATATAATGTTAAGACACAAAAAATTTGCCTAAAACCATGACAAAGTGTAAGAAACATACTTGTGCTAGTGCCAGAAATTGCCTCAGTGGGCGCAACAAGTGTTTGGGATTCCACTGGAGTTGGAGACAATGTATTTGGCACCAGTGAGCAGGAATGAGGAGTAGGCAATGTGGAAGGTGGGGTTACCGACATTGGTGAATCAGGTATCAACCTTTGTGATATGTTAGCTCGACGGTTACCCTTCCCTCTAGTTGCTTGAGATCTACCCCTTCCACTCATATCTGTCATGTGATAGATAAAAAATGAAATCAAGTTATGTCACACAACTGAAAATGGCAAGGATAAGAATGTATTGAATTCGAATAAGTTTATTAATGAAAAGTTTTCATAACTTGTAACAATCTATAATTTATTAATGAAAAGTTGCCTTATAATTTAGAGCATCATCAAGTTAGAACACAAATTAGAAGTTTAGCTTACTGTTAAGTTTTTCCAAAACAATCCTAGGTCTCGAGTTCAAGCCGCACCCTTAACTTATTTTTTTCTTCCTGGTTTTGCAATGTTTTATCAAACATGTAACATTCATTAAACTACAAAAACAACAATTATGACAATACAACAAGAACGAACATGTAACCATTCCTTTTTACTACAATAACAACAATTATGCTTAAGACAAACAAATATAGAGCACATAGTAGGTGGCCAAAATACCAAACAACAAATGAGATTGAACATAAAATTAAACATGAAACCAAACATATAATTGAAGAACAAATGAAAGCCAGCTTATAAAACACAATATCGAGCAAATCCTATGCAACTATTGAAATCTACCATAAAACTAACAAGCAAAACGAAGCAACAATTGTGAGAGTATAAGTGAACATAATATCAAACATAAAATCAAGTATAAATCGAAAATTAAAGAAATTGCATCATACCTTAGGTTGAAGAAAAGAAAAGAAGAGTGTGGCGATTTGGGGATTAGATTTAGGGCTTTTTTTTTCCTTATAAACAAGATCCCCTTTCTCCCGCTCACTAAATTTTTCATTATCTCGCTAAAACTTTTCATTCTCCCCCTTTTTCTGCTTTTTTCACAAGAATGAGAGATAAGAGAGAGTAGTACTCGTAGTAACAGTAGTAAAAGGGTGGATAAGGTTTGCTTGGCTAGAAACATGTGATCCAATTTTATATTTTTGTTCTTTATTTAATTTTTTATATTTCTTTAATTGTAAAACTTACTGTATATTATAGATAGGGGTGACAATTTATGACCCGACCTGAAATTAGGGGTGGAAACGAGCCGAGCCGCTCGTGAAAAGCTCGGGATCGGATCGGTAAAAAGTTCGAACGAACCGAGCCTAAATGAGCTCGAGCCCGAGCCTGAGCTCGAGCCTAAGTTTGGGCTCATTTAATAATCGAGCTCGAGCTCGAGCTTTATACAAAAAGCTCGAGTAGGCTCGCGAGCCTAAACGAGCCCTAGAAATATATACGTATATATATTGTCTATACGTATAAACGAGCTTAAAAGTAGTAAATGAGCTCGAGCCTTGTGTAATTAACGAGCCGAGCTCCATTTTAACTTTGTTTTCTTAAAACATCATACAAATTAGTCGAGCCCGAGCTCGAGCTCGAGCTTATGAAAATTTTTCACGAGCCGAGCTCGAGCTCAAAATATTAGGCTCGAAACGAGCTCGAGCTCGAGCTCGAGCTCAAGCTCGAGCTTTATATATATAAACGAGCCGAGCTCGGGCTCGGCTCGGCTCGTTTTCACCCCTACTTGAAATCGACATGAAAATTAACAGTTTCGGGTTAATTCTAAATATATTTTGGATCGGGTTTGGGTCGACGCATCTAACCCGTTTATTAAATAGGTCAGATTCAGGTTGGGAATAAATTAAGCGGGTCGACCTACCAACCCATTTAATATTGGGTCGAACCCATTTAATATAGAGTCATGCATTTAAGCAAATATAAACTTTAACATATCATCGAGATGAAATGCTCGTTATATAGTGTTACTTAGAATTGGACAAGCAAGTAGTTCTCATAAAGGACACCTCTAGTCGCAAATTCTGACAGTCAAAATCTAGATATATACTTTCCCGCCAAGGAAGAAGACATGGGGCACTAAGCCCGGCGGTTACCAAAAATCACAGGACGATGACAAGCGAAATGAATCCTCCGGACGATGACAAGTCCTCTGGATTCCTTGTGATCCTCCGTTAGTGCACGCCCCTTCGGTAGCCTGCAAGATAGACATGCCCGTTAGTCTCGCCCCCGGTACACATATTTTTCGGGTTTGTACACTTTCCTTGTAACTCGCATATCTTTATCCCACTACCGTGTACTTTGTGTACTATGGTCTACGTAGTTGTCGCATATCCGAAAGGTCAGGTCATCTAGAGAGGCATGGTCGTTCGGATATTAACGTCGTTCGGATTTTGGTCCGTTCCGTTCGGCGTAGCTTCGGAGGACATATACGCCAACAATATATACGTTTATAAGGCATGGTACAAATTACAGGATGATACAACGAACAAACTCAGGATCGGTATTTTACCTCAATTACTACATGCTTAACGAATTTAGAAGAAACATTATGATTATAGCTCCATCGGAGGTGACATGCTGATAAATGCTCGAGGAACGACGATTAAATGATTAAAAGTTGATAAAAGATGGATCGATGTACTATTCGACTAGTTTGAAGGCCTCCCCTTCAAACTATCTCAGAAGCTACATTTCAAATGATCAATTCAACCTCTTAAAATCTCTACCGGCGTCAAACCATTTACGAACAATGGTTACTAGTTAGGAATTCGTCAGTCAAAGCCTCACACCCTTCGAGGTGTGTACTTTGAAGATGACTATCATAGATAAAGCTTGATTTGGTCTTCTCCCCACGTTCACCACTCAACCTTGACTTTCCCGCCAAGGAAGAAGACATGGGGCACTAAGCCCGGCGGTTACCAAAAATCACAGGACACCTCCACGATCTCCTAAAAACATGATAAGACTTGCCCAAGCTATTTCCCCTCCCCTATAAATAATTTGGCCGGTCACTACTTGACGGTATGTTCTAAACACTTAACATTTCTCTCAAACACCTTAATTACAATATCATGTACTTATTCGCACGCCAGACTTAGTTCACAGGGTCCGACCCCTACGCAATAACTTAACATAGTGTCTTCGTATATCTTATTTCAGGTTACGAGTAAGCTTGGATAGATCACACGCCCCTCAATCATTCGATAACCATCGCAAGGCCTTGTTGTACTAATTAGTATACAATCAATAGCTCTATCGGAGGTTACATGCAAATAAATGACCAAAGAACAATGATTAAGCTATTAATAGTTGATAAAAGATGGATCGAGAAAGAATAAAGTGAAGAAACGAATAATGAATGATAAATTAATGATAACACATCATATGCCGACAAAGTTACATTGTTTTGGCCATAACTCCTTCATATGAACTATGCTTTTAATGATTAACGAGACCACGAAACCATGAGAGAGAGTTCTACAACTTTGTTTTTGGAGCTAAAAGCTAAAATTTAAACCCGTTAGCGTCGCGAGTCAAATCACAAAAAAGTTTAGTTTTGTTATGTGAGTCAAACACTCGCGACGTGACTAGCTGCATAAATATGGTTATATCTCCATTGGGGTTACATGCTGAGAAATGACCAAGAAATGATGACTAAATGATTAATGTTTGGTAAAAGATGGTTAATCAAGTGAATAAATGAAAACAAATAAAGAATTGACGATAACACATCATGCGATGACATAGTTACATTGTTTTGGTCATAACTCTTTCACATGAATTCGCTTTTGACGATTCAAGAGGTCACGGAACCGGGAGAGAGAGAGAGAGAGAGAGAGAGAGAGAGAGAGAGAGAGAGAGAGAGAGAGAGAGAGAGAGAGAGAGAGAGAGAGAGATCCACAAGTTTCATTTTGGAACTGAAAGCTTAAATTTTATCCCGTTCGCCTCACGAATCAAGTCACATAAAACTTCAATTTTTAACACGAGTCAGGCACTCACAACGCTGAAGTTCACACTTTTAAGACATATAAACAATGTACATTATTTATTTTATATGGATAAACCATAAATTTCATATTTATTTATGTAATTGATTGCATGCTATATTTATATGTGCATACATTATCGTAAGTATACTAAAATTAAACCGCCTTTAGTTATTAAGGTTTAGTAAAAAGGTGAAAATTTTGTTTTCTCTATACTTCTTCATAAATGTAGTAACTAGAAAGTAATTAAAATAAAATTGGTTAACCTTTTTCTTGAAAAAAGATGAGAATTTTCCCTCCATTTTTTTTAATAGATTCAGTAACAAAAATGTTCAAAATTTTTTACCAATAATTTTTTGCAACAAATGATTCGTTGCTATATTTGCAATTTCGTTACTAATAATTTTGATGGTTTAATTGATAAAAATTAAAACTTCGTTGCTAAATTTTTTGCAACGAAAATTTCAGAAAAGTCGTTGCTAAAAAGGAGAGGGAATGTTCCCACCAAATTTTGAGAAGATAGCAACGAATTCAGCAACTAAAAATCGTTGCTAATTGAAAATTCCATTTTTGCTTAATTTCGTTGCTATATTCGTTGCTAATGTGTGAATTTAGCAACGAATTATTGGTTGTTGCAAAATTTTCGTTGCTATTGGCACTTTTTCTAGTAGTGTTTTAGGTGTAAATTGTTATGTGCTACAAAATTAACATATATAATGTATAAACATTTCATGCATATCATCGACTTATATTTTTCTAATTTGGTTAATGACGTTTGTTGCTTTTTATGTAAATGGAATGGAGTTTTATTGGCAAATATGCATAGTCAAACTCAGAGAGAGTCCAAGAGGCCAAGTTCATACACTTTTTGAAAAATATACACACTTTGGCAAAAAAACAAAAAACTGTTTAATGAAAGGTAATATAATTATATAGTATTAATATTAGGGTTACAAGTGTTTATTTACCAACCATGATGTAAAGCCAATTAATCAGCTATTGTTTAATTATTAACGTTGGTGACTGCACTATTGCATGAAAAGTCATTTGAACACTTAGAAGTATGCGAGTACTTAAACCGGGTGATATGGTCATCAAACTCATCACATTTATGTCAGTGTTACATCATTATTCAACACATTATCAAACTCATTATCAAACAGGTGTTATTATCACCATCAAAAATAATAATAATAATAATAAAAAAAAATAATAATAATAAAAATCCTACTTTATACAAACATATATCCACAAACACACACAAAAAAACATAAGAAATTATTTGGAACGCATTTTTTGGAACGATTTATCATAGTTTGTTCCATATTTTATGGATCGGTTCACCTATAAGAGAAAATCATTTGTTTATCTATTTGTTAAAAAAAATCGTGCATTTCAACTTTACACGTGGTTTTGTGCAAAAGTACACATGTTGGTCAAAACATGGTGAATTACTAGGTGATAACATTTGTTCGTATAACAATTGATAATGAAAATGGTGATTCGTACATTAACGATGACTGTGAAAACTCAAATGAGATGTCTGATAATGTGGAGGATAAGACTGGTGACAATGATCAAGAAAAATTGCAAACACTGCTTGAGGACTTATAAAAACCATTGTATGGTGGTTGCACAAAATTTTCTATTCTTTCTGGTGTTTTGAAGTTGTTTGGCGTAAAAGCAAAACATAGATGGACAGATACAAGTTTCACAGACCTATTCGAGGCTGTGCATGAAATGCTTCCTAAAGATAATGGATTACCTGTTTCGTTATATCAAGCCAAGAAAATGATGTGTCCAACGGATTTAGATCATGATGTCATTGTTGATTGAATGTCCAAAACAACCTGGTAATGACATAGATGTTTATTTGGCTCCGTTGATTGATGACTTGAAAACTTTATGGGGTAAGGGAGTTAATGTATATGATGCATATAAAAAGGATTACTTCCAAATGCGAGCTATGATTTTTTGCACCATAAGTGATTTTCCGCATATGGCAATCTTTCAGGGTATAGTACAAAAGGAAAATTTGTGTGTCCTGTTTTCGAAGATCAAACATTTTTGAGGTGGTTAAGTAATAGCAAAAAAACTGTTTTCATGGGGCATCAGAGATCGCTTAAGAGAGATCACCCGTATTGGCAAAAGGAAATGGAGTTTGATGGGACGGTGGAGAAAGGAAGGGTAAGGACACGATTTGATGGAATAAATGCACTTTCCTAAGTTCAAAATATAAACACAATGTTTGGCTCAAAGAATAGTCGAATCCCAAAAGGAAAATGGAAAAAAAAAGTCAATATTTTGGGACTTACCTTATTGGGAGTTTTTAGAAGTCCGACATTGCCTAGATGTTATGCATATAAAAAAACGTGTGTGATAGCTTGATAGGCGTATTATTAAATATTACCGGGAAAACAAAAGACGAGGTTAATGCTCGAAAGGACATGGTTGAAATGGGTATTCGATCACAACTTGCGCGCGAAGAAGGGCAAAGGGGCACATATCTTCCACCTACTTGTTATACTATGTCAAAATCTGAAAAAACGCAATTTTGTCAATGCTTACATGGTATCAAGGTTCCGTCAAGCTATTCTATGAACATTAAGAAGTTGGTTTCAGTTCAAGACTGTAAATTGGTTGGTATGAAGTCACACGATTGTCATGTGTTCATGACACATATGATTCCTATTGCTATTCGCGGATTATTGCCAAACAACGTCAAACATACAATCACAAAACTTTGCTTGTTTTTTTAAAATGATTCATTCAAAAGTGATTGATCTTGAAGTTCTAGATTCATGGCAAAGCGATATTATCCTCACGCTCTGTGAACTAGAGATGTATTTTCCGCCTTCCTTCTTTGATGTCATGGTTCACCTCGTATCTCACATTGTAGGAGAAATTAAGGCTTGTGGTCCAGTATTCCTACGTTATATGTACCCTTTCGAGAGATATATGGGTGTATTAAAAGGATATGTAAGGAACTGAGCACGACCAGAGGGCAATATCATAACCGGATACCTTGCTGAAGAGTTAATTGAATTCGGTAATGACATTGTGAAAGGTGTCAGGAATATTGGCATTCCACGATCTCGTCACGAGGGAAGACTTTCAGGGGTTGGGACAATTGGATTGAAAATGATCGACCCAGACCGTCATGCTTTACAGATTGCCCATTCTATAGTTCTACAACATACATGACATGTCTTACTCCATACATTGAACAACACATACAAAATTTACGTACAACATATCGCGGGAGAACCAACATATGGTATCAAACTAAGTATAACGAAGAGTTTGCATATTGGCTTAAAGACATCGTGGCAGAAAATTTAGGTCAACCAAATGTTGATAAAACAGTTGAAAGGTTGGAAGAGGGACCAAGATGTGTAGTTAGATCTTATCAAGGATACGATATATTAACGGTTATACATTCTACACTCAAATGCAAGATGAAAAAAGTACAATGCAAAATAGCAGTGTTACATTAATAGCCGCGACAATGGAATTTGATAGAAGTAATCATGATGCAAAGGCTACAAATGCAAAGAACTCATTTTACGGTGTTATACAAGAAATATGGGAGTTGGATTATAATACTTTCACTATACCCCTCTTCAAATGTAAGTTGGTGACTAACAACTCTCGAGGTGTTATGGTAGACGAAAAAGGTTTCACACTTGTAGACCTTTCAACAGACGGCTATACATCAGACCCCTTTATTCTCATAAAATTAGCCACTCAGGTGTTCTATGTTAAGGACCCAAATAAATCAAGATGGCACATTGTCTTGCATGGTAAACGACGTATACTTGGTGTTGATAATGTGGTCGATGAGGAAGAATATGATCAGTTTGACGAGTTACCACCTTTTTCTAGATGGCGTTCCTCCGTTAGATGATGATACTATTGAACCTACATACTTACGATCCGACCATAACGAAGGATTATTGGTAGTTAATTGTAGCTAGAATGGTTTGTTTTTATGGCATGTCATAAACACTCTTTGTTTCGTTATTATCAAGTTTAGCTTAAGGTTAATGTGATACTTCAATCACATTTCATTTGTAGTTAACCTTTTTTTATGAGTAATACATTTTACCGGAGTAACCATTTACTCAAAAAATGTTTTATATGTAGTAAAGATGATGTAAGTGTTTATATAATTCAATAAAAAGTAAATTGTATTTAAATTAATAAACATGTTATTTTAGAATGTAACAGTTTAACTTATTTTAACTCTACTCAAATAATTAGGATTATTAGAGGTGACATGCTCTTAGTAATATCATTATATATATATATTTTTTTTTGAACTAATAGTTATATCATTAGCTCACTAAATTTTTATTTTTATTTTATTTTTTTAACATAGCTCATCAAGAAACTAAAAATAAAGTGATAGGTATACATTGTTTGATAACTTAGAGTTAATATTAACACAATGTGATATGTTAAAAAAAAATGATACTTTGTGTAACTTAAGTTAACCAGTGGATAGTACAAATAATTGGCGCTAAGATTGGCAGGTTAATATTCCCCACTTCTCCTCTTTCGCATAGAAGAAACCACCCACTCACAATTACCCGGATCAGAGGCTACACATCCTCTTTCGCATGGAAGAAACCACCCACAATTCAATTACCCGGATCAAAGGGTTAACCACTTCTTATCCTCCAGTAGTTAAACAACCTCTTCTCTGTGGACTTAAACAATCTCTTCAACACCTAATTTCCAAAAACCTAAAATCAAAGTTTAAAGCTTTTCAGTCAATTTTGTACGAGGTAAAGATTCTATACTTTTTTATTTTGTTAATCACAATTACTGGTATTTACCGATGAGTGATTAGTTAATTTCTTGTGTCGAATGATTGTAAATGTCAAGTGTTAGTGGTCCAATCTCTGATTATTGAGCATTTTTAGTTGAACTTAATTATGATATGTGGTAGGTAAAGTAGGCTTTCTTATGAGTAGCTTTTGATTAATTTGCTTATAATGTTGTGTGTAAGAGCATATTACTAACAGATTAAAGCGGCGCAAGGTTTTTTGAACATTTGTATTTGCATTACTTGATGTATTTGCACTGTAATACAATTTTAGGCCCAATACCCATACACTAATATTATGTTTGAAGATTAAATTGGCTTTTGGATTAAGAACTTATATTTGTTTGTTTGGAGCTGGAACTGAATTGGTTTTCGGAAAATAAGTTCATTCTTATTCTCAAAATACATTGTTAGAAATTAAGTTTTCGGAAAATAAGTTCATGCTTACTCTATCACGAACAACTGGATTGGCGGAATTTCTTAGTAGATAATTACAGATGGCATGCTTTTTGCCAAGTATTGCTTTGTGAATTGCGGTTAGTCCCTCCTGCAAATTAGACAAATTTGTAGTTTAGTGCTGAAACAAGTCGAGTTCAGTGACTGGCACACACATTTTAGACAAATTTTTTTTATCAAAAAATTAATGTGTCAGTTATGATTACCGGGACTTAGTATTGCGATACTGATATATAGCTTTGAATAAATGGTTACAAGGTTATATGCCTTTGGAATAGACTTTAGGGAATTTTCAACCTGTTTAACCCATTCAGCCCCATTTGACCCATTGCCCTTTTAGCGAAATCTTTTTAATCTGGCACAGTTGACCCGGTAAGATGAATATACAACCCTTAATGAACCATTCATAAGTTAATGGTTCGATGTTGCCACCTATGATTACTCCAATTTCCTTTGAAATGACTTCTAAAAACTGCAATTAACAGTATTTATTGCTCTGTAACTGTAGTAATGTAAGAAATGTCTTAATTTAAAGACATGGTTACGAGCCTTCCAGGAAGTGTAGATTAACTTGGTGCTTGTCTAGAATTTAGTACCCAAAATGTTACCTGGGCAAAATACTAGTATAAAATAAAGGATGTGAATCATGGAATTTTGTATTTTATATTATATTGTGAAACCGAATTGCCATCGTATAATTATCAGTTATACATCATAGTTCTTTATGTCAAATATATTACAAGCAAACCAATAATAGTATACTAATAGGGGCGGTTACCACCATAGTGTTGATACTTGTAGAGTTATTTAATTTAGCAGAATTACGTGTATCATATTCATCACGGATTGCTATAGTTTAAGTGGATGCTTTTATTTGTATACATATCTTGATAATTAGCGGTTCTACTTATTTTCTCTTTCATATATTTGTTTTAATGTAGATATACTATGTCACGTGAGTCGTTCTATATTGATTTCAATGAGGATGGACTAGCTATTGGACCCACACGCAATAGATATGCTTCATGGTTCTCACTCGAGTTGAAATCACGTATTTCTTATCATTTGGAATGGGATAAAGTAACAGAGGCGATGAAGGATCAGTTATGGCTATCTACCAAGGTGTTAAGTTTATTAAAAATTTATATGTGATTTAATTTATCGAAATATTTGTATCTGCTAGTTAATATCAGTTTCTTTTCTTTCTGAAAACCATTAGGAAACTTGGAACATTCCAAATGATAATGCAAAGGCCACGCAACTCAGGATAGCCAACGATCTATTTAGGAAATTTAAGGGCAATCTTGTTACACATTATGTCAGCAAAAACAAATCACCGTTTGAAGATTACAAGTTTTTGGATGATCGTGATTGGGAAGACTTCGTTGCGTCCAGAAGATCGAGAGACTTTTTGGTATGTGCGACTTTAATTTATACTTTTTTATTAATAACTCATGTATGTTACTGATTTCATATTTTTCTAATTGTTTTTTTACTTTTAAGTGCAGGAAAAAAGTGCTAAAGCGAAGGCTAGTACAAATCAAAACAAGGATCCGACCCGAGTAGGACGATCGAGGTATATTGGGAAAGAGGCTCAATGGCAAGAGGATATGGCAGAGCTAGTTGAACTAGGCTTAGAGGGGTTGCTGTGTGTTCATTCAGTGAAACATGTTTTAGGTCGATTAATACGTAACAAAGAAACAGGGAAAAAGGAGTTGACAGAAGCTCATAGCCAAAGACTTAAACATTTGGTTAGAACTATATATTTAACTATTATATTAACCAAACGTCCCAACCTTTAAAGCTTATATCATCTACACGAGTAATATATTTTAACTATTGTTTCAACAGGCAAAAAAAGAGCGTGAAATGATTGTTGATGGTACCATATATATAGCGGGGCAAGATCCGCTTACAAGGGTGCTGGGACCAGACCACCCGGGGAGAACCAGGGCAAAATGATAATTATATGATAGGCGAAGTGAGGAATTCTATAAGATCAATATGGGAAATATTTTGTTTCACCTGGTTTTGCATTGGTGGGCACCTGATGGTATTTTAATTGCTTTCTTAGTGTGTAGTTTGAAGGTTTTAGTCAAGTGTGTTAAGGTCTTTGTCTTCAATCAAGTAGGATGTTTGTTTATGTTATATACAAGTCATGTGGATCTTTTGTTTGTTGATGGATTGTTTCTTTGTATGGCTAGACCTTTTTGCTTATTTAGTAATTTGTTAGCTTTAAAAATTTTCGGTTACTTTTTCTTTCTTGTGTTATGGTTGTTTTATGATGTAATTATGTAAGCATTGTAGAAATTGTTCTGGTCAAATGTAAATCTATATAGAATGTAAACCCATTTGAAGGAACGCTAAGAAAACCATTTTAAGGAACACAAAACCATTTCAAAGAACGCTCCAAAAGTGTTCCAAAAGTCAAATTGATGTTCAAAGAAACCCATTTTATGGAACGGTTAAACAACCGTACTAAAAGAAAGCCAATTTTTTGGAACGCCGTTTATTAAGACGGTTCAAAAACCGTTCCTAAAAACCTTTTTAACCGCGCCAAATAATCCTTTTTCCACTAGTGACTATAATGTTGGCGCGTGAAAGTTGAAGGGGAAAGTGCAGCATATATATAGTGACAAACTTTGCAACAAAATATATGTTATAGTTGCAGTATAAAATTTTAGTGAAAAGCACACTTACCATTTTTGGTAATCATATCATGTAACGATTAATGATGTATTTACAACAAGATTATAAATATCCTTATTGCTTAGTTTAAAATCTCGATTTCCTTGTTCGTTTGTCAAACTTCTAACCGACTTTATTAACATAATGAATGCATATGAAAAGGATTGATTTCGAAATCAACTTAAAACATGAAAAAGCTAGCTTAAAAAGGCGAAATGGTGTTGTTTTTCTTTGGACATATATATTGGTTTAAATGATTCTCAAATTTCTTAAACCAACTATAAATGATGTCGGTATATATCTTTAAGTCAACAATATTAAGTATTTAGATATTTTATTTTGATACCATTAAGAGATGGTAACAGTTTTGAGGGATAATAAGCTTCAAACCATAAATAATTAAAATGAAGATGATGCAAGCTTTCACTCTCCGCGTTAAATAAACATCTAAAGTCTTCCTTTATCTTCAAGGTATTAAAAAAGAGCAATTATTTTCGATATATAAAAAAAGCTAACTTAAATATTTAAAAAATACATTGACACTAATTTATTAAGAATAAATGTTTTAAACGTGAGAAAAAACCCAAACATTTCTAAAACTCATTTTTAAAATGCAAAATCAGACAACCAAACGATATAGTACACACTATTACAGTATGATATAAATATTTTACAATATTTATATACTAGATTAAATAATTTTATAGCCGAAAAATTCATTATTTAATAAGTTAGTTTAGTTAAAAGGTACTCGAAATCTTGTTTGACATACACATTTTGTAGTTTGTTGATCTAGTTTAAAAGGAATAATTGTCTGCAAGTTTCAAATGTCATGTCTAAACAAGTTACAAAAGCATGCACGTCGAACCTTACCTTTTTTTCTAAATGGTTACGTGTTAAGAGCATAAGGTATAGTTGATCAAGCCAAATAGTGATCTCAACATCACTTCAGCATCTCTTTCTTAATGCTCACACATCAAATACTCTCTCTTTTTGCTTTCTATTTTTTAAACTGACTAATTTTTCATTCATTAAATTAAAATAAATAATTTTTTATGAAAAAGTTACGTTAAATTTTTATTTTAAAAAAAAATTACGTTACACACACTAACCAAAAGCCCATTAACAAAAAGAGAATCAAACAACCCATTAAAAAAAAGTAAAATGTCATCTACTTGACACGAAACACACTCTACACACAAACAAACAGACATATATATATATATATATATATATATATATATATATATATATATATATATATATATATAAAAAATAAGTAAATAAATAAAAAATCACCATCCGTTCTCAAGCAAGCCAAATAGTTGGTGGATGAAATGGCATGGGGGAACGGGTGGGTATGGTGGCAGGCCGGTGGTGGCGTCTAAAAGCCATCCACATCGGATTTTGCAAGATTCCGAGCCACAGTGCCTTATGCACTAAGCGTGGCTGTAACATTTACGGCAACTACATACATATATCTTTAGGGTAAAATGCGAGGTTGCTCTTGTTCAATACACTTGAGAGTATCTTTTTTTTACTTAAATTTATCATAATTTTAGTTATGGTGCGATTGTAATTTACATTTTTCTCTTCTATAAGACACAAAAATCCATCACTTAAAAAACAAATAGGGTAAAATCTATAGAATAGCAACGAACTTACAGAATTGTCCCAGATTGATTAATCAACTAATTTATTACCATATTGAACCATTTTTAAAAAAGTTTTGTTCTAATTATAACAATTTTGCCACTTGGACATATTCCACGTAATTAATTTTTTTTCTTAAATTCCATATCATCACTTGGACACCCGTTTTGTTAACCCGTATTTTTGAACCCGTTATTTGACCCGACCCCTTTATATAACGTTTACCCTAATTTTTTAACCCTAGCCCCAAATTATTGTGATGTCGTCTGCTTCTTCCTCCCATGAATCTAATCGCTACCAACCTATTCGATACCAACCTAATCGTTATCTACCCATGCCAACACACTGCAAATGCCAACTTCCATTGATGAGTCTTACTTCTTGGACCCCTTCAAACCCTTGCAGAAGATTCAAAGTTTGCCCTAACAGATATGTAAGTTATTTGATATGTATATTTGAAAACATAATTATGTCTTTTGATATGTCAATTTTATTTTTTAATTTTTGTAGTAAAGAGGTGTTAAGAATTGTACACGATGGCACTGGTTAGATCCAGAATTGGACTGTGATTGGTATTGATACCATCTTCATGAAATGTACTTGATTCTCAATCCCAATGAAAGACATGAACTTGAAGTTGAAATGAGGAGCAGAGATGAATTAGCTGTTGTTGAATTGGAATTTGCAGATGTGAAGGCAGAATTCAAGAAAAGTCAGAAGAGTTTGTTTATCTAAAAGTCAGTTGTGGTTGTGTTAGTGGTTTTGTTGAGGTTGGTTTTGGCTATGAAATAGGTAGTATCATTTGTGGTGTGTTAGGGGAAGTTAGCATTTGGCATGTATTTCTAATGAATATTATCTAAGTAGGTTGGTTTTAGTTTTCATTGCTGTAAGAACCAACTTTATGTAATGAATATATGCTTTTGTTTCACATGGTTGCAAAATGGTAGGGTATGCATCTATCTGCAATGTAGATTTTTTTTTTATTTTTTTTTTATTTTTTTTTTTTGGCTTTTAGATTCATTTGTTTGCAATGTGGTAGGGTATGACAGCAAAAATTTATGGTTGATAGTGAAATCAGGTAGTGTATGACAGCAATTTTCTACCCATTCCACATGCCTTTTTGCAGATAAAACAATGTTAGAAAGCAACAACACATGGTATGACAGCTATTTTCTACCCATTCCACATGCCTTTTTGCAAAAAAACCAACAAAAGTCACCCATTCCCACATGCACTTTTGGCAGTTTCAATGACTTTTGGCAGTTTCAATGACATAAACAAACATATAAGGAAAAACAGACACTAGTTAAATACATAATAGATTTCATTCATTCAAAGGCAGTCATTGTTTTTGAAAGCACAAATAAATAACACCCAAAAGATGTGCTTTTCAGCAGCCTACATGAACCATGAGATTTTAGGTTATAAGTTTAAGATCCTAGATGTTTAGTTACATAAGCAGATTCTACAAGAGACATCAAGGAGACACATCAAATGCCTTGTCAGGAGTAGATCCTGTGCCATATTTGTCAAACTTGAAGGTGATTTTTCTGTTGGCAATTCTTTCTGACCTACCCCTTTGTTTCACAAATGTTCTGGTAGATGTTGAACATCTCTTCTTTTTTGTTTTAGGTGGACCTTCCTGATCAACATCCATATCTTCAGGGACACTCTCTTTGCCATTGTTGTTAGCTGGAGTGGATGTTGCTTCATCAGCTTGTGTATCTTGCATAGTTGCGGTTACACTGAGATCAAGACTTTCTTGCACTTGCTGAGATGGTGATTGTTGAAGCACATATTCCTGAGTTGCTAGGTGCCTAGCCCTTCTTTCTTGACTAGTTTCCTCCCCTGACACTTCCCAATTCTGATTCAACCAGTCCAATTGGTCTTCCCATTCTTGGTCAGCTCTAATTCTGGCAAGGTACTGTTCCTGCTCCAAAGCTTGTTCCTCCAAAGTTGCTCTTAGAGCTTCTTTACCTACTCTTTCATAATACTCCTGTGTAATTACATAAAGTTAACACCATATTAGGATTGGTTTTGGCACAATAATAGTTGCATAAAAACTTATGAAAAATGAATTCATACCTCATTTGTAAGACCATCAGCTCCCACTTTTGATGGACCTACACCACCAACATTAGATGGACCAACAAGACCCACACTTGATGGGCCAGCAATACCCATACAACCCACAGTTGATGGGCCACCTCCACCCACAGTTGATGGGCCATCACAATCCACATTTGTTGGGCCATCACAATCCACATTTGTTCGGCCATCACAACCCACAGTTGATGGGCCAGCCCCTCTGCCACCTCTCTTGGCTCTACTACCTATACCCACACCTCTGCCAACAGCTTGTGCTTCTTCAACATTACTTCCTCTACCCACACCTCTGCCTCTACCTACACCTCTCCCTCTACCCACACCTCTGCCTCTACCCCTTCCTCTGCCTCTACTACCTATGCCACCACCTCTACTTGCACACTGTGGTATTACAGGGGTAGTTTTCCTACCAGGTTGCCTAATAACAGCTTCTGGTTTGGGTTGTGGTTCATTTTTACAGCCCTTTTTGTTATGTCCTTGTTACCGACAATTGGTACAGGTCATTCTCCTACCCACCCTACTAACTTGATTTGTCTCCTCAGTTGGACACCTAATTCTTTGTTTATGTGGTCTACCTGGCATTTTTCTAACTATTGGTGGCAATGGTGGAGTTTGTTTGATTTTCTTCCAATAGTTGGTTCCAAAAACAGGCCTAATTGAAAACTGATAAGTATTAAACCACATATCCTGACTAAACCAGTAACTTACACCAAGATCTGCATCCTTCCCTACATGCAAATATCTTGCCATTGCATGCACACAAGGCACACCACTCATCTCCCATAGCCTACAATCACATTTTTTCTTCAACAAATCAACTCCAAAACTGGCATCACCTTTTCTAACTTCAAGCACCTGGTATGCACTAGGGTAAACAGTCCAGTGTCTGTAGTAACATAAAAATAGTATAAATTAAGTCAGAGTTGCAAAGTAGATAAAATGTTAAAGTACTGTTAAAAAAAAAAAAAAAAAAAAAAAAAAAAAAAAAAAAAAAAACTTTTACTAACCTTGCCAATTCAGTAAGGATCTTAAGTCTCTTTCTGATAGAAGGAGTGATGATATCTTCTAAGTTAAATGCAAGTTTATTCATTGCTACTAACCTCTGTATAACAAAAACTCTTATTTCTTCAAGCATGGTTATGATAGGTTTATGCCTTGGTATCAGTATAACCCTGTTAAAACTTTTACATATTCCATTCTCAAAAGATGCACATCTTCTATCCATTTCAAAGAAAGCCCTTGACCATGTATTAGGATCCCTTGTTAGTAGATAATCATATGCTTCCTGATCCAATTCTCTGATTTGAGACATGTAATGATCAAACTGAGCCTCCAATGTACTACTAGCTGCACACCAAAACAATCTGCTAAACTGCATACCACTGAACTTCTTCTTGAAGTTGGCAAAAACATGCCTAGTACACTTCCTATGCTCTGCCTTGGGTAACAACTCAGTGACAGCATCTAGTAGACCCTGTCATGATTAGAAAATACAACATTTAGGATACTTTACTTCATTGTAAAAGGGAAAACTATCAATACAAAAAATAAGTAATACCTTATGTGAATCAGAAATGACAGTTATACCATTTCCATAGTTCAAACTCAAATCATCATGAACAAGAGATAAAAACCACTTCCAATTTTTAGCATTTTCTACTCTCACTACAGCCCATGCTATAGGATACATTTGGTTGTTTGCATCTCTACCCATTGTTGTTAGTAATTCCCCCTACATGTATGCTTCAAAAAACAGCCATCTAGTCCTATCACCTTTCCGCAACCAGCTAGCCAACCATCCCTAACACCCTTAAAACAGATGTAGATCCTTTTGAAGTAAGTTTTTCCAGCAGCTGTTTCTTCCACATCCAATCTGCAAGTTGAACCTGGGTTGGAATCAAGTATAGCTTGTCTGTAGTCCCACAACTTCCCATAGTGTTCAATTAGACCACCTTCATGATCATACAAAGCTAACTGTTTTGCTCTTTGGCATTGTCCCAGACTCACTTCAATCATATACTTCTCCCTAATTTCTTCTTTCATAGTCCTTAAAGGAATAAAAGGATTTTTTATTATCTCTCTTGCACACTGTGTAGCTATCCACCTATAGTTAACAATAGATCCAATATTGTAATTCCTAGAACATTTGTGCTCAGAAATCAAAGACTTGATCTGGAAAGAGTTTTCAGTACTCATCCAAGATGCCCACATCCTAAAGGGACAAGGTGAGTTTTTATCCTTTTGAACCAGTTGCCTAGTCCACTTTTTACCTGGACTTCCAGTGGTTGTAAGAACAGGAACTTTACTACAACCCTCACATTTGTCATTCACTGTGTTACACTTCTTCTTCATCCCAACTTTTTTTGTAACATTCTTAACATTCCTCTTCTTAGATGATTCTACTGTATCAACCTTTCTCTTTCTATTCTTTTTAAAAACCATATCCTTATTACCTTTTTTCCCAGCACATCTACCCTCAGATACATTTCTACCACAAAACACTAACACGGCTTTCCAGTCATTTTTCATATACCAGAGTTGGTATCCATGTGCAACTGCATAGTTACACAATGCTAATTTTAACTGATCTGGATCCTCATACCTCATCCCTAACACAGGTTCCATCTGGTTCCAAGGTATGTTAGGGTTAAAGACTGGGTAAACAACACCTTTCTTTACCTTAAACATAGGGTCTATTCTACTACCATCAGGATCCTCTTCTAGGAGGTTAGATTCAGTGGAAGGTGGATTGGGAACATAACCTCTAAACAGACCCCTGTTAGAACAAAGCCTGTTTAGGAACTCATCATGTGTGGCCATTGGTTTAACAACTACAACTTCCTCACCAGTGTTAAAAAAATCTACATCATCTATTTCCTCATTCCCATCATCACTAGTGTACTCATCCGAACTTATCTCATTGTCTACTTCTTCAGTTTCATAATTCAGATACTCCATAACATCATAATCATAGTGTTCTACATATAAATCTACCATACACCCATTATCATAACCAAGCTTCAAACACTCAACAACATGACTATCTGATTGTAACTCTTTTATACCTAAGCTTAGTTTGCACCCAGTTTTGCAATAATATAGTCTTTTAACCAGACCAAGAACAAATCTCTTAACAATTTCAGTGAGGTCCTCATAAGACATACTTTCAAAATCAATATCTGTAATCTGTTTTACATCACCTTGAATGTATCTCAATGGGCTACGAACAAATATACCATCGTGATAAAGATTCACAGTAAAGACCCCCTTCAATTTCTTTGATTTCGGTTTATCTGTAAATTAGGGTTTCAAAATTAAAATTAGGGTTTTTTCAAATTGATACTTAAATAAACAATAATCAATTAAATAATATGTATACCTTTTGCCATTGCGTACGGATTGTTCAAAACTCAAATCTGCTTTGACATTTTTGTTTCACATATTAAAGAGTGTGTGTCAGTGAAGTAAACGTAAATGAGGTGTTAAAGTGTTTAGTTTCAGTATTTATATAGACAGCAAGTCAATCTTTTGGATTAGTTTAGGGTTTTAAAGATGATATGGAATTTAAGAAAAAAAATTAATTACGTGGAATATGTCCAAGTGGCAAAATTGTTATAATTAGAACAAAACTTTTTAAAAAATGGTTCAATATGATAATAAATTAGTTGATTAATCAATCTGGGATAATTCTGTAAGTTCGTTGCTATTCTATAGATTTTACCCAAACAAATACTACAATATTTGATAATTAACCGTCGGGGTATTTAGTCGATGGTATCATTCTTCTAACGCAACATTTAGTTGATCGACCAAATTCGGAGATATAGGTCATGTGTTTAATCATAACTTCTCTTGGGCTATAGGATAGTTGTGAAGGTTCAATCGGCACCCAAGGCAAATACACTGGTCTAGGGGTGAGCAGAAAAACCGAAATATCCGAATAAACCGAAAACCAAAACCGAACCGAACCGAAAATAACCGAATCGAACTTATAACCGAACCGAATTTGCCAAAACCGGACCAAACCGAACTTTTAATTCGGTTCTCGGTTTGGATATGGTTTTGGTAATCAAAACCGAAAACCGAACCGAAAACCGAATTCATATAAATTTATATATTTTTTATATATTTATATATATAAAAAGATCAATAAACGTTATATATATATATATATATATATATATATATATATATATATATATATATATATATATATATATATATATATATATATATATATTGATATTTATGTTTATATATATATAAATAACAAAAAAAATCTATCCTAATATTAAAAAATACTTTTTATGTTTGAAATAATTTTTTTGGCAAAATATATTTGTATATTTTTCTTTTTTTTAAATAAAGTGTGTAATTTGGTTAAACCGAAAACCGAACCGAACCAAACCGAACTAGAATTTAACCAAACCGAACCAAAAACCGAATTTGAATTCGGTTTGGTTTGGTTCACGGTTTGACCTTAAAAAAAAATTTAACCGAATTAACCGAACTGAATTAACCGAATAACCGAAAACCGAACCGATAAACACCCCTACACTGGTCAGAGTTTTTGGCTGATTCAAAACATTTTGGCGACAATATTCAATGATTAGACACAATTAAAAATACAGGAGTATCACGTTCTTTTTCACAGCTAAAAGTGTTAATTTAATATTAATATTATATTATTATAAATAGTTGAACCCTATCACGAAGTGCTACTTGACACTTATATAAGTATAAACGAATGCAACTTGTTGAGACATGCAATAATAATAAATTTTCCAAAAATGGCAAAAATACATCCTTGCATAACTTCATCTTCAGCTTCTTCATCTTCCTTTTGTTCCGACCAAAAACAAACATACACAATATGGATGAAATCACTCGTGCTTAACTCGAACGGCTATACGGTATACGACTCTAATGGAGGTGTTGTATATCGTATAGATAATTACGATAGTAAGTCTAGTAGTGAAGTTTATTTGATGGATCTTCATGGGAACGTCGTATGCACAATACTTAGAAAGGTAAATATACATACGATTATTCGTTATTTCGTTCTTGTGCTAGATTCATTAAATTTAAATGGAGACTAAGTTACTCTTTTTATATATCATTTTGCAGAAACTATTGAAATTCGGGTTATGGGATTGTTACAACGATAAAGACACACGTAAACCTTGGTTTAAAGTTGGCAAAACGTTTGATCTCTTTAAGCACGATTCGGTTTATGATGTTGTATTTGGAACCAACGAGACACAAAGTATAAGTAGCTCGAATCATAAAATGGAGTTCAAGATAATCGACAGCAAAGGAAAAGTCGCGGCTGAGGTGAGCCTTAGTTTGAGAAAAAATTCTTTGCATAATTGTTTAGGTTCGATGTTGCAAATAAATAATTTTGTTTCGATCTTTTTGTGACATAGGTACAAAGAAAAAGGTCATCTTCAGGAGTCGTGTTAGGTGATGATGTATTGTGTGTGACCGTCGAGCCTCATGTGGATCACATATTCGTAATGGCTCTAGTCGCAATACATGGATTAATAAATCACAAAATGTAGATATTCTTCGTCGTCATTAATTTTGGTGTTGATACGATGTTGATCCCAGTTGAGCTTATACGATCTTATATAGAAGTTAACTTAAACAAACACTTAAGCTTAAATGCGGAATATAAAAGCTTAACTTAAGAAGATTAAGAATTCTCTTTCAACACTTCAATATTATTAATACGAGCACTCAATAATGCTAGGGTTTTACAACCTTGAAGTGAATAATAATACGTACATAATCTAACCCTAGGATCCTCCTTTTATAGGACAAGGAGTCCTACTAGGTTTACAATACCTTTCTCTACAAGATAAGAATAATCTAAATAGATAAACTATACAAAGAATCTATTCCATAATTATCCTATCGTATACAATGTTAATCCATTCAGCAGTAGTTTCACCAAGCAGCAGATTGTCTTCAGCAGCAGAGTCATTAACACCAGCAGCAGTTTCATTGTAGCAGCAGTATTACTCAGCAGCAGAGTCTCATAGCAGCAGTGTCACTTGGTCAAACCCAACAATCCTCCCCTAAACTTAATATTTATTTCTAAATATTCAAGTTTCTTCAAAGCTCAAATTATTACTAGGAGGATGCTTCCAAACACTTCATCCCTTGAGGATTCATCTGATCAAATATCTTCTTATACTTTGTCAGCAAATCAAATGCATGATCATCAGAATCATAGTCTTTCTGCAGCTTAAGTGTTCTATCACTATTAACCATCTGATTAACAACATTCCAGTATCTTACCACTGGATAATCCTTTTCAGCTAGCATATACAAGGTAATTGGTCCAAGAGTTAACATATGAACTCCAGAATCTTGAAAAAGTTTCCATCTTCTTACCTTGTAATCAGCTATCTCTGTCCATTCAGAGTCATCCATTGAAGGTTCAAACATAAGTTTAAGAGCTCTCCACAAAACATTATCAGAAGAAGTTAAGACATGATCAATTTGATCTATCTCATACTTTTTACCATCAAATTTCTTAGCTCCAAACTTTGCCTTGTATAACTTCCACAAGTCTTCAACATCCTCTCTATCAAAGTAATGTAACATTTGTTGAAATCTAAGAAATCTGTGAGACTTACCATCAGATCTCTGGACATCATGAAATGTTCCAATATTAGTATCATACCCTGTAGTTACTTTGACAATTGGATATTTGACTCCTAATGGTTTAGCATCCACAACTTCAGGATCTTCCATTTTGCTAACCACAGTATACACCTTCAATCTTTCTTTAAGATGCTCAGCAGGAATGTGATCAAAATCATGTTGAAACATATCTCCTTCTGGCATAGAACTGCTTTCTTCTCCAATCTTTCTCTTCTTCTTGGCAATTGATTTTTGAACAACACCTTTTCTTTTATCACCTTGCTCAGAAGAAGTAATCTTTGCTGCATCACCCTCAAGCTGTTTAACAACATTAGCTTCTTGAATTTGCTCTGCTTCAATTATCTTTTCAGGTACCAACTTCTTGTTCATCTGAGCAATTTGTTCTAAATCCTCAGCACATCCAATAGCATAAAAAATATTTGTTCTCTTCTTTGTTTGTTGATACAAGTCAAAAACTTCTTTATCAGAATAAGCTTTCAACTGCACCAATGTCCATCCACCCATATTCTTTAGATACCTTTCATATTCTTTCCTTTGCTGTTTAACAGTTGGACCTTTGAATACTTTAACCTTTCTTCTAGCAGCAGCATTCTCTTGTCTCTTCTTAGAAGAAAATTCACTATACCAAGATTGCACATTAAAATTTGGAACTTCATTTTCTTCAATCTTGATAAGCTTATTTAGTTCAATATCAGCAGCAATTCTGATCTTTTCATCATCCCATTCATCATACATTCTTAAGCCTTCAGCCTCCTTCTCAGCCAGCTTTTGATCTTCCAAGTTAATCAACTCTTGTGCTTTAATAGCAGCAGCTTCATCATGTTCAACTTGCAATGGCTTAGGCCAAGAATCAAAAGGTACATCAGTAAAATCAACCCCTTTATATATCCACCTCTGAACATCAACTTGCTTGCCTTTACCCTTATCTGTAGAAAATGATGTGATTGTCTTCTTTTGAGTAGCAGCAGGTTCTCTTATTGTTATTCCTTTTTGAGGTTTTCTTGTTGCTGATGTTGTGTTTGTTGTTGTGATAGGTTGTAATAATGATTGAGTTGGTAATTGTGGTGTAAGGGTGTCAGCAGTAGTCTTCTTACTTAGCAAGACCATTGCCTCTGCAGCAGCATTGTCCATAGATCCAGCAGCAGAGTCTTGAACTTCAGCAGTATTCACTATTCCACTAGCAGCAGAATCAGAATAATTCTTAGCAGCAGAATTATGAACAGCAGTAGAGTCAGCAATAGCAGCATTTTCCACTGAATCTTCCAAAGTCTTTAACACATTACCCATCAACCCTGTTGCCTTCACTAGTTGCTCAGACTCCAAAGTTTTAAGAGTATCTACCACCTTTTCTTGTGCAGCAACCACCTTTTCCATAACAACTTCATTCCCAGACTTATCAGCAACCACAAGGTCTTCATCATTCTGAGAACTATCCACATCCATGTCTTCAATCACTGGAACCTCCCCTGAAACTATTCCAGCATCCATATCTTGAACATTATCAACTTTTTCAAGATTTACCTCCCCTGAATCCATGACAATCTCTTTCCTCCCCTGTTTGGAAGCATCCTCTTCCAAATGAGTAGATGGTTCAGAAGAACTTACAACCTGATTAGTCCCCACTTTCTTCATTCTTTTCAATGAGGTTGAAGATCTTGATTTCTTGAAGCTCTTAATCTGTTTTCGCATTTTGATGATAACCTTGGCTTGACCAGCAACAACATCAGATAGATTAAGAACCTGCTCTTCCAAAGATTTACATTTCAACCCCAAAGTGGTACAAGTATCCGTCAATTCTTTTATAAGTTGCATTGTAGTCTCATCACTTCGATCTGTATTACCTGGTCCGAGAGGTGAATCACTGACATTGTCATCATGTACAAGTGGATCCGTCAATTCATGAGTCACTGGCCTGTCCTCATCACTTCGACCTGTGTAACCTGGTCCGAGAGGTGAATCTTGGGACAAAAACTCAGTATCAAACCTAGCTTGATCATCTGAGCCCCCTATGTTTTCCATTTAGCTAGGGTTACCATCCTGAGAAGCAAACTCATAAGAGTCCTTTTCTCTAGATGTTGCCTTGGTTTGGGTCTTAATGATGTTATCACTATCCTGCTCTGCTGCTAAGCTAGAAGCAGTAGTGACAGCCCTTGCCAACATGTCCTCTCCATCACCTAGGACAGCCTCATCTGGTACAGCCATACTAACACTATCCTGAGGTAGATTAGTGTTCTTTTTGGTTTTCCTACGGGAATATTGTTTTGTAGGTTGTGTAACAGATGTAGTAACATTGGGTGTGTGATGGGAATCAGTGGGATTTCCTGATCCTTCACCCTGGTTGTTGTGCACAATTTGTTCCATAAAAGAAGTCAGATTTGTATGTGCACCAGAAAAACCTTTGCCATGCTTAATCAAAAAGGTAAAAGTCCTTGAAGCCAATTTTGGAGCATCATATTCAGCAGTATGGCTTCTTGGTTTAGAAATTTGTTTTTCAATAAAGATTTGAAGAAATCTTGGATATAGCAAATAAGAACCATCTTCAACACCTTTAAACAACCCAGCCAATATCATTTTTGAAAAATTAAATGGTTGACCTTTGCACAGACATATCATTGCAGAAGCAATGGTAGTACTGAACTCATGCCACCCAGATGTTTTAGGGCTCAAACAATGAAGGAATAGATGTACCAAAAACTTGTATTGAGGACAGAGGAGAGCTTTTTGAAATTTTAAATTGTTATGTTTCCCCTCATATCCCAATTCTTTTAAACCAGCAAAAATAGCATCATTGTTAAGACAAGTGGTCTCTGTCTCATCATCTAAGAGAAGAGATTCCCTTATAGATGATTCAGTTACACGAATCTTTTCCCCATCTACAAAAGCACTGACATGTTTTTCCCCATTCATAGTTTTGATTTTGGCAGTAAACCAAAACTGTTTGATGTAGGAAACAAATATAGTAGGGTTCACAGTGAGTGCATACCGAAGAGAAGTAGCATTCAAAAACTTTACCATGTCTGTGAAACCTTCAGGAACTAATTCTTCATTCAAAACGACCACACTATTGTGTTGCTCAACCCAGGTACGTGATAGCTCCATGAATTAGGTTTAGAGAATTTGGGGATTTGTGATTATTGGAATGATTAGGTGTAAGGGTTTGTGATAACTTCAATTGAGAACATATGAAAACCAATTATGAAGTTCAATTAGGTTTTAAACTGATGGATGAAAGTTACACATAACACCCTCTTACTTACAATCATAGCAGCAGAACCGTATCAGTCACAACTAGCAGCAGAGTGATAGAACTAGCAGCAGAGTGAACTGGAGCTAGCAGCAGAGTTGACTATGAACCTTGGTCAACTATACATAACAATTAATGCACATATCACTCCGTAATCCCTATAAAACCGGCGAGATCTTTTCCCCAAATTATGCAATCAAACCCTAATCTCTTTCAAAAACGCCACATTCACAATCAATACTATCCATCTTTACAATCAAATCATCACACAATGAAATCAACACCCGAAATAATCAATATCTCTTCTGATTCATCATCAGAGGATGAATCCCAAATGGAACCCTATGTTCCACCCTTTCGTCCTCCACGATTTGGTTGTAGAACCAAAGAACAAGCACGCAAGAGGAAGCATGATCTTCCTGTGTTTAAAGATCTTCTCAACCTAAATCAGACTCCAAGCACCTCAAGAGGTAAACAACCTATGTCCCCTGAAGTTCCAGCATCATCAGAATCATCAGAAGACCAAGCTTGGGTCCCTGTGCAACCACCTCCTCCAGTGCATCATTATCAATCTCCCTTCATCTTCACATCATCAGATGAAGAGGAGGAAGAACCAGCAACCAATCCACCTGCCACTCCAGAGAGGCCACAATCTTCAAGACCAAGGCCACAATCTTCAAGATCAAGGCCACAACCATCACCTGGTCTTTCTCTTGGGCCATCAAAACAAAACCCTCCTCTCCCAAAGGATCGAGAGGTTGTGCTTGGGCTTCCATGCCCTAGGAAGTGATGAAGATGTAGGTGTTAGGTTATGATGTCTGCTTTTGTATTTTGTCTTTTGATGTTTGATCTTTGTACTTTTTGAATTAATGAATGATATGAACTTTCTTGTTTCAATTTCTTGCAAATCACCATTCGTATACCTGCAAAATGTTAGACCAAACACCACAAAGCAAACAACCAACATATGTACTAGCAGTAGAATTAGACCAAAATTCAAAGAGCAGCATAGTACACTATATCTCAAACATATACTCATTAACAAGCAGCAGAATAACAAGCAGCACATGCATGGTACAAACTTTAACAAAAATAAAGAGATAAGTTTTTCAAAGATTGATCATACCAATGTTTGCAATTAAAAATTGAAACCTCCCCACATCAAACTGTTTAGTGAGAAGATCAGCAACATTGTTATCAGTATGAATTTTAACAATTTGAATCAACTTCTTTTCATAGCAATCTCTTATAAAGTGATGCCTTATCTCTATATGTTTTGTTTTAGAATGAAACACAGGATTTTTAATTATGCAAAGTGTGCTGTTGTTATCAATATGGATTTTAGTATTCATGAAATTGTACCCATAATCCAATAATTGATTCTGCATCCATAAAACTTGTCCACAACAACTTGAAGCAGCCACATACTCAGCTTCTGTTGTTGAATTTGCCACCACTGTTTGCTTCTTGCATTGCCATGATACCAACCTGCTTCCAAGGAATTGACAACCCCCTGTTGTAGACTTTCTATCCAAAGAAGCTCCAGCATAATCACTATCTGAGTAGGATACCAAATCAAATGGTGAATCCTTAGGATACCAAAGGCCTAATTTTGGTTGATGCCTCAGATATCTAAAAATTCTTTTCACTGCATTGAGATGTGATTCCTTGGGACACACTTGAAATCTTGCACAGGCACACACTGCAAACATAATATCAGGCCTTGATGCTGTAAGATACATCAATGATCCAATCATAGACCTGTACAAGTGTATATCCACTTCCTTTCCATGTTCATCCTTCAGCAATGGTTTATCTTTTTCCATGGTAGTCTTGGCAGGCTTAGCATCTTCAAAGCCAAACTTCTTCAAAATATCATTGACATACTTATCTTGACTGATAAAGATGCCATTTTCTTTCTGTGTAACTTGCAGACCTAAGAAGAAGGTGAGTTCTCCCATTGAACTCATAGCAAACTTGTCCTTCATAAGCTTCTCAAAACTAACACACATAGCTTTGTTTGTAGACCCAAAGATGATGTCATCAACATAGATTTGAACCAGCAAAATATCATCCTTTTGTCTTTTGAGAAACAAAGTTTTATCAATCTTTCCCCTGCTGAACCCAGAGTCTAGCAAGTATGTTGACAAAGTGTCATACCAAGCTCTAGGAGCTTGATGTAGACCATACATTGCTCTATTTACCTTGTAAACTTTGTCAGGATGATCAGGGTCTTCAAAGCCTGGTGGTTGAGACACATAAACCTCTTCTGTAATGGTCCCATACAGAAAAGCACTTTTCACATCCATTTGATACACTACAAAATCTTTGTATGAAGCATAAGCCAAGAATAGTCTAATTGCTTCTATTCTTGCCACTGGAGCAAATACCTCATCATAATCAAGGCCTTCTTGTTGTGTGTATCCCTGTGCTACTAATCTTGCCTTATTTCTTATGACAATTCCTCTCTCATCTCTTTTGCATCTGAAAACCCATTTTGTGCCAATCACTCTTTTTCCATTTGGCAGTTCAACCAAAGTCCAAACTTCTTGCAGCTTAAATTGTAGAAGCTCATCTTGCATTGCTTCCACCCAACTTGCTTCTTGTAAGGCTTTGTAAGTATTTTTGGGTTCAATTTGAGAAAGAAAACATGCAAACAGGCAATTTTGAAGATCTTTATGACTATTTCTTTGATGCAGAGATCTGGCAAAGAGACTTTGATGTTGAGGATCTTTCAAGGCTTTAGTCATTTGCCTAGTTTGAATAGATGATTGTGGATCACTTAAGATTTGATCTTTTGGATGATCCTTGTGTATTCTTGTGGTAGTTGTAGGACTAATAGGAATATTGAGTTCCAAATTAGTAAAATCTGCAGCAGCTCCAAATAACTGACCATCAAGTACATCATCATCTGTGTCATAATAAATATTCTCAAGAGGAGGCATATTTGGATCATCAGGATAGATAGATTCATCAATGGGTTTACACTGAGAGTCCAAATTAGGAAACATTGAAGTAGCAGTAGAGTTAGTAGGCTTGGAAGCAGAATGTGGTGGAGCAGTAGTTGTAACTTTTGGCCTAGCAGTAGAGTCTTCTGAGTCAGCAGTAGAGTCTTCTGGCTGTTTAGGAGAGACATCAACAACTACTTTAGGAAATTCAGGAGTTTCTTTTTCTACTTCATTAGGCATGACTATACCTTCTTCAGTTTCCTTAGGTTTTTCATGAGAAGCAACATCATCTTGAGAGCTTTGTTCCTTCTGAAAGGGTACAAAGGTTGGACCAATCTTCAATTTCTCAATCACAACAAACTCTTCCTGTGGTTTATCAACATTGGCAATGACAGGAACATAATTCATTGTTTTGGCAAGAATATCAACATCAAATAGCCATTCTGGTCCTATCCCTGCAGAATTGTATGTGTTTTCACTAAACTTGATATGCAGATTCTCCTCCACATGTTTGGTTCTCTTATTATATACCCTGAAGGCTTTACTATTTACAGAGTAACCAACCAAATGTCCTTCATCAGCTTTTTCATCAAATTTGCCTAGCTGATCCTTTGTGTTTAAAATAGTAACAGGACATCCAAATGGTTTGAGAAAATCAATCATTGGTTTCTTTCCATGAAATAGCTCATAAGGAGTTTTGTTATGAGGCTTGACTACCTTACTTCTGTTTTGCACAAAACATGCAGTATTCACAGCTTCAGCCCAAAAAGGTACAGGTAGTTTTGAATCAGATAGCATAGTTCTTGCAGCCTCAATGAGTGTCCTGTTTCTTCTTTCTGCAACACCATTTTGTTGTGGAGTTCTTGCTACACTGTACTGTCTAAGTATTCCTTTTCCCACACAAAATTGATTCATCTCACTGTTCTTGAACTCAGTACCATTGTCACATCTGATAATCTTCACCTTGTGATTGTGCAGGTTTTCAACTCTTGTAATGAAGGCTTTGAGTATTTCTGGGGTTTCATCTTTGGTTGCAAGAAAGAATACCCAAGTAAACCTGCTAAAGTCATCAGTGACAACAAGACAATATGACTTCTTATTCAGACTTTTTACAAATACAGGCCCAAATAAATCCATGTGTAGCAAGTGTAATGGTTCAGTATTTGTGTTAACAGTCTTGGACTTGAAAGAAACTCTGTGTTGTTTACCCTTTTGACATGTAACACAAGTTTCACAATTCTCAAAAATCTTTGTAGGCATACCCCTCACAAGATTTCCTTTCACCAATTTGTTCATAGTCTTGTAGTTCAGATGTCCCAATCTTCTATGCCATAATTTGGACTCATCAATAGTGGCTTTTGCAATTAGACAAGTCAGAGCCCTTTTAGGAATAATATTCTTAATATGGTCACTGTATATATTTTCCTTTCTAGGGACCTTCAGTAACACAGATTTGTCATCTGGTAATTGAAAATCAGGAGAAAGAATCATACACTCAGTGTCTGTAAAAAGAACAAAATTCTTTTTGTCACACATTTGTGAGACACTAAAAAGGTTAAACTTAAGTCCTTTCACAAGGAGCACCCTCTCAAAGTCCAAATTTCCAGTTCTCAGTGTTCCTATTCCAACAATCTTTCCACCTTTTGGATCATTCCCAAAAGCTACATAACCACCATCAAAAGCCTCAAGATCTTCAAGTTGAGACTCATCTCCTGTCATGTGTCCAGAAAATCCACTGTCAACAATAACCATATCCTTAAGCTCATCCAGTAGATTGACCTGCACATGAAAAATAGAGAAATCAGTTTCTCTTGATGACCCAATCCATTACTGACTTGGATCTGCCCTGTGCATCAGTATAATCAAATTTCTTTAAATCACTTGATGCACTACTATTCTTGGAAACAGTATTTGAAACATTAGATTTTGGTTTCCAAGTCCAGCAAGCTGAGGCCTTAACAGCATAAAAGTGATTACCAACAACTGTATTTGGAAGATGTTTTGGCTCAGAAGTAAAAAGTTTTGTACTAGCAGTAGTTTGCTTGCTAGCAGCAGAGTGCATACTAACAGCAGAATGCTTACTAGCAGTAGAGCCACTAGTAAAACTAGTTGTTGATTTGAAAACACCATTTGGTTTAGCAGCATAAATAGATCTAGTAGCACCAGATCTCAACAAAACAGCTCTAGGAACCATGTTTCTATTTGGATGTGGGTGAGTTTGTTTTGTGACATATTTGTGATTCACCCTTGAATATTGATTCCAAACAGGTCTTTGGTGTTCAGGACATCTACCAATCAAGTGGTCAAAGCTACCACACTTATAACAAGCCTTCTTTTGTAATTCAAACTGGTTACCTAATCTCTGTGAAACTAGGTTGTTGAAGTTTCTTTGGTTACCTCTAGGCTTATTATCAAAACTTCTCAATTGTTCTCTAGGCACCTCATTGTACTCTACCATTCTCCTAGCAAGCTTATTTCCTAACACAGGCTTGACAAACTTAATCTGTTCTACCTTAGGTTTAACCTGAGTAGGAATCTCTTCCTTTTTAACTGTAAGTTTTGGTTGAACCTGTTCTTCTTCACTTTCACTATCAGAATACCAATCTTCTATAATAGGAGCTTCAGGAAATTTTCTAGCCTCAACCTTAGGTGTCTCATTAACACTTGTGCTACTTTCACCTACAGGTTTTTCAATATTCAGCTCACTAATGAAGGATAGTTCTTTTCCTGGTGGAGCAAAAGCACTTTTGGCTGGAGGAGCCACTTCATTATACCCAATTCCACTACCTTTTCTCATCAAATTATTCTCAATAGATTTATGAACTAAATCAGAAGCATACTGTTGTTTTTGTACTCTTACTACATGTTTATCTTTTTCAGCAAGAGCTTGCTCTTTTTCTTTTTCAGCTTCTTCTAGCTTATTTTTAAGAACTTCTACTTCACTATTTTTCTTAAAAATTTCTATATCTCTGAGATTAAGTTGTTCTACATATTCCTTTTCACACTCTTTGAGATATTCTAACCTTCTCTCAACATTTTGAATACCTACTTTATAACCTAAGTTATCAAGTTTTAGATGTTCAACTTCTTTATTTAAACTCTCATTCCTAGCCTTAAGAACTTCTATAGTGTCAGAACAAGATTTAAAAGAACATCCAGATGATTCAGAATCATTAGATACCTCAGAGTCAGAGCCTGATGATGAACCATATGCCATAAGTGCAAAGTTATGCACTTTGGGTTGAACAGCAGCAACCAAAGAGAAATTTGGTTCTTCTTCAGCCATATCACTCCAGTCATATTCTCCCAGCCCATCACAAGCTACCATTGCAGACTTTGATTCTTCAGTCTTCTTAGAAACATCAGCATTCTTCTTTGGAGATCTACATTCTCTAGCAAAATGTCCCTTCCTGTTGCAGTTGTAGCATTCAATCTTAGACTTGTCAAACCCTGGACTTTCCTTAGCCTTGTATTTGACTTCTCTGCCAGTCTTTTTCCAGAACTTTCTGGCTCTTAAAGTCAACATAGCCATTTGCCATTTGAGATCAATTTCTTCAAGATCATCTGGATCAATATGATCCAAATCTTGATTTATGACATGTGATCTTATGGTTGTAGTAAGCTCAGCCAAGAATGCACATAAAGCAACATCACTGGTAGAAATCTTGTCATTTGAACTAGCAGCAGATACATCAGCAGTAGATACACCATAAGCAGTAGAATGAGTTTCTTGTGACTCTTTGGATTTTGAAGACACAAAAGCAAGATTTTGTGTACTAGAAGATGAAGTAGAAGAAGTAGCCAATTCAGATCCATACACCCTTAAATTGTTGTAGAGGCTCTCCAACTTCATTGTTTCAAAGTCAGGCTTATTCCTCCACACCACTGTATGCATACTCCATTCAGGTGCAAGACTTCTTAAGAACTTGAGATTCACATCTTCCTGTGGAACAACATAACCAACAAGCTTTAGATGACTAACTAGTTGATTTAGCCTGTTGTATGTGCCAATTATCTTTTCTCCAGATTCAGAAGTAAAGTTTTCAAACTGATGCTTCAACATATTCTTCCTGGACTTCTTAGTAGCATCATTCCCTCCAAACCTGAATTCTACTGCATCCATCAATGCTTTTCCTGTTTCGCAATCATCAAAGTCCATTTGAAATTCATTAGGTATTCCCATTAAGAGAATACTATGAGCCTTGATTTCCAGCTTCCTTGTTGCATTAGCTTCAGCAGACTTAATAGGTATCTCCTTGCCATCAGCACTCTTCTCTGGTTCAGAATCACCATTAACAATCACATTCCACATGTTGAAGTCGATCATGCGAATGTATTGTCTGATCCTCCTTTTCCATAGCTCATACTCAGAAGGATTGAGCATGGGAACCCTTGAAGCAGTCACCATATGAGTTTCATCACCCATCTTATGCAGACGATTTGGAACAGCAAACTTTAAAGAAACAAAATCTTCTTGATTATAACTTCTAGATCACAAGCTCTGATACCACTTGTTGATCCCAGTTGAGCTTATACGATCTTATATAGAAGTTAACTTAAACAAACACTTAAGCTTAAATGCGGAATATAAAAGCTTAACTTAAGAAGATTAAGAATTCTCTTTCAACACTTCAATATTATTAATACGAGCACTCAATAATGCTAGGGTTTTACAACCTTGAAGTGAATAATAATACGTACATAATCTAACCCTAGGATCCTCCTTTTATAGGACAAGGAGTCCTACTAGGTTTACAATACCTTTCTCTACAAGATAAGAATAATCTAAATAGATAAACTATACAAAGAATCTATTCCATAATTATCCTATCGTATACAATGTTAATCCATTCAGCAGTAGTTTCACCAAGCAGCAGATTGTCTTCAGCAGCAGAGTCATTAACACCAGCAGCAGTTTCATTGTAGCAGCAGTATTACTCAGCAGCAGAGTCTCATAGCAGCAGTGTCACTTGGTCAAACCCAACATACGAAAGACAAACACTTGGTCAAGAAGGGTGCTGATGAGGAAGCAAGAACCAACAAGGGCGTCATTGCCGAGTCTCTAAAGTATTCGGGGATTAAAAGAGTTATTATTCAAGGAGGTGCAAATAAGGATGAATTTACTCAAACCGCACCAGCATTTGGAAATATAAAGGGTGGAAGATCGAGCGGAAAAGGATACGGGCTAAAGAAAAATAAGATCACTCGAGGAAAAGCACTTAGTAGCAGTTTTGATCAATCTGCTGCACATATGGTTGCCATTTAATTCAATAAACCTTATGACGTACGGTTAAGAAAAAGATTATCGACGAGTTAATTTGTTTTTCTAGATATTGTGGTAGTGCAAAATTCATAAACTGTTCATTCCTATATTAGTCCCAAAGATTCATGCTTGTCATACACTTATATTGTAAGATTCTTGATCCTCTGATTTTGTACAAGTGTAATATTTCCAGCTCTTTCGCAGCATGTATACACTTTTAAAACCTTTTTGGAAGTGATGTTTTCGTGTTACCCATAAAACTAAGTTAGTATGCGTGCATATTATGTTTCAAGGCCTATGTAACTTCGGAAGCGTTCCTTATTAGCATAGTTTACCTGATACATATATACGACAAAGATGATATCAAACATTTAGTCACTTTACTCTCAATGCGTGTTAACAGTTTTTTACAAAGACCTGAGGCCTTCCTAATGGCATGATTACTAAAGATTTTACTTAGCATCTGAAGTTGAAAGGAAATACATGATCATATTGTGTAACATGTTGATCCCAATTATGGCTAAGGCATTTTAGCGAAACAACCTCATAACTGCAAAGTTAAGCTCCACTGATATACTAATGGTTGAGTGTATTTATAGTATATGAAATAGAATTATTTGTTTTTCCTAACTCTTTTGCAAAAGAGTTAGGATTCTCTAATGTTAAAAATAAACATGACCCATCATGTTGATGTTATTGTGAGTGGAGATTTGATTTCCATTAATAAACTATTTGTTCTTTCCCTCTCACAACAACCTCAACATAATCGGTCAAGTTTATTTTAAAAGAATCCTAAATCTTTGCAAAATGGGGTGATCTTAATGTTGTGACTATTTGCTAAAAATATAGAGGTTACACAAATCTTTTTAAATGTTTGTGACTATTTACTAAAATACAGAAGTTACACAGATCTTTTTAAATGTTTATGACTATTTACTAAAAATATAAAGGTTACACAAATCTTTAAAAAAGAAAGATGATGGTAACAGAAGAAATGTTTGAACTCTCTACCTTTATATCAAGTAAGAGTGTCCCAACCTTTCTACCAGTCACCAAGATCCAATAAGCTTATGATTTTTTAACCTTTTGTATTTAGTATTTGCATGGGTGAGTGTTGTTTAATGGAGTCCATAACATGTCCAATATGAGTCCATAACACATCGTAACTGATTTCTTAATATGATTTAGTAATGTCACTTATCCTTTAAAATTCGTAGCTATATTCAATTCAATTTAATGAACATCTCAAAGCAAGCTTGTAATATGTAAGTTACATAACTAATCCCATTAGCTACCTATCAATTTCAATAACGGTTCTGGGGTTAAATTTAAAGATTGTTTGTGTTACAAAATACTACATAAATAGTCTATGCCACTTACCTCACTTTACAAAAAAAACGTACATAACTTCAAGGTTTAATAAAAGAAAAGTACGTCGGGTAAAGATGTTAACGAGTAATTATTTATAGATGAACTAAAACTAAAGAAACCAATACTTATTGAGTTGTTTTTGATTAATTTTTTATCCCACCGCAAAGATCAGGTAAATCTCATTTGTTTTTAACAAATTGAAGCTTCCCAGCCGGGGTACAAATTCTATTTACTCTTTTATTGCTTTCACATCGATCACAAAGTAAAAATCGATAGATAAAAAGCATGCTTTATCTCCAGAGACAGACTTGGGATTTTCAAAAAAGTGTTGCACAAAATAATTGTTAGACTAACTAAAGTTATACCAAAAACCAAAAGTAGCAAAAAATTTATCGGAGGTTCTACATACCAAAAAACGACAGTTTCTGGAAAAAAAAAATTGCACTTCATAACCAAGAATCAGGTGTAGTTCGTGCAATACTTGACACCAATATAGGTCCGTCACTGTTTATCTCGAAAAATCTAAATGTAACGTTGAATTGGCGTTTACTCAATAGTTTATTCTTATCACACGTACGCATACGCATGTATCAGGCTAAAACGTTAAACTTGGCTTGACATCATACTGCTTTGGATATTCAATAAAGAATAGTTGGCTTTTATTTTTTTAAACCCCAAATCAAGCATCTTTCTAATTTAAAACCAACAGATTTTGCATAGCTTTAAACACTTGTCTTTTAAACTCCTTGTATAGAAACTAGAATGGTATCCGCGCAATGCGGCGGCGGATACCTTTTGACTAAATTTTGTGGGAAGCAAATGTTTTTCACGATTCATCGATGAAAACTGCACTATGTCTTTGAAGTGTTGTGGGTTTAAATAGTTGATGCTTTCTAATCATTTTTTCCGAGTAACCCTACTAAAGGAATTTGCAATTAATGAGAACTTAAAAAATAATTTCGTAAATTCTTATTCAAATAAAGTTATGTTATTACATATTACAAGAAAAAGACTAAACTACATCGCAAGCCTTTATGTCAATATAAAAGAGAGGCTACCAAACACGTTTAGCAGTATAGATAGTTTGTCATTTCGAAGTCACAAAGTTATATATTGTTGTATAAATCACATTGTAAACGATTATTCCATAGAAACATAATACAATGGACATATCATGTGTTTTGCAATGACTAGAGAAGCAATGACCAAAAATAATGCAAAAGTCAACTTAATAATTTGTTTTGGTCCAAAAAGGGAACTGAAGAAACTGAATGTCGGATCATGTGTTAATCATTTAAATAAGAGTTCTTGTGTTTTGAAAAAAATATAAATGAATTATACACATTTCTGTGTTTATAATTTTCTATGTATTAGAAAATACATAAACACTAAAAAATTGAACACTTTATTTGATTTTCTTAAACAAATGAAGATGTAGTATGTCACCAACTTATGCTCTTCCAATCTTTTTCCCAATATATACTATTATCTGCTTTTTATTTTAACTAATATTCGATTTCCCAAAATGTGAAGTTTTAATTATTTATTGGAAGATGGATAAAAACACTTTTAATAGTGAAATATGAACATAGCTACTTGTATCATTGAGCAAAATGTGTACATCAAATATCAAAATGAATCACAAGTATATATCATTCGAGAAGAAGTGATGACAGCCGATATATAGGAGTATAAAAAACTTAAACATGATATGCACTATCATACAATAAGAATAACAAAATAGATATTTGAAATCAAAGCAAGCTAGCAAAAGAAGATAAATGGTAGGTGGGTGATCATAGTATTAGGCTGTTTCAACTTTCTTGTTACTCAAGTTGATCAATTTTCAAAGTTTTATATGAAATGTTTTTGCGAATATATATATATATATATATATATATATATATATATATATATATATATATATATATATATATATATATATATATATATATAAAAAGACCTATTTGGCCTTTTAGTTTACAAGATGGTCGTGATGATGAAAATTGAAAACAGTCATGGCTCGTGTCGCATGTGCACCAAACATGCGACACTTGTGATGAGACTAAGTCGACACGTGAAATTCTTTTTCTTCTTTCGTATACTGTGACGAACTTAGGACCAAAAGTTATCCGGTTAGTTGTAACTCAAAAATAAAGAACCAGATTCATTTTAGAAAAATCAGTATATTTGATATAATTTTACACTATGCAAGAAAAACTTATGAGGTTCTCATGCACCCCGAAAGCCCCCTCCGTCTGCCCCTGATCGTATACAAACTCATATAATGATCAGTTTTCTATTGGCTAATATACATTATCTAACAAAACGAAAGAGTTAAATGAAAAAGTAACAAATAATATTGCTGACAAGTCTTTTATTTTGTAACGATGATGTCAAGTAGGCATTCTTTAACTTTAAACTTTGTGACTACAGTGTTGCATGAAAAGTCACTTTGTAGTGAGGATGCATGTGTCCTTGCAACAAAAGAGATACCTAACTTTTTAAGTGTGGAAATTAGATTAGAAAGGCAAGCTAGTTCTAATTAAGTTAATCTTCTGATCGAATACGATTCTTGTGATAAGCATCCTATCCTCAAACATATATAAGTTCATCTTCTTCGCTCGATTAATACAAGTGAACAAAATAAACTAGAATTTTCCAAGCAGAAATAACTATTTCAAAGTATAAAGTTTGCAACATGCTCTCAAATTTTAGGTGTAAATTGTTATGTGCTACAAAATTAAGATATATAATGTATAAACATTTCATGCATATCATCGACTTATATTTTTCTAATTTGGTTAATGACGTTTGCTGCTTTTTATGTAAAATGGAATGGAGTTTGTTGCCAAATATGCATGGTCCTAGAGACTCCAAGAAGGCCAAGTTCATACACTTACTGAAAAATGCACACTTTAGCAAAAAAACAGTGTTTAATGAAAGGAAATATATAGTATTAATATTAGTTAGAGCGCTGGGTGCAGTGGCAAGCCCCAAGCTCCCCATTCGGGCCCCACCATGCCACATCACCAAAACACCACAACTTCAACAAACCACAACAAACCCCCCCCTCACCAAACAACAAACCTCCACTTCCCCATTCGGGCCCCACCTCTTACACACTTATTTTTTTATTCATTTCATTAAATAAATTAAATCCATTTCACAAATACTAAAAAATAACAAAACACATTAATTTTATTTCATCAAAAAAAAAAAAAAAAAAAAAAAAAAAAAAAAAAAAAAACAGTGTAACAAAAAAACAAAAACCATATTTCTTTTTCTTTTTCTTCTCCAAACAAAAACAACAACAACAACTCAACTGCTGCTTTTTCTTTTTCTTCTCCAACCAAAACACACACAACCAAAACACACACAAAACACCATTTTTGGTTTCTGTGATTCGACCCAAACCCAGAAAACAACCCAACGAAAAAGAAAGAAAAAAAATAACCTGCCAACCTGTCAGAAACTTACCTTCGCCGTGGCCACGACGAGATTGCCATCGGCGAAGAACGGCGAGGCCCAAACGGTGTGGCGGCGAGCAACGGCTCGCCGTTGGAAGTGCCACATCGGACGGCGAGCTCCCCTTCGCCATCTGCACCCAGCGCTCTTACAAGTGTTTATTTACCAACCATGATGATGTAAAGCCAATTTAGTGGCCATTGTTTAATTAAAGTTAGTGACTACACTGTTGCATGAAAAGTCATTTAAAGACTTAGAAGTATGCGAGTACTTAAACCGGGTGATATGGTCATCAAACTCTCATCACTTTTACGTGAGTGTCGCATCATTATTCAACATATTATCAAACTCATCATCAAACAGGTTATGCGATCACCACCAAACAAAAAACGTAAAAATATTCTACTTTATACAAACATATCTCACAATATATCCACAAACACACAAAAAAAAAAACATAGGAAACTGTTCGGTGATGCAGACCACCAAATGAGTGCAAAAAAAACGTAGGAAATGGTGTTGTTTTTCTTTGGACATATATATTGGTTTAAATGATTCTCAAATTTCTTAAACCAACTATAAATGATATCGGTATCTTTAAGTCAACAATATTAAGTATTTAGATATTCTATTTTGATACGATTAAGAGATGGTAACAGTTTGGAGGGATAAGCTTCAAACCATAAATAATTAAAATGAAGATGATGCAAGCTTTCACTCTTCGCGTTAAATAAACATCTAAAGTCTTCCTTTATCTTCAAGGTATTAAAAAAGAGCAATTATTTTCAATATATAAAAACAGCTAACTTAAATATTTAAAAATACATTGACACTAATTGATTAAGAATAAATGTTTTAAACGTGAGAAAAAACCCAAACATTTCTAAAACTCATTTTTAAAATGCAAAATCAGACAACCAAGAGTACCTTTATGTTAATATGTGGTACACACTGTTATATATATGATATAAATAATTTTCAATATTATATACTTGATTAAATAGTTTTTTAGTAGAAAAATTCATCATTAGTTAAGTTAGTGTAGCTCAAGGTACTCGAAAATCTTGTTTGCCATACACTTCTAGCTTATAGTTCGTTGATCCAGTTTATAACGAGTACAAACATATATCTTTTGGGTAAAATGCCAGGTTGCTCTTGTTCAATACACTTGAGAGAAATTTTTTTACGCAGAGCTTCACTATGGCAACGAGGAGGCTTCGCCACGCCTACGTGGACCTTTCGCCATCCCTCGACGCCACACCACAAGATCTTGCCGTCCTTTGCCAAACAACCCTTCGTCGTCTGCGTGACGAGATAAACTCACTGTCAGGGATGGACCTAGGATTTTTAAGAGGGTGTTGCACAAAAGATCGAAATGTTTGGCTAACTAAAGTTGCACCGTAAAAAATGAAAATAGCAAAAAAAATTGGGAGGTTGCACATACCATAAAAATGGCAGTTTTGAAGTCTATTTGCACTTCGTGACTTAAAATCAGGTGTAGCCCATGCCTCACCCGGCATACATGTAGGTCCGTCCATGCTCACTGCAAAAGATCTGTTAGAGTGGGCCCCAAATCAATATAAACGGTTATAGTTTGTAAAAAATAGCCGTTTGCACCTTTTTATTTTTTATTTTAACTAATCATACTTTTTTTTAAACACTATAAATAACACAATAACACACAATTCTTTACCAAAAAAACGTATACTCTCTATATCTCAACATACAAAAAAAATATGCCTCACAGTCCAAACGACGGGTATTGTACCTCGCTTCTTACCTCTAACCCACAACAATACGGGAGTTCTTCAATTCCGTCTACCCCATCGTCACAAAACTCCAATTCTTCCTCGCAAGCGATTCCTCCATTTGGTACGCAAATGATACCCGAGATAATTTACCAAAATCAACAATTTGTGTATCAAGGATTCACAAATTTCCAAAATCAAATAAATTCGGCACCACAATTTTTTAACCCACAATCAACAACCACCACAGTTTCTTCAATCTCAACCACAACAACACTTTGAATCACAACCATCAATCTCAACCAAAACAACACTTTGAATCACAACCATCAATCACAATTTAAAGTACCACAACCTCGTGCACCGGCCAAAGGTAAAGGAAAAAAGTAGCTAAAAAGTAAAAAAAAAAAAATCATGAATTTGGACACGGATGACGAGGATGACATGGAGGCCCTAACACGAGTGAATACCCGTTGCACACGCGACGAAGAAACGTTGCTAGCGGCTTAGGTGGAAGTTTCCTAAGACGTCGACATCGAAAATGACCTTTCCGAGGACGCATTTTGGAACCAGATTATGGAGGATTTCAACAAGGCTACAAAACGTGATCATCGTACCAAAAATATGATCACGAGTAAATGGACCAGGCTTCACGATGATCGCCAAAAATTCAACGTATTTACAAACATTTGGAACGAAGAAACGGGGAAAATGACAGTGATAATCTCGAGAATGCTGATGCAGGATTTACCGACCATGTTTTAAATTTATAATAGTCTCGTCTACCTAAGGTCTACCTAGTGCACTAACAGTCAGTGTACCCGGTCGTGTGAGGTATAGCTAGATGGTAAAGCCGAGGTCGTCCCAAGAGCTAAGGTGCGGACAATTTCTAAGTTTAAATGTCACTAAATAAAAAGGGGTGTTTTAAACGATTTAATCAAACTAAAGAAATAAATAACGAAATAAATAAACAACGCAAATAACAAGTGAAGAGAAATCAGTAGGAGAAAGCAGTGTTAACCTAATTACTACTCTTGTTATTAACATGACAAGTTTTCTATATATGCATCTTATCATTTTATCTAGGGATTTAATTCAATAGGCTCAGTTGGTCAAATCGCCTATCCTATTTCCCATAATCCCCTACTCCGATATCTAAGGATTTTAACCTTAGTGATGAACAAAGGTCGCCGGTTGACTATGTTGAGTCATTAAGTGCCTCTACTAACTTAGACTAGCCTAACGGGAAGTGTAGTCACATACACCTCCCCTCTAACTTCTTAAGTAAATCTACTAGGTAGGTGATCCTTTGGTCAATTCGCACGTGTATGGTGATTGAAGCGTCTACAGTTCGTCTTAACCATCACCAAGTCACAACCTTCAATCACAATTTCATAATCGGGCTAACACCAAGAGGTGTTTAGCCATTCATGTTCAATAATGCAGAAAAACAAGTGTTTAACATAATAAATATAAACATTGAATTAATACAAATCAAATGAATGAATAAACTTATGGTTATCGGGTGAATTCTCCCTTGGAATGGACTTGTATGCTTGATAGAACTTCTCCCTCTTTCTCCCTGAATTCCTTCTGACTTATGTGTGTTGAAAAGTGTATTGTAAAACTCGGAATTAGGGCTGGTATTTATAGGCCTGACATTGCTACAGCGTAGCCCTATGGTCAGCTACGTCGTAGCCTTTGTAAATACCAACTATGCCGTAACTTGATCAGGTGCGATGGTCGTAGATTCATTAGGTTACAGATCTACGGCGTAGTTAAGATGGGACTACGCCGTAGTTTCTCTTTTGGCCTCGAAAGTTCTCTTCTTCTTAATTTTAAGGTCTACGTCGTAGGTGGAGAGAGGCTACTCTATAGAACCCTTTGATGTGCTACTACGCCGTAGTTAAGGATGTGGCTATGTTTTAGTCTTCGTAAATAATTGCTACGGCGTAGGTAGATGGAGCATCTACGCCGTAGTTAGTGCAGAATCCGCATACTTTAATGATTTTCATCTAAAACCTTCGAAATCCGCGTCTTTTCGTTCCTTTGTTCATCTTTGCACTGAAAACAGAATATAAACAAATAAGAGTACATATCCCAACATATTAACATAAAAGATGAACAATCTAGGGGAAATTAACACTAAAAAGGGGTACTATTTGATGTTATCAAATATCCCCCTACTTGAACTCTACTTGCCCTCAAGTAAACCTTATTAGAATAATTCTTAAAAAGATATCTCCCAAGAAACTGGAAAATATGAATCTAAAAATTTCCTATGCTAGAATATATCAAAGCCGAACACCTCACGAAATGGGAACAAACACTCATGCTCTCTCTTCTAATCTAAGTGTTAATTTTGGGGTGAGCACTTAACGCACAATCATAGAATGTATTCTATCATAGGCTTTGAGGTTACACAAATCTCCACCACTAGAGCTAAGGTCAAAACAATTCTTAAAGGCAATATTGGGTGAACATTTATAAGGCTATGTGTGTAGTATTGTTACTAACATACTACAGCGAGGGCAACAAAGGAAATGGTACATGACCGGAACGCCGGGCAAGACACCAATGACTGCTTGATTCCCTCACCTAAGCATGCTTCACAACTAAAAGGGTAGGATAAGACATGGGGTTCACAATAATAGTGTAAAAATGAAAAATAGAAACAAATAGTCTTAACCTATAACCAAGTTGCTACCACTTGCTGTTCATCCAAGGGTAAAGTTCCAAGACGCAAAAATTGGATCATATAACAAGTGTGTGTGCCATTAGAGGACGTCATGATGGGCACCACACTTGGTCTTCATGTTGGTGATTTCGAACCAACAACTTCATTCTTCATATGTGACCAAAGTGGCCTCTTCAATAATGATGCGTGGGAATCGCAACAGGCTTTACCTCTCGAGGGATCTCGAGAAGCTTACAACCCCCACCAGGCAGTGTACCTAATCGTTGTAGTATAGTATAGTGACAAGTACCGGGGGATTGATCGTTCAGCTTAGGAATAGTGTCGCTAGGATTAGAAAGCCTAAATACTAGTTCTAAAGGTGAGGGATGATTCTTTTTGTGTTTTTATATTTTTTCAGAAATCAAATTAAAATCTCGGGTTTTGGAAGAGTGGGCGGAATTAGTTGCTATTCAACTAACCCAATACTAAGATGCAATCAAAATAAAATACTAGAAATGAAAATAAGCTAATTTATACTAAAGTTGTGAGCAGTAATTGGAGAAAATGTGTTTACTTAGATTTCACTACTCCCTAGATATCTTTTACACGTTAATTACTTGTTATAATTGCATGGATGACGGATCGTATTCCTTAATACCATTCATGGGGTGGCACACATAACTCCCCAATTCTATGAGCTCTTATCTCCTCCTACACCATGCCCAGCACAACTATAGGGATTGTAAACAGTGGCTCATGCATTAAATACAACCAATAAAGACCTAGTGCGCGTTGGTTCATGTTTCTTAAGACGTTCAAGCATGTTACCAATTGGAGATCTGCCAGTTTTCTTAAGCCTAACATATAAATCATTCATCCAAGATAAAAATAAACAAGTAATCAACACATAATCAATATCTAGGTTTCATTAGATCTAAGCAAACACAAAAGAGATCTAGCCTAGCATGATAGAATTAAGACAAGAACATGATATAGACAACCAACACATAGACATATTGATTGAATTAGAAGAACACTTATCTTGATTAATCATGAAAGGTATCAAGGGGTTGGAACCCTTGAAAAACCTGTAAAGTTACACCAAAATCGTACTTAGGGTTTCTCCCAAAACTTCTCTCCTTAAATGTGAAAAATTAGAAAACTATATATAGAAAAATAGGTTTTGACGGCGTCAAGAGTAATCTTGTGACGCCGTCACCTCGCCGCCAAAACTCTCCTCGGACTGCCTAGATCCACATTTGACGCCGTCAAGACTTATATATTTCCAGGCCGTCATGACTCATTTACTCTTGACGCCCTTCCTACGTGACGCCGTCAAAACTCTTCTGGGTCGTCATGGAAATTTATGAAATTTGCTCTTGACGCCGTCAAGGATTTGCTCTTGACGCCGTCATGCACTGTTCCCAGCATGGAAAATTAAGACTTTGGCATTTTCTTCATTTTTATGCTCCAAAAACGTCCGAATTGCTTCCTTTTCCAGATTTCACTCCCAAAGTACCTAAAATCACAAAAGGAACGATTTAGGGCAATATTTGATCAAATAAATTCGGATTCGGGCTTAAATGACCCCCTAAAAACGGATCATTTTTCGCCTCATCATATACCCTTACACTTGAGATTTGCTTGTCCTCAAGCAAATGCGCTTTTATTCTACTCAAAAGACAAGTTAGGGGTCATTTAACACTAATATAAAAGTAATTACAACAAATAATCGTTCCACTAAAGACCAATAGACAAGCACGGAGGTCATACACTAGCACCTCACAAATAGTGTTTAGATACTCACATCTCTCGGGTGTAATAAAGTGTAAATTACAATATGGAAACGGAAGATATCTCTCACTACCTGTCATAGCAAAATAGATTACCATAGGCTTGGGAAAGGATCAAACCTCCACCACATGGCGTAAGCACCTAGGATAAACTATCAAAGAGGTTTTTTAAAGGGTTGTAACGTTAGGTGTAGGGATATGAAATACACGGTTTTGTTGGATAAAGGAAGTTTTACTGGTGGCGAGTTAACAATCTTGGTTAATTACATGTATAATATGGCGTTGCTAAGCCAAGACTAGACTCGACTTAAGCTAATAAATCAAAAAGAACAAAAACATAAAATAAACATAGAATGAAAAGGGATGGTAGTCCGTATGTTTTTTCTCTTTTTCCTTTTTCTATTTTTTTCTTTTCTTTTTCTTGAATTTTTTTCGATTTTTTTTTTTTTTTTTTTTTTTTTTTTTTTTTTTTTTTTTTGCATACACTCTTACCCTACCATCCAAAATAATACATCATAGGGGATGAGAATTCCCCTTACACTTGAATCTTTACATACTTTACAATAAACTAATCTAATGACTCGAATTAATAAAATCAAAACACTTGGAGCACTTTTAAGATTAACGTACATATGGGGGTAATAAATGATGTTCTTCCCCATTACTCCATAAAATAAGTACTTACCCATGAGTCCCAATCGTCCCAAAACAATATGTACAAGGATATGACTCGACTTAGCAACCATGTAATCAATTAGATAGTTAACTTAGGATTTAACAAATAACAATAATGCACTAAAAATGAGCGCATACACGGAAGGCTAAGGTGATTTGGTTGTACATTTAAGTGGGGTGTAACAAATTCTTCCTTTAAGTAAGATGCTTAAAGTTAGAAACGAAAAGATAGGCTCGGAGGGGTGTACTAGGGGTATCGTGTACTAAAAATGAGTACAACGCTAAGGGTGTGGGAAAAATTAGTTGACTTAACTAGCCAAGTAATATGACTTAAATGGTCAAGTAATTATAATACGGGTTTAACACAAGGGTGATCCTAATGCCTCTTATCATGTAGTAAATCCTACTACACGAATGTAGTCTCACTAGCGGTCTCAGGATGCATCACTAACGCAAGTTCTAGAATCTAAATGCTACCGGTACACTCATAAGCACTAATAATGAATGCTTTTCCTATCAAATCTAAAGGCGAACCTCACATATTTGGGTGGAAAATTTTTCTGAATATACGGTTATGTGCTAGTCATACAATCTCCTATCCATGAGACGCTTGCTATGGCTAAAGTTTCACTCCTAAATGTTGTAAAAAATTTTAAATTTGGCGCTAAAATTGCACTAACAAGTATTTCTCATAGTTTTATTACACATCTACCATTAAACAAAACAAACTCAAGCGAAAGTGCATATGTAAGGTATCATCTTTTTACCCTCCCCTTACACTTAAGATGAACATTGTCCCCAATGTTCAAGTAAAGAATGTAAAAGTGAAAAAGTAAAGAGAATGAAATCAAATACTCCCCTGATTCGCTCGGTATGGATAATAGGATGGCCAGGTTAAATCTTCCTCCAAGAAAATGAACAATCAAAGCTTCCCTTCCAGAATATAAATCATCTTCTTGTCATACATAACCTGTAAAACCTGACAAAATAGACAAGACAACCTCGCGTAAAATCGGCGGCATCCTATATAAGTTTCTAAATCCTAGAAAACAAGATAAGATATAATGCTTGTGGAATGAAGTTTGCAGATCTCCTGGAGATTATAAAACTTAATAATTCACAAAAACCATAAGACTCCGTTAGAAAAACAAAACTGGTAAAATTTCCAGATTTTAACTCCTGACGCCGTCAAGAGTAAAACCCTGACGCCGTCAGAATGGACCTGCAGAAATTCTTATGTTAAGTTTCCGGAAAATTTCTGGAAAAACTTGGTCCTACTTCCTGGAAAATCCTGCAAAACTTCATTATGACTCAATACAAGCATTTGACTCTAACAAATACGAATATACATGTTCATTTAATATTGTGAAGAATCATGATCGGTTTGTTTCTTAAAAACATATTTGGGGTTTCCCCTTACACTTATCTTTTGCAAAAATACTTCTAGGTGGAGTTAAGACTAGGCCAAAACAACAAAGTAAAGTATTTCCACTATTTAGTTTAGAAACATGATCTACCAACAATAAAAACTAAGCATGCATACGGAAACAAATAATAAAAAAAATAAAATCACATAAAACATGGGTTGCCTCCCAAGAAGCGTTTGTTTTTGTTCGAGTCACGAGCCTGACTCTACCCTTATTTAATGGAAATAGGGGAGGTTTTTCCTACACTTAGGATTAAGTGTGGGTGAAAGTAGCGATACACACCCTTAGGGTGGAAGTATGCCACGTGAGAAAAGAGTGGTGGATGAATTATATGCTCAAAGGGGTGTGCTCCTATCATCATAACCTTACCTAATACAATCGGGTTAATGAGTGGATTAAGATTTTCTCCTAGAAAGGGATCATTTTCAATCAACTTCAAGAGACTCTTAGTTGGGAATCCATCTTGACCTAATAAACCCGGTTTAAACCCATAATGTTTCTTGCGATCAATCATAAATGGGTGATGTAAGCATGTAAGGTCATGTTCCACTCCTATATTGGCTTCCTCTCTACATGGCTTAAAGTCTACCACCTTTATCCTAATACTACCCGGACTACATGGGTTGATGGGTGGGTCGGCTCCTCTTTTGTCTCCTAGATGTATATCTAAGGATGGAAAGTTGTGTGAAGATTGAGGTTCCGGTTCATCAACACTAGGTAATTCCCTAGAACTAATAGTAAGGTTATCACTAGAAGTATTCAAACCTATATCCTCTAGTGGTTTTTGGTACAAGGGCTCTACCTCCATCGGAATTCCTAAAGTTTCTTCTACTTCTTCCGGGTAAGTCACGGGCGGTGTGTGTGCCTCAAATGATGGTAGGACTTATGGGGTACTTGGTGGGCTTAGATTTTCTACTTCATCATTCCTTGTGTCAAGATCACCTATATCCTCAACATGTGTTTTATTATAATCTAACCCTAACATTTTTCCAAGTATCTCACGTACTTCTCTAGGCATCTCAACTTCTATATCCGAATCATAAGGATCATCCTCAATATTATGACTACTATATACGAATTGCCCAAAAGATTCATCATGTGTTTCTTGAGATTCATCATCGATCATAAAACCTAGGTCTTTTTGATCAATGTGATCATGTTTGGCTACATCCTCGATCACATCAAAGTCACCTATGTGTTCATCCTGTATTATGGTAGGGCCTAACCATGACATGCAGCTAGGTGGCTCATATGAAACTATCCTAGGTGAAGGCTCATATGGTGCATAGGTTTCACTAAGTGAGGCATTTTGAGGGGTTGATGGAGCTCCTAAGGTGAATTCTTTAAAAGTCTTATGCCCTTGGCCTCTTTTCTCAAGGTACTCAATAAAATCAATATAAGATCCTGTCCTCCTCATTTCATTCGTCCATCTTGGTATATCCAAACTAGTGTAATTATATTTTTTCTGGTAAAACTCTAGTGTTGGACTTGGTGGATTCACATTCTCCATAATGGTGAACGGAATAGTCAATGAAAGTTACGAAAAAACACACAAAGAAAAAGATAGACTAAAGAAGACCTAAAAATAAAAATAAAATCTTACTAGAAAGGAATCTAGCAAGTAGACCTAATAAAAAGAAATTCTAACCTAGACAATAACTATTTCCCCGGCAGCGGCGCCAAAAACTTGATGCGTGGGAATCGCAACAGGCTTTACCTCTCGAGGGATCTCGAGAAGCTTACAACCCCCACCAGGCAGTGTACCTGATCGTTGTAGTATAGTATAGTGACAAGTACCGGGGGATTGATCGTTCAGCTTAGGAATAGTGTCGCTAGGATTAGGAAGCCTAAATACTAGTTCTAAAGGTGAGGGATGATTCTTTTTGTGTTTTTATATTTTTTTAGAAAGCAAATTAAAATCTCGGGTTTTGGAAGAGTGGGCGGAATTAGTTGCTATTCAACTAACCCAATACTAAGATGCAATCAAAATAAAATACTAGAAATGAAAATAAGCTAATTTATACTAAAGTTGTGAGCAGTAATTGGAGAAAATGTGTTTACTTAGATTTCACTACTCCCTAGATATCTTTTACACGTTAATTACTTGTTATAATTGCATGGATGACGGATCGTATTCCTTAATACCATTCATGGGGTGGCACACATAACTCCCCAATTCTATGAGCTCTTATCTCCTCCTACACCATGCCCGGCACAACTATAGGGATTGTAAACAGTGGCTCATGCATTAAATACAACCAATAAAGACCTAGTGCGCGTTGGTTCATGTTTCTTAAGACGTTCAAGCATGTTACCAATTGGAGATCTGCCAGTTTTCTTAAGCCTAACATATAAATCATTCATCCAAGACAAAAATAAACAAGTAATCAACACATAATCAATATCTAGGTTTCATTAGATCTAAGCAAACACAAAAGAGATCTAGCCTAGCATGATAGAATTAAGACAAGAACATGATATAGACAACCAACACATAGACATATTGATTGAATTAGAAGAACACTTATCTTGATTAATCATGAAAGGTATCAAGGGGTTGGAACCCTTGAAAAACCTGTAAAGTTACACCAAAATCGTACTTAGGGTTTCTCCCAAAACTTCTCTCCTTAAATGTGAAAAATTAGAAAACTATATATAGAAAAATAGGTTTGACGGCGTCAAGAGTAATCTTGTGACGCCGTCACCTCGCCGCCAAAACTCTCCTCGGACTGCCTAGATCCACATTTGACGCCGTCAAGACTTATATATTTCCAGGCCGTCATGACTCATTTACTCTTGACGCCCTTCCTACGTGACGCCGTCAAAACTCTTCTGGGTCGTCATGGAAATTTATGAAATTTGCTCTTGACGCCGTCAAGGATTTGCTCTTGACGCCGTCATGCACTGTTCCCAGCATGGAAAATTAAGACTTTGGCGTTTTCTTCATTTTTATGCTCCAAAAACGTCCGAATTGCTTCCTTTTCCAGATTTCACTCCCAAAGTACCTAAAATCACAAAAGGAACGATTTAGGGCAATATTTGATCAAATAAATTCGGATTCGGGCTTAAATGACCCCCTAAAAACGGATCATTTTTCGCCTCATCAGATAATAATTCTTTCAAAGCTCAACATACGGTGCTTATACAAGGTTGCACCAAAGATAAACTATTTTCATACTAAATTTCACATTTTTTTAATAACAATTACAAGAAAAAGAAATACATCCCCCTACTTGAGATGAATCGTACTTGGAATAAATTGGGGGATCTCAAATGATCTTCAAAGGTAGGCCTTCAATGTAGGCGTGATTTTTGAATCTCTTAACTCGACCTTTGAACTAGAGCAAGTGGCAACTTCCCAATCATAAATCAAGAATACACGGTAGGCTAAGGTGTATAGGTGTATCAAAACAATTTAATAATATGGGTAAGAAATGAAATGATAGGCTCAAAAGTGTGTAACTAGGGGTATCTTGCACTAAAGATGAGTGCAACAAAAGGGTTTAACACGGGGGTTAAAAAGTCAATGTGACTAATCGATAAACACACACATATAGGCTTTTTGGGTGATAATCCTAAAATATTGCTTTCTCAAAAAGTTTCTTCCAAATATACTAAGAAACCTCAATACACTACTCGTCTATGGTCTCGAAATGATGTAAAGGCCAAGTTCTAAAGTCTACAAACTACCGGCACACTCATGTTTTGGTGGATTTGGGCAAATCAGGGGAAACTAAAAAGGTTAAACCTCACCATGGTAATAAAGGTTAATGTGCTCGACTAAGGTCTATTCTAGTTAGGTTCGGAAAAACATGTCAAAATTTTTAGGAATGGCATAATTTTTCAAAATAAACTAGAAAAAAATGGGGCAAATAATAGTTCAAGTTACATTCTACTCCCGTCCCCCCCCCCCCCCCCAACTTGAAATGTACAAAATCCTTTTTGTACGCAAATAATGAGAATATAGGAGATAAGTAGAATAGGAACGAGAACTTCCCTGAAAGTTGCTCTTGAAAATAGTAGAAGAATCATGTTTGAGAAAACGTGCCTTCGCTTCGCCTAAAGAGCAATCTTCGTATCCCTAAAATCACAAAACAACCACAAGCATAAAACCTAAAAAAGAAAATAGAAATCCAAACTCACTTTCGTAGGAATCACGGTCTCATTTGGCGTATGCAACAAGCCTTTTAAACCACTTGGTGTCCCAAGTGGACGAGTGAAGTCTCGTGAGGGTTTACAGTGAACACACCTACAAAGTTCATTAAAAACTAATACAAGGTTTATACATGTTTGTACTAAAAATCTTTTGAAATTAGATGGTACAGAAGAAAACTATGACGTATTAGCAATTATGGCTACGCCATAGTTGGAAAATTCATACAGAATGACACCTCCTGGAGGGTGCTACAGCGTAGCTACCCAGTGGGCTATGCCGTAGACGTTTCCTGGAGGAAATTTTCTGCGTAGAAACTCCAATGTTGGCTCAATTCGTCGTCCCCCTTCTCTTTTACCTGCAAAAATCATTAGAACAAAACATGCACAACCAAACTACACTAATAAAATGAAAAAAGGAGGATAATTCGGGTTGTCTCCCGAAAGAGCATTTTTGTTTATTATCGAGTCTTTAAGTTAAACTCACTGCCTCGATAGTCAGTAGGTCGCACACCAAGTTGGGTGTGCATTTCTTCCCTTATCAAATTTTTGAATTTTTCACCATTCATTCGTCCAACCGGTAGTTGTTTATCGATTTTCTTATCGATGCTTATGAAACTTCCTATTCCATCCATCGTGTATTTATGAACTTTAAAAGTTTCAACCTTTTTTTTCCGGTGGTTCGTATCTGTTTTTTTCCAACTGACAGTTGTGTACTTCCATAGCTTCCAATTCTACCTCATGCCAAAACTTTCTCCCTTTCTTGAAGGTTTTTTCACATTTTTCCCAGATACCCTGGAGCATGTACCCTTTTACTCCAATCTTGAGTCTATATTCATCTAGAAGTTGTAATATTTCTCTTTCGAATTAGAACTTAAACTTCTCAAAACTTCTTTCGAAAGGGTCACCATACTCCTCATGTGCATCGGATTCTTCCGAATAGCTATCCATCATCCATTCCACAAATACCTTGAGTTTGGTTTTTGTCAATATTTTTGGTACCGAACCTTATTCTAAGCCATTCATCAAATGAATAATCGCATCCTTTAGGTGCCTTTTCCGAATTAATACAATTTATTTTGAACTGTTGATCGCCTTCTTCCGGAGAAAGATTTTTAGAGCATTCCCATGTCTCTGTTGCGCATACCTTTTCATTGAGAACCCCGTTGGGTGGATTGCTTCGGCATTCTTCGGATGAAAAGCTCAAGAGATAGTAGTCGTAATTCTACTGGAATCCTTTTATTATATTCTCATTAATCATGTTATTTCCAAACCTGACCTTATACCAATCTTGAAAAGACAAATTTCTAAATTCAATGTCGCATCGTTCAATCCCATTAAAGCAAGTCCATTCCAAATAGACTCGTTGGTCTTCATCCATCTCCCCGTTGTCTCTCCCTTCACATATGAAGCGGAAAGGATTACAGGACGGCCAAGCTTGCTCTGATCCTTCACTAATCATTATTATTGGGTTGCAATAGTGGTTCTTTAAAATGGGGTTTCTCTTATCCATGACTCTGCTTATTATTCGATCATGTCTTTCCTGTTCCTGCTCAGAATACTCAATACTCATTTTTTTTCAAAGGGTTAGAATTACAGTCTTCGCAGGATTCTGAATCACATAAAATAGGGTTAGTGTAAACATCCAAATTCTTGGGTGAACACACCTTATTAGCTTCATTAATCATGTAGACTTCCTTTAGAGTTGTACTAATGAATTTCAAGGACCCGTTATGATTGAATGTAATTCTATCTTTTCCATTCTCTAGAGTTATTTCTTTCTTAAAAACCTTAATATTAGCATGTGAAGTAGCCAAAAACGGTCTTCCTAAAATTAGGTTATTATTTCGCTCATCCATCATGTCTATGATTAAAAAGTCACCTGGAAATATGAACTTATTAATTTTGAATAAAACATTATCAACTATTCCCTTAGGCGTTGCTCTAGACATGTCTGCCATTTCGATCATAGAAGTTGTTTTCTTAAGGTTAATAAGATTCAATTTTTTAAGTAATGAAAACGACATCATATTAACACTAGCCCCTAAATCAGCTAAAGCAAACATATTAAGATTGCCAATAGTGCATGGGAGTAGAAACTTCCCTAGGTTTGGCTCTTTTTCCGAGAGTTGGCAAGGCATACTTTCAAATATCCTGCTTCCATCGTTCTCCGGCAAGTAGCTAATTCCACAAAATTTGTTGGAGCTGGCTTTGTCCTTGTCCTCTTGAGTAGAAAGCACCTTGCATTCTTCTAAAACTGCTTCGGGTCTCCTTGTTTTGACATCTTTGGCCAATTGCCCAATTTGTGTTTCAAGGTTTTTGATAGCAGCATTTTGATTTCTTAAGTTCCTTTCGGTGTCTTCTTTCATTTTGTTCATCCATTCTTGGAATTTCTCATTCCTATATGAGGAATTCTTAATATGCTTGTTGACCATCTCATCAAGGCTAGGCTTCCTTGTTCATATGAGGGCTTATCGGTTCGAGTGTAGTATCCTTGAGGTCCTACTTGGTATCTTGCTCCATTTCCCGGCCATTGATATGGTCTACTAGTTTCACCTAGTTTGGTTTCATTGATTCTCTTAACTTCTTCCTTTACCACCTTAGTCTTTTTTCCCAATATCATACTCAGATTGAATGGTGTGCACATTTTCCTTTAGCTTCTTCATGTCACGCCCTAAGTTTCCAAGCTTATTGGTGATCATGGTGATTCCATCCGAACTTCCAACGATGCTCCTACTTCCACCATCATGCCACTTTTGAGAGTGGTCAGCCATATCTTCACCATTTGTTTCTTGTTGAGATCATGAGTCGGACACTTGAAAAGAAGGTGATTGTACCTATCCCAATCTTGGTACAGTGATTTTTCACCTTCTTGTTTAAAATTATGGATCTCTTCGAGTTGTTGTGCCGTCCTTGAAGGAGGGCAATACCTTTGAATGAACTTCTTCTTCAACAATGCCCAAGTATCAATGGTTCCCACTGGTAACCTATCAATCCATCTCTTGGCAGCATTGGTAAGAGTCATGAGAAAGTGTAACACCTCCAAAATATCGCAGCGGAATGTAATATCATTGGGGTGCTACTCATTAGTACAACAGTCATAATAATAGAAAACGACTCTAAATGAGACGTTTTTAAAAGCTTATCATTCAATCATAGTAAAAAGTCAGAGTTAAAGAGGTCCCGAACAATTTTAGAGTACATACTATTTAGACATAAAAGTTTTTAAGAGTTTATCAAATGATAACAAAATGCAAGCCATCAAAACATTCTCTGTGTGACTTCATGCTCGCCAAATACCTTAAGGACCTGAGATAAAACATGCTAAAAAGTAAACACAAAGGTTGAGTGAAATTCATAGGTTTATAAATAATTAGTGGACCACAAGATTTCAGAGTTAACGTAATAATTGCAACGAATACAATTATGGGTAAGTAATAATTATTGCTTTAAGCTCATGACACGCAAACTGACTGAAGGTTCATAAAATGAACCAATGCCCTGAAAGGTAAATTGCCATTTTACCTAAAATTCAAATATAGTGGGTTTGTGGCATCTTAACTGACCACAAAAATGGGATTCGTCAATCCCAATAGGCCTATTCACAATATTCACGTTCACTTGCAAGTGATTAATAGTTCATGATTCGTTAGGGACTTGTTTTGGCAATATCGGTACTATAGCAATAATATGTGTTTAAAGCACTTGTGTCCAAATTGTAAAATAGCATGTATCTTCCCCAATGGGTTTATAAACAGTTTAAGAGTTAAAGTGGGGCTATGAAATCACCGTAAGCAACAGTGAATAGCAAGATGTAAGAAGAGTGATAGTAATCCGAGATGTCCTACAAGCAACCTAGAAATAATATGTTGCGTCTTAGGATTTTAAAATAGTAGATTGTAATGCATTAAGTATCATATCATTATTATACAAGTTATGCAATTGTACATAGTGGTTTTGAAGTTTTATAAAGTGATAGGGACTAAAATTGACAGGTTAGAAAAGTATTACCATGTGTTAACAATATATATATATATATATATATATTTAGGTTTGCAAAATACTTCCTTTATTTTTAGATGTTATAAAAATACTTTTGACTATTTATAAGTAAATTTTGATGAGCTATAAAATTTTAGGCTAAGTGCGGGTTTTGAATAAAAGTGGATATTCGTTACCAAAAAGTCCGTTTGTCCTAAACCGCAAGGAGTTATATTATGAATTTTACATTCCCGGAAAGGTTTTTAAGTGTACTAATCAGATTTGTAGGTCTTATAGCTCTAAAAATTATATAACCTTAAGTGAGATTTCCATTTCACCCTAATATGTTGTGTTTGATCGGGACAACACCTAACAGTCCCACCATTTTTGCGATAAGTTGAGTTTAATAATTCTTTCTAATGCGGGGTTTTCGGCTACATTCAAGTTAAAGTGTTACCTATATTTCATAAAACTAGACCAAGTATCAGATATGAATAAATATTTGAGCTTTTTACGTTTTGAATCTGGTGTGCGTTTTCCGACTAGTTTTACGGTTTATTTTCTAATAAATTCATCGGGTATCGTCTCACGATACACCACCCGGAAAATTGAAGCTACGAGATAGATCTACAGGTCTACATTTTTACCTAAGTCTATAAGCTTACTGATTTGTGCAGAATATTACGAGAACCATCCCTGGTCCAAAGGTGTCTTTGCAAATCTAGTCCCAATGATAGTTTTTGGTAATTTAGGCTATGTACAATGCATAAATTATTATAATAAGTATATGAAATATGAAAAATGAATAAAATGCAAAGTACATCAGTAGGTAAATGAAAAGTATTTGGTGGTTTCTTACAAGGATGTGATGAAAAGACAAGAATCAAGGTCAAGAATCACTAGATTCAAAGTCACCACAACAACAAGCTTCCAAACTAGTCACCAAGATCACCACCCTTTATGTTTCTTTTAACCCAAGATCTATTAGTTAAAATACTTCCAAGAAACCTTTCTTAAACTTCAAAGAAACCCAAGATTTGATGAGATTGATTGTTGTTTTGAGTTAAATAAACCATGAACTAGCTCAAAGTAATTATGATCTTCAACTTGTGATCAATAAACTTGGTAAAACTTTGATGAATTTAGTGTTTTGGGCTGTATATGCAACGAATTTTGAGAGAAAAAATCAAGAATGTAGAAGTGGTATTGAGATCTAAATGAGGTGGTTTGCATGTATTTAACTAGTTTGATGATTTAGTGAAAAAGTGGAAGACAATGTGTAAGATAACTACTACAAGTGTCCTTGTAGTAGTGTTGTTGGACGCCACCTCACATGACGTGGTGATTCTTGTACAATATTGGTATAAAATGTATCATTTAGTGTATAGTTTGATCCAAGTAATTGCAAACGTGGAGTTTTTAAGACGTGAAACTTAAAATTAGGTAACATAAAAATATAAAGCTTACAAAAATGTTAAAACTTGACATCAAAACCTATTTTGATATTTTAGGTGATCCTTGAGCTTGTTGGGTGACTACTTGATGTTTAAAAATTGAAATCGTAGACCAAAAACGCGCAAAATGCAAAATGTGCAAAGTTTAACTAAAAATGCAAAAATAAAAATGGGATAATTAATTTATGATTGTAAGAAACAAACATGCTTAAAAATAGTTGTGTTGAGTATTGTCAGGGGTTGATTTGGGTTAAATGTACGTTTAACGATGTACACGGAATAACTTATCTACTTGCTCGCTAGAGTAAATTTTCTTAAAATAAAATACTAAGAAAATTTTAATAACTAAATAATGACCTCAAAATTGTGAATTGTTACGGTACCTAATCCTTAAAGGGAATCCCGTCCCAGGATTCAGTTAGAGTTAGATGTTGAAGTTGTGTTAGTGAAAAGGTGTGGGTATTTCTTACGTATCTGGTCTACTCTTTCCAAAGTGTACTCTGGTCCTCATCGAGAGTTCTAACAAAATTTGACATTAGGAATACGGCTCTACTTGAGCATTCAATAGTCTGTGCAAGAAAGTTTGAATTTATAGTCATGATCAAAGCTTAAACCCGTAGCGGCTTAATCTGTTCCTTTCGGCTCAGGGCGTCAGCTACTATGTTTACTTTTCCCTAGTGATAACGAATTTCGCAGTTGTAATCACTTAGAAGTTCTAGTCATCGATGTTGTCTTATGTTTAATTCCTTCTGATCAAGAATATGCGAAATACTCTTGTAATTCGTAAATATGGTACACTCTGTGTCGTATAAATAGTGTCCCCAAATCTTGAGTGTAAAGATTACAACTCCTAATTTTAGGTCATGGGCCGTGTAGTTCTCTTCATGAGTCTTGAGTTATCGGGAATCATAAGCTATAACCTTCCTTCTCTGCATCAACACAACACCTAATCCTTAAAGTGAATGGTCATACTAAATTATAAAGTCATTGGTTCCTTCTGGAAGGGTAAAAATGTGTGCACTATAGAGCTTCTGCATAAATGGTTGAAAGGCTTCTTCTTCCTTTTGAACAACAGAGGAGTTTCTTATGGTGATGAGCATTGTCAAATAAACCCTTTATTTGAAAGTTCTTGTAGTTGATCAGATAATGTTCACATGATACGTAAATAGTCATACCGATGATGACGTCGAATTTTTCTAAGTTTGGTTGGTATTAAATCAGTATCGAACGGGTGGTCTACTAAGTTAAGGGTGTAGCCTCGTAAAACGTTGTCAGTGTTAACTATTTCCCGTTATTTAAAACAACATCATACTTAATGTCTAAAATGGTTGGTGTGATGAAATCCACCCTTTAGTTTGAGGTTAATCGTCGGGTAAAATAACGCGACTCTGAAAAATTTAAAGTTTAGTAGAATGAATTTTAAATATGGTGTAAATTAGAAAATTTCACAATAATCAATGTTTGGCCGTTTCTTAACATACAAAAGTTTGGTAAGGTTTGACTAGAAAATTTTTAACTCGTTAGAATAAGTATTTTAGAAAAATATCACAATGATTTTTATGGTTAACATAAATGCATTTAAGGATAGAGTGAAAACATCCGGGAAGCATGTATAGTCGGGTATGCGTACCTATATAAGTTTTCAAATGTTTAAGGACAGAGTCTAATTGCCAATGCTTGATATTGTTTGGTGGCTAAATATCGGTGAAGTCTATAGATATGGTACTTAATTCACTTGGGCATTATTGGGATGTATCATGACTTATATTGTTGAGCTAGTGGTCTGAAATTAATTCATGAGGTGTTTTCCTTGGTCAAAAGTGAAAGTTGTGTATCAATGGTTGTTCAGCGTGTTTAGACTTCTTGGTATCTTAGTGTGGGAGCGAGGTCATATCAAAACGGATTTTTTAGGCCAAAAAATCTAGAATTCTTAAAAGATACAACGTCGTAAGGGTGGTTGTACATTGATAGTCCAATCCAAGGTATTCATTACTTATAAGGGGAAACTCTCATATTCGGTGTGGAGAGGGTGAATTGTACATTGACGAAATAGTGTCAAGTCATGGTGTATTGTTATTACTGGTCGTGGGCAGAGATGTTTGATTCACCTCTAAGGTTTGGTTTAGTGAGCAATGGCATTTGGATCACTCTTACGTCCAAGTTAGGCTAATACTCTCAAAGAATTAATCAAAGGATTAGTCCATTTTCCCAAAGATAGTTGCTCATGTTGCTCCGTAAGGTCTTAAGAATCTCGTTAGGTGATAAGTCAACCCATTGTATGTTCCTAGCCCTTGTCACAAGTCTTATTGGTCTCTTCATTGTTTACTTCCATCGAGGGGTCATCCTCGTATTGTTAAGATCCTATTACCATAAGGTACGTGGACGAGTTTCTCATCGTAGATGATTGTGGTATTTCAGTAGCCATACCATACTTAGAAAAGAATGTCTAAGCCTCAAGTTCTGTGGGCACTAGGTCGATGTCTTATGAGTATCTAATAGGTTTAGGATGCAACCTCGAAAGATGATGTCGGTTCCTATTAGCAGTCAGATGACTAGTTCGGTGGTACACTTAATACCTAACATGGAAGGTAAAGTCTTGAAGAATGTTGTTGATTGCTACTGGCAATCAGTTGGTTGATTCAGTAGCGTATTTAGTGTTCATTGCTGAATGTACAATTCCGATTAAGGGACCGAATGTAATCGTCATCACGATTGACACCGGTTTTTAAAGTGATGGTTTGTCTTAGTCACCCTTGCGGTTATGAGTCATTTGGTAGTTATTGAATTTAGAGGTTGTCGATTTGACGATGGAATTTTTTTTTAAATCGAAAGATGTGAAGTAAAGCGAGATGTCATAAGGTTAAGTTTCGTATGAGTTCTTATGGTCATAATCGTAGAAAATCCCGTTAGTTGTGGCTACGTTTGTTGATAGGCTACCTTCTGATGGCTAGTGGTATAACTTGACCTCTCGAATTGGAACGTGATGTGAGACAAGGCTGAATTTAGGTGACAAGGTTAGGTAGAAGTTTATCTGGTTACTGTGTTTACTAGTATGAATACCCATAAGTGGCACTTCCTTTGTCTATTTACGTGAGTTTGTGATTTCTTGAGGATAAAAATAGAAAATTTGACTTTGATAAAAATTTAGGCAACCATTCTTAGCATAGCATGATCCTACCTGAATTATACATAGGTGATCAGGCTTTGTATAATTAAGGTCCAACGATGCAATGTTGAGTTTAGTTATTAGAAAAATATCGGTCCTTCTGTTTGTGAGGTTACAACATAAAATACTTTTCAAGGAAGTAAATAGTGTAGGGGTGATTACAGAATAATTTGGCAAAACAGTAGCAAAGTAGTTCATAGGGTGACAGCAAAATAATTTTTAATAACGGTGAAATAGTTTGTAGAGTAATAGTAATGCAATCTTATTGCTTTAATAGACAGTGTCTAAAGCAGTCCATAGGGGAGTAAAATAGTTTATAAGGTGTTAGTAAAACTTGTAGGATAGTTGTAACATAGTTTACAAATTGCTAGTGAAGTCATTTGTTGGTTTATGAAATAGTAGTTAGGTAGCGAATTGGTTTATTATATGTTAATCATATAGTTTGTAAATAATTTGTAAATTAGTTTATAGGGCAATAAGAAAACAATTCATTATTTATAAGATATTAGTGAAGTCACAAATTTGATTTTTATTATATATGGTGGTAGAAAAGTTAATAGAGCTACGGCAAAATGGTTTGTAGGATATTTGAAAACGGTTTGTGTGTTCATAGCGACACGGTTTGTTATTTTATTAGGGGGTAGCAAGGTAACCACTGGTTTATAATATGAATACAAATAGTTGAAAATTGATGACAAAGCAATTTCTTAAGTGGAAAGGTTGTTTTAAGAGAGTGAAAAAACGATTGATGAGATAGTGACAAACAATGTATAAACATTTTTTTTTTTTTTTTTTTTTTTTTGCAAAATGGTTTATAAAGTGATAGTAATGGTTTCACAAGATAATAGCAAAATCGTCTGTAAGGTGTTTAGAAAATGGTGGTCAAAAAAAGTTTTCAAACAGGTAATACAGTTTATAAGTGATGACTAAAAATTGTTGTAGAATAGTTATGAACTAGGTGGCAACAAAACATATTTATATGGTATTTAGCAAACCATTTTATAGGATGTTTCAGTCTATAGGGTATCACCTAAATGTTTTACATGTTATAAGTAAATTAATTTTGAACAGGGCAGTAATGCGTTTTCGTAAACTGGTTTGAAAAGATGGTGGAGAAATGGGGAGTGAAATAGACAAGAGTTATGATAACATGACAGCAACAAAAGATAGAGAATTTATTGGATGGAGAAGTACATAATACAACGAGCTTAACTAAACCATGATGAGATCGGAATAAGTCACGATAAGAGTCAATCATAATAGGGTGAATCACATCAGCCGTAATATATAATCACCACATGTGTAGATACAATCACAACACACATGAATATAAGATGGAAAACTACGGCTTACATAAACCGATATCATATCATAGCATAACCATGCCACATGTCCTAAAATAACTTGTTACGGTTTGTCATACAACAAAATACCACAAGTGTCATTATTATGGCCACACATCCCATGGCTAGGATAATAGAAGCTATTGATGATAATAGTATAGTCTAGGAGTTTCCTGGTGCTCCTCTGGGTGGAAGGCATCATTAGGGTCAATCCCTGTTCAGGAACGGGTGGTGCAAGGTTGGGAATATATGGTAAGGGATCGAGTAAGTGAACTTGGGAAGATGGTACTATCATAATGCTCTACAATTGGCTTATGAGGTCAAAGTTAGTAAAATTTTTATATAAATAATCTTTTATATAAAGAAATGGTGATCGAAAGTAAATCAAGTATATATAAATGTCCTCTTTATAAATACCCGTGTATATAAATATCATTTATATAGACAAGTGTGATATTGTATAGAATATGTGTTCATGGAGTGTAAGCGCACGGAGAGTGTAAGGCAATGCAAAGTAGTTAAAGTATAAGGAGCGGTTATAGTCTAGGTAAAAAAGTGCGACCTGGTTCTCTATAACCATGGCCCTGGTACCAATTTGTAACACCCCCAAAATATCGTAGTGAAATGTAATATCATTGGGGTGCTACTCATTAGTGCAACAATCATAATAATAGAAAACTTATCATTCGATCATAGTAAAAAGTTAGAGTTACAAGAGGTCCCAAACAATTTTAGAGTACATACTATTTAGACATAAAAGTTTTGAAGAGTTTATCGAATGATAAGAAAATGCAAGCCATCAAAACATTCTCCGTGCGACTTCATGCTCGCCAAATACCTTAAGGACCTGAGATAAAACATGCTAAAGAGTCAACACAAAGGTTGAGTGAAATTCATATGTTTATAAATAATTAGTGGACCACAAGATTTCAGAGTTAACGTAATAATTGCAACGAATACAATAATAATTAATGCTTTAAGCTCATGACACGCAAACTGACTGAAGGTTTATAAAATGAACCAATGCCCTGAAAGGTAAATTGCCATTTTACCTAAAATTCAAATATAGTGCGTTTGTGGCATCTTAACTGACCACACAAATGGGATTCGTCAATCCCAATAGGCCTATTCAGAATATTCACATTCACTCGCAAGTGATTAATGGTTCATGATTCGTTTGGGACTTGTTTTGGCAATATCGGTACTGTAGCAATAATATGTGTTTAAAGCACTTGTGTCCAAATTGTAAAATAGCATGTATCTTCCCCAATGGGTTTATAAACAGTTTAAGAGTTAACGTGGGGCTATGAACTCACCGTAAGCAACAGTGAATAGCAAGATGTAAGAAGAGTGATGGTAAACCGAGATGTCCTACGAGCAACCTAGACATAATATGTTGCGTCTTAGGATTTTGAAATAGTAGATTGTAATGCATTAAGTATCATATCATTATTATACAAGTTATGCAATTGTACATAGTGGTTTTGAAGTTTTATAAAGTGATAGGGACTAAAATTGACAGGTTAGGAAAGTGTTACGAGCCCTAAAATATATCTTATCCTAAGTTCGGGTTTATATTATATTTATAGTCCAAAAATTCTAGTATGTCAATATGTGGTTATATTGTCCAAAAATGAGTTATTGGGTTTATTCCCGGAAGTGGGGCCTACCACTTCGGGTATTTGTGAATTTTACCATGTGTTAACAATATTTATAGGTTATATATATATATATATATATATATATATATATATATATATATATATATATATATATATATATATATATATATATATATATTTAGGTTTGTAAAATATTTCCTTTATTTTTAGAGGTTATAAAAATACTTTTGAATATTTATAAGTAAATTTTGATGAGTTATAAAATTTTAGGCTAAGTGCGGGTTTTGAATAAAAGTGGATATTTATTACCAAAAATTCCGTTTCTCCTAAACCGCAAGGAGTTATATTATGAATTTTACATTCCCGAAAATGTTTTTAAGTGTACTAATCAGATTTGTAGGTCTTATAGCTCTAAAAATTATATAACCTTAAGTGAGATTTCCATTTCACCCTAATATATTGTGTCTGATCGAGACAACACCTAACAGTCCCACCATTGTTGCGATAAGTTGAGTTTCGTAACTCTTTTTAATGCATGGTTTTCGGCTACATTCAAGTTAAAATGTTACCTACATTTCATAAAACTGGACCAAGTCTCAGAAATGATTAGATCTTTGAGCTTTTTACGTTTTGAATCTGGTGTGCGTTTTCCGACTAGTTTTACCGTTTATTTTCTAATAAATTCATCTAGTATCGTCTCATGATCCACCACCCAGAAAATCGAAGCTAAGAGATAGATCTACAGGCCTAAATTTTTACCTATGTCTCAAAGTGTACTAATTTCTGCAGAAACATACGAGAACAATCCCTGGTCCAAAAGTGTCTTTGCAAATCTAGTCCCAATGATAGTTTTTGGTAATTTAGGCTATGTACAATGCATAAATTATTATAATAAGTATATGAAGCATGAAAAATGAATAAAATGCAAAGTACATCAGTAGGTAAATGAAAAATATTTGGTGGTTTCTAGTGTGTGCTTATTTACACACCTTTTTCTGTCCATATTAAGACCAAAACAGACACAAACTAACCATAATTGCCAAAGATATTGTATTTTTGTGTTTGTGATCGTGCAGGTACGGATATTTCAGAAATTGGCAGAAATCAGGCCAAAAAGGACAAAAACGAGCACGAGTTTGAAAAACGTGTCAAAAGCCGGAGCCGGGGAAGCAAATTACCATTTTGGAGCTCAAATTGTCAAAATCAACCTTTGGGAATCATTAAATGCCAAAAATAATCCTTGGAGCAAAAGTTTGCAAAATTGGTAGAAATGGTCCCCTAAGTTTGGAATTTGGCAGAAACGGCCCCTGAACATTGGATTTTGGAAGAAAAAGTCAACAATGGACCTTAGGAATTCACAAGTTAATATGTTTGGTCCTTTGGTGAGAAGTTTGAAGAAATTACAAGATTGGTCCCTGAACTTTCACTTTTGGCAAGAAAGGTCCATGGGAAATTTATTTGTGGAAAACTCAAATATGGACCTTGGATAAATGAAGTGTGGCAATTATAGTCCCTTAGACAACTTTGGGGGAGTTACATTTCCAGCCCCTCACTTTCGGATGAATTACAAAGTTGATCCTTGTGAAATTACAAATACAAACGGGCCCTTGTGTGTTATTAATCCAAAACCAAACTCAAACAAATAACCCCACCCAATCACCTCACCTGATCCACCAAACAACCTGGCCCAATCATCCACCCTCAAGCCCACATCCCTTTTAATTGTAAAATCCAGTCAAACACCAGGGTCAACTCTCCCTTCCACCTCACCCTACTCACCTGCAAACCTCCAAACCGCCATCATCACCCTCACCTGCAATACACCCCTGCAACACTCCAACCCCCCTAGCTAATCCAAACAAACACCTCAGTCCTATTTATCACTCCTGGCATAAGTTATCAGAGCTAAAACGCCAAATTCCATTTTGGCGCAAAAATCAACAAACGGCCAAGATCAAATTTTACTCATCCTATGGTTGATTTTAATGCTGGGAAAAGACAAGGGCACCTCAGAAACCCTAATTTGTTACTATAAAAAGAAGAAGATAGCAGGGAGCAGAATGTGTAGTTTCTTAGCTTAAGATAGTAATGTCGAAATTCTTGTAATCTTTGTTTTTTAATGTAACTGTTCTTTCAGTGTATTTCTAAGCTCATTTCCAGTGTTTCTCTTAAGTTCTTTAATAAAAATCTCAAGTTTTACGTTTAAACTCAAGTTTGCTTATTTTTAATAGATTTTCATTGCAGCTCATTTAGTATTGAAAACTATCTTTAAAAGACCAAAAATTTAATGAAAAAAAAATGAAAGTTTATGAAGGAAGATTGCTGGAGCACTGTGAATATTGGATGGCAGTGGTATTAGTGCTTCTTGGGAAACTATAGGAAGGTTATTTGTTCCATGGTTCTCAGTTTTTTGCTTGGATGCACTTTGTAAGCTTACAATTCATTTTTCAGCTTTTTCATTGTAGCAATGGCTTAGTTGTGCTTATTCTGTGTTAAACTCATGCTTGTTATGCTAGTTCTTAGTTTACATACCCTACTATAGAGTTTGGTATTCATGTATGCACGTTAGTTGTTCAACTGTTTCATATAGCTCAAATTTGCCTATCTCAGTTTGCTTAAATAACTGCATATTTAGTATTGGAAATCTGCCCATTAAGTGTTTCCTGACTTATTGAAACTCCTCGTTTAAATTTAGAACCTAAGAGTAGCCATACTCTTTGAAAATCACAAATCAGTGACTTTAAGGGGATATATGGATTAGGAGTTGCTTTTGTATTCTTGTGAATTTTGGAGGTTAAAATTGGATAAGACAGCACACTTAGTCATTAGGCAGGTCAAACCAAGCATCAAATTAGTAGGTTACAAGTTAAAAGTCAAAATCTGCCTTTAAATGTTGTAGCAGTTTAACTGTGTAAAAATTAGTATAGCATTTCATTATATTAGTCTTAAAACTTGTTTAGATTGCTTGCATTGATCTAATTTACGGTTAACATATCCATTTCAGTTGCCTAGGATCCTTAGAATCTCACATAAGTCAACTTTAGGTTAAAAGTAAAAAAGTCAAAAGTGCATAGTTTTCAGAAAACCCATATTTTCCAAGATTTTTCTTGATTTTTGTTTTACAAATTTAGCCCTAAGCTTTTTGGGAATCAAAGTACACCAACTAAACTACAGGAATCAACCATGGGCTTATTTTTTAGAATTTCTTCCTGGCTTATGCAATTGCTTATTTGAAGGTGCAGGGCAAGTACCCTCCCCTGCACCAGGCCATTGGCCAATTTTCATAAGCCATTTGTGACTTGTCCTGTGGACCCCACCCTTGGCATTTTGGCTTTTTGAGTAGCTTATCAGAAGAGCTTTTGAGTCTTTGGCTTATTTTGGGCTTCAGTTTATTAGATCTTAGCTTATTTGGCCCTTCTTTGTGACCTGACCACAGACCCATACTAAGCCACTCAGTATTTGAGCCCAAGTTCATAGCCTCATCAAGTGCTTATTAGTGAGCAATAAGCTGTGCTTATTGGCTTATTTTGAAGGACACCAGACCATCTTTGAAGGTCAATTCTTGTTTTGGACTTCCAATTACTTCTGTGGACCCCACAGAGGACTGAAAGTTTAAATTGCTTTTTATAAATAGTTTTAGGTTATTTTAGAATTTTCTGAATTTAATTTTCATTTTTCTAGCTAAAAATCATAATTAGTTGTAATTTAGTATAATTTAAGTAATTAAAAAGTAATTAATAATTAGTAATTAATTAATAGTAATTAATTAAATAGTGTAAAAATTATTTTTCTTTTTCTTAAAATTTTCTTTTATCATTAGGATTGTAAAAATATAATTTTCATAACCGTAGGATTTTATTTGCTCCCGTTTCACTTTTTATTTTGCGCGTTTGCGTTTATTTTAAATTCAAACGCGCGTTTTCAGATTTAAATCACGTTTTTAGGTTATCTGATTATTAGTAATTGTTAATACAGTGTTTTTAAGCTATTCTCATTCATCATCTCTTAGTGTAATCATAATAATCAAAATCCCGATCTTTCTGTTAAACCACCCGATCACATAAACGTTCTCAAATACAATTTCAATCTTGTTGGGACATAACGACCCGGGGATTTCCCTGTACTTCCACGGATTATATATAAATTGAATTCCCTCCTAGGTGAGCCTATTGACCGCACCCGGTTGACTGGTTGGTTTAAGAGGAGTCAATTTTTGGCGCTGCTGCCGGGGAGGTTGCTGCGTATCTGAAAATGTCTTTTAAGATTAGTGATTTTTCATTCGTCATTGGATAAACTCCACCACCTTTTGTAAATTTTTAATCAAAACACAAAAAAGTCATTAACACTTTTCCTAAAGTGTTAACAACACCAAACAAATCAAAAAAAAAAAAAAAAAAAAAAAAAAAAAACAAACAAACAAAACAAATCGTTGCGTTTTCTATATCGGATTTCTTTTAGGTGATTCTAAAAGGAATACGATTTTGGTTGACAAAACGATACCAAAAATATTTTCCAAAAGTTTTCACCTACACAAAACCCAAAAACATTCTTCTTTTTCTTGTGAATAAATACATAAAATACATTGTCGCAAACCAAGGCAGAACACCTACCAACTGGGGGTGTGAACATTAATAAGTTCTCAAACTAAAGATTTAAAACTTGCCATTGTATCCTTGTGAGTGGTGTACCTTTTTCAAAGATGCCATTCATTTGTGATTATTAGTTTAAGTTCACTGTTGTTTTGCCTTGACTTTGTTTTGATTGGTTTTGTCCTTAGTGCATGCGCACTCGTTCTTCTAGGACTACGAGCCCATTACGTGAGCTTGTGAGAATTCCTCAAAGAACTCGTAGACGTTCTGCACCAACAGTCGGATCTGAGATCCGTACTATTTCCACATCTGCTGTCATCATGGCGGAAGACTGATGCGTGGTTTTGCAACCTTGCAAAAGGTTTTACCTCTGGAGGGATCTCGAGATGCTTACAACCCCCACCAGGCAGTGTACCTGATCGTTGTAGTATAGTATAGTGACAAGTACCGGGGGATTGATTGTTCAACTCAGGAATAGTGTCGCTAGGATTAGAAAGTCTATTAAATTAAGCCTAGAGGTGAAGGATGGTTCTTTTTGTATTTTTATAAAAGCAAGTAAAATTTCGGGTTTTGAAGGAGTGGGCGGAATTAGTTGCTAGCCAACTAACCCAATTTATCTAAAGATGCAATCAAAATAAAATAAAAGAAATGAAAATAAAACTAATTATACTAATGTGGTGTAAACAATGATGAGAAAAGTTGTGTTTACTTAGGTTTCATTACTCCCTAGATATCTTTTACAGGTTTATAGCTTGTTACAATTGCGTGAATGACGGGTTATATTCCTTAATACTAGTCGTAGGGCCGTGTACAATATTCCCTAACTCTATAGGATCCTACTTCACTCCTATGTCGAGCCGTTAGAAGCTCCTAACATGGGATCATTAGAATTCTCCTACGTATTAAATACAACCAAAAATCGTAGTACACCTCCGATCATGTTTCTTAAGACGTTCAAGCAAGTTACCAATTGATGAGGCGAAAATGAACCACTTTTAGGGGGTCATTTAAGCCCGAAATTGAATTTATTTGATCAAATATTACCCTAAATCGTTCCTTTTGTGATTTTAGGTACTTTGGGAGTGAATTCTGGAAAATGAAGCAATTCGGACGTTTTTGGAGCATAAAAGTGAAGAAAACGCCAAAGACTTAATTTTCCATGCTATGAACAGTACCTGACGGCGTCAAGAAGAAAATCTTGACGGCATCAGAAGTAAAATCCATGACGGCCCAGTACAAACCTGACGGCGTCACAAGAAGGGCGTCAAGAGTAATTTTGGTGACGGCCTGGAGATGGAATACACTTGACGGCGTCAGACCCAGATCTAGGCAGTCCAAGGAACTATTTGGCGGCGAGATGACGGCATCAGAATTTTGTTCTTGACGCCGTCACCTATCAAAATCTATATATAGTTTTCTAATTTTCATTCATTAGTGTGTAACTTTTTGTGGAGAAAACTAGGGTCGAACCTTGTAAACCCTAGGTCGAACTTTACAGTATTTTCAAGGGTTTTCACCCCTTGAATCCTTCCATGTTCAATTGAGATAAGTCTTCTCTTAATTCAATCAATATGTCTATGTGTTGGTTGTCTATATCTTGTGCTTGTCTTGATTTCAACATGTTAGGCTAGATTTATCGTGTGTTTGCTTAGATCTAATGAAACCTAGATGTTAATTATGTGTTGATTACTTGTTTATGGTTGTATTGGATGAATGATTTCAATGTTAGGCTTAAGAAAACTGGTAGATCTCCATTTTGTAACATGCTTGAACGTCTTAGGAAACATGAACCGATGTGTACTAGGTTTTATTGGTTGTATTTAATGCATGAGCAAATTCTAGTGATCCCATGTTAGGAGCTTCTTAGCCGGCTCGACATAGGAGTGAAGTAGGCGCTCAGAGGATTGGGGAAATAAGTACGCCACCCCATGAATGGTATTAAGGAATACAATCCGTCATCCACGCAACTATAACAAGTAATTAACATGTAAAAGATATCTAGGGAGTAGTGAAATCTAAGTAAACACAATTCTCCCACATATTGTTCACAACCTTAGTATAATTTTAGTTTATTTTCATTTTTTGTATTTTATTTTGATTGCATCTTTAGTATTAGGTTAGTTGACTAGCAACTAATTCCGCCCAACTCCTTCAAACCCGAGATTTTTACTTGCTTTCTTAAAAATATAAAAATACAAAAGGAATCATCCCTCATCTCTAGACCTAGTTTTTAGGTTTTCTAAGCCTAGCGACACTATTCCTAGCTGAACGATCAATCCCCGGGTACTTGTCATTATACTATACTACATCGATCAGGTACACTGCCTGGTGGGGGTTGTAAGCTTCTCAAGATCCCTTGAGAGGTAAAACCTGGTGCAATTCCCACGCATCACCAATGGAAGTCTGCCAGTTTTCTTAAGCCTAACATCGAATACAATCATTCGTAACAACTATAAACAAACAATCAACCCATAATTAACATCTAGGTTTCACTACATATAAGCAAACACAAAAGAAATCTAGCCTAGCATGTTAAATAGAAGACAAGTGTAAGATATAATCAAACAACACATAGACATATTGATTGATTTGAAAGAGTACTTATCTCTAATTGAACATGAAAGATTCAAGGGGTTGAAACCCTTGAAAATGCTGGAAAAGTTGGACTAGGGTTTTTCCCTCAAAGTTGCACACTAATGAATAAAATTTAGAAAACTATATATAGATTTTACAGGGTAACGGCGTCAAGGAGGAATTCGTGACGCCGTCAACTCGCCGCCATAATGAAATCGTATTGCCTAGATCTGCTTGTGACGCCGTCATGTGTAAAATTGTTCTGGACCGTCACCAATACTTAGACCATGACGGCCTTGGGTGACGCCGTCATGTCCTATGCACAAAACTTCACTGGACCGTCACAGATATCTTCCTCATCCACCCCCTTTGTAACTCTTGACGCCGTCATGTGGAGAGTTGTGACGCCGTCAGGTACTGTTCCCAGCAAGGAAAATTGAGACTTTGCCGTTTTCTTCACTTTTATGCTCCAAAAACGTCCAAAATGTTTCCTTTTCCAGATTTCTCTCCAAAAGTACCTAAAATGACAAAAGGAACGCTTTAGGGCAATATTTGATCAAATAAATTAGAATTCGGGCTTAAATGACCCCTTAAAAGCAGTTCACTTTTCGCCTCATCAAATACCCTTACACTTGAGATTTGCTTGTCCTCAAGCAACTGCGCTTTTATTCTAATCAAAATACAAGTTAGGAGTCATTTAACACTAATATAAAAGTAATTACAAAAAATAATCTTTCCACTCAAGACCAAAGACAAGCACGGAGGTCATACACTAGCACCTCACAAATAGTGTTTAGATACTCACATCTCTCGGGTGTAATAAAGTATATATCACAATATGGAAATGGAAAACATCTCTCACTACTTGTCATAGCAAATAGATTACCATAGGCTTGGGAAAGGATCAAACCTCCACCACTTGGCGTAAGCACCTAGGATAAACTATCAAAGAGGTCTTTTAAAGGGTTATAACGTTAGGTGTAGGGATATAGAAAACACGGTTTTGTTGGATAAAGGCAATATTTACTGGTGGCGAGTTAATCATCTTGGTTAATTACATGTACAATATGGCGTTGCTAAGCCAAGACTAGACTCGACTTAAGCTAATAAATAAAAAATAACAAAAACATAAAATAAACATAGAATGAAACGGGATGGTAGTCTGTATGTTTTTCTCTTTTTTTTATTATTTTTTATTTTATTTTATTTTTTTATTATTATTATTTTTTTTGCATACACTCTTACCCTACCATCCAAAATAATACATCATAGGGAATGTATATTCCCCTTACGCTTGAATTTTTACATACTTTACAATAAACTAATCTAATGACTCGAATCAAGATAATCAAAACACTTTGAGTACTTTTTAAATATCAACGCACATATGGGGGTAATAAATGACGTCTTCCCCATTACTCCATATCACTAGTACTTTACCCATGAGTCCCAATCATCCCAAAATGATATGTACAAGATATGACTCGACTTAACAACCATGTAATCAATTATACAACTAACTAAGGGTTTAACAAATAACAATAATGTACTAAAGATGAGTGCATACAAGGAAGGCTAAGGCGATTAGGTTGCACATTTGGGTGGATTGTAACAAATTCCACCTTTAAGTAAAATGCTTAAAGTTAGAAACGAAAAGATAGGCTCGGAGGGGTGTACAAGGGGTTTCGTGTACTAAAAATGAGTACAACGCTAAGGTGTGAGAAAATTAATTGACTTTACTAGTCAAATAATATGACTTAAATGGTCAAATAATTATGATACGGGTTTAAACACAAGGGTGATCCTAATGCCTCTTATCATGTAGTAAATCCTACTACACGAATGTAATTTCACTAGCGGTCTCGGGATGCATCACTAACGCAAGTTCTAGAATCTAAATGCTACCGGTACACACATAAGCACTAATAATGAATGCTTTTCCTATCAAATCTAAAGGCGAACCTCACATATTTGGGTGGAAATTTTTTTTAAGAGGTACGATTTTGTGCTAGTCATATAACTCCTATCCATGAGACGCTTGCTAAGGCTAAAGTTTCACTCCTAAATGTTGTAAAAAAATTTAAATTTGGCGCTAAAATTGAACTAACAAGTATTTCTCTTAGTTTTATTACACACCTACCATCAAACAAATAAACTCAAGTGCAATGGTATCCTATAAGGTATCATCATTTACCCTCCCCTTACACTTAGGATGAACATTGTCCCCAATGTTCTATTAAAGGATGTAAAAGTAAAATAGGTAAAAGAATGAAAGCAAATACTCCCCTGATTCATTCGGTGTGGATAGTGTGGTAACAAGGTTAGATCTTCCTCCAAGAAAATGAACATTCAAAGCTTCCCTTCCAGAAAATAAATCATCTTCTTGTCATATATAACCTGTTTGCAGAATTTTAGAAAACAATGTATATATACTAACAAATCCTAGAAAACAATGTAAGATATAATGCTTGTGAAATGAATGTTTGCAGATTTCCTGGAGTTTATAAAACTAAAGAATTAACAAAAACTTCAAGACTCCGTTAGAAAAACAAAACTCGCAAAATTTCCAGAATTTTACACATGACGCCGTCAGGAGTTAATTCCCGACGCCGTCAGCAGTGACCTGCAAAAATCTTTATGTTAAGTTTTCGGAAAATTTCTGGAAAAACTTATGACCTACTTCGTGGAAAATCCTGCAAAACATCATTATGACTCGACACAAGCATTTGACTCTAACAAATACTAATATACATGCTCATTTAATATTGTTGTGAATCATGTTCATTTTTGTTCTTATAAACAAATTTGGATCTCCCTTACACTTAGCTTTTTCAAAATACCTTTATATGTAATTAAGACGAAGTTAAAAACAAAATAAAGCATTTTCACAATTTAGTTTGAAACATGATCTACCAACAATAAAAATAAAACATGCATACGGAAACAAATAACATCAAACAAATAAAAACAAACAAAACATGGGTTGCCTCCCAAGAAGTGCTTGTTTTTGTTCGAGTCACGAGCCTGACTCTACCCTTATTTAACGGATAGAGGGGAGGTTTTCCCTACACTTAGGATTAAGTGTGGGTGATAGTAGCGATACATACCAACTTGGTAAGAGTATGCCTCGTGAGGAAAGAGTGGTGGATGAATTATATGCTCAAAGGGGTGTGCTCCTATCATCATAACCATACCTAGTTTATTTGGGTCAATGGGTGAGTTGAAGTTTTCTCCTAAAAAAGGATCATCTTCTATCAATTTCGAGAGACTCCTAGTTGGGAATCCATCTTGACCTAATAAACCCGGTTTAAACCCATAATGTTTTTTGTGATCAATCATAAATGGGTAATGTAAGCATGTAAGGTTATGTTCTACTCTTATATTGGCTTCCTCTCTACATGGCTTAAAGTCTACCACCTTTATTCTGAGAATACCCGGACTACATGGGTTGATGGGTGGGCCGGCTCCTCTTTTGTCTCCTAGATGTATATCTAAGGATGGAAAGTTGTGTGAAGATTGAGGTTCCGATTCATCAACACTAGGTAATTCCCTAGAACTAAGAGTAAGGTTATCACTACAAGTGTTCAAACCTATATCCTCTAGTGGTGTTTGGTACAAGAGTTCTACCTCTATTGGGGTTCCTATAGTCTCTTCTACTTCTTCCGGGTAAGTCACGGGCGGTGTGTGTGCCTCAAGTGAGGGTAGGACTTGTGGGGTACTTAGTGGGCTTGGATTGTCCACCTCATCCTCCATTGTATCTAGATTACCTATGTGTTTATCTTGTATTATGGTAGAATCAAACCACTCCATGCACCTAGATATCTCATCTATAGGCTTATTATCCCCAAACAAACATCTTGCTTGTTCCCTCAAACTTGCGATCAATTGATTAGTAACAACAATGTTAGTAGAAAGAGTTATGAAAGTTATTTATCTCGTAGGGCGTGAAATGATCCCATTGCGTGAGGACACGGCAATACCTTAGTCTGGGGGATTTTGGTGTGTGCTTATTCACACACCTTTTTCTGTATATATTAAGACCAAAACAGACACAAACTAACCATAATTGCCAAAGATATTGTATTTTTGTGTTTGTGATCGTGCAGGTCCGGATATTTCAAAAATTGGCAGAAATCAGGCAAAAAAGGACAAAAACAAGCACGAGTTTGAAAAACATGTCAAAAGCCAGAGCCGGGGAAGCAAATTACCATTTTGGAGCTCAAATTATCAAAATCAAACTTGGGGAATCATTAAATGCCAAAAATAATCCTTGGAGCAAAAGTTTGCAAAATTGGCATAAATGGTCCCCCAAGTTTGGAATTTGGCAGAAACGGCCCCTGAACATTGGATTTTGGAAGAAAAAGTCAACAATGGTCCTTGGGAATTCACAAGTTAACAAGTTTGGTCCTTTGGCGAAAAGTTTGGAGAAATTACAAGATTGGTCCCTGAACTTTCAGTTTTGGAAAGAAAGGTCCCTGGGAAATTTATTTGTGGAAAACTCAAATATGGACCTTGGATAAATGAAGTGTGGAAATTATAGTCCCTTGGACAAATTTGGGGGAATTACATTTCCAGCCCCTCACTTTCGGATGAATTACAAAGTTGATCCTTGTGAAATTACAAATACAAACGGGTCCTTGTGTGTTATTAATCCAAAACCAAACTCAAACAAATAACCCCACCCAATCACCTCACCTGATCCACCAAACAACCTGGCCCAATCATCCACCCTCAAGCCCACATCCCTTTTAATTGTAAAATCTGGTTAAACACCAGGGTCAACTCTCCCTTCCACCTCACCCCACTCACCTGCAAACCTCCAAACTGCCATCATCACCCTCACCTGCAATACACCCCTACAACACTCCAACCCCCCTAGCTACTCCAAACAAACACCCCAGTCCAATTTATCACTCCTGGCATAAGTTATCAGAGCTAAAACGCCAAATTCCATTTTGGCGCCAAAATTAACAAACGGCCAAGATCAAATTTTACTCATCCTGTGGTTGATTTTAATGCTGCAAACAGACAAGGGAACCTCAGAAACCCTAATTTTTTATTATAAAAAGAAGAAGATAGCAGGGAGCAGAATGTGTAGTTGTTTAGCTTAAGATAGTAATGTCGAAATTCTTGTAATCTTTGTTTTTTAATGTAACTGTTCTTTCAGTGTATTTCTAAGCTCATTTCCAGTGTTTCTCTTAAGTTCTTTAATAAAAATTTCAAGTTTTATGTTAAACTCAAGTTTGCTTATTTTTAGTAGATTTTCATTGTAGCTCATTTAGTATTGAAAAGTGTTGTTTATTGATCCTATGGACTCACATTAGCTTAACTATAAGCTTCTATAAGCCTTTAGTGTATAAAAAAACAAGTTTATTCAAAAATCTTTAAAAGACCAAAAATTTATTGAAAAAAAATAAAAATAAAAAAAAAGTTTATGAAGGAAGATTGCTGGAGCACTGTAAATATTGGATGGCAGTGGTATTAGTGCTTCTTGGGAAGCTATAGGAAGGTTATTTGTTCCATGGTTCATAGTTTCTTGCTTGGATGCACTTTGTAAGCTTACAATTCATTTTTCTGCTTTTTCACTGTAGCAATGGCTTAGTTGTGCTTATTATGTGTTAAACTCATGCTTGTTATGCTAGTTCTTAGTTTACATACCATACTATAGAGTTTGGTATTCATGTATGCAAGTTAGTTGTTTAACTGTTTCATATAGCTCAAATTTGCCTATCTCAGTTTGCTTAAATAACTGCTTATTTAGTATTGGAAATCTTTCCATTAAGTGTTTCCTGACTTATTGAAACTCCTTGTGCAAATTTAGAACCTAAGAGTAGCCATACTCTTTGAAAATCACAAATCAGTGACTTTAAGGGGATGTATGGATTAGGAGTTGCTTTTGTGTTCTTGTGAATTTTGGAGGTTAAAATTGGATAGGACAGCACACTCAGTCATTAGGCAGGTCAAACCTAGCATCAAATTAGTAGGTTACAAGTTAAAAGTCAAAATCAGCCTTTAGATGTTGTAGCAGTTTAATTGTGTAAAAATTAGTATAGCATTTCATCATATTAGTCTTAAAACTTGTTTAGATTGCTTGCATTGATCTCATTTAGGGTTAACATATCCATTTCAGTTGCCTAGGATCCTTAGAATCTCACATAAGTCAACTTTAGGTTAAAAGTAAAAAAGTCAAAAGTGCATAGTTTTCAGAAAACCCACTTTTTCCAAGATTTTTCTTGATTTTTGTGTTACAAATTAAGCCCTGAGCTTTTTGGGAATCAAAGTACACCAGCTAAACTACAGGAATCAACCATGGGCTTATTTTTTAGAATTTCTTCCTGGCTTATGCAATTGCTTATTTGAGGGTGCAGGGCAAGTACCCTCCCCTGCACCAGGCCATTGGCCAATTTTCATAAGCCATTTGTGACTTGTCCTATGGACCCCACCCTTGGCATTTTGGCTTTTTGAGTAGCTCATCGGTAGAGCTTTTGAGACCTTGGCTTATTTTGGACTTCAGCTTATTAGATCTTAGCTTATTTGGCCTTTATTTGTGACCTGACCACAGACCCATACTGAGCCACTCAGTATTTGAGCCCAAGTTCATAGCCTCATCAAGTGCTTATTAGTGAGCAATAAGCTGTGATTATTAGCTTATTTTGAAGGTCACCAGACCATCTTTGAAGGTCAATTCTTGTTTTGGACTTCCAATTACTTCTGTGGACCCCACAGAGGACTGAAAGTTCTTTGTTTTTGGCCTGTGTGGATTTTGTGATTTGCTCAAAGTGCTTATTTGTTGATTCTAACTTATTCCTTGTGCTTATTTAGTCCCTTTCAGCTTATCTGTATCCCATTTAGTTGTTTGTAGCTTATTTTGTCACTTGTAGCATATTGGTAGCTTTTTGGTTAAAAATCCAATTTCAAAGCTTATTAGGACTTTACTGTCATTCTCTTGGCTTTTCATACTGCTTATTAATAAGCTATAGTAAAAGTGCCGTTGTAAAAGTTTCTTAGAATCATTAGTTAAGTAGGTTTGTAAAAGAAAATCAAAGAAAATCCAAAAATAAAAAAGTGATAGCTTATATTTAAGCCAATTTGGCTTATTTTTCTGCTTATTTATAAGCACTTTCTAATTTTAAATTTTTCTTAGATTTTTCTCATTTCATTTAGTACTTTTTATAATTTAATTTAGTTTAAATTAATTAATAATTAGTTTTTAATTAATAATAATTAATTAAAAAGTAGGAAAAATACATTTTCTGTTTTAAAAATAGTTTTAGGTTATTTTAGAATTTTCTGAATTTAATTTTCATTTTTCTAGCTAAAAATCATAATTAATTGTAATTTAGTATAATATAAATAATAAAAATGTAATTAATAATTAGTAATTAATTAAATAGTGTAAAAAATATTTTTCTTTTTCTTAAAATTTTCTTTTATCATTAGGATTGTAAAAATATAATTTTCATAAACGTAGGATTTTATTTGCTCCCGTTTCACTTTTTATTTTGCGCGTTTGCGTTTATTTTAAATTCAAACGCGCGTTTTTAGATTTAAATCACGTTTTTAGGTTATCTGATTATCAGTAATTGTTAATACAGTGTTTTTAAGCTATTCTCATTCATCATCTCTTAGTGTAATCATAATAATCAAAATCCGGATCTTTCTGTTAAACCACCCGATCACATAAACGTTCTCAAATACAATTTCAATCTCGCTGGGACATAACGACCCGGGGATTTCCCTGTACTTCCACGGATTGTATATACATTGCACTCCTTCCTAGGTGAGCCTATTGACCGCACCTGATTGACTGGTTGGTTTAGGAGGAGTCAGTTTCTTACAAGGATGAGAATCAAAGTCAAGAATCACTAGATTCTAAGTCACCACAACAACAAGCTTCCAAACTAGTCACCAAGATCACCACCCTTTATGTCTCTTTTAACCCATGTTGGTCCATGAAATTGAGTAAATCTTGATAAAAATAAAGAACACTTTAATTGATAATAATTAATAAAAGGTTACAAGATTACTCAAACCAACTAGACTACATGATAACATCTTCAGCTTCTTGATGGGGATAATTTCGGTATATTATCCCCATTAGAATGACAATGAACTCTCATTGATCCAAGTTAAGCTTGAGATTCAATGAGAGGGGAATCCTAACTAATACTAAGTATTACATTTTAGAATTCTCAACTATCTCTATTACAACAAAACATATTTATAGGAAAAGTACAAGTAAACATGTGATGGTGGTAGGTACACCATGTGATGGATGAGGGAGTTAGTGAGTTATTTTCATCACTCACTAACTCCATTACCTTCTTCTTTGGCTCAGGGATCATTCACTGAGTACCGCCTTACTGCATGATTGAGTCTTTCTTTTTAGACCCGGTCCAAACATCCTGAAGGTAACTCACAAAGTGACTATGCACTTAGTGACTTCTTTGTGTTAAAGGTTAAATGTCACTCACTGAAATAGCAATTTACTATTTTATTCAGTGAGTGATTTGGCTATTTTATGTTCAAATACATGTGGGTAATATTTGAGTAAAATATTGACCCAACAGTCTCCCCTTATTTGAACATACAAATAGCCTAAGGTGATTGGGTTTAAATGAGGGACCTGGTTCAATTTTGATACATCAGTGTCCACCCATCTTTTTGTGGTTCAGTGACCTGGGGTTCAGGGACTTGGGTTTAATTCCTGAGGTTCAAGGGTTCAGGGACTTGGGTTTAGTTCCTGAGGTTCAGTGACCCACTTCAGTGAGAGAGGGGTTCAGGGGATAGGGTTCAGTAGGTGAGGGTTCAGTTGGTGGGTTTAGGAAAGGAGGTTCGCTGGCCAGGTTCAATGAGAGAGATTCAGTGACCTAGGGGTATGGGTTCAGGGACCTGGTTCAAACACTGAGGTTCACTTTGTACTTAGGAGTAGGGACCTGGTTCATTTTAGATACATCAGTGTCCACTCAAGTTTTCACCTCACTTTCTCAGTATAAAATGTTACAATATACTAAGTTTCAGTACAACATATTCAGTGAATCTCATGAGTTTACATTTTGTGAGTTGCAACATTTATCACCCTGATGTTACAACAAATTATGGGCCCACCGCGCTCTTCTAATAGACACCAATAGGCTTAGCCAGATTCTTCTCACCACACCCTGAGTCGTAAAGGACTGATTCATATCAGACCCTTGACTATGTCACATTCAGTCTCAGTATGAAAATCACATCAAACCTCACTGATGGATTTTAGTATTTCTCCCTGAGTAACACAAGATAATACCACACAATGACTTGTGTAAGTATTTCAAACCTCGAAAACACACTAAATCAATTTTCAGTCCCCATTATGCATTCTCCTGATGCACGATCTCACCCTCTTTAACACACCCTGAAATTGTGTTCATCTTGAACTATCCGCCCCAATGACTTCAGTTCCATCATTATTTCATCAGTCTTCTTGAGCTTTTCACACCTTCAGGTTTAATCCGCAAAATTTATAAGAACCCCTAAGACTCCCTTTACACCACTCGTAACCCTTTCTGATCAGGCTACGCCTATCACACTTATCAAATGCTGAACCTGTCTTTTCAGGTCCTTGACTCACGATCTCAACCCAAACACACCCTAATATCATCAACTGATATTAATACACACAACCTGATTATTCAGGAATCTAATAAGTAATACCACCCATTATCACTCCCTGACAACCATGTCCAAGTATAGACAACTCTTTTCAGTGGCTCCATTTTAAGTCACACATTTCAGTGACTCATTCAGGATCAAAGACTTAAGGAACCATCAGGTTCAACTTTTAAGGTTTGACCTGAAGGGCCCATCACCTGATTCAATCACACCCTCGATTCAGACCTCTTCTTTTCACTCTTATAATTCCCACCAATGATTCTTATAACAGTTAAGAACCATAAATCCGTATATCCTTTTTACCATTTCAACCATTTAACCTCTTTCTTTCGGGTGAAACTCATCATAATTTTATCAGCTGCCCCAATCTTTCTTTACCGCCACTCATTTTTGTGGCTTTTTTATTGAAGTTGTCGCCGGACATATGTCCAGGAACTTGATGGTGATGTTATTTTCTGAAAATGTTTCTTTTAAGATCGGATTTTGTTTTGATCGATTTTTCTCGATCTGGGTTTGGATTGGGAGTTGGGTATTATTCTGGTTTTCTCGATCTGTTATGATCGACTTGTTTGTGGGATGTCGATTTGGTTTCTGGGTTTTGTTTCTGATGGATTTTGTCCCATCTTTGTGGTGATGAGTGTGTGATAAGGTTTTGTGGTGATGTTTTGGATCGGGATGCTTATGTCCACCGATTTTTTAGAGTGATAATTTTTGTGTTATGATTATGTATGTGTGTTTGTGTATTTGGGTTTTGTTTGTGTCGGATTTGGATAGGGTTTTTGTGGTTGAAGTAATTTGGTTTATGTGGTGAGGAGTGAGGTTTTTGGGTTATTGTGGGGTAGGTGTATTTGTTTTGTCATTCTTGTCAAAGTTCAGTGTGCATCTCCCCCTCAAAAATTGTTATTACAGTAGCAGTTTTTGAAGATTTCACACTAAATTTTGACATTGAATGATGTTATCAGCAATCATTAACGGATCTGGATTAGCGAAAAATCCACCTGCTCTGATGCCACTTGTTGGTCCATGAAATTGAGTAAATCTTGATAAAAATAAAGAACACTTTCATTGATAATAATTAATAAAAGGTTACAAGATTACTCAAACCAACTAGACTACATGATAACATCTTCAGCTTCTTGATGGGGATAATTTTGGTATATTATCCCCATTAGAATGACAATGAACTCTCATTGACCCAAGCTAAGCTTGAGATTCAATGAGAGGGGAATCCTAACTAATACTAAGTATTACACTGTAGAATTCTCAACTATCTCTATTACAACAAAACATATATATAGGAAAAGTACAAGTAAACATGCGATGGTGGTAGGTACACCATGTGATGGATGAGTTGTCATCCACTTGGAATATGCTTCAGAATATTCCTTTTGTTTTTGTACTTTTGTCTTGTTTGACTTTCTTGTAGCTTGTATTCCCAAGAAAGTTCATGCCTATATTTATCAGTATGTTGTAGAGATAGCTTCAGGGAGTTAGTGAGTTATTGTCATCACTCACTAACTCCATTACCTTCTTCTTTGGCTCAGGGATCATTCACTGAGTACCGCCTCACTGAATGATTGAGTCTTTCTTTTTAGACCCGGTCCGAACATCCTGAAGGTAACTCACAAAGTGACTATGCACTTAGTGACTTCTTTGTGTTAAAGGTTAAATGTCACTCACTGAAATAGCAATTTACTATTTTATTCAGTGAGTGATTTGGCTATTTTATGTTCAAATACATGTGGGTAATATTTGAGTAAAATATTGACCCAACAACCCAAGATCTATTAGTAAAAATAATTCCAAGAAACCTTTCTAAAACTTCAAAGAAACCCAAGATTTGATGAGATTGATTGTTGTTTTGAGTGAAATAAACCATGAACTAGCTAAAAGGACTTATGATCTTCAACTTGTGATCAATAAACTTGGTAAAACTTTGATGAATTTAGTGTTTTGGGCTGTATATGCAACGAATTTTGAGAGAAAAAAATCAAGAAAGTAGAAGTGGTATTGAGATCTAAATGAGGTGGTTTGCATGTATTTTAGCTAGTCTGATGGTTTAGTGAAAAAGTGTGTAGAACCGTAGAGGGGGGGTGAATACGGTTTCTTCGGCTTTTTAGATGTTTAAAAACTTTAATCCAAAGAGAACACCAAGTGATTGTTCAATAATCCAATCAACCACGTACACAACCAAAGTATATAAAGCGAGTAAAGAAAGACACCACGATATATACTGGTTCGGGATGGGGGGTTATACCATCCGTACGTCTAGTTGCGAATCCACGACACGATACTATTTAACTAGTATAATCCTTTCAGTGGACTACAAACCGTTACAATTCACTCCACCGATATTCACCAATATCGATGCTCACAAAAAATGAGTTACTCCCACGGTATTCCGCCCTCGGAAACCACCCAAAAGAATCTCGTGATTCGACTTAACCTAAGGGTCACCAAGACCACTACCAAAACTTCCCACGGAAGTATCAAACCCCAACTAGATCCCCAATGATCTAGGCTTGGTCACAAAGACACAAGACTTCCCTTACAAACAATTGAATGAATATAAGTTTGTTTAATCAAGTCCTAACCTAACCTAGAGACTCGATTGTAGTAGAAAGGGTAAAGATAAGAGGACCCTCGACACAATCACAAGAGTGGATTAGGTTCTTGTGATTCTTCCCTTGCAAAGAAGAAGTGTTCTTTCAAATGATGTTAGTGTGATAGATTAAGAACACAAGAGATAGAATTAGAGGATTAGAGAGAAAGAATGTAGAGAGAAAGAATAATGGCAAGGGGTGAGGAATACAAGAGGCAAGGGTGGTATTTATAGTCCAAGACCCAAACTTGGGAAAATTTTACCGAGGCCGGCGCGTCACCCACGCGTCAACGCGTGGGCAGCACGCCAGGCGTCTGTAAACTTTTTCTCAAAAGTTTGGGTTTTGATCAATCTAAGGTTTACCAACTCAAATAGCCAATTTGGAAAATCATTTGTGAAGTGTTTATAAGAAAACCAAATACCAAGGGTAGAAGAGTAGAAAGGGTAATTTGGTAGGGGTAGAAATGGTATTCCTCACATGGCATAATAGAGAAGAAAGTATGCCATGGAATAATCCTCAATGGAAGGGTTAAGGTGTAACTATGGTTAGGGTAAGGTTTAGAGGTTTAACCATGGTTAGGTATAGAAGGGTTAAGTGTATAGAAGTAACCATGGTAAGGTTGAGAAGGGTTAAGTGTATAGAAATAACCATGGTTGGGTTAAAGAGAAAAGTGTATAGAGAATGAACCATGGTTAGGTTAAAGAGAGAAGTGTATAGAGAATGAACCATGGTTAGGTTAGGGGTTTACTCAAGGGAATGTTCCATCCTTGGTGTGGTTAAGAATTAACCATGGTTGGGTGTAGAGAAGTAACCATAGTTGGGTTAAGAAGTATGTTGGTTAGGTTAACCAAGGTTGGGTTAGGGTTGTATGTTGAGAACTAACCATGGTTGGAAGAGGTGAACCATGGTTGGGTTTGTAAAGAGAATATTCCAAAGGAATATACCTTTGCTTGGGGGAAAGGTTGGATGGAGGGTTGAGATTGTTTTGGTTTGAAATAGAGGTTAAGATGTGTTGTAAGAGATTGGATGGTTGAGATGGTTTTGGTTTGAAATGAATGGATGAGATCATAGTGTCCTTTTGCTTGGAGAGGAAGGGTGATCCAAGGGTTGAGATTGATTTGAGTTTGAAATGGAGGGTTGAGATTAAACACATGTGGTATAATAGAGAGGAGATTGGATGGGTGGTTGAGATGTGTTTAATTTGAATTGGATGGTTGAGATTGGAGATGTGTAAGGAATATAAGAGATGTGTAAGAGATATGATGTTGTAAGGAAATAGATGGTTGAGATGGATTGAATTTGAATTCAATGGCTAGGATCAAAAGTGTGGGGGACAAGGGTACACTTTTGTGTAAGTGTTGTAAGGGAATGTTGGAAAGGAATATTTGGGAAGGATTGTGGGAGATTTGGTGGTTTTGGGTTTGATGGTTTTGAGGTAAGTGGTATTTTGTTGAAGAAGATAATTAAGAAAGTAATTAAGAAGGACATAATCTAATTGTCATTAAGAAGAAAAGATTTAGACAATTAAGATTATAAGTTGAGAAAATCATAAGTTACTTATTAATTCAAGTAACACAACGTCGAGAATCCATAATTTCATACCTCGTGACTTTTCACGACTCGACGCTCTCAACTAATACTTTGGTTCAAACAAGTTAAGTGATTTGCCTTAATGTAAAGCATAACCCAAGTGGGAAAGGATGCGTTTACGCAAAGTGACCTTTGACTTAGTTTGACCAATAAGGGAGTAAACCCGTTACGTAATTAGAGAAGACGTAAGCACGGGATATGAGCATATGAATGCTTTCACATGATGTTACGTGAAATAAATAAGCTCCCTAAGTTTATAAAAGCCTTGGCTAGAGGCGATAGCTAGAAAACATGAGTTGGCGTTTTCCCGTAAATGGGTGCTTTAAAAGTTGGATCTCTCTAATCCCAAAACTCGTTTAGAGTGTTCTCAATTAAGCACATAACATATTCATACCTGTTATTGAAAGATCCACATTTGTCGGGTAAGGGGAAAGCCGACTTTCAAAATTCACTCGGAACCATACAGACTCCTGGCGCGTCACCCGCGCGTTGACGCGCGGGCAGCGCTCCAGGAGCAGACATTGGCTCCGGCGATTTTGAGCTAACGTTTGTTATTTTATGTGTTTCGATGGTTTGTTTGTCATCATTAAAATATATAGAGATCTTAATCATGTTGCCTCAACAAAGTGGAAGACAAGGTGTAAGATAACTACTACAAGTGTCCTTGTAGTAGTGTTGTTGGACGCCACCTCACATGAGGTGGTGATTCTTGTACGATATCGGTATAAAATGTATCATTTAGTGTATGGTTTGATCCAGGTAATTGCAAACGTGGAGTTTTCAAGAAGCGAAACTTAAAACCGGGTAACGTAAAAATATAAAGCTTACAAAAATGTTAAAACATGACATCAAAACCTATTTTTATATTTTAGGTGATCCTTGAGCTTGTTGGGTGATTACTAGATGTTTAAAAATTGAAATCGTAGACTGAAAACGCGCAAAACGCAAAATGTGCAAAGTTTAACTAAAAATGTAAATATAAAAATGGGATAATTAATTTATTATTGTAAGAAACCAAAATGCTTAAAAATAGTTGTGTTGAGTATTGTCAGGGTTGACTTGGGTTACGTGTACGTTTAACGATGTACACGGAATAACTTATCTACTTGCTCGCAAGAGTAAATTTTCTTAAAATAAAATATTAAGAAAAATTTAATAACTAAATAATGACCTTAAAATTATGAATTGTTACAGAAATACTCTAAGCATTATCGCATCATGAGACACTCCAGGAATGTTGAACAGACTAACATTGTAGAGAACATTCTCAATGTGCTCGTGAGCATCTTCGGTCTTTGCTCTTGAAAAAGGGTCTTTCCGCAACTCCCTTATGAACTAGTTCTTGATTTCAAATTGAACATCCACTCCAATAGCTGGCCTAACCAAACCAGGCCCTTGTTCCTCTCGTGTAAGAGCTAGGTACTATTCGAGAGTGAGAGTATCGATATCAACGTCACCCATATTACCTGAAACTAGAAAAGAAATCGTGAGTACTAAAAATAAAATTAAAAATGCAAAACTTAAATAAAATCCTATTAGCTCCCCGGCAGCGGCGCCAAAAACTTGATGCAGGATTTACCAACCATGTTTTAAATTTATAATAGTCTCGTCTACCTAAGGTCTACCTAATGCACTAACGGGCAGTGTACCCGGTCGTGTGAGATATAGCTAGATGGTAAAGCCGAGGTCGTCCCAAGAGCTAAGGTGAGGACAATTTCTAAGTTTAAATGTCACTAAATAAAAATGGGTGTTTTAAATGATTTAATTAAACTAAAGAAATAAATAAACAAAGCAAATAGCAAGTGAAGAGAAATAAGTAGGAGAAAGCAGTGTTAATCTAATTACTACTATTATTATTAACATGACAAGTTTTCTATATATGCATCCTATCTGAGGGTTCAATTCAATAGGCTCAGTTGGTCAAATCGCCTATCCTATTTCCCATAATCCCCTACTCCGATATCTAAGGATTTTAACCTGAGTGATGAATAGAGGTCGCCGGTTGACTATGTTGAGTCATTAAGTGCCTCTACTAACTTAGACTAGCCTAACGGGAAGTGTTGTCACTTACACCTCTCCTCTAACTTCTTAAGTAAATCTATTAGGTAGGTGATCCTTTGGTCAATTCGCACGTGTATGGTGATGAAAGCGTCTACGGTTCATCTTAACCATCACCAAGTCACAACCTTCTAATGAAATGTGGGCATGGTCACATCGTACATTCCCCTCGAAGGACTACCCAATATCAAAACCTTTAAAGCTAAAGTGTCTCAAGACAAGATAAGAAAGTATACAAATAAGACGACTAAAGATGCGAGAAAACTAAATCAAATCAATCACAATTTCATAATCGGGCTAACACCAAGAGGTGTTTAGCCACTCATGTTCAATAATGCAGAAAAACAAGTGTTTACATAATAAATGTAAACATTGAATTAATACAAACCAAATGAATGAATAAACTTATGGTTATCGGGTGAATTCTCCCTTGGAATGGACTTGTATGCTTGATAGAACTTCTCCCTCTTGCTCCCTGAATTCCTTCTGACTTCTATGTGTTGAAAAGTGTGTTGTAAAACTCAGAATTAGGGTTGATATTTATAGGCCCAACATTGCTACGGCGTAACCCTATGTCCAGCTACGCCGTAACTTGATCAAGTGTTACGGTCGTAGATTCATTAGGTGTCACATCTACGGCGGAGTTAAGATGGGACTACGCCGTAGTTTCTCTTTTGGCCTCGAAAGTTCTCTTCTGCTTAATTTTAAGGTCTACGTCGTAGGTAGAGAGAGGCTACTCCTTAGAACCCTTTGATGTGCTACTACGCCGTAGTTAAGGTTGTGGCTACGTCGTAGTCTTCGTAAATAATTGCTACGACGTAGGTAGATGGAGCATCTACGTCGTAGTTAGTGCAGAATCCGCATACTTCAATGATTTTCATCTAAAACCTTCCAAATCCACGTCTTTTTGTTCTTTTGTTCATTTTTGCCCCTGAAAACAGAATATAAACAAATAAGAATATATATCCAACATATTAAAATAAAAGATGAACAATCTAGAGGGAAATTAACACTAATAACCGGGTACTATTTGATGTTATCAAATGCAAACACAAATTTTAACCAACACTTTGGTGGGAGAAACTTCCTATATGTTCACGGGTAGGAGGTTTTGAGAAAATACCCCAAATGGGATGCGGAGGACCCGATTGATCTAACAAATCTCAAGGATCTATTCAGCCCTGACAAACGACCTCGTCCAGCCAGCCAAGAATCTCGAGCTGCCAAAAAATCCAACGGTGGAGACGTCGAGTTTCGGGGGAGCTTTGGGGGAACGCCGGGGGGAGTCAAACGAGTACTTTTTCGGAACTTTCATTTTCCGAGTATATGTGCAAAGCCGAAGCTCAACAGCCGCGTACGAGGTGATGAGACAGAAAGAACTAGGGTACCTACTTCTCATGCTTGATCCCGACCAGACCACACCGGCCAACACTGCTTTAATCCGCAAGAAACAAGAAGAAATCATGAAGAAACATCAAAACGACCAATAAAATGTTTATGTTTCGTATGTTTTTTATGTGTTGTATGTCTTTCTCGTATCGTTTTTTTTCGTATCATTATTTTATGTTTCGTAAGTTTTTTAATATGTTGAATTGTATTTTTATTTTAATGAATGAATTTTATTTTATTTAGAAATTTTTAAAAATAATAAATTGGAAGTGGTGGGACTTAAATTAAGAGGTTGTATTATGTTATGATAAAGGGGTATGTTGTGACACCCCGTTGGACCCAAATGAAGAGCAAATGCTTGTTTTGATACGTGAGGCTCTTCATAGAGCATCAACAATGCTCCAAGTCTTTAATGACTTGAAGCATTTAATCCATACCATATTTATTAGCTAAAGCTTTTGAGAAAGACTTTGTGTTTGTCAAGTCTTTGGATAAAGCTTTTTAAAAAGCTATTAATGCAATGCCAAAAACACTTCTAAAAGGCTTTTTAGAATAGAGAAAAGCTTTTGCCTATTTCACCCATTGCAGGTGCTCTAAGTTTACTTATGTAGTACGGAGTAAATGCAATTGTAATTTACATTTTTATTCTTCTACAAGGCTACTCATAATAAGAGAATACCACAAATCAACTTTACTACCATTAAGGCTACCCGTAAAAATAATTTTTTATCAATCAAAACTAGTATTAATTACACATATTAATTTGTCAATTTTTTTGTTTGTGGACACTCTTTTTGAGACGGAGGGAGTAATTGCGATTGTAAATTACATTTTTCTTCTTCTACAAGGCTACCCGTAATAAGAGAGCACCACAAATCAACTTCACTACCTTCACTACAGTGTCACATCAGCTTTATCTCTCTACAATCAACTTCACCGCCAACTTAGTGTAACAAGACGACCACTTAAACACAAATATATTTTACAAAAACCATTTAATAAACACACAGACACGCACATAACAAACCTCCCACAATTCGGTCGTCTACTTGACCGAGTTTTCGATTGTTTGGTCAAAGACGTGTCTTGGTTTAGTGGGCGTAACAAGGAGGACGCGTCTTCCTTTTGTTTTGAACGCGTCTTCGACGCCTTATTACAGTTGGTGGTATCATTCTTTTAACGCAAAAGCAAATACAATATCTGATAATTAACCCCGCTGGGGTATTTATTCGGTGGTATCATTCTTTTAGCGTAGCATTTAGTTGATCAATCAAATTCGAAAAAATAGGTCATATGTTCAATCGTGACTTTTGACAAGACATTGTTGTAGATATCAATTACCATGGGCTATACGTTTGTTGAGAAGGCTCATTCGGCACCCAAGGCAAATACTGGTCAGAGTTTTTGGCTGCAGATTCAAACATTTTGGCGACAATATTCAATGATTAGACACATAGACGGAACTTAGAAAGGACCGAGAGGGGCTGCGCCCCCCACCCCCTAAAAAAATTTTTTTTTTTTTTACCATATGTACATTTTATCCTTTTTATATATAGTTTTAATCGTTTTTAATACAAAAATTTCAGCGTACTATATATCGGCCCCTTTGAAATAAATATTTTTCAAATTGGTCCCCCACGAACAGTATTCAAGTTCCGTCCCTCATTAGACACAATTAAAAATACAGGAGTATCACGTTCTTTTCGCAGCTAAAAGTGTTAATTTAATATTAATATTATATTATTATAAATAGTTGAACCCTATCACGAAGTGGTATTTGGAAGTTATATAAGTATAAACGAATGCAACTTGTTTAGTACATGCAATAATAAATTTTCAAAAAATGGCTAAAATACATCCTTGCATAACTTCATCTTCAGCTTCTTCATCTTCCTTTTGTTCCGACCAAAAACAAACATACACAATATGGATGAAATCACTCGTGCTTAACTCGAACGGCTATACGGTATACGACTCTAATGGAGGTGTCGTATATCGTATAGATAATTACGATAGCAAGTCTAGCAGTGAAGTTTACTTGATGGATCTTCGTGGAAACGTCATATGCACGATACTTAGAAAGGTAAATATATATATATACCGATATACGATCATTCGTTATTTCATTGTTGTGCTACATTCATTAAATTTATATGGAGACTAATTAAGTTACACTTTTTATATATGATTTTGCAGAAACTATTGAAATTCGGGTTATGGGATTGTTACAACGATAAAGACACACGTAAACCTTGGTTTAAAGTTGGCAAAACGTTTGATCTTTTTAAGGAAGATTCGGTTTATGATGTTGTATTTGGAAACAACGAGACACAAAGTATAAGTAGCTCGAATCATAAAATGGAGTTCAAGATAATCGACAGCAAAGGAAAAGTCGCGGCTGAGGTGAGCCTTGGTTTATGGAAAATTTATTTGTATAGCTGTGTTTGCTCGATGTTACGAATAATAATTTGGTTTCGATCATTTTGTGACATAGGTACAAAGAAAAAGGTCATCTTCAGGAGTCGTGTTAGGCGATGATGTATTGTGCGTGACCGTCGAGCCTCATGTGGATCATATATTCGTAATGGCTCTAGTCGCAATTCATGGATTAATACATCACAAAATGTAGATACAAAAGATATACACTTGGTCATGTACTCATGTATGTGTTGCACTTTCCTAAACGAAGAAACGTTTTTCTCTAGAAATAACTACAAAATGTCTTTTTTAACCGTTGGTCTCAACTGGTATCTAATCAAGACATACGTAGGTATTCGAGCGTTCAAAAAAATAACGTAGGTATTCGATTTATTCATTAGGGATAGATCAGGGACCGGAAGCCTGATTCCAGGTCCCTTTTTTTTTTTTTTTTTTTTTTTTTGGCATGTGGCCGATTTTGTACCTTCATTTTTGTTTACATAATTACATGTAAAGAAAAAGAAACAAACACGCGTTGAATCATTTTTTTTTTCCTTCCGTTACATGTAAACGAGGATCAGATTAAGAAAGTGATCGAAAGCTTTTCCTTCAAATGTTTGTTCTTCGTTTTAGAATTATCGAAACAGTCGTATACTCGAATTTTTAACTTGCATTTTTTGTCGTCAATCACCTAATAAAGTGCATCCATTCAAAGTGTTAAAACTAGCTAAAAATTAATGTCTAATCCGAATATTCTATTTGTTGAATAGATAATAAAAATATGATCAAGACACAACAACTACTACTACTAACTAAGGTCACTAAGTGGGGTGCACCTTCCTTGTTTGAATATAATGTTTTGATAATCATATGATTATATCTACTTCGATCCAAAAGTAGGGAAAAAAAAGTAAGAACATTTTTAGTTGTCTTATTTGATATCTGTATATAGTTTTGGATATGAAGAAGTAGATAGAGTAGAATGGTCAACTCTAAGAAAATTGAAAAGTTAACAACTATTTAACCAATAATCAATGATGTTTTTAAGTTTTGCTTATGTGGAGGACAAATTGAGCTTTATACACTTTTTGATGACAAAAAGGTTGTAGTTGTAATTAGTGTTATGGTATATTCAAAGCAAAGTAAATGTGTTATTTTCCAACAATAACAATGTAAGAATGCTTTTGGCGGTAGCGCAAACGCGCAATTAACCAGTCATCGCAGGCCTATTTGAGAAAGACGACATGAGTTGATCCCGACTCGTATCAAAAGGTCACTAAGACAGTTTGAACATCGTGTGAAACTTGTCTTAATCACAAATACAAATTTGTTAGGGTTTATTGACAATTTAAACATCTTGAAAACAATAATGCTAAAATAATGTTTGGTTCAACTTGTATGAATGAATAAAACAAACGAGGATTTTTATACCCACGCTCCACTGGGGCATGGGTTTAATTTAGGGAGTGTTTGTGTAATCGCAATTAACGGTGAGGATGATTTTTGCAACTTTTTGAGACTGCATCTGCAATGCAAGAAAACCGGATGAACATTCATGTAATCATCTGTTACAAGAACAAAACATAAGGATTGTTTCTGCAATTGCATGTGAGCGACAAAAATGTTTTAAGAGGGACTATTTTTGCCTTTTTTCCCTCTAACTTATTCAATGAATGGTAAAAGCATTGTAAAAGCCTCCTGCTTTTGTTTATATTTAAAAGGGCAAATGACTTGAAAATGTATTCAACTTATTAATTTTTGGTGTTCTGTGTAGCCTTATTATTATTATTATTATTATTATTATTATTATTATTATTAAAACATAAACCTTTTGAAAATAGTCTATTGTGTGTATTTTGTGACCGTTTGTTCATCTAATATGACCATTTTTTCCTTTGAAATTTGAAAAAAATAAGGGTAAAATGGTCACAAAATACACACAATAAACGAAATTCAAACGGTTTGTGTTTTATAAGTAAAAAAAGGCTATACAGAAGAACAAAAAATGACAAGTTTGATACATTTTCAAGTTATTAGCCCTATTTAAAATTACCTTTTAAAGTTTTTTCTTACGTGACAATATGAGGAACATAAATAAAGTAAACTAAATAATGCATGATTGAAATTCATCAATGAGCCATGAATCATGAATTCATGATTGAAATCCATTCATGCATGGTTGTATGTTTTCAATCATAGGACAACATCCTTCATCAGAAGCCTTTGGACTGTTCTAAGGTCGTGTATGGACATGGGCTTTAAATGGATATTGCAAAGTATGGGTACTTCAGATCGCACGATACAAATAATTTCTAGTTGATTCGGGTAAACGGGTAGACATTATATTGGTCAAATTATCTGTTATCTGTTATCTCTGGGCGACGAGTCTTTTGATTTAGATGTACGCAATATATCTTCGTCTTAAAAACATTATGAAAATTGTCTCTTGGCGATTTTAGATTGTTTTGGAAAACAGATTCACTATCACCTGAATCTGCAAAGTCTTTGATACAAACTCATTCCGTACAAGGCTGCATCAAGCCACAAGCGAGGTGTATAACTCACTCCAAAAAAGCTAAACTTTATAAGCCACCAACAAATATAATGCTTGGCCGATGTAAGATCGTAACAAGGTAACTAATTTTTGTATCTATTATTATTATTATTATTATTTGAACGGCAATTGTGGCTACATGGTCCTTAGCCCAGAAGGGGTAGCGAGCCCACACAACCGGTTGGGTCCAGCCCAGAAGGCAATGGCACCCTTCCCTTTACGCACGTGGGAGGAAACCCCTACCCCCCCCCCCCCCCCCCCCCCCCACCACAAACAAGACTCAAACTTGAGACATTGCCTAAAAGAGTAAAACCTCCATACCGCTAGACCGCAGACCCCTGGTACTTTTGTATCTTTTATACTAAAACTATTGGATAATCATGACCGTTATTATTTATTCAATGCATGAGCAGAATTGGACTTACACAATCAAAGTATGGAAACAAGTTTAAAATATCGATTTTGTCACGATAACAATGAATATCAAGATTGTAATTGGACAACAAGATAAAATCAAAAAACAAGAAATATAATACTACAATCAATCACACTATATTGTCATGTTAGTTAAATTTATCATAGTATAAGGAAATAATCAAACTTGATGACAATAATAAACTGGTGTATTATATTATGACAAGGACTTGTCACTTAATCACGAGCTTGCTTGTTTGTACAATGTATCTGTTTTTCATTTTTAAATTTCTCAAACAATTGTTTATGTTTCAACATCAAATGCACGAGACTCGTGATCATATAATCCACTTTAGGCATGTTTGGCGGAATTATCTAAAGCTGAACTGGAGCTTATATCATAAGCCAGAAAGTGATGTTTTATATTCATTAGACTAATGCTAGTGGTGACCACTTTCTCACCCAAGCAACCCCGCCACATCAGCGCCACGTCAGCTTTCTCTTTCCATAACTCCACCCCAACCACAATTAGCTAGTGGTGACCACAAAAACAACCTCACAATTTTTTTTTTTCTAAACTAAAAATTTCATGCAATAATGACATAGATTGAATTATTGAATTCCTTCTTCTTTGAAAAAATGAAAAGAATTTGGCTTATAACTTTTTTCAGGCCCAAGTATTTAGAAAGAAAAAAGTGTAACATTACATGTTAGTGTACATGTCAAGTGGTATAGAAGTATTGCAAATGCAACACGTGTAAGAAACTAGAGAAATACGAATGACCCATTCACAAATTCTATAAACACAACTTTATGATGCTAAAATAATTTTATATTACTGCACCAATCCTTTATCTTCTTCCTCTCATTGAAAACACACACTAAAAACACACACCACCACAAACCAAAAGACACACTGAACACACATACGTTATACAAACACACACTGAAAACACACACACGCTATCAAAACACAGTTGGTGAGTTTGGTTGGAAGATGTTGCAATTGTTTCACCAATATACTCCTTTAATATGACCTCCAACGTTCAAAAATATATAGAAGATGTTGCAATTGTTTCGGTTGGTGAGGCAACCGAAACTTTGAAAAGTTTGCCATGCGACGCGTCGCTTGTGGCTTGGCTAGGGGGGAGACGCGTCGATTTGCTCGGTTGTGGTCACCCTCCAACGCCCATTAGCATTAGTCTTATAGGAAATTGCCAAATTAAAGGGAGTTTAAGTTTAATATTTTTAAATAATATACAATGACATCAAATTAAATTCAAATATAATCCAAGTGTTTATCCATGATATTTTGAGAAGATCCTTTAAAGTTGTAAATACAACTTTAGTAAAGTTGTGAGATTGTGACTATTGCATTTGATCTAATGGCTTAAAAAAAAAAAAAAAAAAAAAAAAAAAAAAAAAAAAAAAAAAAAATCTTTTGATTTAAGCCATTGGATCAAATCTAATAGCTCACGATTTCACAATTTTACTAAAGTTGTCTTATACAACTTTAGAAGACCCTCCTCCGGCATTTAAATAATTTGACTAAATACAAACTTTACTTATTTCTGTAAGCTCATTCTCATTAGCTTAAATTTATAGGAGCTTATAGTTTATTAAAGCTTTCATATGCTAAAAAAGCTTATTTTATAAGATAGCTTATTTTAAAAGCTCAAGCTCTTATAAGCCAAGCTTGCCCCCAAACACACCGTGATAGATTAGAATACACTTGTCGTCTATGTCATATGCCAAAGGTTATAAACAAATATCCAACTTATTAGTCGCACGCCTATTTAAGTTTTACTTGGTTTGAGTCTGTATGGCAATGGGTTCAAACCTCGTGGATTAGTCATAGGTCGGAAACCTTTTGTTGCGGTTTTGGTTGTCAGCGTTTAGTAATTAAATGGCTTAACATCATCATCCTTGCACATTTTTGTCTTCGTCTTTAGAGTCAAGTGTCAAAATTGGCAATAAGAGGGTGTCTGGTTGAGCTTATCTTTTAGAATCGGAAAGGCTCATGAGCTCACTTTTTTCGGCTAACGAGCTTACTAACTTGAGCTTGTGGCTTATTTAAGTCGATTAGCACACCTTGATAAACTTAAAAAGAATAAGATCATGAGCTTTTAGAATGTCAAATAAGCTCATAAGCCCGAAAAATAAGATACCTAAAACACCCCTTGAGTGAACTAGATATTACCAAATTACCCATTAGAGAAAGAGACAACATGAGATGAAAGTAAGTGGATCAAAGTACATGCAATGCAAGCCTGCAAAACCTTATAATACATGCAAGGTATTGTTGCAACTTTCACAGGCTTTTAATCCTTTACTTTTAACACCATGTGTAGTATTGCACACCATGCCTCATTATCTTGTACTCAGTCAACTTTTCATACATAAAGGACAACCAAACTTGTGTAAAGAATCCAAAGTATGCAAAAGATAACAAAGACTCACATGTACAATAATTTCATTCAAGATTTGTTATAAAGTTAATGGAAGTAGAACAAAACATGGACTGATTGATTATTGGGAGGCTTAGTAAATGCTACTCTACATGTTAAATGTAGTTATCTTAAAAAAAACAAAAACCCGAAAAGAAAAAAAAACAATCACGAAAAAGAATAAAAGAAAACCATTTATACCAATTTACATATACCGCGTGCCATCACTAGCATTTCTTGGCGTTCTTGATGTTTCGTAGAGTCATGACAAGCTGTTGCCTTTCACCCTCTACCTCTGCAAACTTTAGACTTATTTCCGAGTATCTTTCTTGCATCTCTTTCAGTTCTATTTCCATAGACTTGTTTTTGTTCAATAGTTCCATCTCGTTTGATGATGCTTCAGAGGTTTCTTGATCTCGAGTCTGCTTAATTTCAGCTGTAGATACCTGTGAATGAAAATGGATAAGAGCTTGTCTCATTACAGATAGTTGGGGGGAATTCGAAATGAAAAAAAGATCCCAAGTTTTTAAAGTATTTACCTGTGGATTTTCAGTGTGTTGATCAAGAATCTCCAGTCGTTTTTCCAATTCTTCAATTTTATGTTGAAGATCTTTCTCTTTCTCTAGAAATGAAGCTTCAGAAAATTCTAGCGCACTTTCCTTGAGCTTTATTTGATCCTGATAATAACAAAATTCTAAGATTAATATCTCATCTTTAGCTAATTATGAATCGATTTGATATAAGTTTAATCCAAACTAAATAAGTAGAAAAAGTTTGCTTGAAGGGAAAAGGTCAAACAAGTCTAGAGGCAGTCACAATAAACTTCTAATGCATAAAACTTCCTAAACGTTCCCGTCTAGTCCCCCGTTTGATTCAGATGCATTCCGGGGGCAGCCCTCTGAGGATCTTTTGCCTTCAATCCGTTTTTTTAATGAATAACTATTGTTTTTGTTATTATAATCTGAACACATTATTTATAAAATAATTTATGATTTTGGACAAAAATGCTTAGCCACAACCCAATTTGACCGATACCAAAAATAACTAAATTTGACCCCAATCGGTTTCGACCCATTTGACTATTACCATTTGACCATTTAACACAGGCATTTACATGAATGACAAAGGGCAGATAGGTAATTTTAAATTAAATAGCATTCCAAAAAGGGAAGAAAGCTCACCTCAAGTAGTTTGATTCTGTCTTTCATATTAGTGACCTCTTTCGGAGTGCGAGAAACAGGAACAAGTTTGTTGTTTCTTGCAGCTAGTTTGCTTGCTTCCTTGAGCTTTTTCTCCATGATACTAACTGCTTCATCTTTCTTCTTGAGATCGCCTTTTAGTTGAGATACTTGCTTCTTCAGATTTTCTTTTTCCAATTCACACTCTTTAAAGAACTGCTTCATGTCATTGCACCGGGTTTTTAGCCGTTCTATCTCTGATTGAAGCCTTGCAACTTCATCATCTTTATCTTTTTGTACATTCCTCAGCTCACTCAGTTCCGTCTTTACCACACGAATCTCGTTTTCAAGGCCGTGTCTTTCACCATCAAGATTCTGATTCTCTGCTTTTAGCTTCTCGAAATTGGCATTGCAGTCATCAAACTGTTGCGATTTTAGAGTTAATTGGTTTGAAAGATTAACCAATTTGTCTTCATATTGTTCTCCGAGATACTGCAACTCTTCTTGTAGCTTCTTGATCATCTCTTCAAGGTTTCTTTTTTCTACCCGAAGTTGAGTAGCTTCATCCATGGCTCTCATGGCTGCAGTTTCATTTTCTTTGAAAGCCGAAGACATTTCCGTTGACAGTCTTCTAAACTCCTCTTGAAGTTTCCCTGCGGTATTTGCATTTTGCAGTTTCACCTTTCTTAAGTTATCTTCTGCACGAATGGCTCGTTGTTCCTGTTCGACTTTTGCACGAATGAGATCTTCCATATCTGCTTCAAACCCGTGAGCTTGATTATCCAAATCTTCTTCGAGATTCTTGACAAGGGTTTCAAGTTCTTTAATTGCGAGAACTGATTCTGATAATTCTTTGGACTTTGTTTTGAGCTCATTGTCTAAGTGCTCTATGTGGGCTTCGAGTTCATTTACAGTGGCGTAAGACGTTGAACATTCATACTGCAGTTTTAGTTGTTCCTGGATTTCACTTTGTTCCAATTTGTAAGACATGTCGTGGTTTTCTTGTTTCAGAATCTCATAGTCGAGAGCGATCTGTTCCATCTGCATCTCGAGTTCATCCTTATCTCTTTTGTATAACTCTATCTCATTATACAGATCTATTATCTTTTGTTCCTGTAAATGCACATCCTGTAGGCCACTATGTTCTCTAACTATCTCCATTAAAGCCTTTTGATCTTCATCGTCATCATCTGTCTCGGGTTTAGTGTTGTCTTCTTGCAACTTTGGATCAACAGAACAATTTGACTTTTGCTTCTGCTCCAGCATCTCATCTAGGTCCTGAACAGCAAGAATCAATTCTGCATTTGATTCTTGCGTTTTCTGAAGTTGTAACCGGAGATTGGAATTTAAATCCTTTTCGTGATTCAGTTCTTGTTTCAATTCATCCACAAGAGCCCACGGATTCCCTCCTTCACTCGACAAGTTACTGTTGACATTGACTTTGACTTTCATCTTTTCAAACTCTTCCTTCATTTTGTTTCTTTCTTCTTTAAGGGAAGCTACTTCCTTTGAAAGATCCTGGCCCTTTTTACTCTCTTTCACGATCTGCTTACGAAGGGTTTGCAATTCCATATCCGAGACCTCAGCTTGGCGGGATAAAATTACAAGTTCGCCCTTGAGCTTTCTGATGACATCGTCTGGAGAACCCTCTTCAGATATTTCAGCTGAGAGGGCTTCCCTTTGACTTGTCATAGACGAGTCATCTGTACTTAATTCATGAACCGAACCATCTAACCAATCCCATTTTGATGATCTCTGTTGTTCTTCGAAGATTGTTGCCGTTGAGGATTCCTGAGTCAGCTTAGTGTTCTTAAGTTCGGGTTCTCGTGGGGTGTCAAGTCCAGAGCTGCTATCAGAACATGATAGTGTAATATCGGATCCACTGGATGCCTTCCGATCTCTCTTAATCTTATCGGTCAAAACCCCTTGATCCTGATTACAGAGGAAATTGCATATAAGACTTTTAATATGAACATAATCACAACTACGGAATGTAATAGCTTACTTCAGAAGGATCACTTCGAAGGCTTCCTTCTTTATCACCATTACTGAGTTCTGTCCTCAAAATCTTATTGTCTCCGTTCACATTTTCATTTCCATCAGCCTCCCTATAAAATTTTACAACCGTATATTCAGCATTTTGAAAAGTGACAAAAAAGGTTAACAAAATAAAACATCATGATATCGGTGCTTACCTTTGATCTTGCACCCTTTGAATTGATACCTAAATAAAACATCATTCACAACCATTAAACTTGTAAAAAACAATTCACTCTAAAATTTAATTAATTGCTCATGAACAAGAGACTAACATGCAATAAGCTTGCGGCTTTCGAATTTTTGAGCGACAGAGACACAGAAGAAACCTTTGTAGCCTCGGCATAGCTTGAAAAATCAAGTGAAACTTCCCCAACAACACCAAAAATCGAAGAACCCTACAAAATGTTTAAAAAACACTCATTACCTAAAACTAATTTTCAATCAAGTCTCTTGATTTTTGAAGCATAAAAAATACACTCCGACATATACCGTTGCTACAACAAAGCGATAGATCTTCTCATTAAACTTTCCGGTCTTCTGATCTTGAGTAAACTTCACAGTTTCAAAATGTGGTTTTTCCCAATAACAACATCCATCTTTAACTTTTGCCTTTTCTAGTCTTGCTGTTGGCTTTCCTGAATCACCAGGAATCACAGCTATAGTTAAACCATCACCCACGATCTGCGCTAACTGCATATACAAAAACAATAATTCTCATATAAGGATCTTGCAGCCAACAAATGCAAAAATGAAGTTATACCAAAACAAAATCCGATTTCGACCCAATATCATATAAGTACTACTAATAGCTAAGGCAAAATCCGATATCGACCCAATATCACATTCAGCTATGAACTAGATCTCCTGAATACTAATAAATACTAATCTACTCTAAAGTTTCATTTCTTACTTTTATAAATTCACATTTCACTAGAAACCTAATACTACCTAATAAAAAGTTCCTGTTTTTAGCACAAATTTGGGCTCATTGACGGGTCAACTGAACGTTTGGGGCTAGTAATAACAACACAACATAAATTATACGGAGTACTAAACTTTAGTACATTAAAAAAACACAAAAACACAAAAACAAAACATGACCTGAGTAGCATGAAACTGCAACTTAAACACAGTTTTGACCTTGTTCTTATCACTCCTCCATCTTGCTGCCTTAAACATGCTCATCGGAGCTCCGGCCACCCTCCGGTACCCCTCCGGCCAACCTGCCGGAAAACTGTCTGAAAACACAAACCCACCTCAAATTGACCAAAAAAGAAGCTAAAAACCACAAATTTTGCAATAAAGACTCATAAAGATTGAATCTTGAACCAATTTGAGACAATGCAAGTTGAAAAAATGAGATTTTTGAAAGTGGGTCAGAGTGATATTGGACAACAATGAAGAGCTTGTGAATGTATTTATGAATGAGGCAAAAAAAAATAAACAAGATCTAAAAAAGGGTATATGTGTGAATTAAATAGTGTGATGTATTTGTGCTACTAACTATAGTTTGTTGGAAAGGAAGGAGTTATTTAATGTTATGTGGGTTCATTGTGTTTATTAAAAAATATAAATGAGCTAAATAAATAAATTAATAAAAGGTGATTTTGGAGACAAATTTATAAAAAGTGATAAAGGGAAGCTTCTCTTAGATTTTTATGTTTGTAAGAATGTCTCAAATTTTCTTTTAGTTTTTTTTAGGTGAGTGGTGTGCTACAGGGGTGAGCATCGAGCCGAAACCGACCCGTCTTAATCGCAGCCTGACACATACCGAAACCGACAAGATGAAAATCCTTAACTGAATCCCGACCCGAGTATATCACGAGTCCCGACTTGTGTGGTTTTCTTTGTGTTTTGTCAGTTTATCCCGAATCCCGACCCGACCCGAGTCCTGACTTCCTGGAAATCCCAACCCGAGTCCTGACGCGAGTATAGCTCGGTTTGTGTCGGTCGGGGTCGGTTTCAGCCGGTTTTGCTCACCCATAGTCTGCTAGTTTGATTTTACCGTCACACGTTATTTGTATGACGTAGTCGGTTTATTATTATTTGAAGAAAAAAAACTTTGTCCAAATTGATGAATTATCTTTGACGTTTTTGGTAATCGGACACCATAAAGTTGTAAACTATTCGGCAAGAATTAGGAAGCTTGTTAAATCATTAGTCATCCAAAGTACTTTAGATGTGGACACTGTAAACTATCGGACACCGTCACATATACTTTAGCTGAGTGATATGCTATGATTTCACCGTCACACATTCTTTGTATGACGCGGTCAGTTCATGATTATTTGAAAAAGAAACTTTGTCAGAATTATCTTTTGACGTTTTGGTAATCGGACACCGGCAAGAATTATGACACGATTAAAATCATTAGTCATCCACATTAATGAACTAAATTGCTTAAAAACAAATATTGGTATTGAAAAATTGATACGAGTCGATATTTTAAGATTTTGATTTTGAGATGATATTTATCTGGCAGATAATTCTATATCAAAAATTATAAATGTATGCAGTGAGGAAAAAGGTAGAATAAAACAGCAAATGTGCTCGCTAAATGTTGTTACATCACGGTCGATTAACAAAATGTAAATCTTTTTAAAATCTAAGCTACCATAGTGAATGTATCAAGAGTTAAAGTACATAGGACCGGACCGAGGATAGTTTTTTAGTACTTGTGAACCATATTGGACTTTTCTTTTGCATTACAAAATTGTGTCAATTATTTTTATTTTTGTAAAATGCTCTTTGTTTAAAAAAAAAATGTTACATGTCTCTTGTTACTTTAATAAAATGTACCTAATGATAATTAATCATATATCCGTTAGAGCATTTGCAATGCCCATTGCGACAAAAGGTTTACTAAAGACTTTTAAAAAAATGACTTGCTAGATATTAAACAATTGATTTTCATTAGACGATGGCTTGTTGAATTTTCATTTCCCACCACTCATTAAATATAACTTAATTGGAAAAGGCTTTTGAAAGACTTTTGTGTATTGGAGAACGTTTGTAAAATCACTTTTCTGAAAAATACGATTTATTGAAAAATTGATCATAATAAATGAAAAAAGTCTATTGTAGATTGAATTATTGTAAATGCCTTTACTAATAGGTATATTCGTATATAAGGCCACTCGTAATGGTGACTCAACCTAAGTTTGGTCGAGCATTTAAGTCGCGTTGCCGACCTTTGCGAACGCGTCTCCCCTTGTATTGGCTTGGTTGGGTCGTCCAGCCGATCATATGTTTTTTGTCGTGGAGTATGTTTTTAATTAATTTATGTGGAGTATGTTTTTTGTCATAACCATAGTCAGTTTATTACAGGCATTTGGTTATGTATTTGATTTTAAAGAGAGAAGCTAGAGTAATGCTGAGATGATACGGAGTCACTAATAAAGTTAGGATTACTACTGGTCTAAGATATATTAATCATTGAAAGGGTTTATGCATCAAAAGTCAATTATGCAGGCTGAAGTTGGTTTTCATCAGCAGATTATATTAATTTTGTTCAATTCAATATGAAAAGGATTTAATTTTATTAAATTTGCATTGAATATTACGTAAAATATTTGAAGTGGCATCTTTGATCTTATTGAACGACTACACAATTTAAAGGTGGAGCAAAGTCAAAACACTCAAGTGATTGTTTTATTTTAATTCTATCTTTTTATAAGTTGCATTATAGTATTATTTGTGTTAAATAAACTAGGGGAAATGATGCCTACTTTTAAATGTAGGCAATTGCCTACATTCTCTTTGAAAAAAGTTTACAAAATGTACAGTTCAGTCCCTGCAGTAAGCCCCTGATATAGTTCAGTCCCTGTCCCTACCCTTTTTTACAAAGAAAAGTAGGTAACTTACCAAGTTTATAAAGTAGGCATCATATCCCCAATAAACTATTTTATCTATACCACTATACAATGCATTTGGTATTATTTTATAATTAGAAATGCTTAAAATTTAGATTTTTACTCGTTTATTATGGAAGATTTTCAAAATTAATTGGTTAGAAAGCAGGTTGGTTATTCAAACCAAAATTATTTGGCTTAACCATCTCTATCATCTCTACTTATAAAGCATAAAGACAACTAAATATGTAACCGAATAACGCAAAATATAGTTACAGGTACCCGCCGCCGCATTGCGTGGATACCGTTCTAGTTTTTATAAACATCGTCTCAAAAAACAAGTGTTCCGACAATTGAGTAACCAATATAAGGGAACAATTATCATTGGTAGCAAATGGTTAAATAAAACATTTTCCAAGAAGAACATGATAAAAATTTGTGGGACAAGTTATTCATAACCTTTTAAAATGATTTTAATATCTTTTTTGTTTTTTTATAAATTTGTTTTTATTGTAATTTTTTTATTATAAAAATGCATAACTGAAAGTGCGAAGCAGAAAATATAAAGTTTGACAAGACAAAACGTATTAAGAAATAAAATATACGAAACAAAACAGGAAATATGATTATACGAAACATAAAATGATTTAAAAAGAAAAAAAAAAAAAAAAAAAAAAAAAAAAAAAAAAAAAACTATTTTTTCTGTTATTAAAGGTAAAAGATGGCGAGAAAAAGTGCCAATAACATCACACATAAATGATATTAATGATTTTAATAAATAAATCTTCCTAACCACACAACGAGCTATATTTAGTTTAGGAATACTTTTCTAAAATAGTTGCACTACGTAAACATAGATAATTTACTTTGGAGTAGTATTTCCATAAATAGAAACTATTACTTTTTTTTTATATATATACGGAGAGCATGTTAACTAAAATTTTAGAACACTTCATTTGTCATAAACTAAGTGTCTACTTTCAAATTATACAAATTTTTAAGAACTCATATTAACTATATTATTCACCAAATAAATATAATTTCATCTACTAAAATCTTTTTTGATTGGTTAAAAAACAAAATAAACATTTATTTTAATACAATTAAATATATAAAAATAAACATTTATTATGAGACGGAACGAGTACTTAAAATAAACCTTAAAAAAACCATACCTAAAAGGTAGATAATTAATTGTATTGCTTTGTTTAAAAGCAACCAAATATATATGTTAACATCATCAATACTTAACCATTTAAAAATCATAAACAAAGCATGTGTTATGTGAGTATGTATTTTGTTTGTATGTGTTTAGGGCCCTCGTTTCAACAAATGCCTACCAACAATGCATTATTTCGCTCTTTACCTTACCCAAAGTTCCAAGTCTAAGGAATATAATCCAAAAAGCAGTTCCATATCACCTTTTTCTTGCACTTAAATATTAGCAATTTGATCCCCACACCATAATCAATCACTACAATATTACACATGGTGTAATTTTTGTTTTACAAAAAGTTAAACATAATATCATTGGCATGCTATCGATTGATTCATTTCATTTGATGACATTTCCAAGGTTATGATTTTGTTATGGCACATGTGGTCTTTCTAAGATGTAACATGTGACTGTAGCACTTAAAGATGCCATCATAAATCAAAACATGTTTTTGATTAAACTCGCAATGAATTGGTTGATTCATTAGTACTTTTTGTCCTAGGTATTATATAAATAAAATGATAATACCATTTACTTAGTTTTATTAGCTCCATCTAAAATATGTTTAACAAAACAATACACTTTCTCAAATCACATATTTGTCATAGTTGTGACTTGAAACAATAACAACTTAGGGGGTGCTTGGTTGGGGTAATGGGGTTGGGGAATGAGAAAGGTAATGATTAAAGATACATGGTTATGACTAGGGAATACAATCATTGTTTAGTATTAAGTGATGTGGCATTACCGAATATATTAGGAGGTATGGTAATGATTACTCATCACCAGCAGCAGCCGCCACCACTAGCAGTAGCCACCACCACTAGCCACCACCATTAGCATCCACTACCACCACCACCAGCCACAACCACCAACACCACCATCACCACCAGCAACCACCACCACCAGCTACCATTACCAGCAGCAGCAGCAGCCACCACCACCAGCCGCCACCACCACCACTAGCCACCACCACCACCAGTTACCATTACCACCACCACCACCAGCCGCCGCCACCACCACCAGCCGCCGCCACCACCACTACTAGCCACCACCACCACCTTAGAGGTTAATGTGTTTTTCTTAAACCAAGCACCATCAAAGATAATGATAATCTCTATTTAATTCATTTGCATTCCCTTTGCATTTCCTTTGTTTTTTCCTTTCTCATTCCCCATTTTGAACCAAGCGAACCCTTACTTGGGAAATAGTCACATTCTCAATTTCTCATGTACCGTTAGCCCGCTGAAACAAATAACTTAGGAGTGGAAATTTTTACAAATATAAGTGAAACTATATATCTGGGGTTGATCTAAAGGTGACATCCTTAAGTTGTTAGTATAATTTAGTATATTTGTAGTCTACTTTTTTTTTTTCTCTCTTCTTCGTAGTTTGAAGTTCTCAATATTAATTAGAGCATCCGTTGTGTATTATTAACACACTAGTTTATAAAATCATAAAATTCATTTATTTATTTCTTCTTTTTTGGCATGAAAATATAATCAATGCTTATTTGGCATAAAAAGATTTAATATCTTGAATGTCTTCATAACTTATTTCATGTAAACTCTATAAACAATTATATGTAACAGAACTAAGTTTATAAAGAAAAAATCTAGAGTTCATGACATGAATTAAGTCACTCAAGTTCAACAAAAAAAATAAAAAATAAAAAAAAAAATTAAGTCACTCAATAATAAAACTTTATAAAAGTTTAAATTTTGACAATGTCAAATAAGGAATAAAGCAGAATAGTTGAAGAGGGAATATGGTGACCAGAAAAAAGAGACAGTTCAACGGTCAACTTTTTTCCCACAACATCTCACAAGCCTTACTTTATGCAACTAATTATTTATACATAATATAATTATCATTATTTGTATTATTATTTGAAGAAAAAAAATTATTTGTAAAGCTACTAGTAGTGATGACCATATGTGTAACCAAAAAACATTGTCACTTTAGCGACAACTCTCAACTAGATCAAATGCTTATTAAATGCTCGTAGTAATATGACCACAATCACAATCGAAAATATACCTCATAAAAATAAATATAAAACACTCACACACACAAATGATTCCATTTCATTCAGTCGGCCATGCCTTATTCATTGAAATAAGGGGTAAAGCTAAAGATACGCAACATATTTCTACAAATAAACACAAGTACGCAACATACTTAGTAAAGTGTCAAACGTACGCAACATATTTTCAAAAAATCGTCGATCTACTCAATCTGACCTGCTAGCAGCAGGTTACCAGGTCACCTAACTTTAAAAGTTACACCTTTGGTCCATAAACTGTCTCATATCTCGCGTACATGATCCTATTTTGGTAACGGTTGTTAAAAAAGTTTTTAACATTTTTTTTTAAATCGAGATAAAAAAAAGTTAAAATTAAAAAAAAAATGAATTTAAAATAAAAAAAAAGAAAAAAATTTTAAAAATTAATTTTTTTAAAGTTAATATGTTAAAAAAATCAAATTTTAAAAAAAAATTAATATTTGCGAAATTTTTTTTTTTTTAAATACGCATTTTTAAAAAAAATAAAAAAAGGAAAAAAATTTTAAAAATTAATTTTTTTAAAGTTAATATTTAAAAAAAAATTAATATTTGCGGAAAAAAAATAATTTTTTTTTTATAAATAATATTTTTTTTAAAATGCCTATTTTTTAAAAAATTAATTTTTATAAAAAAAATGCGTATTTTTTTAAAAAATGCGTATTTAAAAAAAATATTTTTTTTATAATTTTTTTTCCGCAAATATTAATTTTTTAATTTTTTTTTCAAATATTAACTTAAAAAAAAATAATTTTAAAATTTTTTCCCTTTTTTTTTAATTTTTTAAAAAAATGCGTATTTATAAAAAAAAAAATCGCAAATATTAATTTTTTTAAAAAATTTTGATTTTTTTTAAATATTAACTTAAAAAAATTAATTTTTTAATTTTTTTTCCTTTTTTTTAAATTTTTTTAAAAAATGCGTATTTATAAAAAAATTATTTTTTTTTCGCAAATATTATTTTTTTTATTTTGATTTTTTTAAATATTAACTTTTAAAAAAATAATTTTTAAAATTTTTTTCCTTTTTTTTTCTTTTTTAATTTTAATTTTTTTTTTAATTTTAAAATTTTTTAACTTTTTTTTATCTCGATTTAAAAAAAAATGTTAAAAAGTTTCTGTAAAAACTTTTTTAACGACCGTTACCGTTACCAAAATAGGATCATGTACGCGAGATATGAGACAGGTTATGGACCAAAGGTGTAACTTTTAAAGTTAGGTGACCTGGTAACCTGCTGCCAGCAGGTCATATTGCGTAGATCGACGATTTTTTGAAAATATGTTGCGTACGTTTGACACTTTACCAAGTATGTTGTGTACTTGTGTTTATTTGTAAAAATATGTTGCATATCTTTAGCTTTACCCCTTGAAATAAATAAACAAAACTAAGGGTGAGCATCGGGCCGAAACCGACCCATCCTGACCCAAGCCCAACCCATCCCGAAACCGACAACCTGAAAATCGCTAACTGAATCCCGACCCGAGTATATCCCGAGTCCCGACTTGTGTGGTTTTCTTTGTGTTTTGTCGGTTTATCCCGAGTCCCGACCCGACCCGAGTCCGGACTTCCTGAAAATCCCAACCCGAGTCCCGACCCGAGTATAGCTCGGTTTGTGTCAGTCGGGGTAGGTTTCGGCCGGTTTCCGGTTTTCGGTTGTCGGTCGGTTTTGCTCACCCCTAAAAAAAACTAGTATTTACAACTTCACATTAATGTATAAAACAACCATAAATACAATATTGTGAGACAAGTTTGCTCATACCTTAAATGGTGATGGTCTTACTAAGTACATATGTCAAATAACGTAATTTGAAGAGGAGTAGTTAAGAATTTTTTTTTTGTCTCGTGTATGTAACGACTAAGATTAGTACTCTAATCTAGGGGTGAGCATCGGGTCGAAACTGACCCGTCCTGACCCGAGCCTGACCCATCCTGAAACCGACAACTTGGAAATTCTTAACCGAATCCCGACCCGAGTCCCGACTTGTGTGGTTTTCTTCGTGTTTTGTCGGTGTATCCCGAGTCCCGACTTCCTGAAAATCCCAACCCGAGTCCCGACCTGAGTATAGCTCGGTTTGTGTCGGTCGAGATCGGTTTCGATCGGTTTCTGTCGGTTTTAGGTCGTCAGTCGATTTTGCTCACCCCTACTCTAATCATTAGAACACAAAATAAAAAGTCATACATTAAGTTGGTTTTAGATTTAAATATCGACAATATCACCCTGGTTCTGCAAGTAAATTTCTTGTAATTAGAGCATCCATTATAATAAACATGTTGAAAAAGTTTATAAAATGACACATCAAATATTCTTAAACCTATTGATATTTTAAATCTACATTCATTATGGTATAAACCTTAACAACTTCATAAAATGTCTTATACAACACATGAATTAAAAGTATATTTAAATATCACTGTAGACACTTGAAAGTTTGAAAATATCATACATGAATCTCGTCGTCCATTAGAATAAAACTCAAGTCTTTCCTTCTTTTAATTTGTTGCGATTATTCAAACACACGATAATACACACCCATGACTTTCAAACCTTCATCGCATTTATTATTTAAGTTGACATGTATGATGCGAAATAAAACTTATATTGACAAAAAGAAAGTTAAAAAGTAGCCAAGACTTACGCAACAAGCAACAAAATGATATAAAATGATACAAACTAGATTTCTCTAAATACCATAGCGTGCTTGTCACGGACTATTTCAACTTCAATTATTGGTAAGCTATAAAATCAAATATACTATCACATGCATTTGACTCCAGAAAGATTTATTCAAAAAATATTTGCATAACTCGTTGAAACTTATAGAGTACTTAAGTTTTTTTTGTCAACGTGATCTATACGTGAGGAAAAAGAGAAGTTTGGTGTTTGGTAGTGTTTTCTTTGGTGATAAAATGAATGTTAACTTTGAATCTCAATCCACTTTTCATACAATCAAATGACCAGAAAAGGAATCAATCAACTTTAGAAGTAACGTAAATAAACGTTAATGTTGACAATTAAGAAAGTAAATTGTGTTGATTTTTAGTTAAAATAGGTGTTTGGGCGAATAATGAAGCAAATGTATTTTCTTAAAACTTACAAAATTTAGATACTATAAATCAGATTTCTTAGGAAGTGAAGAAATGAAATGTTAACAAACAAGGTACAATTTGAGAAAACTTGTTGCAATAAAGCTATAATATAGATCAACATCTATAGGGACCATTGTCTCATTTCATATATGGTATCGAAAATGACTAAATCAGCCATAGCAAAATAAACACCTGAAAACAATAGCAAACTTTGGAGCTATATTCAAGTCCGGCAAATGAATTTGGAGGTCCTGGGCGAAAATAAAAAAATGTTCCATCAACATTAAAAAAAACTTAAATGTGTGCCTAAAAGATGTTCATTTATAATAAGAAATATAAAAAGTGTTCATTTATAACAATTTTTTATAATAAGGTCTCTTAATTACGTTTTATTTATTGTGTCAAGATGATTTGTATTTAACTAATTGAATTTACAAAAAAGAGTCATTCGGATGTATGTAGCTATAAATGTAACTGGAGTAGAAGAAAAGAGGGTCCCTTAGATTGGGGGCCCTGTGAGACCGCACCACTTGCACACCCTCTTCGCTGTCACTGGCTATATTTACAAACTTACAATGTTAAATACCATTTTCCGATTCCACACCCGTACGTTTCTGTTTACCTGCAACAACGAAACAAAACAGGACTTTTATGGGGTCAACCGGCTATTTTTTTTGTTTTTATTGTTCGGTACAAAGACCCGTTTTTTAGGTTCGAATAATGTTTTAGAGACCGTTTTTGTCACTTAAATGCGAGGATTTCAGGATCAGGTTTAGTTGGTCGGTTCAACTAGTTTACGTACCAATTTGAAAATTAACATTGCTCGCTAAAATAAACATTATGAAGTATTTCAAGTTTACCAATTTTAAGTCATATATGACTCAAAGCAACTTAAAACATTTACAATTTAACGAGAATACAAATTTCGGACTTCAAAACGGTATTAAAGGTGTAGAAGGTAAAGAGTATAAAAAAATGGTTTAAGTTTGAATTTCTAATTTAACTAAAAAACCAAAATTTTAGCAAAAATGGACGATTTTCAATAAAAACAAGTGAGTTTTAAAATGTGCGTCCCATATTCACTTATTGATAGATTAACTATGTAAAAACTAGAAACGCAATCTATTGAGATCGGATGCATTTATGAAAATCCGTTATTTTTTACGATAATTAACATTGAGAAAAAAATTCTATCTGGTCTCATGACACCTCGGGACCCCCTAGTTTCATCTATGTCCCAACTAAAGAAACTTTTACAATTAATGCCTACCTAATTTTAAATATATAAGTAAATAAAAATAATAATAATAATAATAAAACAAAAAACAAAAAAACAAAAACATGTATATGTCATGTAAGCAAACTTTAGAGAATGAATGGGTGGAACTTGGATACAAAAAATAGAAGAATTAAGTTACACATAACACCCTTGATATGGTGTATCTACCACTAACAACCAATTTGGCTTTGCTTCAAAGATGGTGAAAAGACAAAATGGGTTAGGAACCAAAACAGACAAACCCCAACAAGGCTCAACATACATACATGAGTCCTAATTTAAGGAGTATTTGAGCAGTCATATCCTTGTCTTTGGACCATATCATACCTTACCAAGACTCACCACCTTATTACTCTTCTGCCTTTTGACCTTTTTTTATGATCAAATTTATCTCAAAGTAATGAATAAGCATTGTAGTTTTCTTTAATAGTACATAAGTTACCTACCAAACTATATTTGAGATTTTTTGATATTTGCCGATAAAAATTTGTGTTCGTTAACTAGTTAGATAAGCTAAAAGCGTATCTCTTTATACGTAAATAAGTTGCATTGTATCTTTTAAAACGGTGACGTTTTTACTTGTCATTCATTTTTTTTTGGGCCTCATTCTGATTTTCGCCCAAGGCCTCCAAAAAGTCGATTATGACTCGGAAACTACATTATGTCTTCTATTTTTGTTAGAAGACAAATTTGTTTGTGTACTATCTTTACAACAAAACATAATAGCAAAAAGTACTAAGACAACACCTAGTGAAAGAAACTATGTTATCACCATAACTGGTCAGACCCACCAAACCATGGGTCATTAGTGTTGCAGGCATAACACATACCCCATAGAATTGAACCACATGGTGTGGACCACTGGTTGCTAGGACCGAAAGAAACTACTCTTATAATTCATTTATTTTTAGTAATAGTTGTTGGTCTATGACCGTTGCGAAAGAATTGTGACAATCATCATGTATTAAATGCCTGTGTATAACCAACTGGGATAGCTCAGTTGGCCACCAAGATACCTTAGGGGCTTGAGGAGGGGAGGTTTGGCTAGGGGAGGTCTCAAGTTCGAATCCCACCCGAGACTTTTACCCCTTCAAGCGAAATAGGAGAAAGTACAGGCGGAGTTCAGGGTCAGCATACTGCCCAATTGGACGTCACGTACTGCTACCTGAACCGCTAACAACTAAAAAAAAAAAAAAAAAAAAAAAAAAAAAAAAAAAAGTTATTTCGACATAAGAAATCTAGTTGGGTCATCAAACTTAAGTTTACAAACTTCATTTTTGTGAAACATAAAATAGGTCTTTGCTTAGGTCTATTCATTATATATGTTTATATCCTAGCATATCTCATTTCTTTTACATGATATATCATTGTCTTATGTTAACTGGAGTGATCCTCTATCAACCGGATGACGAAAAAAGTTGTTTTTCATCCAACTACTTGGCTGTACATGATGATGTTTTTATGCAAACCAATTTACCCCATTTGTGTGACCACTAACTCTCATGTACGTGCATGTTCATACTCATAAGTAATCATAGTGTAAAAGGTACAACAAAGAAAAGCTACAGCTTTTATTTTGATTCATATTAATCCGTGAAAGTGTCATTTATAATGTTTAATGGTAGATGATATTTGGATCTCAATAGTAGGTAGTATATTTGGCTAACATGTGCAATGAATGTAGAAAGAATGTTTCTTTGGACATTATTTACAATTTTTTCGGTCATGAATTCATTATAACATGCAATGTTCGCATACATGCAAGTTTTAATAGTGCTTGAAACTTATAAGATAATTTCACTTTAATTTTCAATTCTGTATTGGTCGAACACTTATTACTAGGGGTGAGCAAAACCGCCCGCCGCCCGTTTTCCGGCCCGATTCCGACCAACCCGCCGGCCCGATTCCGATCCCGACTATCAAACGGTTCGGGAGTCGGTTTTGGATTCCGGCCACAATCGGGAGTCGGGTCGGGACGGGACGGGTCGGGACGGGATGATTCCGATCAATAACAAGCTTTTCCGGCCTGATTCCGACTAACCGATACCGACCGATTCCGATACCGACTAACCGAACACAATCGGGATCGGGAGTCGGTTTAGGATTCCGGCCACAATCGGGATCGGGCTTCGTCGGGACGGGTCGGGACGGGATCGGTTCCGGCCCGATGCTCTCCCCTACTTATTACGGTGTACTCTTGAGACAGTTTTTGTCCATAAATATCTAAAGAAAAATACAGTGGGCCATCTTGAGTCTTAAGAAGTTGAGAATTGGGCCCAGCCTATAGAATGATGGGCTTCTATAGAAAAATGATTATGGGCTTAGACGTCAGGTTTTCAAGATCGAGATTTTATTAAGATCGTTTTTGTTTTTGCAATATAAAGATCGTAAGATCAAATCGGTATCCTAAGATCTTACTATAATGCCACTTTCTTAATATTCTTTGTAATTTTGTTAAAATCTACATATTATTATATATAATAAACACAATATTACATGAATGTTTCATAGAAATGTTATTATAGATTATGAATATGAAATATTTAAGAAGATTAACATGTTGTTTTTTAAATTATATAAAATATAATCAATAACTTTGTAGTTTTTAGTTTGCGGTTAGAGAAAAGTAAGATTGAATCGGATTAGATTTAAGATCATATGGCCAAGATTGAGATCTTATGAGATCTTAAGCTTGCTAAGATCCTATGTAGGACCCGGATCATTCTTGCTTTGTAGTATCGTAAAATCGTAAATACTAAAATCAAAATGGGGATCCTAACAACCATGTGTCAAACACACATGATACTAACTTACAAATGAATTACGGAGTACTACTTGCTATTGTAAACAAATATGAGTTGCAAAAAGCTAGTGGAACTTAATTAAAGTTATTAACTTTTCAGTAGAAAAATCATTTCTGAGAGATTAAAATAGTTACCAACATATCAGATCTGTTTAACAACCATTTGGAAAACTTAAGCATATTAGGTTTCGTACTGCGATTCCAGGGAAAAGTTAAGCATCTGGTGTTCGTTTGGTATTGCAACAGATAAAGAGTTTTTAGACGTATCTGAAACAACTTATTTAATAAGCACATGGGCCTCTGGTCTAGCGGTTATGGAGGTTTTACCCTCTTAGGCAAGGTCTCAAGTTCGAGTCTTGTCTAAGGCGATAGGGGTTTCCTCCCGCGAGCGTAAAGGGAATAGTGACATTGCCTTCAAAGCTGGACCCAACCTGGTTGTATGGGCTCGCTACGCTTTATGGGCTAGGGGCCATGTAGCCACAATTGCCGTCCAAAAAAAAAAAGCATATTTGTATGCGAAAATAACATATTTGATTGAACAATGTGTAGTAGATACCAACAGCTTATTGCTAAGAAAAGCTGTTCTAAGAAGCACGAAAGATGATACACACGCTATATCATAATATCTCTTGGTCTAGAACTAAAAAATCAAATGCTATCATTGAGTTAGAGTAACAAAAAAACAACATTTCATATAAATGATAAACAACAAAGTGATTAGCCAAACCCAACCTACTAAAAACGAAACTGACTATTCAACAGACGACTTGACGTAGATTCAACTGGGGGGATCACCATTAACATAAGAAGCGCCATAATCCCTACAGGAAAGAACATTAGCAACATTGGTGGTGGAGGCAAAGGAGGAAGCATTGGTGGCACGACTAAAAGTGACGCTGTTACAATAACTAGTAATGCAAACAACTTCATATCCATTCTTTTTCGCGTCGTTTTCATAAACTTGAGTATACTTATGAATGGGTTATGGGTCGACTCAGGTTACCGTATGAGAATACTTATGACTTGTGACTTTGTGAGTGTGTGTTAATGAAGATTCAGTTATTATGGTTGTATTTATAGAAGAATTTTGTGGAGTTTGAGTTAAGTGAGGAATCTGATGAGAATCAAAATGTTGATAACATCAAATCCCAATGTGATACAGATCTGTCTACCAAATCATATCATCTTATTTGTTTAGTTTTGTTTTCTATTTGCATATCTTGTTTTATTTTATAAAACAAACCACCACATGATGTTTACAAAGTGTAAGTATTACGAGTATTTAATTATGCAAATTGTATTTTCGAAAAAGATCTTAAGTCGAACCGGTTGGAACACTGGTCAAAAGATCTTTGAAATAATTAACTTTACTATTTTGTCTTATTATTTAAACACGACGAATACCCGGCCAAAACGACGGTGTATAGCGGTAAATAATTATACTTGTGAAATCGTAATTGTGGTTCGACCTTTGATGCAAAACGTGTATTTTTTAAATTAATATATTGTGTGTTTTTGAAAAGTTGCCAAGTTTAAAATTGATCAAGAAACGATATAATTTTAGTTGCCAAGTTTTTAAAAAGTTTAATGGATACTTAGAGGTAGTTTAGCTGAACTACATTAGTTTTTCAAGATTTCAATATTCAATTTTCAAAAAAAGATATACACTCTTTATAAATAATAAAAATGTTTTGTTAGTACATGAATAACATATCAATATATGATTAAAAAAAGGGGAAAATATTAGCCACAATTCCATTGTAGTCAATTCTCTACAATATGTGCTACAAATTGTGGGTCCCTGAGCTCTTTTATGGGTCCCTGAATTATTTTATGGGGCCCTGATTCATTTTCTTATGTATTTTGATAGGGCATTGTAGCCAATTGGCTACAATAATTGTAGCCAAGTTATCAAAAAAAAAAAAAAAAAAAAAAAAAAAAAAGCGTTAAACTTTACACATTTTGTTATTGTATGTAGCCAACTACACTTTACACTTTTTGTTATTGTATGTAGCCAACTACCTTATTTAGTTATTTATTTATTCTGTGTATTGAACTTTTAAATTTCGATCATTGTGTGTATTTTGTGACCATTTTACCCTTAATTTTTTCAAATTTTGACGGGTAAAATGGTTATTTTACATGACATAATAGTCATAAAATACATACAATGATCAAAATTTGAAAGTTCAGTACATACAATAAGAAAAAAAAATAATTAGCTACACACAATCACAACAAGTGTCAAGTTCAATACATTTTTTTTGTCATTTACCCTTTTAATATTCATGATATCTTTTGTCTAATATTCCTCACATCTTCCGACTTTATCGATATTTTCTTTCATCGTGGCGTGGAATGATTTCACACCCTATTTCTGTTCACAACAAGGGAGAGTTTCATGGATCACACCTTGTGTTAACAGAAATGAGATACTAAATCATTTCACGCCGCGATGAAGGGGAATGCAATCATCACCCTCACCTTCGACCCTTTTGCCATCCCAAGTCGTTTATCATTGTCAATGATTCATGCCTACGTATGTTTCTTAGTCGAAGCTTAACTCCTTTTTTGTATTTGTTCATAAGTTCAATTTTTGGTTACCTCTTTATATCCATCCCATTACAATCAGTCTCATAAGGTCAAATTTGTTTTGTGTTACCATTTAACTAAGTGTAAGCATACAACTGGAACATAGGTGATGTCAAGAATGTAGAAACTATAAGGGGAGGGTTTGAATAGCTTCATCGTTTGCAATTGCGTTTAAAAAAAATTTAATTTCTTTTTTGTTTCTTTTTGAAAAACGTTTGATTTGAATTTATGTGAAATCTATCTAATGTATATGAAGACACAGTTAGGATCAAATAAGAAGAAAAATTAAAATGAGAAGGATAGCAAGAAACCACAACCACACATTTCAGATGCACCTACAAATATAAATGCATCTCCGCTTAAAAGTCTCACTCTAATTCTGAGAACAACAACAAGAACTTCGCTGTTAATTCTGAGGTTGATGCTGGTTATATGGGATCCACAAACAAGGCTAAATCTGGTTCGATCAATGTTAACAACAACGAGAACTTCGGTGTTAATTCTTTGGATGGTGCGCATGTGGATTTGCGAACAGGTACGAATGATTTAGATCATGGTGATAGTATGGCGCAAAATAGTGAGTCTCATGGTGTTGGTAAGAATGATGAAAAGCGTGGTGATAGTGATGTGAATATGCCAAATATGAGTACTCAATCAGCTATGAATTCTGGTCCAAGTCAAATTAATATGAATAGGGATACAGCAAGAACACAAACAAGTTCTACTCCGGTTCGTTTGCGGATATGTTCAAAGATAAAACTCCTAAGAAGACCATTAAGATTTCGGAGATGAGAAATGAGAATTTTGTGGTCGGTGCTAATGTCACTATCCCTATGGAAGCTGTCAATGAGGTAACTTCCAGGTTCGCGAATACTCTTTATGGCTATTTCATTGGTAAGAGACTTGCTTTCCCGATAGTTAAGAACTATGTTCGGAATACTTGGGCGAAGTTTAGTTTGCAAAGGGTTATGCTTAATAATATTTATTTCTTTTCCAATTTGAAACCAAAGAGGGTATGGAAAGGGTTTTTGAAGAAGGTCCATGGTTGATCCGATTGGTGCCTATCTTTTTGAATATTTGGACTCCAAACACTAAACTTACAAAAGATGATATAACGTTAGCTCCTGTTTGGGTTAAACTCCATAATATTCCGGTTGTTGCGTATTCTGATGTGGGTCTTAGTTTGATTACAACACAAATTGGTCGATCTATCATGCTTGATTCATACACAAGTACTATGTGCCTTAAGTTTTGGGGTCGTAATTCATATGCTAGGGCCCTTGTGGAAGTATCATCTAAGGATGCTTTACTTGATTCTCTTGTGGTTGCTATCCCATACCCGAATGGGTCAGGGCATTCATTAGAAACAATTCATATTGAATATGAGTGGAAGCCGCCAAGATGTAAGACCTGTAAAGTTTTTGATCACAACGATGATGGATGTCCCAAGAGAATGAAACCGGTTGTGCAAGATAAATCGTTGGTTGATGAAGAGGGTTTCGTTGAAGCATATAAAAAGAAAGGAAAAGGTAAGCTTCAGGGTACTAATCGTCCGGTTGATGAGATTCGTTTTCAAAAGCCTAAAGTTTCGTATTACTATAGGCCGGTCACTAAGCCAAAGAATGGAGGAGCATCGACGTCTAAGCCTTCTGTCCAATCGAATACAGGTTCTCCTACGGTTAATGTAGGCTCTATTTCTTGTAACGAACCTACTCCTGATCCTACTAGTGGTACGACTCATTCTCGGGATGATCAAGGTAAGAACAATAATTGGGTTGAGGATATAAACCTTGTAGATTTGAAGAACAATTTTGATGTGCTTAAACAACAAGATTCGATTTTGGAACCTGTGATTGGTACGACATATACTCTTAAAGTTATTTCTAGTTCTTCCAAAACTACTTCTCCATCGCCTATGAAGAACACTCCTATTGTTGAGAAAATTGGGAAGCTTGAAAAGCTTATTATAGATGGAAAGCTACCCTTGTGGATGATAATGGTAAACCTATCCCGGTGGTTGATGGTAAAAGGAAAGGCAACCCAATCTCTAAGATGGGTGAAGTGGTTGATTCAGATAGTGAAGATGAGGTGTTTGAGCCAAATGATCCTATGGCAGTTACTTTTCATCAGCAGGAGGACATAATGAGCTTTAAGGTTATCTTTCTGATGATTATGAGGCCCAGGTCTATGACTTACCTCGACAATTTGAGGAATTTGATAATCAGTTTGATTTCAAGCTTCAAGGCCATTCGAGGAAATAATATTTTATTTGGATTTGTTTATTTGTTTTGCAATTTTTTTTATGTTTTTAGTGGTTGTTCTAGTTGTTGGTAGCTAGTTGTTCATTTATAGCATGTCATAAATGATCTAGTGGTTGTTCAAGCGATTGCTACATGTGGCGTTTCAGCCACATTCATTATACTTTAAACGGATTTTTGGTTAATATATTTTACCGAGGTGGAAGTCCCTTTTACCCAAAAATAAATATTTCTGTGAACATTACTTGTTTAATTTTTGAAAAAACAAATTGATTTTTTCTAAATGAATCGTAAATGCATCCGGTCAATCAAAATGTGTTTCTAATGTTATTCAGTTAGTATACTCGCACAAAATTTTATGCAATTGATCATATATATTTGGTTATGGTTCCATTTCAAAAACTTAGCATACACTTCTCGATACACATCATTTGTAATTGTACATGTACTTTATTAACTCGCAAGTTGAAATTAACATCTTAACTTTTACTTTACTCAACATGGGTAATGATCCAGTAAGAAGAAAACTTAAAATGAGAAGTATGAGAAATAATTATAACTATACATTTGAGATGTATCGACTTGATTTAGGTACATCTCTATTCATTTAGATGCATCCCAATTAGTTTCGAAAGTGATTTTGAAGTGAAAATGATGCAAAGTAGTACTAAAAAACAAATTTGACCCGCATGGGATGAAAAATGTATAGGATTCGTCTAACTTGATAAAATGCATCTAAAATATGTATATGCATCTAATTTTTTGCTAAAAAATATATTATGGTGCATCTAAAAGACTACGGATGCATCTAATTCAAGTCGATGCATTTCAAATGTGTAGTTATAATCATTTCTCATCCTTCTTATTTTAAGTTTTCTTCTCATTTGATCCTTGCTCTACTCAACATATGTAAAAAATTTCCGGTGGTTGTCATATGTTGATGAGGTACTCTTTTATCCAATGGTTATTCACTTGCACAACAACTTTGGTACATTATACAGAAATTTAATAGCTAGTTTTAAAAGCTTTGATATTTAAAAGGTTTTTTATATTGTGATTTCTAAATGTTACTCATAGTAATTTACTACATATGCCAAAAGCCTCCAAAAATCACAAGTTAATGAAAGCATGCCCTAAATAGCTATATTTGGCAAAGTCCTTTGTTAAAAACAATTCTACTTCCAATTAAAGTACATGTAAATACAAATAAAATGATACCAAATATAACAATTGATACATTATCACCCGTGTATATATAAATAAAGTTGGGGAAGTGAGGGTGAAATAGGGCATTATAACAATCAAACAAAAAACGATAGGGTGCGAAATTCCTGAGAATGAGTTTAGTTACGCAATGCAACTCGTTACCTAGCCAGACATCTTAAACATGGTGCTAGTGAATAGATTAAGATTAAATCTCATTTGTCAATATCAAACCAAAATGGGCCAAACATGCATCTCATAGGCGTAGCATTATGTCTTTATCCAACAACCTTCCTCAAATCGTGTTGAATTCACACAGGGTAAAAAGTTCTTGTGTGTTTGGATCAATTGACATCACATTTATGTCGTAGGTCATGAGAAGAGACATGACAAAGCTTCATTGAATTCCTTTTGACCTTTTTTAGACATCCTTTGAATTTCAACTTCAAAATATTGATGTGCTTTAATTAATTACAGTATATGATAGTAGTAGTGCAAATGTGCAATAACTCTTCTCATATACACTTATCATCGAACTACGTACTATCTTTTTCATCAGTGCTATTGTTAAATGTCTCATTCACTAATCACAATGTTTAGTCCTTGCTAGATTTCTTGGTTTGCCTTTGTATATGTGTGAGATCTAGTGTCTTTGCTTGTTGTATGAATCTTTGAGACAGAACTCTTGTTATACTTTTTGCTTGTCTTTTATCGAGTGCCTTGATTCCATGCATGTATGAACAAAGCTCATAATTTCACTATATCTGTAAGAAGTAAGTCAACAATTGGCTATGAACTAGATAAATTTGCGTGGCGTGTATATGTCGTGCAACAACACTTAGTAGCTGCTTGATTACGTATTTATATATTCATTACACATCGCTTTCGACGCTGATTGACGTAGTGGATATATCTTCGCGGTTGGGTGTTAGTTTTATTTTAAAGTAAAACTTTCATATGTTTTCTGGTAAAAAAAAAAAAAAAAAAAGTTGGACTAACGTCCAAAAAATGATTTTAAGTTACCTTTTTTAGAGAAAAATTAAAATATAATTTTAATTTCTCAGTATGCAAATTAAACCTAAACTCAAACACTAGCTAACGTACGTATTGATTAAAAGCTCGAGTTTCAGCCATATATACCCAATTTATTTAACTAAGCTCAACAAGTGAAAATGATTTATGCATTCTGCTTGAGCATGGCTCCATAGGAAGACTCAACTTTAATTTAAATTAATTTAAAGTTATTTTTCATAACCAAATTAATTTAGAATGTATATAGACGTTAATCAATCGAAAGATACAATTCAATTTTTCGGTGAACATTACTTTTTTAATTTTTGAAAAAAAAAATCCACTTTTTTTTAAATATATCTTAAATGTACCAAGTTAATAAAAACGTGTTTCTAGTGTTATTCAGTTATTATACTTATAAATTTTGTTTGCATACCCAGTCATATTTAGTCATTGTTTCGTCCGGAGAATTTAGCATACGCTTCTTGATACACAGCATTTGTAATTGTATATGTACTTTATTAACTTGCAAGTTGCAACTACTGCATTAACTTTTACTTTGCTGAGCATATGTTAAAATACCTTTATCCGTCACCAGAAAACATACTCATTCACCTTCTATGTCAGCGTCACTTCAACTTTCTTTAACTTTTCACTTACACTCTTACTCACCAAGCACCCTTATTAATCTCACCACCCTCACACACAAACTCACAAACGAAATAAATAATATAAACTTTCACATAAATCGAAAAGTCACTCACTCACCATTATAAGTAGTTTTTCTCCTTGTTGGCGTGTGACTATGGCCGGGCGCAGGAGTGTTCATGTGTGAGTAATTAAGCACACTCACCAGCGAACTCACGCATGAATAGAATACTCTTATCTCATAAGAAAATTTTGGCCGGTTGTTAATGGTCATACGTATGCTGAGGAACTCTTTTATCCATTTAAATGCACAACTACTTTGGTACTTAAAAGGTTTTTATATTGTGACACAATGGCTGGTGTCAAAAAGCACTCGTGATGAGGATATTCTCGTCAATTCACATTTAGGGGATTTTAGCGCTAAGCTTCAATGACCTCGTCAATATATGCCAAATGCCTCCAAAATTCACAAGTTAATGTGAAACAATGCATATTTTTATTATTTAAGCATGCCCTTAATAGCTACATTTGGCAAAGTCATTAGTTAAAACAATTCTAATTCCAATTGAAGTACATGTAAATACAAATAAAATGATACACATCACCAGTGTAAATAAAAATAAAGTAGGGGAAGTGAGGGTGAAATAGGGCATTAACAAGAAACTAAAAAAGGTCGGGGTGCGAGATTCGTGAGAATGAGTTCATTTACGGAATGCAACTGATTACTTAGACATCTTTAAACATGGTGCTAATGAATACGATTAAAAGATTAAATCTCATTTGTCAATATCAATTATCAAACCAAATTGGGCAAGACATGCATCTCATTCAGGGGCGGAGCTAGAACTTTTTTGTCGAGAGGGGAAAATATGATAACTTTTAGAAACTACACTAAAAATTGGTACGTTAGGGGGCAAATTACAAAAATACCCGAAAAATTTCGAAAATGTACACTACAATTTTTTTCGCTGGGGCCGGGGGTCACGTGACCCCCCGGACCCCCCTTATCTCCGCCCATGATCTCATTTATTTATATTAAACCAAGAGCATCTCATTTTTCAAAACTGAACTAATATAATCTCATAACTTAAGGTACTCAAGATCTTTTATACCATGGTTATTCCAGTTTAAATGCACAACAACTTTGATCAGTGCAAAAAATTGATGGAAATGAACTTACCCCCGAAACACACAGAACACTTTCAAACAAACCCTACTACCACTGCTCAATATTGTTTACACCCACACAAACACAGTGCATATTAAAAAATTAAGTGAGTCATTTATTTTCTTTTTTACAATTAGCCTTTAAACTATTTATTTTTTTCTAACTAACTTGCTAGTTCTGTTTAGTGTTTGGCAGAATAATAGCTTTCAGTAATAACTTACATATACATCTACTTCACTCATAACTCATAAGTGTATTTCAGTAAGGTAGTTGGTACATCATTTACTTTCATCCTAACCTACCTGCATTTCATTATCACACCCTACTTAATTTGAAAGCTTAAAACCCTAAAACATACCACTGGACGCCCATCTCCACCTCTAGATCTTCATTTAATTTTTTGAGTTTTTCTCCAGTTTCATCACAGTACACTCATAAGTTGAACGATTTTTTTTCCCTTCATCTCCGAAAGCGGTTCTTAGTAAGGTGAGTTATTTCTTTTTTTAGTATTGGCCTTCAAACTATTACTTTTGTTTCTAACCGCGTGCCTTCTCACGATATAATATAGATCTGCTCCTACTTCTAGCGTTGACTTATGTTGATCAAAGTTGGAATCATTGGTTTTGTGGATGTTTTCTCAGAGATGATGATGTTACATGTTTTTTCGACCAAGATTCCCCTGTTTAAATAGGTACCTCTAATAATCAATCTCTTTTCCAAAATGCCATCATTAAATTGCACTTGGTGGTTTATTTTCGGTTTGGATGCATATGACAATCAAAAGTAGTCCACACAAGTGTATGGTATTTACCCATATATCTTCTAAAACATTTCAGTTTCGATTTATTATGGTTCCATAATGGCAAAAGTTTTGCATAGTTATATTTAAACATTTCATTTCAAAATTGGTACCCACTCATGAGAGGTGATCATACAGTAAAAATTAGTGTCACTAATTGATGAAATAGTCCATTTATTTACCAAATTAATATGTGTTGTCTGCATTTGCTTTTTCCTACGAGTAATGAAGATAAGTTGTCTGTTTTAACTTTTAGGTGCTTTTTAAACGGCCCAAAGTCACTCAAAACACACATACAAATGTCTTAACAATGTTGAGTCTCATACATCACAATCATTGATTCAAGATATTCGACTAATATTGATTGAAGTAAGGGTCGTTAGTATTTTGCATGCCTTTTTGAGATGTTCTCCTTTTTCTTTCGAAAATTGTTTGCTTTTTCACATTGCTATCTATCTGGTTCGATGTGTTTTATTATGTTATCCAATTACTTGTATGGACTATGAACATTAATAGTTTAGTTCAATGGGTCCCAATATTACAAAGAAATACAAAAATAGCCAAGCCTACCAAAACTAAACCAAGACAAAACAAAACACATGACTGTCACAATGATAGGTACAAGACATGCCCAAAAAGAAAATATGCTATACCACATACCAATATACCATTCCAGTGATTCGATCCCATAAATAAACGTCAATTGAGGCCCACATGAAGACCTATAGTGCACCAGCCGGACCCACAACTAAAATGCCAAAACCTTTAGACCATATATCATATCAGAAGACAATAGATCAATATTACCATTAGAACCATCGGGACCACAGAACCTGAACCATTGCAGACAACATTTTACTGCAGAAAACCAAATTACCAACACACCTGATGACCACAGAGCTTGAACCATTGCAGACAACAGTTTTACTGCAGAAAACCAAATTACCAAACACACCTGATTGCACACCAGACAGAACTTACTACTTAACTGGAACAAGATTTATCAAACTCGACATTTAACCGGATCAAAAAGCCAATGTTGCCAATTCAACTCGCTTTTCTTTCCGGATCTTCTCGCTATCCACTCGAAACTTTAAAGTTGAATATCTTGAACTATTTTGTTTAAACTTGAAGCTTTCCCTTTAAAAACACGCACATTTCTTTCTTTCCAAATTATATACCCGGATGTCCAAATTACCGCTTGCCACATTTTAGATAATGACTAGGAATGTTAACGTTACCATTAGAGGCGAATAATTCCTCAATGGAGAAAGCATTAACATCCCCAATCTTCCACCAATTATATATTTTTTCCCACACGCTCATAGCAAAATTACACATGATTAAACAATGACAACACGATTCCACCATGTCCCCGCACGAAGGACATAATACCGAGTCTAAATCAATGCCTCTTTTATCTAACTCTTCACGGACCGGAAGTCTACCCTTTAGCGCCCTCCACACAAAAATGTTGACTTTTTTTGGCACCCATTTGTTCCATATTGTCGCCTCTCCTCCACTAACTACGTTGAAAAATGTTGACTTTTTTTGGCACCCATTTGTTCCAGGGAAAGTTTGACTTTAAAGTGATAAAGCACTTTTGTGAAACAGTTCAAACTTTCCCGCCCCGTCCCGCCAAATCTTCAGTCTTCTAAGTCTTATGTTCAGTCTTCATAGTTGATGAGGAGTCCTGGGGTTCAGTGAGTTATTGTCATCCTCACTGAACCCATCATCTTCTTCTTGGCTTAGATCCACTCACTGAGTTCCGCCTCACTGACTGGAGAACCTTTCTTCACAGGCTTGGTCTAAGCATCCTGAAGATGACTCACTGAGTAACTGTTCACTTAGTGACTTGATGTATATACGGATGACACTTGGGCTATTTTATGTTCAAATCCTAGTTAGAGGAAGCTTGGGGAATTCAGTGACCCAACAAGTACGTACGATATTAGAGAGTTATTTAGCAATTAGGGTTGTTAGTGAATCTGTATAATAAGCAGGTTCAAAGTTTGGTTTTAATATAATCGGTGAAAGTTTTGTTATTCTTCTTAGCTTTGTTGAAGTAGATTCCGCATACTTAACAGAGTTATATCAGCGTTTCATTATTAGTAGTTTTGGATTTATTCAAGATTGCTAAACCTTTGCAAGCTACATAGTTAGTTTGGTCATAGTATACATCGATCCAACACACTATAAGTAAAATAGCTTGAAATCTTCTTGTACTATAATGTATATTACGTTTTTAGACTATGATGACATAAATCCTTACATAACTAAGATTAAGTAATGACAATCACTGAGGTAGCATGGTCTGTAACTATATAAAGGTTTCTGTGTAAACCACTATTAGGTCATAGATAAATCCTTCTTTTGAAAGTGAAGAAAAGTAAAACCGAATCAATGAAGTAACCATCCTAGCCTATTTGTTTGAAGCTTTGTTGCACCTATTCTGAATCTAATCAAACGCCAAACAATTAAATGGACTACAAATTAATTAATATCTTAAATTGACAATAAGCATGATTGTGAGACACTAAAGTAGATCTTTCTATCATTATGGGTTGTTCTATTTTAACTATGACTAAGCATCTAAACAGTGTTTCAAATGAATCCCCATAAGTTGGTGAAATCCAAAACTTTGAATAAAAAACGATATCAAATGTAGCTACATAATCATTTTGATTCTTTAGATTAATAACCTCTAAAACAATACATAAACATTAAAAACATAAGAAACAAAATACCTTGACCAGATTTCTCGTTGGATAAAGGATTGTATGACCCCCAAGTAAAGACCTAAGAAAGTTATTTCCCCTCTCGGGCATTTCAACTTTCAAGCAATGTCACTCCTCTTCAACTTGGTTGTTGTCGCAAGAATCCTTTTGATTGCATTAATTTTCAGTCGGTTGTTCTTGCTATGTTATGTTTAATAAAAACCAACATTAGTTACATATAAACCGGCTAACTTTATGACTTTTAGGGTTGAAAAATTAAAATCAAGTCACCTTTAGTGGTCATCGCAGCAGTAGGCAATATCTCCTGGCCAAACAATAGCAACTGGCATAATTCCAAAGCTGATTCTAGCCGACGAAAAATAAGAACTTGTGAAAGCTTACCTGAAAACCAAACTCTTCAAGTATTTTATTCAAATAATCTGAATCTTTCTTGAAATAGTTCATACAAAACAGTTTAGTGAAATGACTTACATATGCTGATAAGCTTTAAATTCTTTGACACTATCTCAACCCTCGAAAGTGCAAATCAGTTGAATCAGAAACTGATAAGCTGTTTTAATAAGGTAGCCCAAAGACTGCATACCTAGACCAAAATTTGTTGCAAATACATGACACAAATCCTAAGACCTTAAATCTAGCTAAATAGCTAATAATCACCCTATAACCTCATAAGCCTATAAAAGTAACCTTATCTCTAATTTTTTTTTTAACTGTTTCATACCTGTCTTGTGTATCTTGTGTAACATGTAAACAATGACTGAAAATTTGCTGATACATTCATTGTCGTCATCACCTATTAAAAGGGAGGTACATCGATGCGAATCAGTTAACCAAAGTTATTTTAAATACGATCACGAATAAACCATACCTTCAATAAGGTCTGTCGCACTGGTTCTCACTCGAAGTCTCTCCTCCGCTTTGTTTCCATTTGAGCTTCAACTTCATCTTGCCTTGGAGCATTTGCTTTTGCCTATGTTGTACTGCTCGCAGCCGGGCCTCCTATCGACCATGCTTCTATTAGGATATATAATATATACAATTAGTCAAACATAAAATCAAAAATCATGTTAAGTTTGCAAAATCTAAAATTCAACATTAACAAATACCCTTTTGGACCGACTTGGCATCAACCACTGGTGTGCCAGCAAAGGGATATGAGGTAGCTTAGTTAACCTTATGGTCATTACACAACTCAAAATACATCTTTCACACGAACATCATCCATCTCCACGTACCTAAACACACAAACCACAAAACTGTTACCAACAATCCAAACAGTAAAATAAACAATCAATGACTAAACATAGCTAAATTTCAGCAACCCTGCACCAAAAAATTAAAGCTACTACCCTTGGGATGATCTATCAGTCTCAAGTGCCCACAAAAAAACGTAAACCAAGATATGAAGTTCAAATATGATAACAAACAACAAACATTGCAAGGCAGTAAATGTCATGAAATTTAGAGCATAACCTTTTAGGCTTCCATTAGGTTTGCCTAATTCAACGCTAGATGTTTGCTGGATTTCTATGCGGTAAAAATTAAAAAGTCTTTTTGGTTCTGATATTTATGCAGAATTTTCTATATTTGTTTTGTGCCTTATACGTTGGTCGAATCAGTTAAAATAGGACTTTGTTTGCATCAATATTGGTGTATCGAGTTTCATGGGCAACTAATGAAAAAAGAGTACTACTAAAGGGTAAAAGTAAATATTTGGAGTAAAATGTTCCAAGGTTACTCCTCGGAGAAACGGTTGTTCCAACATCAATAGTTATAATTATGTCATAAAATGGCTTGCACGATATCTAAGAAAGTAACGACGATAATAAGAGCATACTTCTTTCAAGACCAGAACACTTTACCATTACTTTCTTGAAGATGTCTCTGACGGCGACTTCTTTGAGGATAAGCTCACGAATACGACACGGAGCTGAAAAGCATATAGAACCATTAAACATCTTGAAAAAGTTACAATACCACTCATTAATATCATAAAAAGCTACAATACCACTCATCTAACATTGATTAATTCAACATCTTTTATGTGTTAATAGCACAAAACTTAATGAATTTTCACATTTATGTTACTGTCACTTCATCCAAATGCAAAAGATTACATAAGAAACAAAACTTAATGAATTTTCACATTTATCTGGTGTGAATCACCGGACTCTGGCAGAACCTTGTAGAACCGAAAGATTGTAGAACGATCTGGAGAACTCCAGATATGGTGCGTGCGTATACCTGTATTTGTTTTTTGTTTTTTTGGGCCTTGGGTAAATAATATATATAGTAATATAGTAATAACCCAATAAAATAAGTGAAGGAACTGGTATATCTACCAAAACTATAGGACCAAAAAGAAACGCTAAGTAAGTCGGTTGGTGTGTGTATATAAACCCGGATTCCCCGCTGTATAACTCCATCGCTGAAGCTGCATCTAACATATCGCTGAAAACTCACAGTCACAGGTTGTCGATTACGTTATTAATGATTGATTTTGTTTTTTTATAGATAAGATAACTATGATAAGCTTAATCTCTGCGTTTTATTTATTTATTTATTTATTTATTTTAATGTTATAATTATTGATATCTAGATTTACAACTTGTTAGCTAGATTTGATTATTTTTTAGATTTTGTGTGTTGATTTTGCTATTAATGATGTTTAGGTTGATTGTTTTATAGATAAGATAACATTCTTTTACGACTACGTGTAATGAGTATCAATATGTACTTTTCATTATTCAAACATATGTATTTTAATATTTGTATGCTTTTGGTTGTTGAAATCTGTTATTCTTGTTTAATTTGGTCTTACATTTTTATTTGTTATCAGACAATGTCGACTTCTTCTACATCATCAAGAAGACCTCGGGTTCTAAGAGTAGAAATAGAAGATCTTCTTAATGAATCCCTAAGACGTAGTTTTCCTGATCTATGTGAAATTGCTGATTTTATTACTGTTAAAGGGGTTGCTTTCGAAATGTATGGTGATGATTATCAATGGTATGTAGTAATTTAATTTCTTTCTTTGGTTTGTATGCATGTAATCTGATTTTTTTTAATACTTTTGAATGATGAGAAACTTACATTTGCTAATAATTATAGCCCTAATCTCCTCCACATATGCGAAAAATTAAGAGCCAATGATCCATTTCTTTTTCGCAAAAGAGGAACTGAAGATATTGCAACGGTAAAGTATCATGTGAAATATGCGGAAGTTGTTTTTAATGCAATTATATGTTTAGGTATGGTATTTTATTATTGCAGGTAATCATGAACAACCTTCGGAATTCTGAGATGGTACAAGAAGCGTCCTTACGCGGTGGATGTTTTTTATCTTTCAAGCTATCCTGGAAATGGTTGGCTAAGGTATTCTTATTTTCTCTTCTTTTCCCGATTCACATGTTCAAACTCTCACCTCGATTCTTTTTTTTCTACAACTTTTTGTTTGCAGAGGATTCAAAACATGCTAGATGATGGTATAGATACATGGGCACCGGTGTATCGTTTGAGAAGGGCATATTTAACATCCCCTACAGGGGATATGCACTTGGATGAACATGCAGATGTTTTTCGCTCTCAATATATCAGCAACGTATTAGATCGTATGCTTGAGTATTCAGGAGTTGATGTGATCAGGGGTAGTAAGGAACAACAGAGCTTGAGCCGCAAGACTGGCCCCTATGTTAAGGTATATTTGAATGTTTGTTCATTTAATTTTTCTTCTTATTCTGAGATGATGTAAATAAAGAGGTTCTTCATCAAAAACAAAAATAAAATCACCGAAAGGTATTGTGATGATGAGATCAACCGGTTTGACTTTTGCAGAGTGTGGTTAAAGAATGCTTTTTAGCAGAACAAGGGGAGTTCAAAGCGAGAGGAAAGCACGGACCTCCTCTTTTCGTTGGGACGGCAGGAGAACGAGGGTATATCAATGCTGATATAGATCTCAGTCGTTTGTGGTACTTTACTGAGTTTGCAAATTTGTTTACTATTATATAAAAATTCGTGTATGCCTCCTTAAACTCATACATTTCCACTAATGATGTTTGTAGGTCTTCAATCATAGAAGATCACTCAGACTTGATATTATATATTACACCTGTACGGCGACGAGTGTATGTGGAAAAGCTCATCACTGTAAGTAACTTTCACACAGCAGCTTAACTTGACTTAACGTAACTGATAACATGTTCAAAAATAAAGATTGTAAGAGAAATTGTGATTTTTTTCCTAGGCTGCTAAAGTTGTAAAGTGGGTCAAAGATGATGGGAAATGTACAGTAGCATGTTGTGGGTACCGGACTTCCAGTAATGAAAAACAGAAGCTGGCTTGTGTATTAAACGAGTTTAGAAATTATTCTGATGCTACCTCCCTTGTACAACTCGGTAATATTGTTCATTTATTATGTATTTTTTTTTTTTTTTTTTTTTTTTTTAACTTTGAAGTGCTAAAATTATTTTATTGCGAAAAGCAATCTAAGCTTTCAACCCGTTCTACATGCTTAGTTTTTACTTAAAACTTGTATCTTTTTCTTAACCCATTGGATATAAAACATGTCCCAAATCCTTACTATCTTAACGCTATTGATTTAAAATAACTAAATTCCGCATTTTCTTCTTATCAGGCAAGGCTGCCGGGTATACTTGTACTGCTGAATCGTTTTTTCAAGGTGCTTTGCGGTAAGATTTTTATGCTTTTGTTATAGTTTTTACCCTTAGTGAACTTCATTATCATTAATAGTACTCAGGTTTTTATTTACAAATTCTTTATGTTGAATTCAACCCTCCAACACAAGCTATTTCCTTTGTTTCATAAAATGAGGCACCCTACTTTTAGGTTGAGTTTGTACTTATATTTAACGCTCCGTGTTTTGTGTTCTTAACAGTTATACTTACTTGAGAACCCCACGACTGGTTGATGTTACATTGAGTCTTGATGAGATGCTCGATGTAAAGGTATTGGATGACGTTCTTCCATTCCATACTATTGATATTATATATTTAGAATACCCTATCGATTTGAAATCTTTACACGGGTCTTGGTTTTGATCTGCTAAAATTTTATGATAAATAGGGTAACACTCTTGTATATATACTAAATATACAAGCTCTTAATAATTCAATTATACAAGAATCTTCACAGAGGCAGAAGAATCCTCACAAAAAGTTCAAGTTAACAAAGGTATGACTTTCTTTTCGTTTCAATGTTGCAACTTTCTCATATTTGCCCTAATCTAATTATTGATTTCTTGTGTTTGGCCCCAACAGGTGTTGGTTGCTAAAGAACGCGAGTTGGGGTTCCATCTAGTTCGGTTTACTGATGTAAGACTAATATCAATTAAGTTTTAAAAACCTTAGTTTATAGTTATAAAAGCTTTGTTATTGGAATCTGAGTATCATTATTTAAATATACAGGTTATTGAAGAGGCTTGTACAACGGTCTCACCACATATGGTGTGTGAGTACCTATACGATTTATGTAGGAAATTTTCGAGCTGCTACGGCGAGGTATATTTACTTGCATATGGTTTTTCTGAATGTAATTTTTGCTTCTCATAAACCAAAGCTGATTTTCAATAAGTGTGTGTGTTTTAAAAGGCAAATGTGAGTATTTTTTTGTCCCAGTGCATAGTTTTGAAACTTTCACTAGGTTAGTGGGTATGCTATTGGAGAAATTGATATATATATATATATATATATATATATATATATATATATATATATATATATATATATATAGTTACCAAATACTTTCTTTCATACAATATTGAATTGAATTTTTGGTTATCTTAAACCAAGTTAATTTTAGTTAACTTGATTTTTTAAGAGACATGTGATTATTTTGGCAGGCCAAACCTTTTGAGAACAGACTAATGTTGTGCAAGGCAACTGCAGTCGTAATGCAACACTGCTTTCATCTCTTGTGTATAAATTTGGTAGGCTTTCACCTATTTTTTTTTTTTAATTTGGTTTTTGGGTCGTGGTTTTTATTCTGTTATGCGGGGCTATCTTTTTTTATTTTATTTTATGGAGTTTATTTTTTCTGTGGAAGGCAGTATATAAGATCTATTTAAGTTTTTGGGTTTATGTTCTTTAATTTAAATTGGTTTGGGTGTATAATGATGACATTAAAACTCAATACCATACTAATTGAATTGAATTAGTTCATTTGTAAATAATTAATTTGCTATGAAGAAGTTAAGTATAAAAAGATCCTTTTTATGTTCAAAAACCAAGTCAGCTGTTTTGATTGGGGATAAGGTAGCACATGCAGCAATCATCCTAAGAATATGTTGTAGTGTCTAAGCCAAGAACAACTAGTTAAATAACTTGCAAGCATATGATTATTACCATAAACATTATAAAACTCAATCTATATCGTATAAATCGTGAAGTTCTATGGACTACATGTATCCATGCACAATTCGTGGGGTCAATTATAAATGTAGCAACTTGTTTATAACGTTTACTTTTTCTGTGAAATGCAGAATTGTAAACCCTGTCCATCCCGTCATGAATACCTTGGAGACCAACGACCATTACGTGAGGTAGAAGAATTCCTATCCTCAGAAGGAGAGGTGGCGATTGTGACTTGTTTCAATCCTTGGCCAGTTTTTGATACCAGGTAACGGATATTTTCTATGCTAAGTTTATTTCATTTCCTGTTATTTTAGTAAAATATATGGTTGGGTCACTTTGTAATGTGTAACTTAACAATCTTTATCAATTTAACAATAACAAAAGTTTAGGGTATATAATAGCAAAAAATAAAAAATGAAACGGATATTTTCTATGCTAAGTTTATTTCATTTCCTGCAATTTTAGTAAAATATATTGTTGGGTCACTTTGTAATGTGTAATTTAACAATCTTTATCAATTTAACAATAACAAAAGTTTAGGGTATATAATAGCAAAAAATAAAAAAGGCTACATGCAATTAGAAAAAGTGATCAGTTAAGATACATTTCTAGGTAATTATCCCTTTTATTAGGTGTTGTTTGTGTTGAACCGTATATTTACATTGAAACTGTGTGTCTTTACCTTTATTGATAACCAATATTTATAGATTACAATAAACCCTAATGTACCCTAAGCCCATAGATCGGGCTTGGGCCATTCATCAATTATATCGGTTAATACTCCCCCGCAGTCCGAGCGGCGAAATCGCGAAAGCTCGGACTGAAGATACATAAAACAATAAAGCTATAACTATTGATAACCAATATTTACATTGAAACTGTGTGTCTTTACCTTTATTGATAACCAATATTTATAGATTACAATAAACCCTAATGTACCCTAATCCCATAGATCGGGCTTGGGCCATTCATCAATTATATCGGTTAATAGTTTGGTTCGCAAAATTTAAAATCTGGAATTTTGAAAACTCACATAAATTAAAATCTGGAAGAGTTTAAAATACTTGAATTTGAAATACCCCAATTCTATTTATTTCGCTTAATACAACTCAACCCATGATTATCAATACCTCAATAATTGGTTTAGAACAATAATTACCCAAAACCCCCAATCTTGGGTTTAATCAATTCAACTTAAATATATGATTACTTGCAAAGGATCATAAGTAGGCTTATCTTTTTACATGGGACACCAAACCTTCATCACAAGAATCATCAAGCTTATGGTTTCCCTAACTTTTTCCTTTCTCTATGTCGACACACACAAACACCTAAGAAATCACAAAACATTTTGGAAGATATGGGACTTATCTTAAGTTTTAACTAGTTAGTTATATCTTTGGTTAATTGACACCTTTAGTCCCTCAAGTCTTTTTCCTTCCTATTTGTGACACATAATTCTTTCTAAAACCATTTACAATGTATATTGACTTGTGGGTTGACTATCGGGTTTGACTAACCAATCACATAAAACCTTCAACTTATAGAAGTCGTAGTTAAACTTGTCCGATGACATTCTCGTAATAAAATACCTAAAACCCGATTTTGGGGTGTTACATCTATACCATGTTAACGAGTGCTTTTCATGCTTTCTTCTGTATACATAACCATTGAAAACCAACTAATTTCTCGATCCTCTCTATATCCATGCTTATTGCTTTGTGTTTTGTTTTTCATCAGGCCTGAAAATCCCAGATTTGAGATGTTTTCTATGTTTGTGAGCATTTTAGATCCTGATTTTGAAGAGGGTTATATGTCGGGTTGCATTAGCGTAGCAGATACCTATGGATTGCTGCCAGATGGTTGGTCTAGATTATTTGCAGGTGATATAGGTCATGTAGCTTATTTCTCGCGTCATTGGAGTGATCCATTAAGAATCAGGAATGAAGATTTTCAATTCTTTGGCAATCCAAGCTCGCAACATGCAGTGGCATTTTCTTCCTCTCTTGAGATTCATGTGGGTCTCACGATTACTACCAAGAAGAAGAAGGATTGTAAGGATGCATGTTATCATATTTATAGTGAGCAAGATAAGTTGTTGTCTTTTTGGAAAGAGGACAAGAAAAGCAAGTGTGACACCTTGTCCTACAACTCTAAGGACGGGATATTTGAAATACACTACATCCTCTTGAAGGATGCAGTGGACACCACCATAGATATTAGGTTTGAGTCATGTGTTCCTGGTTTAAAGGGTTTGAAAGTAAGCGGGCATGTGATCGCCTACTATGGTGATGGTGTGTTGGATGAGATCAATGAATCTATGCAAGAGTTCTTCAAAGCTATCATCTATAAACCCGAGGGTGCATGTGTATCAACGGGTGAGAAACTTCAACTGAAGAGATCAGTCCTTTCCGTACCCGCCACAGGGTGCCTAATGATTGAATCGTATTTAAAAGATGAATCGGGAGAAGTGATTGTTGATAAAACAGAACAGTATCGCGCAAAACCAACAGGTATTAGCGAGTGGGCAATGCATGGCGAAAAAGGCACCTTCTATCTTACAGTGAGTTGGAGGAAAGGGTCGGGCATACATGGAAAATCTTGATGCAGCATTCTTCATGTTGAAGAGGACAAAAAACCTGTTCGTCACAACATTCTGCATCTCTTGTTGGAGCTTTGTGTTCTTTAATGAGAGCCCGTGAAATCAGCAAATGAACTACTTATTTCACCTCAAGGTATGCAGCTTCTTCATGTTGAAGAGGACAAAAGTGTTGAGGTGTCTTTCTAGTCTTAAAGGGATCTTGTCTCTTTCTTTTTCTTTGACAAAGGTGAATAGCAATCTGGTGTGTGAACATTTTAAGGAAAAAGATTTGGAATATTTTGCTAATTTGGTTATCTTGACAACTCTTGACAAACATGAAACTTTTCCTCGTTTTGCAATATTTTTGAACTGTGATGATGAATGCTTCTTCTAAATTACATAGTTACGTTTTTGTTTCTTCAACTAGTAAATAACCATTTTACACACTATGTAAACACTTATACACAACTATTTTTACGTACAAACAAATATTTACTTCACTTTCTATTTTTATTTCCTTATACAAACTATATAAAAAAAATGTCTCAACAACCAAATATTCCGTTTTCAACAATCTTTTTGGTATATCGCAACAGTTATCTTCGTCGAACCCTCCTACACCTTAATCCGGACACTCAATATCTTCCTCACAACAACCCACTTTTCTGGCGTTTGGTAGGCAATACACTATGCCGACATACACACTTGAATAACTATTTCATCAACGACAACTACTTAACCGAAAATTTCAACATCTTCAATGAAATCCACCGCATTTCCAAGAATAACAGCAAACACAACTACCGCCGCTACCACAAGAAAACCGTGAAGAAAAACATGCAGAAATAACCATTTTACACACTATATAAACACTTAGGGCACGTTTGGTAGAGAGAATTTTAGAAACTAGAAATGAAGTAGATAATAGAATTTAGAGAACTGAAATAGGTCAAGAAATTAAAATTCAATTCCCGTGTTTGGTAAAGAAAAACAATTAACCATTGCTTGTGAATTTTTTTGGTTTGAAGGGTTTTAGAAATTAGTTTGGAATTTGGGTTGTATATGATTTTGATTTTGGGGAAAAAAGATGGACACATATTAAATAGATGGATTTGGATAGTTAAAAGGGACCACAAACAAAAAGACGAAAGTACCCTCTAAATATTACCAACTAACGGATAGGGACTAACAAGTGTTAGTGTCAGGCACCAAATTGATCAAAAAGTTTCGTCTTAGGGAGGTCACCTGCACTTATTGAAGACCATGGACTTTTTATGCAATTTTTGCAAACTCCAGAGATGATTTTTGCAATTTAGTCTATATGTATTTAACAAGTTACTTTATAACTGACTAGAGTTTTTTAGAATTTCGGTGTTACACAAACTACAAGGATCGACAGATATAAAAGTATTAAAGTTTTGGACCTAAATCTAGCAAAATCAAACCCTTTACCAATCGCAAATTTTTGGGAAGGAGCCTCGTTTTTATTATTCACCATTCCATCTTAACAAAACCCTAATACCTTTTCTCTTCACAGCAACGATCTTTCTTAGCGGTTTTCTTATTCTATTTAATTGTTGTTGTTGTTCAGGGATGGATGAGGCCGAGCTTACTATGATATTTCTCGACACTTTTTATTGGTTGCGCCAACGGCATACATCATGTTGGTTTCATGATCAAATCGATGCTGCTCAAATCTATTGTGAAAGAAAACTCAAAGTAGGTCGTTGTATTATTATTATTTTTATTATACATAAGTATTAATTAATTTATTAATTGTTGTTACAGGCTCATCCCGATAATCTTGTTGGCATAGTTATATTTGGTAAAATAGTTTCTGATGTTGTGGTTCATCCTACTAATGATCTTGAAAGCATCAGGAAGATACTTGCTTGTCTAGGCACTGAGGTGCCGCAACCGCCAGACTTATATAAAGGGTTCGATCTTTGTCGTTCTGCCTGGGACCCTTACCAACAGATGAGAAAACGGGTTCTTGTGTTTTCTGCAGGGTATGTTTTAACTACTTTGTACCTATGTTTACTCTAATTACTTTACTTTTTATTATATCCTCTTCTTTTCTTTTTTCAGTCCTCTTTTACCTGATGACTCTGATGTGGGGCTATTTGTTCATTTCTTAAAAAAGAGCCGTGCGGTTGTTGATGTTGTCCACTTTGGTTACCGGCCCAAGGGCGAAGAAAATCTCAAGGCATGGGTTAAGGGCGAAGAAAATCTCAAGGCGTTGGTTAATGCTATGAATAATAATAATAAAGAGAATGAGGACAGCTGCTTTTTCTTTATTGAAGACGATGGATTCTCTCTCTCTCACCACATATCAAGCTCTCCAATCCTCCACAGCCCCAGCAAAGCAAAAATACACACTTCTGTTGGAGAAGAAGTAGTTGATTCTGATTGGTATGGAGAACAAGTAGTTGATTCTGATTGCTATGGACAACAATTATTTGAGTTTGGACTAGTAGCATTTAATTCTGCCTGGTATTGAGAAGAAGTAGGAGAGAAAGTATTTGATTCTTATTTCGTTTGACAAGAAGTTATTGACTGTATGTAAATGTTTGTCTGTTTTGGAACATTTATGTTTCTATCTATTTAAATAAAGCTCTCCGTTGGAGAGAAGAAGTTGTTGATCCGTGTCTTTAGATTTAACAAAGATTAAGAAATAATACTCAGCAGTGTAAACAATACATAAAGTGTACTTATTTGATCGTTTTCATTTGTGTCTGTCCTCATATAGCCACGACAATGTTTTGATCAGTTCTGCTCTCTTCCTTACCTTTAGATTTAAATACGATGCGTATGCTTTGAGGAGGTAATGTACTAGAGAGAAGGACTTGTTTACTGTCGAGGAAAGGGATTAGCACGTAGACTAGTTAATAACTTAATACGTGTTACCTAGTTTAAGTGGATCATATAATTATAGATACCGGATTAAGAGCGTTTCTAGAAAAGTGCATGCTTTTTTGACTAACGGGAAATTGTTATATATTATATAGGCTGTTGTGTGTTACTTTTGAGCTACTTGGTAGATGATTCTCTATGTGACTATCGGATTCTGATGCCATTGTTTTCTATCAGGCTATGTCTGCAAGTGGAGTATGTACCTCAAAGCTGACATGGTTCAATCCTTTAATTCATGCCGTCTGTTTTCTATCTCTCTCTTATACCATATCGGATATAATATAACTTATATATGCCCAACTTACGGCTGCCTATTAGCAAATCGCCAAATCTTATGTTTTCTTTAAACAAATGCTAGCAACGACCCCCACCCACCCAATGTTATTTAACAATGAGCCATTTTACATGTGGATTTGCATCCTTTTATGGGCATCCTTTTGTTGGGCAGGAAAAAACTTCCTAAATACATGTTCATGAATCATATAGGATTTTCTAAATGCGACCTACATGATACCAGATTACCAGTTGTACTTGCTTTTTCTGTGCACCCATTTGGTATTTAGATTGATTGTTTGCATCCTCCAATTATGCTAGATTCTTCTTTTTCTTTTGAATCTTTCCCCATATAGTTGGTCTATTCCCTCCATCTTTAGGCTTTCTTTGAATAATGTTTGATACTGTCTAATCTGTATGCATTTTGTAGGCCATTGTGCTTTTGCATCTTTTTGTAGCTCTCAAGATTGGAAGGCACAACTGAACATACCTGCTGCAGACACCCGTTACAGAACTGAGGTACATGTGTACCAATGTGCATATTTTAAGACGCTCTCTTTTTTACCCCTGAAATTTATAGTAATTTTTTATCTGAATTTAATGAATATGAGGCAAATATGATGCCCCAAAGAGCAAAAGATATAACGATTATAGTGGATATCAGATTGCTGGAAATCTGCATCTGCATTGAACTTTTTAATGAGATAGTTATTCCGCTGTTCTTTTACAAGATGTCACTGCCACGAAAGGAAATGAATTTGAGAACTATTTTCTAAAAAGGGAGCTACTTATGCGAATCTATGAAAAGGGTTTTGAAAGACCTTCACCTATACAAGAAGAAAGTATTCCTATTGCATTGACTGGAAGCGATATTCTTGCAAGAGCCAAAAATGGAACCGGAAAGACAGCCGCCTTCTGTATCCCAGCCCTTGAAAAGATTGATACAGATATTAATAAAATTCAAGGTTAACTTTTTACAACCTGTCCCTTTTTATCCACCCAATGTGTTGATATCATATTTATAGCTGTTATTTGACTAAACGGGAATAGGCTATTAGATATCCTATATGCGGGTCTTGTTTGAAGTAGGGCACTGGCTCAAAACGTTAGAAAGCTTTTGAGCGGAGGCTCGTTTCAAGACCGTCAAAATGGCTCTTTTGCTGTATGGTATATTTGGCCAGGTTTTTTTTAGTAGAGGTGCAAAATGAGGGACTTGGGCAACATGTTAAAAGGTGCGGGTTAAAGCATTATATATTTTGTACTTGTTGAATCGGGTCAGTCTGGTTGACCTACGGACATCTTTTTGTCCTTTTCGTTTAAAGATTATAAATTACTAATACATTAGATTTAGATTTGAGAAAACTTTGTAATCTAATTTTTGGGGCTCTGAACTACCAACACACCCCCTTTTACACACTTTGTAAGCATTTGACTACACTTTGGGTGACTTTAAACCCATTTGACCCAATTTTCTGCGTAGATCATTTCCCCACTTGACCCACTTGAGATAAGATATGACCCAGACCATCATTGCCAGGCAAATGGTTGAAATTGCCACCTCTACGTCCTTATGACGTCATTGAACTATAAGCATGGTAGCCCTTTGTAGTTGCAAAACGAAATGATTCAATGTTGAATTGTAATCCTTTGGGAAAGAGATGCGTTATCAGTTATATGAATCTAAATAATACTTTAACAATATTCATATCAGTTATAGCTAATTTGTGTCTTAATTCATTGAATACAGTTGTCATAGTAGTTCCAACAAGGAACTTGGAAAACATTTAAAGATTCAAGTTATGGTCAATACTGGAGGTACAAGTTTGAAAGATGATATAATGCGCTTATATCAACCTGTACATTTGCTGGTTGGTACTCCTGGAAGAATTCTTGATCTTACCAAGAAGGAAATATGCAAATTGAATGATTGTGCAATGCTAGTCATGGATGAGGTAAGCAAAGTTGTATATTCCATAATGAAAATGTTATAAGTATTAAGATCGGGATTCATAAACTGCAATATCTATGATAATATGGTTTTTTGCTTAACGCAGGCTGATAAACTGTTGTCCCCGGAGTTTCAACCTTCAGTTGAACAGCTGATTAGATTTCTTCCTGAGCAGCGACAAATTTTGATGTTTTCAGCCACGTTTGATTTCAAAGACGAAGAAGCCTTATGTTGTTAATTTAATGGATGAGCTTACTCTAAAAGGTATCACACAGTTTTATGCCTTTGTAGAAGAAAGACAAAAGGTCCACTGCCTCAATACACTCTTCTCCAAGGAACCTTGTCTGTACTGGTATACTTCTGATGCTTTTTTTTTATGAATAAGGCATTATAAAAACTGATATACCTTATTAACTAATGTATAATTTGTTTTGCCTTGACCCAGATTTATTTACCAGAGGTATAGATATTCAAGCAGTGAATGTCGTGATTAATTTTGATTTTCCCAGGAACGCTGAAACATATCTGCACAGGGTGAGTTGAACTTTTATTCTACAAGATAGTCATCAGTGTTTGAATGTTCATTGAATGAAATATGTTTACCTTCTGATTGTAGGTGGGTCGTTCTGGAAGATTTGGACATCTGGGGCTGGCTGTGAATTTGATAACTTACGAAGACCGCTTTAACTTGTAAGAAAATAGTTATGTTCATGTAACGTGTGATGACAATGTATGCCTGTGAAAATCACATATGCTAATGTGTTTTTGTGATGATATAGGTATAGGATTGAACAGGAGCTTGGAACCGAAATCAAATAAATTCCTCCGCTGATCGACCAAGCGATTTACTGCCATTGACCAATGAGAGATACTTGATGTTGGTGAGTAACAAAAGTTCTTGCAATACGTGGTAGGATACAGTGGCAAGCCTTGGAGGAACTGCTAATTCCAGTTCTAAAGTTGATGAGATATGCGGGTTGGGTAAAAAAAAAAGGAAAAAAAAAAAGGAAAAAAAAAGGGAGGTAAAAATTGAAAAAGTTGATGATATCCAGTTCTAAAGTTGATGAGATATACGTGGTAGGATACTAGCTCTGTTGTAGTGATTATCTTGTGTCTTCTGCATATCCCAAAATTGAAAAAAAAAAAAAAAAGGGAGGTAAAAAAAAAAAAAAAAAAAAAAAAAAAAAATTGAGTTTTTTCTTTTCGTGTACATGAGTTAGGACCTAATATAGCCTGTATGCTATAAGGCTTTTTTTACGAGACTATACAAAGTACAGCTGCTGCTGTTTCGAGGACTTTTGATGGGAACTTGTGTGTGTGTATAAATATATGCGGGTATATACAAACATGCATATCATACACATACATCAAGTATCTATGTGTATACATGTAATGCATATACGTTTGTGTGTAGGCACATACGTATGTGTGAAATCGATATGATTGGAATTGTAAATAGTTTACAGTTTTTTTAAATAGCGCCGATGTAAAGACATAGAGAAACATTGTAACGAGGCTCGATTAAAAGAAAATTTTATTTGTAGACAGCATGTTACAGTTTTTGTGGCTTTATTGTCAATGTTTTTCTCAAAAGCAAATATATGAAGGCATATTCTTCACATACTACAACATTACACATGGATTGAATAAAAAATAATACTCCGTAGTTGCCAACGCTTCACGCATTCCATATATTTAGATGATCATATTCACGGGTTGCATAGTCATAGCATGTCAAGGCTTATATGATCTTTTGAAAAACAACCATTACGTTTAACGCGAGAGTATGTCATTTACACAACTATAAGTCCGAACCCAACGTACAGATGGTGACGCCATCAACATCTCTCAGGTATTAGCTATTCATGGGTCAATTGATAAAAGACAGAAACTAGAACACTTACAGATTTCTTGATGCTAAAGGAGTAAACTTGTACCAGGAGTGGTAGAGCCGTAAATTACATCGAAACACATACGGTTCCAATTTTCAACCCCGTAGCTATGCATCAGCCATTAAGTCCGTTTTTCATTATGTGTGTTTCATACACGCATCCCCCACTAAACCCGTCACGAGCATGTCCAAACGGCACCGTACATCCGAACGACACAACATATCCGAACGAGACAGTATATTTGAATGACTAGACCGAAGGAAATTATAACGGACAGCCCTTAGTCGGTTCGTACCGTCCGTCTATACTTGACGTCCATACCGGACGTTTAATGAATGTCCATAAGCGGACTGAAAATGTGACCGTCATTCTCAGCTATCGATAGATTAAATAACGGGTCCCACGGATGTCGCCAATTTTTTGAAGCATATTTCTGTCGGGTAGATCTTGACGGCTCTCACGTGCCATCCATTCTTGTCCCGAGCTTTGAAGTGTGCTACAAACATAAAAGAACCCGTTAGAAGGGGTCCCGAGGCCGAAGCCCCGGGAACCACCCTCCGACGGTCAAGTCAGTACCTCGTGTGTAGAGGATTTAGTATGAATGTATGAGTATGTAATATATGTGTGTGCGAGATGATTTAAATGAGATGAGGGATTAGTATATATATATATATATATATATATATATATATATATATATATATATATATATATATATATATATATATATATATATATATATATATATATATATATATAAAACCTTGATACCTATTCTGTCTCGGGAAGGAACACGCGGGGCTACACCTAGTCTAGGTGCTAGGTGTCAGGTCACGTGGGGAACACAATCCCGTAAAATCCGGGTTAGGCGGCGTAGTCCAGTTCTTGCAATAGACTGTAGGGTTGTGACAACCGGCAGTTTAGGGAGCTATTTTAAAAACCCGCATTTCAATTTAAGTTCGTTTATAATTTTTATTTGAAATTTTCATTTCACAACGAACTTGTAAGACCTATTTTATGGATGTTTTTAATTAATGACGTTATGGAATTCGTGAATTATGTTCATATTTCATTTTTGATTATATGATCGGTGATGTATACTTGAATTCTCACTTGGTACTACGTTGACTCTGGCACTAGGATTACCTAACGACAGTTTATGATTCGTCTTAACGAGTCCGGTTATATTTTTAATTATTTACGAGATGTTCTCGAGTGATATTGAAGTTTTAAAATGAGTTCGGGTTCGGGCCACCTGTTTTTACAATTACCCGCGTTACCCGCTCCACCGTAATAATATTATTATTATTATTATTATTATTATTATTATTATTATTATTATTATTAACTTTTATAAAAAAAAAACATAATAAAAAGATATAGGGGTGTGTGTTGGTCCGGTTTTTACACACACACAAACACTCACTATTTTTCCATTCTCTCTCTCTCTCAAAACACATTTCTTCCCCACACCATAACCCTAGCCGCCGCCGACCTTATTTCCGGCCACCACCGCCGTATTACCGACCCCCCAACAAAACAAACACCACCATTCTATCCCCCTCTTCCCCCTCTTTCATTTGATATAAGATACTCGCCCTAGAACCGTCGTTAACACCATCAATCTTGTACAAATCCGTTCGAACTTTTAATAGTTTTACTAGATCCGTGCATTTGGAGGTCTAAGAAGGTGAGAAGGAACCATTTTTGGGTTTTGGGAGCCACGATTTGGCTTTTATCCGTGGCTACACGGATTGTTTTGTGGAGAATCAAACTAATCTTTAAGGGAAATGATGTTTTTGTGATTAAAAGTTGGTTTGGTATCCGGGTTTTCATGGTTTGGGTCGTGGTTGACTCGGAATCGAGAGCAAGCTCTCGGCTTATTTTTGATTCGAGCCCTTTGTGTGGCTTTGGTCCATTAGTGATGATTGTTTGGTTGTTGTCGAGGGTGTTATGTACCTCGATCCGAGCTAGCCGAGACCTTGTGGTCTCGGGGTTTCACTTGTTGCTCGTATGACCTTGTCGAGACCCTTATGGGGTTCTCGATTAGTTGTGGTTCGAGCCTTGAGCTCGGGGTTATTGTGGTTCGACCCTTGTGGGTCGCGGCATTTAGCCGCATATAGTTATTGTTGCCGATTGACCATTGGGTCGATTAGGCCTATTGGTTACTTGTTATGCTCTTGCGAGCTAAGTGCTCTTGTATGTGGCTCGAGTCCTAGTGACTCGCGGTTCGGAGCCGAGACTCAAGTGAGTCGAGGGCTCGGGTCGGCTTGGTAAACCGACCCACACATTAACTTGGTTGATGTTATATACTTGAAATATTGTGAACTTGATTATTTTGTTGTTGTGGTATTTCATTTATCGGCCGAATACTTTTGGTTGGGTCGAGACCGTGTTTGGTCTCGACATTGGATATTGTTATTGGTAATTGAGGAGTTGTTGACGAAAGTGATTGGGGACCGATTGTGAGACGGTCGTTAGATTGACGGAGATAGGTTAGTCGGGTGTCGTAGTTGGACCCTATTGTTGTAGCCCGTGGTTTGAGATTATGATTGGACGGAGATTGGTTATTTTATGACTTTTGCTTATTATTGGACTTGGACAATGAGCCACGAGTCATGACTCGGACATATGACCATTTCGTATAACTCAATAACTATTAAAACTAAAACGAAAATAATAAAACTCGTAATAATAATTATTGATAATATGAACGTTTATATGAAAATATATACGTGAATAACGTATATATGACTGTATAAGCGCGTATATTAATAATAATAATAATCACGAGTCGTATTATAAATAATACGATTAGATATATATTAGGCTACGAAAGTGGCGTAATATTATTGAACGTATTATTATTATAAAAATTGTGTTATAAAACGGGAAACTCCCGACAATTATGAAACGTTTAATAAAATGTCATTTCGGATATATAACGGTTAAACTTATTGAATTATGCGAAATTGTTGTCACTCGGGTCCAGGTAAGTCATTATTTGTGACTTTCGTGTTGTCACGGATATATGACGATTAATATAAACGTTTTATATAACTAAATAACCACTTAACCGTGAGGTTGGACCGGGTTATTTGGCTATATGAAATGAATATATTAGTGGGCATCGTATCCTACGACGCCCATAGGTTGTAGTATATGTAAAGTGTAATAGATTGCGAGTGTATATATCGGGAAATCTGGCCAATTTGACGATATATATGAGGAATTTATTAAACTATGATATATACTATATAGTAATTATGTGCTATGTGCTTTAGGTTGGGTGTAATCTTGGAACGGTATGTTACGTAAATAAATATGAGGATTATCAAATCGACGGATTTGGTAAACTTTGGCGATTTATTTAAATGATATATTGGGCTAATATTAGATCTATAGTTTATTTATCTTTCTATATGTGATCTCTCTTTGGTTTGTTTTGAGTCGACCCACCACCCGTATGGATACCAAACGCAAATACACCAAACTAATACGAAATGGATTTTCGGAAATAAAACGGATTCTCGTCCGGGTTTGGGAATATTATATATTTGAGGAAATGATTTCTGAAAGAGTTAATATTGTTAGGTCGTGCCAAGTCCGTAGTTGCTGTTTCGTGAGTTATCATACATCTTATTTCTACCTACCTCGTCTTGCTATTTTCTGGACTTGAGGTGAGTCATAGCCCCACTTTTTAATCTTGAACTATGTTTTCAATACTTGGGGTGAGAAACGTGCAAATCATTTTACGTGGACTATTATCGCTTTTATATTCATTCTAAACTTGCTATGCGTATGGACTAGGATCTATTGTCAGCTTTAGTCACACATGTCGTGTGTACTATTCAAGGTTGGCTTATTTGGTTATTGGTGGATTGTCAGCTTTAGTCACATATAGGTTGTGTGTACTATTCAAGGTTGACTTATTTGGTTATTTGGAATTGTCAACTTTAGTCACATATATGTTGTGTGTATTATTCAAGGTTGACTTATTTAGATACTGTAGTGTGCACCTATAGGTTATTAATATTTCGGAGGTTATCCGAGAGATTATTGGTATTGCGGGGGTTACCCGAATATCTATGTTAGTACGGAAGAGTATCCGTGTGTTTTGTTAGTACGGAAGGGTATCCGTGTGTTTTGTTGGAGCGGAGGGTATCCGCAGGCTTTTAGCGAATCCTTAGTCTAGCTAGCAAACGTTTTGCGTATATGTCCACTATATTGTTAGTTGAATTTAAACCTATGATCTCACCAGCGAAAGCTGACTTTTAGCACGTTTTCTCAGGTAATTAAGTGTTGAGATGCATGCTTGGAATGGAAGGCTCGGCCAAGGCATACGGTTTATGGATCTATTTTTCTAAACTCTGATAATTAAATTCGGACCTATTGTTATTTTATTTTGGGCCTGACTCTGAATGATGTTGGGATAAATGTAAACCTTAAAACCCCGTTTTGGTTGTGTTTTTATTATGTTTACTTTATCTCGTTCTATATTGTCTTGTGTTGGATACCAATCCCCGTAGCACCCCGAAAGCTTGTTGAGTCTTCCGCTGTATCAAATTTTGGGGGTGTTACAGATTGGTATCAGAGCCAAGGTTATAGAGAACTAGGTAAATAAACGCCTAAACTATAACAGTATTTTTATAGAAAATGATCCTTGACCACCGCCCGCCAGCCCGCCAAGCCGAAGCATCTTCTATTATTTGAGGCATTATGAGATATTTGAGATGATTTGAGGTTTATGGATTTTAGTAATAAGATGGCGTTCTCGAGGATTTATATGGTCTATATGTTTTATAAACATTTTAGTAATGCGGTGTTTGAAATTCTTTTATTAAGATTATATATTGAACTATTTGATGAGTATATTGGAATGGTATTATGAGTTGTGATTTAGTTGTTTTGAAACACTTACACCTACCCTACGCCGTTGTCACAGACTATGGCCTCCCATATGCCCGATGTCGTCGAGGATATTCTTACTGCACCGGTTTTACCTGCACAGTTCATTATGGCATCTGATGACCCTTACCAGATGGCCATGACTTCAGCTACTGTATCACAGGCAGCTTCTACTTCAGCACTACCTGCTGCATCTACGCAGGGACCCTCATCTTCTTTAGGGCTCCCTGGTACATCGAGGCAGCTTACTCTTCATCAGGCTTTGGCTCGTGTGGCACCACGCTTTGCCCACCGAGCTACGGCACGCATGTCGGTACGCCCTACTCCATCACCTTTACAGATTGATGCTCATTCTCTTCTGTCTGAGGCGCCACCCACATCACTACGTCGTCGTCCTAGATCACCTACTACATCTCCACATGGTTCACCTAGTAGGAGACGACGAGTGATGAGGTACTCTTCCGATGAGGAGGAGGAGTACGAGGGTGAGGATGAGGCTGATGACCCTGAGCGGGAGGATGACCCTCAGGAGGCTGAGCAGGGTGATGATGATGACCCTGAGGAGGAGGATGACCCTCAGGAGGATGAGATGCCTGATGATGATGACGATGTGTTAGCACCACCAGCTCAGGCTGAGGAGCCTGATTCACCTGTACACCCAATTGAGCCTGATTCACCTGATCATCCGTTCTTGTTTGAGTTGCCACCTGGTAGTCCCGTTGAGTCGGATGCATCTTCGGAGGTTTCTGCTGAGCATGCAGAGTTGGGTGAGGTTGGCAGGTTGTGGGCTCGGATTATTGAGCTTAGTGAGAGAGTTGCACGTGTATCTGATCGACTTGAGAGAGTTATTGGAGAGTTCTTAGCAGATTTGAGAGTTGATTTGACTGTCGCTGTAGGCAGAGCTACTGAGCTGAGGAGAGTTTTGATGGATGTCCACGAGCATATCGATAGTTTGCAGCGAGGATTTGTTACTGCTCGTGAGGCCGACCGCAAGCTTTGGCAAAGGAATGCCGAGCTAGAGAAGGAGGTGGCTGACCTCAAGAGAGACCGAGACACCCATAGCGTGGAGTTAGGATCGTTATGGAGGGATCTTGATGGCTTGAGGCAGGAGTTGAGGATTCTCCGTCAGCCACGTGGCTAGTTGTTTGGGTTATATTATCTTGTTGCTTTCTTAACCGAGGAGTGTTCGGTTAGAAAGGCTATTTATCATATTTTGATGTATTTTGTTCGGTATTCGTCTCTTTTGGAACGATTAGTATGTTTTGTGTTATCTATTAGTCGGAACGATGTTAGACCGCTATTGTATGGTTGATGATTATTAGTATATGGTATTATGTGATTTTGGGTGTTATGGAAATTGAGACCTTATTCGCTTTATTGATGTTACGTGGTGTATTGTTGCTATTCTTTCCATGATTGGTTTCGTTGAAATGTTTTGTTGAGCATATCGATAAGTTCTATTGGAGACTCATGAACTTGTATGATGTTACAGATCAATGGCACCACGTCGAAACCCTGTTAGGTCTACCAGAACTGGTCCTGCTGTGACTACTCCTGGTCGCCGAGGTCGTCGACCTACTCGAAATGTTGAAACCCCTACTCCTGACAACCTGGACACCACAAACCGCAACAACAGGAATCAAAATGTTGATGTTCAGGGAGACAATGATCATGTTCCACTTAATGCACCTACTGTGGATCAAGCAATGATCAACCAACTCGTGGAGCAAAGAGTTGCTGAACTACTAGCTGAGTCAAATCATTCCAACAATTCTGCTGGAACTTTTCCACCTGTTCGTGCTAATGGATGTCAATACAAGGAGTTCAAGATTTGTAGACCCATTGAGTTTGGTGGAACTGAAGGAGTGGTTTACTTAGTCAGATGGATTGAGAAGACTGAGTCTGTGTTCAATGTCAGTGGTTGTGCGGAGAATGCGAAGGTAAAGTTTGCTTCTTTTACTTTCAAGGACGAAGCTTTGACTTAGTGGAACAACTACCGAAATGCAGTTGGGAGTGATGTAGCTTATGCTATGACCTAGGAGCAATTTAAGTCCTTACTGATTCAGACTTATTGCCCAAGGAATGAGGTCAAGAAGCTAGAGATTGAGTTTTGGAACCACAAGGTGAAAGGTACTGATATGGCGACTTACAATCGTCGTTACCAGGAATTAGCCCTGTTGTGCCCGGATATGGTGAAAACTGAGACTCAAAAGATCGAGAGGTATACTGATGGGTTGCCTGTAGCTACGAGGAATGATGTGATTTCTGCTAGGCCTGCAAACATCCATGAGGCAATCACCATTGCTCAACAACTTATGGATTCATTGGAGTTAGAAGAAGCTGATAAGGAGAAGAATGGAAAGAGAAAGAGAGACCGTCACTCTAAGGGTAATGATCACCGAAGCAAGAGACAAGCTAAGGCTTATGCTATTGGGAATGGAGATAAGAAGAACCAGAACGGTGATGCACCCAAGTGTGATCGTTGCCACCAGCATCACACTGGATGGTGTAGTGTGAAATGCCAGAATTGCTCAAAGAAAGGACACACAGCTAGGGATTGTAGAGCCCGACCTCTTGCTATGGTTCAAGCTGCTCCTGAGATTAGAAATAAGGCAGATGTTACTTGTTATGGGTGTGGAAAGAAGGGACACTATAGGAATGAGTGTAGAGAATCGCGGAACCGTGGAAATCAAGGCTCGGGTGGTAATGGGTACAATTATGGAAACCGTGGAGCTGGAGGAAACCGTGGACGACAAGATAATGGGGACCAACGTGTGGAAGCTGGAGCTGCTCAGGGAAGAGTGTACGCACTCGGGAACGAGAGAGGAGAAGATCCGAACGTCGTTACCGGTACGTTCCTTCTCAATAATCGTTATGCTTCCATACTATTTGATACTGGTGCCGATAGAAGTTTTGTGTCCACTACGTTTGCACCCTTACTAGAGAAACCCCCGATGACCTTAGGAATTGGATATAATATTGAGTTAGCTAATGGAAACATAGAAAAGATTAATACTATCATTCGCGGTTGTACGTTAAATTTCTTGAACCACCCTTTCAACATAGATCTTCTACCCGTCACGTTAGGAAGTTTTGACGTTATCATTGGTATGGACTGGTTGTCGAAGTATCGTGCTCACATACTTTGCGACGAGAAGATCGTGCGTGTACCATACGGAAAGGAAGTCCTAAATATATTAGGAGACCGAAAGGATTCTAGGAGCCCATCCCGATTAGCAGTGATTTCGTGCACTAAGTTACCGAAGCTAATGGAGAAGGGATGTTACCTTTTCTTAGCCCAAATTTCTGAGAAGGGAGAGACGAAGAAAAAGGAAAGGTGCATTGGAGATGTGCCTATAGTTCGTGATTTTCCTGATGTGTTTCCCGATGATTTGCCGGGAATCCCGCCGATTAGACAAGTGGAGTTTCAGATTGAGTTGATACCTGGAGCTGCACCTGTAGCACGAGCACCTTATCGTCTTGCACCTACCGAACTAGAAGAATTGTCGAAACAATTGGCGGAGTTAGCCAAAAAAGGATTCATAAGACCAAGTTCTTCACCTTGGGGAGCCACAGTCTTATTTGTGAAGAAGAAGGAAGGATCGTTTCGTATGTGTATTGATTATAGAGATTTGAATAAGTTAACGGTGAAGAATCGATACCCATTACCTAGGATCGATGACTTGTTCGATCAACTACAAGGATCGAGTGTGTATTCGAAGATCGATTTGAGATCGGGATATCATTAACTTCGAGTTCGCGAGGAAGATATTCCGAAAACGGCTTTCAGAACCCGTTACGGGCATTACGAGTTTCAGGTGATGCCGTTTGGGTTGAGTAACGCACCGGCAATATTCATGGATCTCATGAATCGTGTGTGTAAGCCTTACTTAGATAAGTTCGTGATTGTATTCATCGATGACATTCAGATTTATTCAAAGAGTGAGCAAGAGCATGAGGAGCATTTGAGACTCATTTTGGAATTGCTCAGGAAGGAGAAACTCTATGCCAAGTTTTCGAAATGCGAATTTTGGATTCCGACGGTACAATTTTTGGGTCATGTGATTGATAGACAAGGAGTCCATGTGGATCCTGCTAAGATTGAGGCGATAAAAGATTGGGCTGCACCTACAACCCCAACCGAAGTTCGTCAATTTTTGGGTTTAGCTGGTTATTACCGAAGATTCATTGAGGGATTTTCGAAGATAGCTAAACCATTGACCAAATTGACTCAAAAGAGTGTTACGTATGAATGGGGAGATAAAGAAGAGGAAGCGTTTCAATTGCTTAAGAAAATGTTGTGTAGTGCTCCTATCTTAGCGTTACCAGAAGGTAACGAGGATTTTGTCGTCTATTGTGATGCCTCACATAAAGGTTTAGGAGCCGTGTTAATGCAACGAGAGAAGGTGATAGCTTATGCTTCCCGACAGCTCAAAAAGCATGAGAAAAACTACACTACCCATGATTTGGAGCTCGGTGCTGTGGTTTTTGCTTTAAGAATATGGAGACATTACTTATACGGAACCAAGTGTGTTGTATTTACTGACCACAAAAGTCTACAACACATCTTGAATCAAAAAGAGCTCAACATGAGACAACGACGTTGGATTGAGCTGCTAAGCGATTATGATTGTGAAATTCGCTACCACCCTTGTAAAGCAAACGTTGTTGCTGATGCTCTTAGTCGAAAGGAAAGAGTACCACCATTACGAGTTAGGTCATTGGGAATGACTATCGTATCGCCATTACCGTCTCAAATACTCGAAGCTCAAACGGAAGCGTTGAAAGCAGAAAATAGATCTGCCGAGAATATATTTGGGATGGCTGATAATGAGAAAGGATTTGTTAAGCGTTCTGATGGATTATTATGTTTTGGAGATCGGATTTGGGTACCTTTATATGGAGAAATTCGGGAATTGATTATGCACGAGTCGCATAAGTCAAGGTACTCCATTCATCCTGGGTCCGATAAAATGTACCAGGATCTTAAGAAGTTCTATTGGTGGCCAAATATGAAGGCAGATATAGCATTGTACGTTAGTAAGTGCCTGACATGTGCTAAGGTTAAAGCTGAACACCAGAAACCGTCAGGATTACTAACGCAACCAGAACTTCCAGTCTGGAAATGGGAGCGGATTACAATGGACTTCATTACCAAATTACCGAGAACAGCTAGCGGTTGTGACGCTATCTGGGTAATTGTGGATCGTCTGACAAAGTCTGCTCATTTCTTAGCTATTAGTGAAGATGATAGTGTGGATAAGCTTGCAAGATTATATGTGAAGGAAATCATTTCGCGTCATGGAGTCCCGATATCTATTATCTCAGATCGTGATAGTCGTTTTACGTCAGCTTTGTGGCGATCACTTCAAACGGCTTTGGGGACGAGGCTTGATATGAGTACTGCATATCATCCCCAAACCGATGGTCAAAGTGAGAGGACCATTCAGACGTTAGAGGATATGCTTCGTGCATGCATCATAGACTTTGGTAAAGGCTGGGAGAAGTATTTACCCCTTGCGGAATTCTCCTATAATAATAGCTACCACACAAGTCTTAAGGCTGCACCATTCGAAGCTTTATATGGCAGAAGGTGTCGTTCGCCTATTGGTTGGGCAGAAGTTGGAGATAGTCAACTTACAGGCCCTGAGCTGATTTTGGAAACTACAGAGAAAGTAACTCAGATTTGCGATCGGTTGCAAGCAGCCAGAGATAGGCAGAAGAGCTACGCCGATCAGAGACGTAAACCTTTAGAGTTCCAGGTTGGAGACAAAGTGATGCTGAAAGTCTCGCCTTGGAAAGGTGTAATACGTTTCGGGAAACGTGGTAAACTCAACCCACGCAACATTGGACCATTCTTGATCTTAGAAAGAATTGGGCCCGTAGCTTATAGGTTGGAATTACCATCCGAGCTGAGCAAAGTTCACGACGTGTTTCACGTGAGTAATTTGAAGAAATGTCTTTCTGATGAAATGCCCGTCATTCCAATGAGGGACATTTGTGTTGATGAGAAACTGAACTTCGTGGAGGAACCGATTGAGATTTTAGATCGTGAAGTTAAACGACTCAAGAAAAGTCGCATTCCGCTCGTCAAGGTTCGTTGGAATTCCCGACATGGACCAGAGGGAGCTATTTTAAAAACCCGCATTTCAATTTAAGTCGTTTATAATTTTTATTTGAAATTTTCATTTCACAACGAACTTGTAAGACCTATTTTATGGATGTTTTTAATTAATGACGTTATGTAATTCGTGAATTATGTTCATAATTCATTTTTGATTATATGATCGGTGATGTATACTTGAATTCTCACTTGGTACTACGTTGACTCTGGCACTAGGATTACCTAACGACAGTTTATGATTCGTCTTAACGAGTCCGGTTATATTTTTAATTATTTACGAGATGTTCTCGAGTGATATTGAAGTTTTAAAATGAGTTCGGGTTCGGGCCACCTGTTTTTACAATTACCCGCGTTACCCGCTCCACCGTAATAATATTATTATTATTACTATTATTATTATTATTATTATTATTATTATTATTATTATTATTATTATTATTATTATTATTATTATTATTATTATTATTATTATTATTATTATTATTATTATTATTATTATTATTATTATTATTATTATTATTATTAACTTTTATAAAAAAAAAACATAATAAAAAGATATAGGGGTGTGTGTTGGTCCGGTTTTTACACACACACAAACACTCACTATTTTTCCATTCTCTCTCTCTCTCAAAACACATTTCTTCCCCACACCATAACCCTAGCCGCCGCCGACCTTATTTCCGGCCACCACCGCCGTATTACCGACCCCCCAACAAAACAAACACCACCATTCTATCCCCCTCTTCCCCCTCTTTCATTTGATATAAGATACTCGCCCTAGAACCGTCGTTAACACCATCAATCTTGTACAAATCCGTTCGAACTTTTAATAGTTTTACTAGATCCGTGCATTTGGAGGTCTAAGAAGGTGAGAAGGAACCATTTTTGGGTTTTGGGAGCCACGATTTGGCTTTTATCCGTGGCTACACGGATTGTTTTGTGGAGAATCAAACTAATCTTTAAGGGAAATGATGTTTTTGTGATTAAAAGTTGGTTTGGTATCCGGGTTTTCATGGTTTGGGTCGTGGTTGACTCGGAATCGAGAGCAAGCTCTCGGCTTATTTTTGATTCGAGCCCTTTGTGTGGCTTTGGTCCATTGGTGATGATTGTTTGGTTGTTGTCGAGGGTGTTATGTACCTCGATCCGAGCTAGCCGAGACCTTGTGGTCTCGGGGTTTCACTTGTTGCTCGTATGACCTTGTCGAGACCCTTATGGGGTTCTCGATTAGTTGTGGTTCGAGCCTTGAGCTCGGGGTTATTGTGGTTCGACCCTTGTGGGTCGCGGCATTTAGCCGCATATAGTTATTGTTGCCGATTGACCATTGGGTCGATTAGGCCTATTGGTTACTTGTTATGCTCTTGCGAGCTAAGTGCTCTTGTATGTGGCTCGAGTCCTAGTGACTCGCGGTTCGGAGCCGAGACTCAAGTGAGTCGAGGGCTCGGGTCGGCTTGGTAAACCGACCCACACATTAACTTGGTTGATGTTATATACTTGAAATATTGTGAACTTGATTATTTTGTTATTGTGGTATTTCATTTATCGGCCGAATACTTTTGGTTGGGTCGAGACTGTGTTTGGTCTCGACATTGGATATTGTTATTGGTAATTGAGGAGTTGTTGACGAAAGTGATTGGGGACCGATTGTGAGACGGTCGTTAGATTGACGGAGATAGGTTAGTCGGGTGCCGTAGTCGGACCCTATTGTTGTAGCCCGTGGTTTGAGATTGTGATTGGACGGAGATTGGTTATTTTATGACTTTTGCTTATTATTGGACTTGGACAATGAGCCGAGAGTCATGACTCGGACATATGACCATTTCGTATAACTCAATAACTATTAAAACTAAAACGAAAATAATAAAACTCGTAATAATAATTATTGATAATATGAACGTTTATATGAAAATATATACGTGAATAACGTATATATGACTGTATAAGCACATATATTAATAATAATAATAATAATCACGAGTCGTATTATAAACAATACGATTAGATATATATTAGGCTACGAAAGTGGCGTAATATTATTGAACGTATTATTATTATAAAAATTGTGTTATAAAACGGGAAACTCCCGACAATTATGAAACGTTTAATAAAATGTCATTTCGGATATATAACGGTTAAACTTATTGAATTATGCGAAATTGTTGTCACTCGGGTCCAGGTAAGTCATTATTTGTGACTTTCGTGTTGTCACGGATATATGACGATTAATATAAACGTTTTATATAACTAAATAACCACTTAACCGTGAGGTTGGACCGGGTTATTTGGCTATATGAAATGAATATATTAGTGGGCATCGTATCCTACGACGCCCATAGGTTGTAGTATATGTAAAGTGTAATAGATTGCGAGTGTATATATCGGGAAATCTGGCCAATTTGACGATATATATGAGGAATTTATTAAACTATGATATATACTATATAGTAATTATGTGCTATGTGCTTTAGGTTGGGTGTAATCTTGGAACGGTATGTTACGTAAATAAATATGAGGATTATCAAATCGACGGATTTGGTAAACTTTGGCGATTTATTTAAATGATATATTGGGCTAATATTAGATCTATAGGTTATTTATCTTTCTATATGTGATCTCTCTTTGGTTTGTTTTGAGTCGACCCACCACCCGTATGGATACCAAACGCAAATACACCAAACTAATACGAAATGGATTTTCGGAAATAAAACGGATTCTCGTCCGGGTTTGGGAATATTATATATTTGAGGAAATGATTTCTGAAAGAGTTAATATTGTTAGGTCGTGCCAAGTCCGTAGTTGCTGTTTCGTGAGTTATCATACATCTTATTTCTACCTACCTCGTCTTGCTATTTTCTGGACTTGAGGTGAGTCATAGCCCCACTTTTTAATCTTGAACTATGTTTTCAATACTTGGGGTGAGAAACGTGCAAATCATTTTACGTGGACTATTATCGCTTTTATATTCATTCTAAACTTGCTATGCGTATGGACTAGGATCTATTGTCAGCTTTAGTCACACATGTCGTGTGTACTATTCAAGGTTGGCTTATTTGGTTATTGGTGGATTGTCAGCTTTAGTCACATATAGGTTGTGTGTACTATTCATGGTTGACTTATTTAGTTATTTGGAATTGTCAGCTTTAGTCACATATATGTTGTGTGTACTATTCAAGGTTGACTTATTTAGATACTGTAGTGTGCACCTATAGGTTATTAATATTTCGGAGGTTATCCGAGAGATTATTGGTATTGCGGGGGTTACCCGAATATCTATGTTAGTACGGAAGAGTATCCGTGTGTTTTGTTAGTACGGAAGGGTATCCGTGTGTTTTGTTGGAGCGGAGGGTATCCGCAGGCTTTTAGCGAATCCTTAGTCTAGCTAGCAAGCGTTTTGCGTATATGTCCACTATATTGTTAGTTGAATTTAAACCTATGATCTCACCAGCGAAAGCTGACTTTTAGCACATTTTCTCAGGTAATTAAGTGTTGAGATGCATGCTTGGAATGGAAGGCTCGGCCAAGGCATACGGTTTATGGATCTATTTTTCTAAACTCTGATAATTAAATTTGGACCTATTGTTATTTTATTTTGGGCCTGACTCTGAATGATGTTGGGATAAATGTAAACCTTAAAACCCCGTTTTGGTTGTGTTTTTATTATGTTTACTTTATCTCGTTCTATATTGTCTTGTGTTGGATACCAATCCCCGTAGCACCCCGAAAGCTTGTTGAGTCTTCTGCTGTATCAAATTTTGGGGGTGTTACAAGGGTAAAAGGGGGTACCCGGATAAAGAGGGGTGTATATCTTTACGGTCTTACGGCACATGCCCCTCGGACAAGAGTAGCATCCGCCTTACGGTAATTCCCTTCGGACTGATGAAGATTCTTTGGTCCGGCACGAGTAGTCCAGACACATACGAATATCACACCACAGTGCCAAAAGGGAAGCATACATTTAATAGTATTGGATCATCGGTTTGTGACCCGATAATCCAATACTTGAGGAGGGACATGTTGACGTATGTGTCCGGAGTACTACATGCTGGACGGTAGAGGATACCGGACGATACACTGTTACCTTCCGGCTGGTGGGCCAGGGAAATAATCTTCACGTGCGCCGCATTCCCAGAAAACCCGCTGACATGATCAAGATACAACTGACACGGGCCCAGGCCTAAGGACAATGTTCACTGTGCATAGGTACGATTACTATTCGAGTAGGGGTTATGTTCACTGTTCACCAGTACCATGGTTGAGGTAGTATAAATACCCCAACCCCATTCGGGGCCGGAGCTTGGTCCTGGGCTAACACCCGGGGCGAGGCTAACGAGCGTTTGATATTTGTGCAGTAAGCAAGGCCGAAGGACCTAGAAGCAATCAATACCGAAGTGAAGGATCTTTACTTCAACATTGACAAAATGACAATTAACTTGTATCTGATGGGTTGTCTTCTTGTTTTGGTTGGTATTATGATACTTATGTCCATGTTTTTCTTACTCCTTGTTATATATTGTTTACACGTGTTGAAGTATTAGGAGTATTTACCTTTCAAAACAAACTTCCCTCACATAATAATGGTCATACGCCACCCATCTAAATTAGTAAGTAAAAGTTGCTATAATTTTTATTTTTTTATTTTTTTTTATTATTATTATTATTTTTTTTAACTATTTTGAATGTAGAATAAGTAAAAGTTGTGAGTCTCAAGAAGCTGTAAATTTTGTTTTACGAGAGAGGACATTTTTTTCATTTAAAATGTTGTATATGAAAAAAGTTGATGTGGCGAGCTATAAGATTGCTCATATACCTTGCACACTTAGATTGTTCGTAATACAGTTAACGACCATGCGTCGTCACCCCCAGTCACACGTTAAACCCCATTACATCCCTTTCAATCAAGCGTGAAATCTGGTTTTTTAAGTAGGTTCGATCATTGACCAAACAAAATTTTAGATTGTGTGTGTGTCTTAATTAGTGGTATTGTGTGTATGTTTGTGTTTAAGTGAGTCATGTTTGTTTGGTCATTATCACGGCTCGACTCTTTGATGGTTGAGTTTATGAGGGAATGTTGATGTGAAACTGATGCGACGGTGAAATGTTTGGTTATCATTACTCTCAGCTGTACGAGTCTCTACTCTCAAAGCCGACAAGTTATTGTTTAACAAATGTCCTTAGTTTATATGAGTAAATAAGAAAACTTTATGTTTAGCAAGTACATAATCATATTTAATTAAGATAATTAATCTTCAAATTTGATTGATATGTATTATAGGCAATTTTTATTAAATATTGGTTTATTAATTAACTATAGCGAGCTATGCCCGGTGTTATCCTATAGTGTCGTAGCTGCTACCATGGTAAAAGTGTTGCAATCTCAACATTTTTTCCTATAACACTAGAATCTATAACTCAGCACAAATCACGCCACATTCCAATAAAAGTGATGTCATAGGTAAACGTGATGTTATAGGTAAAGTTGTGTCATAGGCTCACAAATAACTCAAATAAAACACAAATGCAACACAAAAATGAAAAGGAAATACTCACCACGTGGCCAGATGAGTACGGCGCGAGAGCCGACGACGCAAGGTTTGGTATCCACTTGACGCAATGGGGGTCGTGTTGTGGGATGGCGCTGGCGAAATGGCGAGGATATCATGTGCTCTTAGACAAACCCAACATATAAAAGCAAACTTTACTAGCTTGTTAGAAATTAGAATTTTAAATCATTTTCTTGTATGTAATGTCAATGTCACTTCTTCCCCTTCGTCCATTACAAGAGTGAATAGTAATGTCTCCTTCGTCAATCACAGGATTCACATGTACCTTTTTTTACTCATTTTTTTTTAAAGTTAACTCATTTGGTACAAACTGCGAAAACATAAGTTAATTGGTTTTCCAAATGCAAAGTTCAATTTTTAACCGATGTTACTTTATTTAAACAAGGTGCATCCCTATAGTTATTGTCATAAGCAAAGTGCAACATAATAAAACCGGACGCAAAATTTAACTTCTTCTTTGTCGCGTCACATTTGATTAGCCTCAGATATAAGACAAAAAAGAAATTGTACAAAGCTAAATAGTTAACCAATTTTTAAAAAGTAAAAACATGCACTAAGAGACCACTACCTATTTACCAAATAAAACGTCGCACAACTTTTTTACGAAAATGAACTTTTGATTCAAATCCGTTAGATTCATTTGAAGAAAACATTTCGACCCTACACCTATCATTCTCGACCTTCTACGCGACGCAATTTTTTAGATTCATTTATAAAAGCGACATAGTATAACGCGACATTTAAACGTGACCCTAAGCAAAATTATTAAACGCGGCCGTAAGCAAACCAAACGCGAACCTAAGCAAAATTATTAAAGGCGACCCACAAGTTAAACGCGACCCAAAAATTATTAAACGTGATACAATTCAAAAGTAAAAGGCGACCTAGTATAACTCGACCCACAAGTAAAACGCGACAGAGTATAACCTCATGCCAAAAGTTCTTTATAGATCCAACTTTTACCATAGAACCCATCAAGCAATCTTAGCCACTCATTTTTTTTTATCAAAATAAAAAAATAAATTTCCACCTTTTTTTTAAAACATAAATATTTCGCAAACCGTAAATCGTCAAGCTACAAAAAAAAATACCATTGCGACGAGAATTAAATTATCTTTCTATAGACATGCATTGTTATATATCTTTTCGACGAACTTTTTTTTCGCTCAGAAAAATCATATATGATTCGAAGAATCGAATCATATATGATTTTTTACGAATCATATATGATTTTTACAAATCATATATGATTCTTTCTGGGCGAAAAAAAAGTTCGTCGAAAGTATATAACAATGCATATCTATAAAAAGATCATTTAATTCTCGTCGCGATGGTATTTTTTTTGTAGCTTGAAGATCTACCGTTTGCAAGATATGTTGTTTTGAAAAAAAAAGTGAAAAATATAAATGGGTAGCTATGATTGGTTGATGGGTTCTATGGCATGTATGACAGAGTATAACCTCATAGGCCTGCAAAAGTTTGTATCAAAATTGAAGTCAATGCGTGCAAAAGTTCATACAAAATTGAAATTAATGCCTGCAAAAGCTTTTAAGAATTCGTAACTTTTCTGCCTATCTCTAGCTACTTATAATCGCTCACGAATTCGAGTCACTTTCTCAGTAGTTTCCAAAATAAGCTCAGGGCTAGTGAGTTGGCTATCTCCAACTTCAGCCCAACTAATAGGCGAACGGCATTTACGACTATATAAAGCTTCAAATGGTGCAGCTTTAAGACTTGTGTGGTAGCTATTATTATAGGAGAATTCCGCAAGGGGTAGATATTTCTCCCAGCCTTTACTAAAGTCTATGATGCATGCACGAAGCATATCCTCCAAAGTCTGAATAGTCCTCACTTTGACCATCGGTTTGGGGATGATATGCAGTACTCATATCAAGTCTCGTCCCCAAAGCCGTTTGAAGTGATCGCCATAAAGCTGACGTAAAGCGGCTATCGCGATCAGAAATAATCGATATCGGGATTCCATGACGAGAAATAATTTCCTTCACATACAACCTCACAAGTTTATCCACACTATCATCTTCACTAATTGCTTGGAAATAAGCAGACTTAGTCAGACGATCCACAATTACCCAGATAGCGTCACAACCGCTAGCTGTCCTCGGTAATTTGGTAATAAAGTCCATTGTAATCCGCTCCCATTTCCGAATTGGAAGTTCTGCTGCGTCAATAATTCTGACGGTCTTTGATGTTCGGCTTTAACCTTAAAACATGTCAAACACTTACTAACATACAACGCTATATCTGCCTTCATATTTGGCCACCAATATAACTTTTTCAAATCCTGGTGCATCTTATCAGATCCAGGATGAATAGAGTATCTTGACTTATGCGACTCGTGCATAATCAACTCTCGAATTCCTCCATACAAAGGTACCCAATTTCGTTCTCTAAAACATAATACTCCATCAGATGCTTAACAAATCCCTTCTCATTTTCTGCCATCCCAAATATTCTCTCAACCGGTCGATTTTCTGCTTTCAAAGCTTCCGTTTGAGCTTCTAATATTTGAGACGGTAATGGCGATACGATAGTCATTCCTAATGACCTAACTCGTAACGGTGGAATTCTCTCCTTTCGACTAAGAGCATCAGCAACGATGTTTGCTTTACTAGGATGGTAGCGAATTTTACAATCGTAATCGCTTAGCAACTCAATATAACGTCGCTGTCTCATGTTAAGCTCTTTTGATTCAAAATGTGTTGTAGACTTTTGTGGTCAGTAAACACCACACTTGGTTCCATACAAGTAATGTCTCCATATCCTTAAAGCAAAAACCACAGCACCTAACTCCAAATCATGGGTGGTGTAGTTCTTCTCGTGCTTCTTGAGCTGTCGGGAAGCATAAGCTATCACTTTCTCTCGTTGTACAAACACGGCTCCCAAACCTTTATGAGAAGCGTCACAATAGACGACGAAGTCCTCGTTACCTTCCGGTAACGCTAAGATAGGAGCACTACAAAACATCTCCTTAAGTAACTGAAATGCTTCCTCTTCCTTATCTCCCCATTCGTACTTAACACTCTTTTGAGTCAATTTGGTCAACGGTTTTGCTATCTTCGAAAATCCCTCAATGGATCTTCGGTAATAATCGGCTAATCCCAAAAATTGACGAACTTCTGTTGGGGTCGTAGGTGCAGCCCAATCTTTAATCGCTTCAATCTTAGCAGGATCTACATGAACTCCTTGTCTATCAATCACATAACCCAGAAATTGTACCGTCGGAATCCAAAATTCACATTTAGAAAACTTGGCATACAGTTTCTCTTTCCTGAGCAATTCTAAGATAAGTCTTAGATGCTCCTCATGCTCCTTCTCACTCTTCGAATAAATTAGAATGTCATCGATGAACACAATCACAAACTTATCTAAGTAAGGCTTACACACCCGATTCATGAGATCCATGAATATTGCCGGTGCGTTAGTCAACCCAAACGGCATCACCTGAAACTCGTAATGCCCGTAACGGGTTCTGAAAGCCGTTTTCGGAATATCTTCCTCGCGAACTCAAAGTTGATGATATCCCGATCTCAAATCGATCTTCGAATACACACTCGATCCTTGGAGTTGATCGAACAAGTCGTCGATCCTAGGTAACGGGTATCTATTCTTCACCGTTAACTTGTTCAGCTCTCGGTAATCAATGCACATACGAAACGATCCATCCTTTTTCTTCACAAATAAGACTGGGGCTCCCCAAGGTGAAGAACTTGGTCTTATAAATCCCTTTTCGGCTAACTCCGCTAATTGCTTCGACAACTCTTCCAATTCAGTAGGTGCAAGACGATAAGGCGCTCGTGCCACGGGTGCAGCACCAGGTATCAACTCAATCTGAAACTCTACTTGTCTAGTAGGCGGGATTCCCGGAAAAATCGTCGGGAAACACTTCAGGAAAGTCACGAACTATAGGCACATCTCCAATGCACCTTTCCTTCTTCTCCTTCCCTCATTTCTCAGAGATTTGAGCTAAGAAAAGGCAACATCCTCTTTCCATTAGTTTCGGTAATTTAGTGCAAGAAATGACCGCTAATCGGGATGGGCTCCTCGAACCTTTTCGATCTCCTTGTATATTTAGAGTCTCCTTTCCGTAAGGCACTCGCACGATCTTCTCATCGCAAAGTATGTGAGCACGATACTTCGACAACCAATCCATACCAATGGTGACATCGAAACTTCCTAACGTGACGGGTAGAAGATCTATGTTGAAAGGATGATTCAAGAAATTTAACGTGCAACAGCGAATGATAGTCTTAATCCTTTCTATGTTTCTGTTAGCTAACTCTACATCATAACCAATTCCTAAGGCCATCGGGGGTTTCTCTAATAAGGGTACAAAGGTAGTGGACACACAACTTCTATCGGCACCAGTATCAAATAGTATGGAAGCATAACGATTATTGAGAAGGAACGTACCGGTAACGACGTTCGGATCTTCTCCTCTCTCGTTCCTGAGTGCATACACTCTCCCATGAGCAACTCCAGCTTCCACACGTTGGTCCCCATTATCTTGTCGTCCACGGTTTCCTCCAGCTCCACGGTTTCCATGATTGTACCCATTACCACCCGATCCTTGATTTCCTCGGTTCCACAATCCTCTACACTCACTCCTATAGTGTCCTTTCTCTCCACACCCAAAACAAGTAACATCCGCCTTACTTCTCACTTCAGGAGTAGCTTGAACCATAGCAAGGGGTCGTGCTCTACAATCCCTAGCTACATGTCCTCTCTTTGAGCAACTCTGACAAATCACAGTACATTGTCCTGTACGATTCTTGTAGCAACGACCACACTTGGGTGCATCACCATTTTGATTCCTTTTATCTCCATTCCCAATAGCGTAAGCCTTAGCAACAGCTTGTCGCTTGTTTCGGTGATCATTACCCTTAGGGTGATGGTCTCTCTTTCTCTTTCCATTCTTATCCTTATCAGCTCCTTCCAATTCCAATGAATCGATTAATTGTTGAGCGATTGTGATGGCCTCATGGATATTTGCAGGTCTAGCAGCAATCACATCATTCTTTGTAGCCACAGGCAATCCATCGGTATACCGCTCAATCTTTTGAGTCTCAGTTCTAACCATATCGGGGCAAAGCAAGGCCAACTCCTGGTAACGACGATTGTGAGTCGCCATATCAGTACCCTTCACTTTGTGATTCCAAAACTCAATCTCCAGCTTCTTAACCTCATTTCTTGGGCAGTAAGTCTGAATCAGCAAAGACTTAAATTGCTCCCAAGTCATAGCATAAGCCACATCACTACCAACCGAATTTCGGTAATTGTTCCACCAAGTTAAAGCTTCATCCTTGAAGGTAAAAGAAGCAAACTTTACCTTCGCATTCTCCGCACAACCACTGTCATTAAACACTGACTCAGTCTTCTCTATCCACCTGACCAAGTAGACCACTCCTTTGGTTCTACCAACTCAATGGGTCCACAAATTTTAAACTCCTTGTAGTTACGTCCATTAGCACGAACAGGTGGAAATGTTCCAGTAGAATTGTTGGAATGATTTGACTCAGCTAGTAACTCAGCAACTCGTTGCTCCACAAGTTGATTGATCATTGCTTAATCCACAGTAGGCGCATTAGGTGGAACATGATCATTGTCTCCCTGAACAACAACATTTTGATTCCTATTGTTGCGGTTAGTAGTGTCCAGATTATCAGGAGTAGGGGTTTCAACATTTCGAGTAGGACGACGTCCTCAGCGACCAGGGGTAGTCGCTGCCGTACCAGTTAGGGTAGCTCTGACAGGGTTTCATCGTACAGCGATTAATATAATTCCAAGACAATATCAACCACGCAAATAGGAACACAATTCTCCATGTACGCCAAAAACCGTAAAATATCATACGAGCTCACCATCGTCCATAAGTAGCGATCAATACATCGTTCCATACTACCAACAGGCATAATAGATACTAATCGTTCCATACGAGACGAACGTACAATCCGACTATCATGACATAAGAGATATACTAACTAGCTCTCCTAACCAAATACTCCTTGGCTTATGTAGCAACACAACAACCTGATTCCAAATCGATCTAGCCACGATGCTGGCGTAGACTCCTCAAATCTGATCTCAAATTATCCAATTCTCCCCATAATGATTCCAACTTGACACTGTGAGTATCACTATCCCTCTTGAGGTCTGCAACCTCCTTCTCTAGATCCAGGTTCCTCTGCTACAGCTTGCGATCTGCCTCGCGAGCCGTGAGGGAACCTCTTTGCAGAATCTCTATCTGCTCATGTATCTCCGTCATACCTCACCTAATCGCTGTCGTCCGGCCCATGACAGTAGTCAAATCAACTCTCAACTCAGCAACAAACTCAGCAATAAACTCAGCAATAACCATCTCAAGTCGGTCAGACATCCGCGAGATCCTCTCGCCCTGTGCAGTAATCCAAGTCCACATCCTACCAGTCTCACCTAACTCTGCATGCTCAGCAGAAACCTCAGAAGGTGCATCCGACGCCACAGGACTACCAGGTGGTGAATCAAACAAAAACGGATGATCAGGTGAAACCGGCTCTAACGGATGTATTAGGGAATCGGGCTTCGCAGAATGAACTGAATGTACAAGCGACCCATCATCATCAGGCATATCCTCCTCCTGAGGATCATCCTCTTCCCAATCCTGAGGGTCATCATTCTCTTCCTCATCTTGAGGGTTATCATTCTGCTCACCCGCGTACTCCTCGTCGAAGGGGTACTCCATCACTCGTCATCTCCGAGCAGGCGAACCAATTGTCGCCCTATGGGACGATAAAGTAGTAGTGGCCGAACGCATGACCAAAACGTATGGGTCATAAGGGCCATAGTGATCTACGATGGGCGACGCGTACTAGCAATAACAATTCTTAATAATAACACGTGCAAAGGAGGCTATAATTTGTGACAACGGCGTAGGGTAGGTGTAAGTGTTTCAAAACAACTAAAGCGCGAACTCAAAATATCGCATAAAAAATCATCATAAAATCCCAATTATATAATCTCAGTAAAGAGTTTCAAATACCGCATTACTAAAATCATTTATAAACAATTAAGCCATATAATTCCTCAAAACGCATATAATTCCTCAAAACGCCATCATATCACTAAATCAATAAATCTCAAATCCTCAAATCATCTCAAGAATCCCAAATCTAACAATCATCTCAATATACCTCAATAATAACAATGATGCTTTGGCTTGGCGGGCTGGCGGGCAATGGTCGAGGATCGTTTTCTATAAAAATCGGTTATAGTTTAGGTGTCTATTTACCTAGTTCTCTATAACCTTGGCTCTGATACCAATCTGTAACACCCCCAAAATTTGATACAGCGGAAGACTCAACAAGCTTTCGGGGTGCTACGGGGGATTGGTATCCATTCAAAGTCATGAAAGAACGAGATAAAGTAAACATAAGAAAAACACAACCAAAACGGGTTTTTAAAGTTTACATGTATCCCAACATTCATTCAGAGTCAGGCCCAAAAGAAATAAACGTAGGTCCACAATAGTTTATCAGAGTTTTAGAAAAGTAGATCCATAACCGGTGCCATTGCCAAGCCTCCAATCCAAGCATCCATAGAGCATTACTTAATTTCCTGAGAAAACGTGCTAAAAGTCAGCTTTCGCTGGTGAGATCATAGGTTTAAATTCATCTAACAATATAGTGGACATATACGCAAAACGCTTGCTAGCTAGACTAAGGATTCGCTAAAAGCCTGCGGATACCCTCCGCTCCAACCTAACACACGGATACCCTCCGTTCTAACATAGATATTCGGGTAACCCCCGCAATACCAATAAATACTTGGATACCCTCCGAAGTATTAATAACCTATAGGTGCACGCTACAGTATCTAAATAAGCCAACCTTGAATAGTACACACGAACCGTGTGACTAAAGCTGACAATCCACCAATAACCAAATAAGCCAACCTTGAATAGTACACACAACACGTGTGACTAAAGCTGACAATCCATCAATAACCAAATAAGCCAACCTTGAATAGTACACACAAAACTATGTGACTAAAGCTGACAATCCATCAATAACCAAATAAGCCAACCTTGAATAGTACACACAAAACTATGTGACTAAAGTTGACAATACATCCTAGTCCATACGCATAGCAAGTTTAGAAAGAATATAAAAGCGATAATAGTCCACATAAAATGATTTGCACGTTTCTCACCCCAAGTATTGAAAACATAGTTCAAGAGTAAAAAGTGGGGCTATGACTCACCTCAAGTCCAGAAATCAGCAATAAGAAATCGGTAGAAGTGAGACGTATAGTAACTCAAAAGACGGCAACTACGGACTCGGCACGACCTAACATTATCAACTCGTTCAGAAATCATTTCCTCAAAATCAAATATTCCCAAACCCGAACGTATTCCATTATACTTCCGAAAATCCATTTCTCGTATAAATCTCGTATTAGTTTGGAGTTTGCCGTTTGGTATCCATATGGGTGGTGGGTCGACACAACTCAAACCAAGAAGTCACAACAAAAAGGATGATAAAACAATCTATGGGTCTAATATTAGCCTAATATATTATTTAAATAAATCATCGAAGTTTATCAAATCCGTCGATTTGGTAATCCTCCATATTTATTTACTTAATATACCATTCTAGGATTATACCCGAATCCTAGGTCACACATTGCACATAAAGTACTATATGGTATATATCAAAGTTTAATAAATTCACTAATTATACCGTTAAGCTTACCAAATTCGTCAATTTGGCAATCTCACGAGATACTTAGTAACTTATTATTCTCGTACACATACCACAACCTATGGGCGTCATAGGATACGATGCCCATTAATATACTCAATTTAAACAACTAAATAGCTCTTATTTAACCCGTCGATTAAATAAGTTACGTAGTTATCGAAAATGAATGTATTAATCGTCATATATCCGTGATAACACGAACGTCACAAATAATAATCCACTTGGACTCAAGTGACCACGACCCCGTATAACTCGATAGTTTTCCTCGTTTTTTAAAAGATATTATTTTATTTAATATTTATTCAACGTCAAGATCTCATCGTTATTTATAGTCGTTTAATTATAATAACGCTCCCGACATTTATTATACCACTCTCATAGTATAATATTTATCGTTACGTTATTGTTATAATATTACTCGTGATCTTTTTATTATTAATATACGCATTTATATATTTATATATACGTTATTCACGTCTATATACTTATATAAACGTTTATATTACCAATAATATTATTACGAGTTTTATTATTGACGTTTGATTATAAATCTTTATCGAGTATACGAAATGGTCACATGTCCGAGTCATCACTCTCGGCTCATTGTCCAAGTCCAAAATAGAAATAATAATCAAGTCAAAATCAAGTAATCAATCTCCGTCCAACAATACCCAAATCACGTGCTACAACAATAGGGTCCGACTACGGCAACCGACTAACCTATCTCCGTCAATCTAAGTGACCGTCTCACAATCGGTCCCCACATTTACCATTCGTCAACAACTCCTCAACAACGCAATTGTAATAATAATCTCATTGTCGAGACCACAAGGTCTCGACCCATCTAAAACCTTCGGCCAACAATAATATAAGCCGCAAGAATCGGTACCAAAAATAACCATATCAACCATAGTGATATACAACAACAATAACATGGAACAATAACAAGAAGACATCAAAATATATATATTCCGGGTCGATTTTACCAAGTCAAACCCGTGCCGAGAGACCCACTTGGGTCTCAGCTATACCACGAGTCAAGGTGACTCAAACCCAAGACCATTTTGGTCTCGGCTTAGGCTCATTCGAGCACACCAAAAACAGCCCATACGGACCCTTTGGGTCGCGGCATCACAAGAGCAACAATAAACATCCATAGTGACCAAAATCCATCCAAACACAAGGTAATAGGATCAACATCCTCAGTATCTTTAACCCAAGACCAAAATAATCAAGAAACAACACAAGCCGAGAGCAAAAGCTCTTGGTTATGTCTCGACTTCACCAAGAAATCAAACACCCGGATACCAAACAGACCATTCAACATTTAAAAAGTTATTTCCCATCATTATTTCAACGAAACCCATATAAGAAAATCGTGTACCCACGAATTGGGTAACACATCGAGACCCACGAGTTGAAACTCGTGGTCACTCACCTTCAAAATGACTCCAAGAATATATAACATCAAAAACCCAACAAGTATTCACAAGATTTGTAATGTTAAAGTGACGGTGGTGGTAAAATCGAGGGTTTTAAGGTTGTTTGTTACGCGCGTGAGGTACACCAAAAGAAAGATCGTGAGGAGGGGATGAAGATGGTGGTGATTGTTGTGTTGTAAGACCGGCGGTGGAGCGGCGGCTGGCCGGATCCTAGGGCGGCTAGGGTTTTGGTTGATGAAGGTGGAGAGAGAGAGATATTATAAAGATGAGGTTGTGTGGTGTGTGTGTTAGCAGTAAACCACAAGGACGTTTTTGTAGTTCACTCTTTAAAAAAAATGTTTCTTTCTTTCTTTTTCTCAACAATAATACTACTAATACTAATAATGATAATAATAATAATAACAAAAGTGTTATTATATTTAGGGTAAGGTGACTAGGTGTAAAATACACGGACCAAAACCCGTAACTTTATAAAATACTCCAACTCTTTCTCGGACTGAGCTCGTTCCCAAAATATCACAATACGTTCAATAAATAAATATATATATAGTCGAATCCGTAGACTCAAGACATAAAATTTTAGTTAGGTTATCTAGTGCCAGAGTCAACGTAGTGCCAAATAAAATCTCGAAATAAATACTCATCATATCGATAATCCAAATTCGAATTCATAAAATATTTTAGATATAATCAACCAAAATATTGGTTTTTCCAGTTCGTTATGAATAAAATTCCAAATATAAATTTATAAACGAACTTTAATGTAATGCGGGTTTTCAAAATAATTCCCTAATTTGCCAGTTGTCACATCCTTGTCCCGAGCTTTGAAGTAAGCTACAAACATAAAAGAATCCGTTAGAAGGGGTCCCGGTGCCGAAGCCTCGGGAACCACCCTCCGACGGTCAAGTCATTACCTCGTATGTAGAGGATTTATTGTAATGTATATAATGTGTTGTGGTGTATTGTGTGTGTAAAAATAAGATGAGATAAAAGAGATATAAAGAGTAGTATATACAGTGAGAGAAAGAGGTAGGTACCCAAGTTGGTTCCTCTATACCTGTTATGTCTTGGGAAGGAACACGCCAGGCTATACCTAGTCTAGGTACTAGGTGTCGAGGCACGTGGGAGATACAATCCCGTAATATCCGGGTTAGGTGGCGTAGTCCGGTTCTTGCATCGGACCACCGGGGAAAAGCATGTACCTGTATAAAAAGGAGTGTATACTTTTACCAGTCCTTCGCTGCATGCCCCACGGACAAGAGTAGCATCCGCCTTCCAGTAATTTCCTTCGGACTGAAGTAGACTCTTCGGTCCGGCACGTGTCGTCCGGACACATACGTCAACATGGTGCCCCCAGTATTGTAGTATCGGTTGAAGACCGATGGTGCAATACTTAAATGATATCTTATGCCTTTCGGCACATGTCCTACGACACATATGTCAACATTTTGGTAATTTGGTTTTTAAGAGTCTTCTACTTCTTAATCATGCACACTCGATCGCGTATCTGTATCATATGTACAATGTAAAAGTAATACTCCGTATAAAAGAGTTAAAGCCAATGTAAAAGAAATACTCCGTATAAAAGATTTTAAACCAAAACACAAAGAAATATGTTGTCATATCTTATACAGCATTTATATATTGATAAATTCATGGCGTATCAGTTAACCGTGAAACACACAATATACTGAAATTCATTTGGCTTTTGAAATTTATCCCAACAAATCGATCTGTATTTAGAACAAGATAGATAATAAATGTATCACATCCACCATTGCACTCTTGTAACCAGTTAGTTGGGTTTTGTGACTTTGTCTTTACTATGATAGTTACTTGTGGTTGTGTGTTTCAATAGTTGCTTATTGGTTGTGTGTTTCAATAGTTGCTTCTCTATGTCAATTAACCAGTTAGTTGGGTTTTGTGACCACCTCTTGCACTCGTTCTTGTACTTTGAGTTCTTGCATTAATAGGGTTATCAACCAATGGTCTTCCTTTTTTAACTGGGACCTTAGTTGGTGCAATATTAAAATTGTAAGTGTCTACTTTAACCGTTAGCAACAGAATTGAAGATTAAACAATCTTTAACTTGATTAATGCTCTTATACTTCCCCCTAAGATCGATTGGTTTTTTTAGTTTCCAATGTGTGTTTGAATCATGTATAGGGAAAATTTTATCCTTTATCTCAAACATTGCATCATCCTCATCCAACATTGGCATATCTATATCAGAATTATATTCAGGTTCAACATGACTTTCTTCCTCCATTTGTGTTCCATTATCAACATTTGCAAATATTGGGTCGGTCAACAAATTTGTCATCCTCATTTTCACTGTCACCATTGAGAGAAACATTAACATCTTTTTCATCTTTGCCCGTGTTTCTTATTTTCCATTATCCAACCTATCATCTTCTTCTTCATTACCTAAGTCCTTATCTTTCTTTTTATTATCATGCATGTGTTTACTAACATTATGCATACTTTTATCATCCATCACATGACGAACATAGAGCTCTATTTTACCATCATTCCTAGTTAAATCTTTAATAAATTGAATGACATCAGCATTACACTTGATTCTTACATAACCTTTACATAACCCACTCACTTCTTATTTTGTCTTTCTTTTAACAAATTCAACTAGATCTCAATAAGTGAAACCACTAACACTGACACCAAATAATGTGAGTACGTGAAATAGCATTTAGATACCTTAAAGGTTCGTGAGTAAAATACCCACAAAAGAAGACGTCGATCGATTATAAGCACTATAGATGAAGATGAAACAACCATGCTGCAACATATGAAAACAATAACTTTTATGCGTTAACTTCTTAAACTCATAAAAATTAGTTGATAAAAACATAATATAACTAACAATGACAAGTTAAATTACCTTAAACATCCTCAATTTTTGTTGTTTTTGCCTCCTTTGTTGGAATAAAATAGATTAGGGTTTTGTGTCGGTTCGTATTTGGTGATTTGAAGAAAGGGCTACGAGGTATACTGGAATACGTAGTAAACACATGCGAAAAAAATATGATAACTTACAACCTGATGTGAAGGAAATTTTTTTCCAAATTTGAAGAATATTTATACTTTAGTATCTTAAATTATTAAAAATAAAATTGGGTACCTCAATTAGATATTAAAAGTAAGTTAAGTAATTTTTTTTTTTTTTTTTTTTTTTTTTTTTTTTTTTTTTATTTTATGCATTTTGGCCTTGCAAAATCAACTAAGCCAGTTAAATGTAAAAAGCTACCTTTTATATTGGTGTTGAACGGTTTAAGAAAGAAAATGATTGAGATAACTAAATGTATACATAATTTCACGCGTTGTTGCAACCGATAATGTACTCGCTTCTCTAGCTAGAAACGATCGATTGTTGACACATTGTTTTAGGCATAATATTATATATACTTTTACCCATCGCGATCATTTCTCGTGCAAAAAAATGAACACAACCATACCAGAATAACGCATTAAAGCAACAAGCTTGAGACTTTCTAGCTAGTGTGATGGCCATGGATGCTATAAATAAGCTTTGGGCTTATCAAATTACTACGTTGTAGACTCGACAAAGGTCAATCTTGAAATGGTACAAAAGGGATAATTAATTAAAAGATGAGTATACTTATATTTGTATCATTGATCCGTTAGTTTGTTTCGCAAAAGATTTGGACCGCTGAGAAAATTGTGACTATATGCATTTTTTTTGCGTGTTACATTTTTATTTCACCAACTTAACGTCTCATAAAGATGTGCATTAACTTTAATTATTTCACACTCACATTGACACCATTTTTTATATTAAAATTTCTTTAATTATCGTTGCATATGTTAAATTTTCTTTTTATTTGTATCATAGTTCTAATTAATGTGAAAATGCAATAATATAACATGAGCAAGTCACCAACCCAACTGGCTATAATTAATGTGATCTCTATATATACAAAAACACCACAACTCATCAAACACACCTATCTCTCCATCTCTTTCTAAAACTCAGTCACCACCACTACCACAAATTGGATGTTTTACACTAAAAGTGTAATGGTTAATGCATTTACTCAATACCCACTAAAAGCACTAGGCATTGTTTTGTCCATTGGTATCAACTTGAATAGTTGTACATAACTGGATATCGTAAGCTTATTAAGAGTCTTTTACTTCTTAATTATGCATACTCACATGCATATCATCCGTACAATGTAAAAGTGAATATCATCCGTACAATGTAAAAGTAATAGTACTCTGTATAAAAGAGTTAAAGCTAAAACACAAAGAAACGTGTTGTCATATCTTATAACACACTATGGGTATGTTTGGCAAAAATAAGTGTTGCTGAAACTGGAGATGAAGATTATAAAAAGAAATTATTTTTATAAGCTACATGAAATAATCTTTGATTTTAAAAGTTCATGGAAAATTATTTTTTTTATAATCTCTTATAAGTTTTGTCTGTCAAACGAAGATTATTTTTCAAATAGCCTATTTTTTAAAAAAATAAAAATAATCTGTTAATTATCTCACTAGTCCCTCATATTCATTTGACTTTTGAAATTTATCCCAACATGCGAATCAATCTATCACAAAATCAAAGCTTCTTGCATCTTAAAAAACATTGATAATAAATGTATCACATCTACCATTGCACTTTTCAAACCAGTTTGTTGGGTTTCTTTGTCTTTACTATGATACAAGAATATTGCACTTTACTTGAAATTTATCCCAACATGCAAATCGATCTCACAAAATCAAATATTGCTCGTTCCAAAAAATGAACACAGCGATACAAGAATAAAGCATTAAAGCAACGAGCTTGAGACATTCTAGCTAGTGTGTTGGCCATGGATGCTACAAAAAGGCTTTGAACTTATCAAACTACGTTGTAGACTCGACGGAGGTCAATCTTGAAATGGTAAAAAGGGATAAATAATTAATGGATGAGTAAACTTATATTCTCATCATTGATCTGCTAATTTGTTTCACAAAAGATATGGACCAGTGAGAAAACCGACTATGTGCCTTTTTTTGCATATTACCTTTTCTTAAGGATTATTTCACCACATAGATGTGCATTTACCTTAATTATTTCACACTCACATTGACACCGTTTTTTTTTTTTTTTTTTTTTTCATTGTTGCATATGTTAGATTTTTAACCTTAATCATATGAATATGCAATAAAATCACACCACCAACTCACCAACCTAAATGCCACATAGTTAATGTGTTCTATATCATTTCTATCATATCTCTATATATACACACACACCTCAACACATTAAACACACACATCTCTCCATATTCTTTCCGTAACTCAGTCACCACCACTACTACAGATTCCTAACATCATCCACTACTATCAACTCAAAGGTTTGTTTTCATATTTTTTCTGTAAGTCTCTAACTTTCAGTTTATCTTTGTTTTGAGTTCAAGATCCACAAATCCGGATAGCTTATGTGTACATGTAAGGTGTTTTCTGTCCTAAAAAATGGCCTCACAAAGTTTTTGTATGGCTATTTTTTTTTTTTTTTTTGTGATTTTTATAGCATGTTCATTGCCAAAACTCAAAATGTGTTGGTGGTTTTGTTTAAGTTGTTGAAGATTTTTGTGTTTGATGTTGTTTGTTCCAGTCTCATGATTATATGAATTCCTACTCCGCTTCACTGATTGTCTTTTACATGGCAGGAAATGTTATAAACTTTCTGGACTTTTAGACAACGTAGATTGCCAAATGGCTCTTGTCCAAGCAGTAAGTGAGTGGCGCCCACGAGGTTGTGGGTTCAAACATCAGTTGAAACATTTGCGAGGTATTAGGTGCATGTCAAGCATGAAAGTGTTTGCGGCTAGAAGTACATTTCATAAGGAAGATGTATACGCTTATGTTGTAATAGACGTTCTCGGAACTGAACACAGATCAATCTTATATGATCAAAGGTAACTATCATACTGAAAGTTTCAACTTTTGTTCTTCGAAATATGATATCTTTTAGGTTGTTATATAAGTGATAAATGGGTTGTGTGTTAAAAGAAAATCCTTGTCACTGGTTCTACTTTCCATTTGACTAATGTGTGCCATTTGAAGATGGAAAACAGTCGCAACCCAAGTACCCAACATAAAACCATAAACTTTTTTTAAAACTCCGCAATCCTTAGTTCGGGCATGATTTTTATAAGATCAGAGCTTCTAGGTTTACTGTTCAGTTAATCATCATGTTTATAATGAGTTTTAATTGCCATCCGTTTGACTTCACTAAGGCATCATTAGTTTATAGTATGAGGGAAAATTATTTGATGAGCACTTAAACGATCTTTTGTTGGTAAGTGTAGCTTATAATGCTAGTTAAGCTGAGTGGTTTGTATTAAGGGTATACTAATTGATAACTAGTTTAATACACATCAATCTTATATGAGACACGCTGCCTATGTTTAATACATAATGATCCAAGGTAACTACCTTACTGAATGTTTCAACTTTTTATTCTTCGAAATAATGTTACCTTTTAAAATGTTAAGCAATATAAGTGATAAATGGGTTGTGTGTCACTAGAAAATGCTTGTCAGTACTGGTTCCACTTTCCATTTGGCTAATGTGCACCGTTTGGAGATGGAAAACAGTCGCAACCCAACTTAAAACCATAAACTTTTTAAAACTCCGAAATCTTGTATTATGGGTATAAGAGTGTTATTTCTTTACATTCATGTAATGGAGCCATTATTATGCTTTCTATTTTATATACGCACTTCTATTTGTGTATACTTCCAAACATCCCAGCTCTGGCGATTATAGCAATGCTCGATTATTTCATACGATACTTATGTTAACGAGTGCTTTTCATGCTTTCTTCTGTGTACATAACCATTGAAAACCAACTGATTTCTCGATCCTCTCTATATCCATGCTTACTGTTTTGTGTTTTGTTTTTCATCAGGCCTGAAAATCCCAGATTTGAGATGTTTTCTATGTTTGTGAGCATTTTAGATCCTGATTTTGAAGAGGGGTATATATCGGGTTGCATTAGCGTAGCAGATACCTATGGATTGCTGCCAGATGGTTGGTCTAGATTATTTGCGGGTGATATAGGTCATGTAGCTTATTTCTCGCGTCATTGGAGTGATCCATTAAGAATCAGCAATGAAGATTTTCAATTCTTTGGCAATCCAAGCTCGCAACATGCAGTGGCATTTTCTTCCTCTCTTGAGATTCATGTGGGTCTCACGATTACTACCAAGAAGAAGAAGGATTGTAAGGATGCATGTTATCATATTTATAGTGAGAAAGATAAGTTGTCGTCTTTTTGGAAAGAGGACAAGAAAAGCAATTGTGGCACCTTGTCCTACAACTCTAAGGATGCAGTGGACACCACCATAGATATTAGGTTTGAGTCACGTGTTCCTGGTTTAAAGGGTTTGAAAGTAAGCGGGCATGTGATCACCTACTATGGTGATAGTGTGTTGGATGAGATCAATGAATCTATGCAAGAGTTCTTCAAAGCTATCATCTTTAAACCCGAGGGTGCATGTGTATCAACGGGTGAGAAACTTCAACTCAAGAGACCAGTCCTTTCCGTACCCGCCACAGGGTGCCTAATGATTGAATCGTATTTAAAAGATGAATCGGGAGAAGTGATTGTTGATAAAACAGAACCGTATCGCGCGAAACCAACAGGTATTAGCGAGTGGGCAATGCATGGCGAAAAAGGCACCTTCTATCTTACAGTGAATTGGAGGAAAGGGTCGGGCATACATGGAAAATCTTGATGCAGCATTCTTCATGTTGAAGAGGACAAAAGACCTGTTCGTGACAACATTCTGCATCTCTTGTTGGAGCTTTGTGTTCTTTAATGAGAGCCCGTGAAATCAGCAAATGAACTACTTATTTCACCTCAAGGTATGCAGCTTCTTCATGTTGGAGAGGACAAAAGTGTGAGGTGTCTTTCTAGTCTTAAAGGGATCTCTTGTCTCTTTCTTTTTCTTTGACAAAGGTGAATAGATCGAAATTATCCATAGAAAACTTACAATAGTGTAAAGGCGTCTGATGAAGGTGTTAGTGGATTATTAGTTATAACCTTGTATACTTGTATTGGGCCAAACCCGTTTAGTCGTTTTTAAGAGAATTAGTTTTGCAATTCATAAAGGGCTAACGGCGCAGCTTGTTGCTCGCTTGCCTTCCACCACTATGTAAATTCAATTCAGTATTATATATATAATAAGTTTAGTTGTTACCATTGTATTTCTACTGTATTGAGATTTCATTATGTTTATGGGAATCACACAGTTTGACACGGAATCAATACAAGTATACAAGGTTATAACTAATGATCACTAACATAAGAACTTGTTTCATGTTAGCATCAAATTCCTCATATTTATGGCATAATAAATAACAAAAATATGCGTTTTAATTGCAAATATTATGAATTTGTTATTTAATATTGCAAGTAACTTTATTTGAAGCATCAAGGTAAAAAACGAAGTTTTTAATGCCGCTTAATATGGATAGATTATTTAAGAAGCCCGGACAAGATGAATAAATGGATAAAACTATTTGGAAACATACCACATTACCACAACAGCAAATTACCACTTGTTCTGTTGGTAAGCCATGAAGTACAAAGATGGTTAAAAGGACTAAGGGTAAACCATGCAAACACCAATGGATCTCTAGTCTAGTGGTATGGCTGTTTTCTTGTGAACGAGAATACCCAGGTTCGAGGCCGGCTAAGTTTTGATACTCACTAACCTTCAACACGCCACCTTACAGTGCACACGTCGAGCTAACACACAACACAACCACTGTGCTGTCTCTCCATGTCGACGAATCTGAACGTGCCACGCGGCGATGATGACGGGGATATTGAGGATGTGTTGTGTAATGGCTAGATAATTAAGGGGACGTTGTGTAAAATGTAAGCCGTAGTTTTGGAAATTTTTATAAAAACCCATAACCCTACCCTCACCTCATTTGAACATCTTCTTCCATCTTTTGAATCCTCGCGTCATTTGAAACTATAATTTTACACAATATTAATAACTTACTATTACTAAATAATGATTATGCTGCTTTGACGATTCCTTAGTAATAGTTTATTTCTCACTTCAGCCTAAGCTACAAAATGTGACATAAACTAATGGAAGCATGAAGATTCCTTCTTTGTTTATGATTTTGACTAATGGTATTTGTTCCCCATTCTGAAGTGAGAAATCATAAGAGAGAAGAATAAAAGCAGTCATTAAGCACACTTGGCAATGTTGCCTAACCATGCCTAAAACTTAATTGTAATTAGCCAATAGAATGAATCCAACACATTTCATGCCTAATGATGTCTAAGTACTTATTTTTAGTGGCAATGTTGCCTAATCATGCCTAAACTTTATATTTTTTTATTTTTAAAATTCATAATTATATTTACAATTTAATTAAAAACATCAAATTTTATTAATAATTCAAATAAAAGTTACATAATACTTAGGAAAATAAAAACAAAAAAAATATTAAAAATAGGAAATGACTAGTCATCGAGGTATGGTAAGTCTTGCGCCGCTACGTGCTCCGTAAGATCATATTGAAGATGGTTATGAATATCTTCATCGAGTAACTCTTCTAGCACACTATCGTCATAAACTTGCGTGACCGGCTGATCCATTATATGAACCGGTGATATTGCCACACCATCGTCTTTTAAAATCATATTGCCCAATATAATACACGTATAAACAATTTGTCGAATCTTTGCGACGGTCATAGGTCGTAGAGGATGACTGAGAATAAACCATTTTCCCTTCAAACGAGCAAAAGCTCTCTCGACATCCTTTCTTGCAGACTCTTGTAGTTTCTTGAACTTCTTTTCCTTCGGGTTAGTGGGATACGTATATGCTTTAACAAGAGTTGAATACTTAGGATAGATTCCATCGGCAAGATAATATCCACGTTTGTAGAGACGTCCACGTAAATAAAAAGAATTGTTTGGCGTCGTACCATTTCGCTCGGTAACATATAATGGAGACTGATTCAAAACATTGATATCGTTGTTTGAGCCGGGCGGACCAAAAAATGAATGCCAAATCCACAAATCATATGAAGCCGTCGCTTCAAGCATAATAGTTGGGTATTGATGATCACCTCTCTTATATTGGCCTTTCAAATATTTTGCACAATTTCGCCAAGTGAAATGTGTACAATCAATGCTACCAAGCATTCCAGGAATGTGATGTTTTTCTTCATGTACCTCGAATAACCGTGCAATGTCATGGGTTATCGGCCTACGTAAGAACTCTCGACCGTATAACTTTATAATCGCATCACAAAATTTATCAAGACATTCACCTAGAATAAAAATAACAAAATATTATTTTATAAAAAAATATATATATATTAATTAAAAAAAAAACATAATAATAACGAAATATTATTGTACAAAAAAACATTTTTTAAAAAAAATTAATAACGAATAAAAATAATAAATAACAAATAAAAAAAATTTAATAACGAATAAAAAAAATTAATAATAACCTGAAGTTCTTCGTGCCATGTTTAAATAGTTGTTGGGAATTATACTAACAGTTACCACGGCTAAGAGAAGAAGTTACAACTGCAGAAGATTGTACTTGCAGTGGAAACTCATTACCACTGCAAGAACATATATTACCATTGCTTATTAGATAACTATTAGGAAACGTATTTAGATAAATATAGAATAGATCTTGTGTATATCTTATTCTATTAGCTTTATACTTATCTTGTAGAAGAGGACTTCTTGTGCTATAAAAGGAGATCCTAGGTTAAAGGTTTTATATACGTTTTTCTAGAGCTTCAAGGTGTAACCCTAGTGATATCAAGATCACTCGTATTATTATCATTAATAATATTGGAGCTAATAGTTTGTTTACATACATTGTTCTTGTTCATATACAACTATCTTACTCACAATCAAACTTCTAAGTGTTACTAAGTAGATTCCGCATACTTAGTGATATAATTCAAAGTATCAATCTAACACAAGTTCAAGGTGTATAGATCCAACAATAGTCATCGAATCTATCCGGAGGTTCACCCGTTGTGAGTTGCCGTATTGCCGATGTGCATTTTTGTAACGACGTGAAACTAATCTTTCCAAACGCGTCTTGACCCTCTTGAAACCATTCGAATTGCGCTTCAATGTCATTTACAATTTTTAAAAACAATCTTTTACTCATACGAAAACGATCACGAAAAACATCTTCGTTAAACTTTGGTTGTTCAACGAAATAGTCATTCATTAAATTTTCTAAAGCTTTATCACGAAAACGTTTTCCATAACCACGGATGAAGGTAGAGCTTGCCGTGTCTTCAAGAGCTTCGTACGCGGCTAAAAAGGTTTCGATTGTACTACCGGATAACTATTCTTCGGATGAGTCGGGGGGAATAATTATCTCGTTTGAGGATGAACAAGATGATGACATGGTTATTATAATGTAAATTGTATGTGTGATTTGATATTTGTGACAACTGGCAAATTAGGGAGCCGTTTTTAAAAACCCGCATTACATTTAAAAATTATAATTTTGGTATATTTGAAAAGTTTATCGTGACGAGATATTTTATGAACGTCGGAATGTGATTTTAATCGTACGTTATTTATGGGATTCGATTATTTATTTATGGTTTGGTTCGTGATGATTTATTTTTGAGATCATTATTTTGGCACTACATTGACTCCAGCACTAGTATAACCTAACAATTTTAATTATTTTAATATTGATTCGGATATTTATATTTTTGGAACGTATCGCGAGGTTTTTGAGTATTTGGAATGAGTTTGATTCGAGAGGGTCGAATTGTTTTAAAAAGGTTTCGGGTTTGGTCCGTGTATTTACACCGGGTTATTTAACCCACTTTACCCCTTATATTATTATTATTGTTAATAAAAACCTTTTCTTTTTATAATAAGAGTAAATACAAATCGTCCCTTTTGTCTTTGCCTGGAAACACACAACACTAACACACCAACATCATCTTCATCTTTTCATTCTCTCTCTCTCTAATAAAAACCCTAGCCACCATCCATCTTTTCCGGCGATTATAACCACACCGCCACCTCCACGACCAAACTACCACCACCATATTAACCATCTCGTCGAGATCTATCCTTTGGTATAACCCACGCGCCATATAAACATCTCTAACACCACGAAATCACAACCACCGCCACATAAACACCACCTTTTCATCTTTTTCTTGTTGGGTTTTTGAAGAAATATATATTTTTGGAGTTGTTTTGAAGGTGAGTGGCCACGATTTCCACATCGTGTGCCTCGAATTGATATTAAATCCGTGTCCTCATGGATTATTTTCATTGGGTTCGAATTAATAATAATGGGAAGTGATATTTTTGCTATAAAAAGTGTTTTGGTATCCGGGTTTGGTATTCTTGTGGTTGGGTCGAATGGGAACCGTGAGCCATAGCTCACGGCTTGATGTTGGTTCGAGCCTTGTGGCTTTTCTTTGATGAGTTTTGACCTCGTGGTTATGTTATCGAGGGTGTTGGATTTTGGAGTTGGATTTTTGGTTACTAGTTGATGATTTTCTTTTGGTTGTTTTGGATTTTTGGTCGTGACCCAAGAGGGGTCCGTTTGGGCTGTTTTGGTGAGCTCGGTTGAGCATGGCCGAGACCTCCATGGTCTTGGGGTTGGGTCCTCGTGGCTCGTGGTGTAGCCGAGACCCAATCGAGTCTCTCGACTCGGGGTTTGACTTGCTAAGTCGACCCGTATTATTAGTATTCTTGGTGATTTTTTTTAGTTATTATTTTTGTTGTTATCATTATTGTTGTTGTGGTATATGGATATTGGTACTCTTGTTATTGATTGTTACTTGGAGCCGAGGATGTATTGGAATAATTGGTTATTGTTATGGAGTTGAGTTGACGTATTTGATTGGGGACCGATTGTGAGACGGTCACTTAGATTGACGGAGATAGGTTAGTCGGGTGCCGTAGTCGGACCCTCATGTTGTAGCACGTGGATTTGGGATTGATATGGATGGAGTTGGTTTATTTATTTATGATTTGGTTATATTGTTTGTGGACTTGGACTATGAGCCGAGAGTAATGACTCGGACATGTGACCAAATTCTTATGACTCGATAAATATTTAAAATAAAACATTAAAAATAATACTCGTAATAATATTGTTGATAATATAATCGTTTATATACGTATATAGACATGATAAACGTATGTATATATATATAAATGCGTATATTAATAATAAAACAATCACGAGTAAACGTTATAATAATATAACGATAAATATTGTACTATGCGAATAGTGCAATAAATGTCGGGAATATTATTATAAATAAATAATTATAAATAATGTCGAGAACTAATAAGTCGGGTAAGTAATAAATAAAAACCATGATGACTTTTATAAATTTGGAAAACTTATCAAGTTATACGAGTTGTGGTTACTTAAGTCCAAGTGGGCTTTATTATGTGACTTTTGTGTTGTCACGGATATATGACGATTAATATAAACATTTTCTATAACTACGTAACTTATTTAATCGACGGGTTAAATCGAGTTATTTGGCTATATAAAATTAGTATATTAATGGGCATCGTATCCCACGACGCCCATAGGTTGTGGTACGTGTATTAGGATAATAAATTACTATATATCTCGTTGAATTGGCTAAATTGACGAATTTAGCAAATTGGACGATATATATAGGGAATTTATTGGACTACGATATTTACCATATAGTATTCTTTGTGCTATGTGATTTAGGTTGGGTATAATCTTGGAACGATATATTACGTAAATAAATATGGGGGATTACCAAATCGACGGATTTGATAAACTTCGATGATTTATTTAAATAATATATTGGTCTAATATTAGACCTATAGATGATTTGTTATTTCGTTTGTTGTGGCTTCTTGGTTTGAGTTGTGTCGACCCTCCACCCATATGGATACCAAACGTCAAACTTCAAATTAATATGAAGATAATTCGAGAAATGGATATTTTTAGAAAGTTAAATGGAATACGTTCGGGATTGGGAATATTTGATTTTTGAGGAAATGATTTCTGAACGAGCTTGATATTGTTAGGAAGTGCCGAGTCTGTAGTTGCCGTTACGTGAGTTTCTTGAGTTTGCTTACGTCTTTCTTCTATCGATTTCTTTTGAGGATTTTCTGGACTTGAGGTGAGTCATAGCCCCACTTTTACTCTTGAACTTTGTTTTCAATACTTGGGGTGAGAAACGTGCAAATGTTTTATGTGGACTATTATCGCTTTGTTTATTTAAAACTTGCTATGCTTACAGAACTAGGTAGGATTAAGCAAGGCCTAGTCCCAAACTAGGTAAGCTATTGATTTGGTTATAGAGCGAGGCCTAGTCCCGAGCTAGGTAAGCTATTGATGGATTGTTGAGCGAGGCCTAGTCCCGAACTAGGTAAGCTATTGGATTGGTTATAGAGCGAGGCCTAGACTTGAGCTAGGTAAGCTATTGATTGGATTGATTTGGGCTATAGCGTGCACCTATAGGGTTGATTTGATTTGGTTGGATTATTTTGGTTGGATGATTGAGGCCTAGTCTAGCTAGCAAGCGTTTTGCGTATATGTCCACTATATTGAATTATGAATTTAAACCTATGATCTCACCAGCGAAAGCTGACTTTTAGCACGTTTTCTCAGGTAATTAAGTGATGTCCCTTTGGATGCTTGGATTGGAGGCTTGGCGATGGCACCGGTTATAGATCTATTTTCTAAAACTCTGATAAACTATTGTGGACCTATGTTTATTTCTTTTGGGCCTTACTTTGGATAATTCTTGGGATAAATGTAAACTTTAAAACCCGTTTTGGTTGTGTTTTTCTTATATTTACTTTATCTCGTTCTTTCATGACTTTGAATGGATACCAATCCCCGTAGCACCCCGAAAGCTTGTTGAGTCTTCCAGTGTATCAAATTTTGGGGGTGTTACAATATTAGTTTAGATGTGAAAATAAAAAGGAAAATGGTGAGTATTTAAAGGAATTTTTTTTTTTTTTGGAAAAAGTCACAAACAGTCATATAATTCAATGGTCCAACGGTATAATTTTTTGAATGTATCCTTCATGCCGATCGGTGATGTTCACCGCATGGGTTGCCGAATATTGCATGCCGACTAGGAGGCAATGGGCTTGCCGAGCCATGCCGATCCATGTCGATCCATAGACTATCACGTTGCCACCCTCTTATAAGCCTAAAATCTCAAAATTTTAGAGAAAGCTCAAGGCATGAGAATAATCATTACGAAATTTCAGTTACAAAAGTTACATAATACACATCTTAATTTGAGATGCTTGTAAGTTAAATGTAAAAAATAAATTTCCAACTACCTGCATAAAAAGGTATCCCGTTTGACTCATTACTCAACTCGCTTAACATGCATACTCTACCAAAATACTGAAATTACAAGTCAAATAGCATACCATGTGCTAACAGGTGTTGACTACCATTAACATAAGAAAAGAAAACAGTAATATCCAAATGTGTTTTATTAGCAAAACAGGGATAATACTGATTCATCATTTTTCACAAACTCACACCCCCGAAAGTGTTGGAATTATTACATCATGACATTCATATAAATAAACCAAGTACATCAAAGTGAGCATATAGCGGAAGCAATTATAACAAGACCATAATATGTAATTAATTAATCAAAACATAAATAGTAAACGTACCTTTATGATTCTAGCCGAACAAGAATCAAAGCAATCTTCCGGAACCAAGAACCCTAATTAGGGTTTATATGGATTATAAGAATTACCCCTTACCTTTTTGTAATTCAATCCAAGAAACAATCAATAGTGTGATTGTTTCACGTTCTTGTACACACGTACTAATTCAAGAAAAAGTTTATGCAAGTAATAAACACAAAACTTGTTTAGATTAATAAAATCGAAACCCTTAGTGGTTTAGTTTGATAAATCGACAAGCATAAAAGAAAGGAGAGAAAAACACCAAGATGTGTGTGTACAAGTTTATGAGAAAAACTTACATCTTGGGTTTGCTTATATACTACACAATACTTGGAGCACAAGGCACATAAGGAGGTTAGAACCTTCCTTGGCCGATCGGTGTAGGACTCCCTTAGGGAATTCCGGAACCTTCTCTTGTTTCCATGTTTTGTCTAGTATTACTTTTCTAATATTCTTTTAATAAATAATTAGTCATTAATCAATAATACTAATTATTATTATTTATTTTGTGTTTAATAATTAATTATAACATTTTATAAATAATTATTACTTTTTCTCTTCATACGTATTGTGTGCAATCCCGTGATCTCGAGTTCGATCCTAACACACGACTACTAAAATAATGTCCATATTCTAACAGCTCCCACTTGGACATATTTTAATAGTGTGATCACATCGGTTAGCGTCTTGCAACACGCCGATGCCTCTAGTACGATCTCGAGCAAGGCTCCTGGACAAACCTTTTAATGATTTCTCATTATTATTATCCTTTTGTTTCTAATACCACGTTAATAAGGATATGGATTAAAGTCATTCCTTAATTAACCATTCTGTTTCTCGTTGTTTATGATTGATTAAGATTACCAAATCTTCTGAACATATTCAGGTGAGATCTTGGGTACGGCCGTACATGCATCTTACCAACCCTACGAGGGCCCCAGCAGTATTAAACTCCAAAAATAAATTTGAAGGAACAAATTCTATCTTGACTACAAGCAAAACCCACAAACTTTGTAACATTTCCGAAAACAACCCTTATTACTAACAGTTACGTATAGCGTTAAGTTGTTCCACAAAAATGTACTACATTCATGACACTTATCTTGTATCTCAAGTCTGAGGATAACTTCTCATGATTTACTTAATAACAAAATCCATAAAGTAACATCATGTAGTTGGGATAAGTCCTATATTCAGTATCATCGAATATCATCTGAAATGGCATGTCTACGCATCAATATACTTTAAGTATATTATACCAACCTTCAGATTTGTCTTAATTCAATAATATTCCCATATTATTAACTGACAACGGACAATTTAAGAATAACCTTTATTCATGGATTAAACATACAAATATAGGATACAATATATTATAAATTAAACATACCATGTATTTCAATTTATTATAATATTTTTTTTTTTAACATCCCTTATCCAAATACTAAATAGATCAATGCATGATAACTCTTGTTGATGAATTATGTCTCAAGTAATGACATTCCCACTTGTTGACAAAACATAAATCATCCAACTTTGATCTATCGGAATTTTAAGAATACTTATTTCAAGAATTCAACTATTGAAATTCTTATATGTTCATAGTCAACTATTTTGATAATGCCATATTTCATAAAAATGTGAGACATCCTTAACCACCAATTTATGATAATTAAACTTCCAAACATTTTAAAGTTTAAAGTATTCTTATTCTTTTAATGTATAATGCAACTATGCTTTTAATAAGCATAACTAGTAATAGCCAAGAATTAAATCCTTACCATAACTAGCATTGAGTGTCATCTCAATTTCATTAGCATTATTGTATGCAACAACAATATGCTATTAAAACTTTCCGTAAACCATAATATCTATTGTGTAATGTTTAATGCCCTTCAAACTTTCAAGTTTGTTGGCCATGACAATTTTCACAACCATTGAAAAATTGTTCATCTATAGAATTTGAAGCTATTTCAGAATTTTAGGATGTGATTCTATAATCAAACATATTCTTGTTAGAATATTACACAAGTTATCTAATAACTTTTTATTTAGATATTAATATTGCCAAATCATCTTGTAATCAAGCATGATACAACAAAACATGATGTACATGAAAAATCTTTAAGTCATACTTAGATTTTATTCATGTCATACATATCTATTTATACTTTCTAAATAATATATCATGTTATACATATTAGATTTATTTACCGCACACGTTTCAACAATTTTGATTCCAAGGTTGTATGTCTTATTTCCTAAATCTTACAAGTAAAGTTTCATTCCATTCTAAGACTTAACATTTACTTATATGGAATGTTACTTTTCATATGTTCTACAACATATATGATTTAAGAAATTAAACATAATACTCCCACTAGCTTTTAGGAATACTTTAGAAATTATCTTATTTCAATTATAAATCCAAACATGAATTTAATAATTAAATATAAAATAATCTTCTAGATGCATGCATTTATCCATCCATGGATTATTGCACCATGTACACTTTCAAAGATATATTTGAATTCATAAACTCCCTTTGATTACTTATCGTCCTCGCTCAAGTAATCACTCAAGAAAGAGTTTTGATATTCTATTGTCAATTTCATAAATGTGACAATCATAATCTTTATATATTAATGTGCTTAGAAAAGAATATTCAATCTCAGTTAATTGCTTAAGTGATTAATAATCTTGTTATAAGACATGCATTAAATATGTGTACAACATTGTCCATATGATTTCTATACAAAGATTTAAACCACAAAGGTTACCTAATCTTTGAAGAAACTCATCTTAATATTCTAGTCTAACTATTAAGATAAATCAAATTTCAAAAATTGATTATCTTTATGGACAGCATCTTAATCATTCATATCATGTATACTTTACCCAACTTCATATTTGGTAATGTATCATAATGATTATCAGGTTTACAATAATCCTGTAAATCATAGCCCTCAGCATATTAATCAAATATCTGAGATATATTGCTTTTCTATGAATGATAATTCCATTATCTTGAGATTTAACATTTAAATATCAACCTTTATCATTATCTTGAGATTTAACTTTTAAATGTCAAAGTTCATCATGATATTTACTAGTGTATTTTAGAAGATTATGTATTTTGTAATTTTTATCTTTTAAAGATCAACACTCCCACTTGCTTTTAGCAATTTAAAGACTATCTTTAAATACTTAGCAAATTAAGCAATAATACAATATTCTCTTTTGGGATATTACAAATACATATTGACAGTTCCTAACTTAATTTTGTTTATAACCTCTTCATAAGCAGTTAAACAAATTTGGAACTTCAATTTAAGACTTAATGTGATTCATCACATTTATCACATTCCATCATATGATAATGTCTTATTAATCTTCTATGTTGGAGTTTTATTAAATATGTCCAAGTCATACTCAACATTCTAACCTTGATAACTTTTGGAAGAAAAGAAGTCATAGTTATCTTTAATCAAACAATATAACAAGAGTTTGATTTTTCTAAATGAACATACCATAAACATTTGATATTTCATTAGTATTAATATTGTAAGACAATCTAACAATATTTAAGATAACTATATTCCTTTTGACTTGTTTATTTACCAACTAAGTCATTTTAATGGTATAATAATTTTCAAGCCAATTACATGCTTTATAACACAAGTACTTTTTACAAAGTTACTTTATGTTCATGTCTTTACAAGAAAACATAAACTGTTATAATCCACTATACGTTGTTATGCTTTTGAGGGTCCTGCAGGAGGATGCTAAATTCCACAAATTGGGAATTACTGTCAACGATGCCTTTAGTAAGTGGTACGGTAGGATCATGCACCACGTGAATTGTGTGATCTGCCAGCACGCCTACATGAGATCAAAGAAATACTCGTTCTAATACTTTCTATAAGAAAATACATATTTTATAAACTTTTACTAGAAGAAGATAATGGAAATATATATATAAATATCTCTACATTATATATAACAGGAGGCGTTACACGCGTATTGCCACCTCATTGTCCAGTCATTGCCATGTAATTCAATTTCTGCCATGTCATCTGCCAATTTTTTAAATTTATTTTATTTTCATTTTTTAAATTTATTTTATTTGCATTTTTTAATTAATTTCGAAAATGATTGTATTAGACGTGTGCACCTATCAATTTTATTTATTGCGGACGTTTTTTTTAAAAAATTATCTCTGCATGGACTCGAACTGAAGACCATGTTGATAGTACGTGGTATAGTAACCACTGAACCACATATATTTTTTTGTTAGATAATGTATATTGAAATCTATATACGATTTGTTATCACCATAACCCTAATATCAATAAAAATCAATCCATTGTATATTTATCTTGGGTATGTTTAAAGGGTTTTACAATCACTCGGATACCGGTTCAAAACATGCGAAGACGAATTCAACAATTGTATCAAACGCTTCACTTATTCATCATCAAAACCCTAAATTCGATTAATACATAATCCAATCGGTTAAACCTAATCTATTAAGCACCTTATTTGATCCAAGGTATACACAATTGATCCAAGGTATTGGTTTGTTTTTTAGTCATTAATTCTATTGATTGCTTAAAAATTCGTTTATGTTAATTTTGAATTCTGGCTTTTCAAATTTGGAGGACTGTCTTTTGTGACACTCACGGTAGTTATGTATAGAAAGTTAACACTTATAATGTATTATCTGTATAATGCATGTTTCATAATAACGAGCACAAAGTTTTGGTCTCTCAGGTTATTCAATACACTCAGTTTCTTCAAGAGAAGGGAATTTACCTGGTCCCAGAAAATAAATGACCACCAGCTTCGATCAGTGGTAAAATTATTTACATTTTAATATTATTAAGTTACTAATTGTAAATATGTAATGTATATAGGTGTCGCATATTTTATATTATCTTATAGTGTGTTCCTGTTCGGATTTACGAATATCAAACGTTACGTTTTATAATTGCCTCTACGCAGTTAAACTGATAGCTACGGATGTTTGTTTTTCAGGTAATATTACACTCCCAGCTAATTGCAATGCTTTGGTTACTTATTGATGCTGGTAGCAATTTGTGGGATTCGTCTGTTCAAATCCGGTTTTGCAGCTAATTAGGGTGCAAAGGTATGTGCCTTACTCATTTATGTACTACATTGTTCCTTCTTGATATTGTATAACGTGTTTTATTTATGTGAGTCATCCATTTGATGCTCATATTGACATTGTGAAATTTGCAAGGTATATGGATAGGCATCTTGACAGAAACTGTGGTACAAACCATTATCTTAATTTGGAGTTGCTATAGAACCGATTAGGACAAAGAGGTACTTTTCACCATGCCATATATTTCTCTTGATCGGAACTACTTCGATATATGTTTTTTTGTAAAAAACTACATTTCTTCGATTATTTAATAGAACATTATTGATGTAAATTTCAGGGACCAGTGTATGACAAAACACCTTTGCTACATTTACAACCAGTAGTTGTGGCATACCTTCTTCGGTGCTCTCCGGTAAAGAGTGTCACAATGGAACAACTATGGCCACCGAAGAATGTGGTTAGCTTTCTGCTTATTTGTTTAGTCTTTATTTTCATGAATTGTCTGTCACCTTTATCTTGCATCCATTACTTTGTTATGACATACTTTATGCTATCAAGGAATGGCAGTCGATACACGCGCATCATCACAGAAAGTGCAACAGAGTGATTAGTCCTGATAATCTGATCCTAAAAGGACCATTACTTTAAATATCCAAAGTAATTAGATTCCAGTCAATACACGCGCATCAAAGCTTGATTAGTCCTGATAATATGATCCTAAAAGGACCATTACTTATGCTTTGTAAACTTGCATTTATTCTTTATAAGATTAGATTTCTAAATGTCCTATTATAAAAACTAAAATATGTTGCTTCAGTTGCTTGCAATGATGATTTAAAAATAAAATCCCTATAATAAAAGAGTTAGGACCAGTTGAGACCAGCGGGCTAAGTCAGGGCCAGGCTTAACCGATACAAGACGTTTGGCACCTCTAATAACACAGGGGTTGCTATAAATTATTTAATGTCATGTCTATGCAAGAAACTAACCATGGGAAGCCAAATGGCAGGATAGTTTATGCGTTTTCAAGAGATGCACATGTTGGACAGGATGCACATGTTGGACAAGATGCACACTGAATGGCTCTCAACTTTCTGCCTTATGTTATGTTCCAGTTACAGCTTCCTTACATATCTGGTTTTGTTGTTTACTAAACCATGAAGTCTGTTACACAGTAAATTATCTTTTGTAGAAATACTAATTCTTCATGAAATGACAAAAATAAACAGGGACATCATCTGGATTTACAGCTTGTGAGGAATAAATGGCTTCTAATACATCCAAAAATCGAGTTTTTAGTTTCGGAGGTCAACGAAGACAGGACGCCTGACAACTTCAGGGGCATGGGATAAAGACCGGCCAAAGAAGTCATAACTTTCTTAAAAAATATGGATAAAGCCTCAAGATCCGGTAGCTTAAAAAATGTGAAACTTAGCTTTGTTGGGCACTCAATAGGAAACGTGATTATAAGAACGGCATTGGCAGGTGCATATTGATTGACAACTTTTTTTTATCTGTTTTCACTTGATCTCAAGAGAAGTAGTAATATGGGCAGGTCTAGGGTCAGATCAGAATGGGTGAATCTTAATACCAGTCAAAATGGGCCTGGTCTACCAGCAAACGTTTACCTATTTCTTTTTCTTGAATTAATTATCGAAAATTCATTAAAAATATTATTAAACATATTAGAACACAAATATTTATTAGTGTATTTTAATGCTTATCACTACTCAGTATGTGTTAAGTGTCAACGACCATTTTTTTCTCAAAGGGATATTGGTTTAGATTCGATTAGTAAGTTGTAATTTTTCAATGATTAACCTTGGCTTCCTATATTTTGTTTTTCATATCTTATTAAAAATGAGTTATGTATTCATTTTTTTCATTTAAACGACCAAATCTAAAGATTTTTTTGCCAAACACATTTGAGATATGTTGCAACATAAATCGATCCATTTATAAGTGACTGGGATGGAATGGCCACCTCTAAAAATATCCTTGAGCCTAACGGCCCCTCCCTGAAATTGGGGTTGCCAAACGCGTCACATGTGGTTCTATTACTGTATTAGTATTCTGTGACCCGAATATTTCCATTTTCACATTTTGTGGTTTGTTTATTTTGAATGGGGCATCTCAAATTATTTGTACAGTGCAGCTCATGAGGCTCATGCTCTGCTACAGCAATCTCTACATATAAGGAAAACTCGAACCGATGATTTTGCAAATTTTAAAATCAATGCACGTCTTGGAGAGGTTTGCTTCACAAAAACCATCTTAATTGAACCTCTTATTTACCGAAATCCTGATTGTAGCTTATTGCGGTACTTCTCATTTCATCATATAAATCTTCTTATTTATGGTTTAATATATAAGAGACTATTCTTTGTTGTTTCATTCACAGATTGGTTGAACTAAATCACTAAGATGTGTTCATATTTGCTTCAGGAAGAATAACTCTTTGAGCGTATTGAAGTTTCACGAAAGCAAGCGCTTGAGACGTTTTCTGATAATAAGTTCAAGGTAATAGTTTCTGTCTAGCGTATCGTCTGATTTTACTATATTGATGTTAGCAACACATCGTAAAGGTATCTTTTGGGTTACTGTCGTATTCAGGTTGAAATCATTAGCGGCCTAGCAGAAGACAAGACTATTATACAGGTGTACGTGGTCCGTTAGTTGACTTGTGTCGTGGACCCTGTATACCAAACACTACACTTAGTCAAGATGTTCAACGAAAGCTCTCAGTCTTTCCTCCAAGTTTCACGTCATTGCTCATGGACTGTTTCCCTACAGCTAAACAAGGTACATTTCTTATATCATTATTGCCCTTTACTTAAAAGTATAGTCATTGTTATGATCATCACAATATGAACCAATATTATACTATAACACAAATGCAATCAACGGTAAAAGAGGAAGTCGCTCTCAAAAAGGTAATCATGGCATTTCCAATTGCTCAATTTTTTCACAGTTCTGTATATTCCTTGCACAGACCTAGAAGAAGAGACATGCTCATCATTGGCACCGATCAACAGCTGTAGCTGAAACCACCATAGGTGGCTGGGAAATTCAAGAATTGTCTCATTCTCATACAATGAGGTATGTAACAAAAGATGTTCTGTAGAAGTTACTAAATTATTGGATGATCTTATTTCAAACACTATCTTATGCATTATATAGGTTTAGAACAACCAAGATTGAGATCACGAGTCATGGAAACCGAATGGTCCTACATATCATGTAACCCCGAATGAAAAATGTATTTCTTAGAATTCGAGCTCTTATTTTCCATGCTTTGAAAGTTCATTGTTTAAGCACAATAATTATATGTATCCATGTTGATCAATATTGCTCAGCCATATTTGCTGTTAAGATTAGTTTTAGCAATATAGCTCTGGAATATTTGGATAAACAGGTTTAACAAAAACATTGAGAGTCTATTGACAACTATGTTGACGTATCTTTTTGGTTCTCTTATTTGATCCTCTGAAATTAGAAATGGTTGGTTGACTTTCTCTAAGTTGTTTCCCATCCCAATATTCCAAGTTTTATATTTTATTGGACAAGTTAATCTGATTAGTATAATCAGTTTGTTACTTCTTGCAAAGATGACTCTCCTGAATCATAGCAAAGTCCTCATTTTGCTTCTAACCATCACATTTGGTGAATCGTATATATGTATCTATATGAGTAACATTTATCTAATATGTATGTGGGTTGCTGATTGTTTATAAACTCGATGTAATGTTTTACTTCAATACCATTATTTCTTTGATTTATTTACCAAATGTTGTTTAACTGTTCTTTCATTACAGTTGCTTAATTTATTCATTCGTCACTTTTTCAACTATTCAAACTACTTCAATACTTTCCAAATGCATGGCTTAATACATCAAGCTTACCTTTTCTTAAAAATTTTAAACATCAACAAATACCATAATATAATTAAATGAACTCGAGGTCCTTAAAAATAATTTTCCGTTAACTGACACTATAAAAGTTATCATTATAAGTCATGCCCACCCATCGGGCGTAATTTAAGTAAAACCAACCAATTATAATTAAAAGTCATGCCCGCCATTTAGGATATAATAATATGTAACTATTTGGAGTTTTTTTTTTTCTTTTTTTTTAATGTATAACTATTTGGAGTTTTTTTTTGTTTTTTTTTGTTTTTTTTTTGTTTTTTTTTTTTTTGTTTTTTTTTTTTGTTTTTTGTTTTTTTTTTCCTTTTCTTTAATGTATTTATTAGTTAGTTTAGTTATTTTTTAGTTATTTATTAGTTAGTTTAGTTATTGATGCAGACGGTTTGCTAAACATACCACCTCTAAAATTGGAGGATTCAGTAATTACCGACATTTCAAATGGAGTGAAAAAATCTTCCGGTTCACCAAGCTTTCAAGAATCGTACAATAACAACAGTAATAACTACACCTCTACATCGCTCTGGCCAACTTCCATATTGAATTTGACAGCAGCTAGTTTTGCAATCGTTATCTGCAACAGTCATCACAAAACCAGTGTTTGATAGATTGCCAAAGCCAATGAGTTGTCGAAAGAACAAAGCGGCTATTGATTAAGTAAATTGTGTTATTTTCGTGTTAGCAACTGAAAAGGCCAGCTTATGTACACTGTGTGCGTGCTTATGCATGAAATATTGAAATCTATTGGTCCATTTAACAGTAGGCGAGGTGGTTGCATGAGATGGTCTTTAACATGTGCAATCGACTTGCTCATTGGTGAATGACAATAAACCAAGTTGCTCATTGGTGCATTTCTTTATGCCATATACTTGGATTAATTGCATTATTTGTCTCCCTAAGACATTGCAGACATGTTTTAAGGAATGATGGATTTGTAGCCTAATTGATATTTGTACCTTTGATGTGCTTCTAATGGAAATGGCATTATATATTTTAAACTGTTTATTGTAATACGAACCAATTTGTACAACACTTGATAACAAGGATGCATTCGGGATATGTATGTTTTAAATGTTACTTACATGCAATATAGAAAACTGAGTTTAATAACAATATTAATGACGTTAGTTAAGTAAAAGATTTTTGGTAAAACAAAAAAAAATGTTGTTTCTTCATGTATAGTTTAAAGCATGGGCGGAGCTATTAAGGGACCGGAAAGGGTCCTGGCCCCTGGGCCTAAGCCCGTTATTGTATTTTTTGGCGATTTCATGTGTTAAAATTTTATTTTTTCCATCTCGGCCCTCCCATCTAATGTTCTTCCCGAAAAATGAACATGTTATCTTATGATACAACCTGGATTGTGCCACTATCTCCAACCCAAAAGATTTTTAAGGTGATTATTTTTATTATTGATGATAAAAGACATTGCATAATAATTGTTTTTAGTTTCTTTATAGTTTATTTGTGTTGATCAAAATTATACAAACAAAAATACATTTAAACTCAATCCATCTATATATTTTGAATCAACCATTATATAATAGAGAGCAAAAATTTTTAAGAGCAAAGTTGCATACAAAATGGCAAACTATACTTATATTTTGGGACAAGCGGCCGCTGTTCATTTCATGTTTGTAAAAAAATACATTAAATATTGGAACAAAATTAACACTTATACATGTGCATGCAACTCATCAAAAGTGAAAAGAGTCCCAATTGCCTTAAATGATAAAGCCTAAAATTTTCATTCACTAAAAAAAAAAAAAAATAAAAAAAAAAAAAAAAAAAAAAAACAACCCTTCTACTATTACACAAAACTATAAAATACGCCTACAATTATTTAACAGCCTTCTTTCGCTATAGAAATAAATGCAAACAATATTCATAAGTCATGCCCGCCCATCGGGCGGGCTTCGAAAACTAGTATATATATATATATATATATATATATATATATATATATATATATATATATATATATATATAGGGAAGAGATCCGGTAAGAAGAAAAACAAAAATGAGAAAAATAAGAATAATTTCTAGCCACATATTTCAAATAAGGGGGAGATTTTTAAGGGGAGATGCATCTATTTTAATAGGTGCATCTCAAATGTGTAGTTGTGGTTTCTTCTTATTATTCTTATTTTAATTTTTCTTCTTATTTGATCCTAACTCTATATATATATATATATATATATATATATATATATATATATATATATATATATATATATATATATATATATATATATATATATTGTGTTCATGTGGTGAACACTTTAAAATGAAATATAATAGGCACCAATAGAAACATGACATGTGGATTTTATGGATTTAATATTTAAAGAAAAAATGAAAATACTAAAAGGGCATTTTAGGCATTTGTCACACCACTTATCTATTTTAACTAATAAAATAAGGTTTTTTACAACAGGAGCATTAAAAAATAAAATTAATTACACCTCTAAAATTCCGTAATTAGACCAAATGTACAAGCACCACAATGCATTCGTACTTTTAAACTGACAATGACAAAGTCAAACAAAACATACGCTCCTTTTGCACCCGTATTTTTGGATAGTGATTATGATCATTCAACCAATTGTCACCAATTCAAAATCTTCCATTATACGCTCCTTGATGTAAATCAATATTTAATTTTCAGTTTCAATTCACCAATTAAATTCAATGCATTCAAAAAACATCCAAAAATAACCTACAAATTGGTATATATATCTTTGGTTCAAGGATTCATCAACCCTAACAACTCAATATTTCGGTAAGTTTTAATTGTATTGAATCGATTTGGTTTGTATTATTGCTGATTTTTTTTCCTTTTTTATGTTTATGATGTAAACCCTGGGATGCAACCATATTGCTGATTCACACATCCAACTAATCAAAACTCAAAATCATCATCAGAAAAAATGCACGATTCTTCCAGGTTCTATTTAGATAAATGATATTGTCTTCTTAATTAAAAAAGGTTAGTATTTTCATCTTTTTTTGTGATAAGAACAAATTTTAATTTGTTTCATTATGTTATTTTATTTGCAGGAAACTTTGAATAAGCTTTTCAACTTTTTGGGTATGTTTTTTGCAACTCCTTTCATGTTTCAGGTATTTTTTTAGTTTATATTGTCACCACGATTTTGTATTCCTCTGTTTTTTTATCGCGAATGAAGATCCTGTCAACAAGCTACCAAATTCAAGGTGGTGAAATTAAATTTTAAGTGTTAAGTTTAAACTTGCACATCAAGTGTTTGACCAAATATGTTTGGTCCATTTTTATGCTCACCAGGTGTTTGATGAAATGTCTGTTAAGTTATATTCGTAACAATCTGATTTTGGGAGTTTTTATGAAACTGCACTTTTGTTGTTAATCAGGTACCAGCTACACCATAACCAGAAAGCACACAAGAAGAATTTGATATTAAGGATTTCTTTGAAGATCATGAATGGGAAGCCTTTTTGTTTCTCATTTTCTTATCAATCGTATCTATCAGTTTCTGATATCAGGTATGCATAAAGTACTCACATTTTTTAATCATAACTTTACAATATTGACTATGCATAAATGGAGAATTAAGTTCGACTATAATGTGATATTAATTAATAGTAAATTAAGTTTGAGCTGTTCGACTATAATGTGATGTTAACTGTCTGATTATTCATTATATGTTGGCATCTTATTTTATATTTTATTTTTTTGTTTTGATACTCATTTTTTTACTTTTCGTCAAAGACACATATAAAGATGATAATTTTGTACACCATGCCATACAAATTAAATGAGAGTGTAACCGGGTAGTTTTAACCTTTAACTAAGGAAATCACAAAAGTTGTCCATATAGGTTGCTCACTTTAATATGCAGAGCGTCCTTTTTCTCAGTTTAAGTGTTTTGATATATTTAACAAAAGTAAGTTCTGCACATTGTATGCATATAAATACATAGACAATTTAAATGAGAAAATTGTGGCCATCTATAAGAATCTTGATGTTGCGTTTATCACCAATCGTGGTAATCCCATGTTTCGGGTAAGAAAAAAAATTATTTTATTGTTTATGTAGATTAGTTTAGTCATGAATATTTGGATAGTCATTATGATTACAAGATCAGTTTAGTTATGAATATTTGAATATCTAAAGATATGTAGAGACTTTGAATCTGTGTAGTTGCAAGATCAGTGTGTATAAGGTGATGGCACATGGCTTGGTGCATTCGGGTATTTGATAATGTGTTGAGGGAAATGTGCAAGTAAGTCATATTTACAATGTAATCAATAGCTTATGTTTGCTGGATTGAGGAAAGCATTAGGATTTTTCGTAGGAGGCTATAATATTAGTTATATGATCAATTTTGATGAGGTAAGTTAGTCTATCAGTGAATTGATTACTCGGTTTATAAGAGGATAGGCGATTAGATCTTAGATGCGAAATTGTTGTTTCATAATTAATAATTATATGGCATTCAATGTTTAGATAGTATGTTAAGAACGCTAGACATGGTACTAAGATGAGGAAAATCAAAACTTAAAGCATTGCACATCCTGTGTTGCGTAATGTGATCATGCGTTGAAGGAAATGTGCAAAGTATTAATTTTAAAAGCTATGCTATTAGTACATACTCGCATAACAAATTTTGATTATATTTCTTACCAATTTATGTTAAGATCGAGTCATTGAATGGATTACTCGGTTTATAAGCGGATATGCGATTTGGTGTTAGATGCCAAAGAGGTGTATTTGAAATGCCGATGTGGCTAAATGGGTGGGTCTTCATACTTTCAAGTTGCAGATAAGCACGATTTGATTAGTTTTACAAATAAAAATTAATTTTATTACACTATTAAATTTTTCCTAAATAATCAACCTTTTTATTTTAAGTTTAGCAGAGATGTCATTTTTCTGTTTGTAATTCAGCGTATGTTTGGTGGTGAAGCCTAAAAGCAAAGGAACTACAAGCATATTACAACAGAACATGTATGTCTAATGACGAATGGATCGTTAGAGAAATGAGTAGTATGCAAGGTAAGTATATTAAAGAGGGTAAAAGTGTGTGGGTTGGTGGACGGGTCGAAATGGGTCAGTTCTGAAAATCATTCAAAGGGGTTGGGTTTCAACAACTTAACTCTTTGTTATCTTTTAGATATTATATTAACACATCTATAAAATGAAACTTTAAAACATGTTAATTCCTTAAATAGAAAATTTGAAAAATAAGCACATTAGGAGTCACTAACACAATTTAACCACGTAAGATGAACTCAGAAGTTATATTACTCCTTAGTGTGCAATTAATGAAAGAGCAGGAAATATGCAGCAGGGTGAACTCAGAAGTTATATATTTATCATGTTCAGGATGAATTCAAGCAACATTCTTGGCAAAGTTATTGACCTCAATAGCCAAAGTATGCAGCAGGGTGGTTCTATTTAAAAGGGGTTTATGATATTTTTTTGCTATACTATTGCATTTGTATTTGTTTATATTCATTTGTTTTACTTTCCTAAAAAGTCCCGATGAAGGCCCTGATTCTGTATGATTATTTGCAGAATTGGATGAGACTGGAGTCAGCTTAATGGTACACAAGAACTCTCACGCCATCGCCTTCATCATAGTTTCCTTTTTCAGGTGATTTTAGTTATGGTTTTCTTAATTTAGGGTCATTAGGAATATTATGTTGGTATTGTGACTTGCACTTTGTGTGTTTTTGGATGTGGCACGCAGTAATAGTGTGGTTGACAATTGAAAGGATAGTTGCATATTCGACTTTGCATGTCCTCTTTAGTCTTTATCACTCAATTCACACGAAAACTACCATACACCATCTTTGTCACCAGGTATCCTTCAACTTTTTTTTTTTATGTTTTCTTAGCTCTACGGATAAAAGGTTCACTTTTCTCACACGTACCTTAACAGTTTGCTATACACTATAAAGCCAAGTCGCTAATAACTACCGAGTTAATTATGGGTTCTTAGTGAATTTTAGTATAATCCATTTTGATGTGATATGTGGCCTGGACATACAAATGGAGCCAATAAAATGTTTAAGTTTGTTTGAATAAGATACTTGGTATAAGACAACATATTTATGTTCAAATAATTCCAGTGAATGGTGTAGTTGTGGAAATTGGCAGTTGGGTCAAACCATAACTTAACTGTTGCTCTCTATTTCCTTTGCCTTGGGTGAAGATGTTTATGTGAAATGGTGTAGTTATGGAAATCGAGAGTTCCCTGGAACCAACTTGATTAGCAGTTTAATGCTTCCGAAAATGTATGACTTATGTGATAGAACACCAGATCCTATAATTATTGTTGATAGAATGAGCTAATCTTATACTTTTCCGTGTCAATTGGGTTTTAATTTGACATTTTTTATATTTTAAAAGTAAAAAATGATTAATGTATGTATGTTATGTACCTGCAGATTGATCAACCACCACATGTAGGTCATCACCGTTGGCCAAAATGTAAGAATGCTCGGCACGACGGCACCCTAGTTGAAATACATGTAACTGTAAAAGTTCCCACGAACAAGGCATGATTAAAATTAAATTCCCGAGACAAACACAGCTGCGACCAAAGCTCAAAAGCTTATCATCTCAGTTGACCAAACATGTTATTTTTATTAACTTCTTTCCTTTCTTCTGTATCGGCGAGTTCTGTTTGAGAATACAATTTTAAGAATCACTATTAGTCTGTACGTTTGTACAAATGAATCACTTTCATAGGACTATGGACTAATAAAGAATGCTTTAATGTGCCATTGTGAGTTATAACTTAAAGACACACATAAGGTAATGAATTAAAAAAGATATATAATATATTGTTTTGTTGGTGGTTATGGACTTAAATAAGCTCAAGTTTCATGACCCCATCCCAGAAAAGAGAGGTGATTGTATCGGCCATTTTAAATATCAATAATCTGATAATCAATGAAATAAGCTAATCCACCCCATCCCCCCAAACAAATATAAAGAATATTACATAACTGAAATTATGTAAAAAAAACAAAGTATGTTCTGTGAAGCATGGGATCCCAATAAAGAACTCCAAAATGTGAGAACTTGATTGATTTAGTATCGGGATGCAGCTCCATCAAGTGAACCTCAATCACACTATCATGTACGAGGTTTAAAGATTAACATTGTCAAAGTAACTTTTATATTCACAAACAAACATGAGAACCCTGTTGCTACATATGTTCAAGAGGGTGTTGCTTTGCTATAAATGTCTATGCCTAATTGTAGCTTTTAGGTAAACACAAGTAACTAATCTTATTAGATGTTCGACTAATGATGAACATATTCAAATGCTTAGTGAAAAACGTTGCCTAAAAAATATTTCTTACACTGTCATTTGAGGAACGTGATTTAAAGTATATAAATAGTCAACATATATTATTTTAGAGACGTAGAATTCATCATGTAGCATGTTAGACTAATTTAGAGATGTAGAATTCGTCATGTAGCAATTTAGACTAATTTAGAGATGTAGAATTCATCATGTAGCAACTTAGAATTTATCAAATTAATCACTATTTTTGCCATTACAATGTGTTCATCAATGCATGTATATCAAAATGGCGGTGAGTATGTGGAACGTGTCGAGGCTGCGTTGATGCTGGTATAATTCATGAGAGCACAAGTTTCTTTATTGAGCAAGGTGGTCAGGTTAGTGTTGAATATCAACCCGCCAAGTACTATTAACTGTCACAACAGGTGAACCTTGATACGAGTCGGTTTATTGTGAGTGGCATAAATAATTCATGAGAACCATTCTTTTGGGCATTTTGCTCTCAAGACTATCTACTGGTTGAAGAAGACTATCAATACACATTTATTATTTTAATGCTTCCAGTTTTTATTATTATTATTTTTTTTTTACCATATTTTAAATTATATTGTAATAGATTATGTGTCACAACCTACTTTTGCTTACATTTTCTATGTACCATTAGGTGTTCACGGGATGGACATTTGCTATTAAATTGATTAGTACTCACATACGTCATTTGCTATTCAAGACCGTCAAATTTTGAGACGACAACGAATGAATGTTTATTATTTTAGTTGTTACAAATTTAACTGATTATCGAATAATTCACGTAATATCTTATTGTTTCTTTCATATATTAAGGAAACATGATTCGTTGTTTTCTTATTATCTCATTTTCATATTTCTTTAAAAACCCCGTGAATCCACGGGTCTTTAAGCTATATATATATATATATATATATATATATATATATATATATATATATATATATATATATATATATATATATATATATATATATATATATATATATATATATGTAGGGTCCCTTTCATATGAGAACCATGTTATCTACAAGAACTGCGAGAACCACCTTTTTACAAATAATAATACACAATGTACATCATTTAATGCTCCATATCATTTTGTTATTTTTATTTAATTCAAAAGGACATATTAGTAAAAGACATTTTTATATTAATTTTGTTTTTTTTATATAATTTTCGTTTTTTTTAAATCTTAAAATTCGGAGTTTTTTTTTTTTTTTTTTTTTTTTTTTTTTTTTTTTTTTTTTTAATCTATTGTAACATGTTTTCAAATAGTCATGGTGCATATATGTTTTTTTTATACCTAATCATTATTTATTTTAAGATCTCATGGTGCAAGCATGTTTTCTTCCCCAAATAGTCAAAGTGCATACATGTTTTCAGTTAGTCAACGTGCATACATGTTTTTTTTTCCCTTTCAAGGTGCATATAGGTTTTTTAATTTAATGAAATTTATAACAAACCAAGAACATAAATGTTATATACAAACTTCGATATTGATTGAAATACAATTAAAATACAAATTTCTATAAGCATAAATACATGAATCTAATTGATCTATACACGTGAGCACTAATAATATTCAACACAAATGAACATATGTGCACGAGTAGCCGTCAACATTTTTTCAAAATTCGGACATATATACACACTTGTAGCCGTGACCATTCTTGTAATTACACCTGATACAAAGAAAAGTACAAAAATTAGCAACCATAGTATTATTAAAAATTATACATGTACATGAGTATATGTATGTTTTAGGAAACATACTTGTTTGGCAAACACAAAACATATATGTTTTATACGTAAACATATAATCCAAACATAAAACATATATGTTCTATAATCCAAACGCAAAACATATATGTTTTATACGTAAACATATATGTTTTAAACATAAACATATATGTATTTTTCAAAAACCCATTCAAGAATGTAAATTCGGCTTGTGATTTATTTTAAATTTTACTAGTTATCTTTCCAAAAAAACAACCATCCCTCAAAAAATCTGCGCCTCTTTGTTTCTCTAAACTCCATAAAGATTCAATTTAACAAAAAACAAAACCAAGTGCTTTTATAAACTTCTATCCCAAAAACTACCAAAACACATTCAACATATGAGAGAAATAAAGATTACTGTGGGACACCTATCCATTTGGTGAAGACATCGAACTCAGCATAATGACAAACCCTTTTTATTTATTATTTTTTTTAACCTTTGTTTAAGTATTCATTGAACAAAGTGAAAGTAATATACAAACCGAATAGCTTTGATATAAATGGTTATCAACATCATCATGGTCCCTCCATGTTCACTTCATCTCACATGCCACAGGCCTTATTATTTCAAAAACCAATGCATGTTCTTTGCATGTTGCATAATTTTAAATAGTAAAAAAGAACTTCACCACAGATCTTTAACGGATCTAAAACAAAAACAAAACTCAAAAAGAAAAAAAGAAAGACTTTCAAAGAACTCAGCTTCGTGAAGCCATAACAAGGCTCAAAAGATTTCCAACCCATCTTAATCAGTAAGGTTCAAAAAAATTCAAAAGAAAAATAAACAAAAAGGATCTTACCTGAGATATCTTTTTCAAAACCAGAAGCCAAAACAACCGCGTGCCACCACTGAGAAAAATGGATGTATGATGATGACAACGAGTGTTGTAAGATTTTTGGAGTGGTGGTATTTTTTTTCTTTTGAGGCGGCAGTTATCAAGAGAGGAGAAAGAGATGCGGCTAAGGTTTTTGAGAGGAAGATAGATTACAGAGACGGATCTGAAATGAATAAAAATAGGGAAACGGTTTTTTGTGTATAATCTTTTTTTATTGAATAATTAAATTCCCATTTTGCCCCTAATTTAATTTTTTCAATCAAATTAAGTTATAAATATTTTCAAAGATGCCATTATGCATTGACAGGATGTACCTTATGTACTTTTAGGAGTAAAAAAGGTGGTTATCGCAGTTCTTGCAGATAAAAGTGGTTCTCGTAAGAAAGTTACACTATATATATATATATATATATATATATATATATATATATATATATATATATATATATATATATATATATATTAACGAAACATGATTCGTTGTTTCTTTCATATATTAAGAAAACATGCATGTTTTATATGAACATGCATGTTTTCTAATGCAAAATTGGAGTTCTCGTAGTTCCCGCACTTAACAAGGTTTTGAAAATAAAGCCATATATATATATATATATATATATATATATATATATATATATATATATATATATATATATATATATATAATGTATCTTTATTTTCAGAACTCTGTTAAGTGCGGGAACTGCGAGAACTCTAATTTTGCATTAGAAAACATGCATGTTCATATAAAACAAGTATGTTTTCTTACATACACCTTAATACACATACATGCATAACATACATGTTCATATAAAAACCTGTTAAGTGCAACAAATCAATGCAAAATGGTTTTATTTTTAGAACCATGTTAAGTGCGGGAACTGCGAGAACTCCAATTATGCATTAGAAAACATGCATGTTCGTATAAAACATGTATGTTTTTTTACATACACCTTAATACGCAGGCATGTGTATTAAGGTGTATATATATATATATATACACACACACACACACACACACACACACATATATATATATATATATATATATATATATATATATATATATATATATATATATATATATATAAAGAAGGCTTTATTTTCAGAACCCTGTTAAGTGCGAGAACTCTTCTAGACCAATGAGATTTTTTTTTTAAATATTAAAGATTATTATTTAATCTAAAGGGTATTATAGTAAATGACAATTTTTAAATTTTTTATAATATTTTGTTAAACCCCGTTTCTAAATATATCATAATTTTTGGATTTTTTTTATTTCTTTAAGCAGGCAAGTTTTTGTTTTTTTTTTTTTTTTTTGTTTTTTTTTTTTTTTTTTATTTGTGCATGCATGTTTCTAGAAAGTCAATGTGCATTTGTGTTTTTTTTAATAATGTAAATTTACATGTGTTTTTATTGTATAATTGTTTAAATTTTACTTAAAAATGTAATTGCATATATGTTTCTGTGGTATATTCTATAAACTTTTTAAATAAAAACTAAAAACATAAATTATAGTCGTAACCTTTAGATTTATTACAAACCAAGAACATAAAATAATACACAAATTTTTATATCAAATGAAATACAAATCAAATGTATCATTTTGAATATAAATATGCACGCCTTATAAGGACATATGTGCACAAAACATATGTGTTTGAAGTTTCTCATTAGATTCTTTCGAGCATGTGTGCATGACTTTTAAGAACATACATGCTCGCCTTCCAAGAACGTACATGCACGCCTTCCAAGAACATATATGTACTTCCAGCTTTTTATCAAATTCGGATAATAAGATCAGATCTTCGTCATTAACAACTTTTTCTTCATTGACCAACAGATGGGAAAAAAAATTAAAATCATCATATATTAATTAGCATCAATCAACAGAGGGGTATTCATTCATATGGGAGAAAAGTTGGGAGGCGGTTGTGAACCAGAAAGAGAGAATGTGTTATTTGAGTTTCACCAAATCATATAGTATTAATTTGCCTATCTAATAGGGGAGGTTACTGAAAAAAGATAATGCACAATTACGTTAATACCCCCACTTTAATTTACAGAAAGTTTTCCTATTTGCAAAAGTTTTCCTATTCTTTTCATTAATGACACTAATGGCACATATCATCTCATCCATTGATCAAACAATCTAACGGTTCAAATGGGGTTCTCGCAGTTCCCGCACTTAAGAGGGTTTTAAAAATAAAGTTACTATATATATATATATATATATATATATATATATATATATATATATATATATATATATATATATATATATATATATATATATATATATATATATATATATATAGGGTAGAGATCCGGTAAAAAGAAAAACTAAAATATAAAGAATAAGAAGGATTTCTGGCCACACATTTCAAATAGGAGAGAGAATTTTAAGAGGAGATGCATCCATTTTTGTAAAAAGAAATGAGTGGTTGTGGTTTCTTCTTATCATTCTTATATATATATAGGGGTTTCATAAATCCTGACCCGACCCGGACCCGAATAAGGATAATCGGGTCAGGTTACTCGGGTCCAAAAATCTAACTCGGGTCAATCGGGTCAACCCGATTAACCCGAATATGAACTAGGGTCGGGTCTCGGGTTCAAAAAACTTTGCCATTCGGGTTCGGGTCAACCCGACTAACTCGAGGTTTTTATTTTTATTTTTTTTATTTTTTTTTTTTTCATTCAGTGGTTTTATAATTGTATTATGTAGTCCATCTTTATTTATTAAGGGCCCAAGTTATCAAATTAATCCGGTGTTCTTGGCCCATTTTTTGAACCTAGTTCTGATTACGACATGGAATTATTAAGAGTTAGCGTGTGCTTTTGAAATTGTTAGGGACCAAGATCGAGCCTCACTTGGGCCATTGCTGGAAACTATTAGAACGAGTATTTCTTTACAAAGTTAGAAGTTATAACTTATAACATGTTGCTCGATATGAAAATTGGTAGGCTTTTTAAGAAATTAAATGGCATTGGCTGGATAGCGAATACTAAGGGGGTGACTGATGCGTGGGAATCGCAACAGGCTTTACCTCTCGAGGGATCTCGAGAAGCTTACAACCCCCACCAGGCAGTGTACCTGATCATTGTAGTATAGTATAGTGACAAGTACCAGGGGATTGATCGTTCAGCTTAGGAATAGTGTCGCTAGGATTAGAAAGCCTAAATACTAGTTCTAAAGGTGATGGGTGATTATTTTTGTATTTTTATATTTTTTAGAAAGCAAATAAAAATCTCGGGTTTTGGAAGAGTGGGCGGAATTAGTTGCTATTCAACTAACCCAAAACTAAGATGCAATCAAAATAAAATACTAAAAATGAAAATAAACTAATTTATACTAAGATTGTGAGCAGTAATTGGAGAAAATGTGTTTACTTAGATTTCACTACTCCCTATATATCTTTTACACGTTAATTACTTGTTATAATTGCATGGATGACGGATTGTATTTGATGAGGCGAAAAATGGTCCATTTTTAGGGGGTCATTTAAGCCCGAATCCGAATTTATTTGATCAAATATTGCCCTAAATCGTTCCTTTTGTGATTTTAGGTACTTTGGGAGTGAAATCTGGAAAAGGAAGCAATTCGGACGTTTTTGGAGCATAAAAGTGAAGAAAACGCCAAAGTCTTAATTTTCCAAGCTGGAAACAGTAGGTGACGGCGTCAAGAGCAAATCCTTGACGGCGTCAAGAGCAAATCTCATGAAATTCCATGACGGTCCAGTAGAGTTTTGACGGCGTCACGTGAGAAGGGCGTCAAGAGTAAAAGAGTCATGACGGCCTGGAAGTGTCTAACTCTTGACGGCGTCAGAAGTGGATCTAGGCAGTCCGAGGAGAGTTTTGGCGGCGAGGTGACGGCGTCACAAGATTACTCTTGACGCCGTCAGACCTGTTTTTCTATATATAGTTTTCTAATTTTTCACATTTAAAGAGAGAAGTTTTGGGAGAAACCCTAAGTACGATTTTGGTGCAACTTTTACAGGTTTTTCAAGGGTTCCAAACCCTTGATACCTTGCATTGTAATTGAGATAAGTGTTCTTCTAATTCAATCAATATGTCTATGTGTTGGTTGTCTATATCTTGTTCTTGTCTCAATTCCATTATGCTAGGCTAGATCTCTTTTGTGTTTGCTTAGATCTAATGAAACCTAGATATTGATTATGTGTTGATTACTTGTTTATTCTTGTCTTGGATGAATGATTTATATGTTAGGCTTAAGAAAACTGGCAGATCTCCAAATGGTAACATGCTTGAACGTCTTAAGAAACATGAACCGAGGCGTACTAGGTCGTTATTGGTTGTATTTAATGCATGAGCCACTGTTTACAATCCCTATAGTTGTGCTGGGCATGGTGTAGGAGGAGATAAGAGCTCATAGAATTGGGGAGTTATGTATGTCACCCCATGAATGGTATTAAGGAATACAATTCGTCATCCATGCAATTATAACAAGTAATTAACGTGTAAAAGATATCTAGGGAGTAGTGAAATCTAAGTAAACACATTTTCTCCAATTACTGCTCACAACCTTAGTATAATTAGTTTATTTTCATTTTTTGTATTTTATTTTGATTGCATCTTAGTTTTGGGTTAGTTGAATAGCAACTAATTCCGCCCACTCTTCCAAAACCCGAGATTTTAATTGCTTTCTAAAAAATATAAAAATACAAAAATAATCATCCCTCACCTTTAGAACTAGTATTTAGGTTTTCTAATCCTAGCGACACTATTCCTAAGCTGAACGATCAATCCCCCGGTACTTGTCACTATACTATACTACAACGATCAGGTACACTGCCTGGTGGGGGTTGTAAGCTTCTCGAGATCCCTCGAGAGGTAAAGCCTGTTGCGATTCCCACGCATCAAGTTTTTGGCGCCGCTGCCGGGGAATAGTTATTGTCTAGGTTAGGATTTCTTTTTATTAGGTCTACTTGCTAGATTCCTTTCTAGTAAGATTTTATTTTTTATTTTTAGGTTTTCTTTAGTCTATCTTATTTCTTTGTGCCTTTGTTCGTAACTCTTTACCATCCGACATCATGGAAGGTGGTAACATCTTTGAACCCATCATCCCACCACAACAAAACCCACCATTAGAACCCCTTAGGCCCCGAACCTTAGGAGAGTATTCCCGACCTAGCCACCAAGGCTACCGAAACACCATTGAGCTCACCGGAGCCAATGTGACCCCCTTGCGATCCGACACCATCCGGTTGGTGCAAATCGTAGATTCCATAGACCTAGGTGTTGAAACTAGAGAGACGACCCGTTTACGCCTATTCCAATTCTCTCTACGGGATCAAGCTAGTCAATGGCTTGAGCGTTTACCCGCGGGATCCATCACCACATGGGATGATCTCACCACTCGTTTCCTTGCTCAAATTTTCCCACCGGGGAGAACTACTAAGCTTAGAAATGACATCTTGATGTTCCAACAACGTCAAAATGAATCTCTTTATGAAGCATGGACTCGTTTCAAGGACTTACTCCAAAAAGTCCCTCATCATGGCATAGATCTTTGGCTCCAAGTCCAAATTTTTTATAACCATATCGACATCTCCACGAGGCGAGCCATTGACCAATCGGCCGGTGGTAAGCTACGTGATCTTAGTGCGGAACAATCATGGGAACTCATAGAAGATCTTGCTCTCTATGACAACGAAAGTTGGAATGATCCCCGTGATTTGAACAAAACGGTCAAGGCAATATCTTTGCCTTCGAACAATTCTAGCACTCCCGACCGTAGGATCATGGAACTTGAGGACCAAGTCAAGTTTCTCATGAAATCTTACGATGCTCCTAAGCCTTCAAGCCAAGTGAACAAAATCACTTCTTCATGCGAATTATGTAGTGGTCCCCATGACACTCGTGATTGTGTGGAACTCCCCGGAACAGCTTTTGCGGACTACGCATCCACGCGTACCGACGAAGCGGGAGATAAGTGGTACACTTTCAAGCCCGAGCCAAACACTTACGGTGATTCATACAACCCCTCTTGGAAAAATCACCCAAACCTTAGGTGGAAACAAAATCAAACAAATTCTTCCAATCCGCCTAATCGTTACCAACCAAACGGTCCACCATCCAACCGTACTTTCAACAACAATCCTTCTAACAACTATGGTAGTACCAACAATCTTGAAGGATTGATGTCAAAGTTCATGGCATCTCAAGAAGCTCGCATATCTAAGTTTGAAGCCGATTTCAAACAAAAGCAAAGCGAGATGACCACTAGAATTGATGCATTATTGAAAGTTCTCAATGACCGAGAAATGGGAGCACTCCCAAGCGACACGGTCAAGAATCCGAAACTAACTGTTAATCCCATATCCTCAGTTTCGTCACCTACTTCGTGTCCACAATACTACTCGGTTAAATCAACGAGCACGTGTTTCAAACAAAACCAAGTTCTCCAAAAGGACCAATCAAATAAAGCACCCACTATAGAGCCGGTCAAAAGCATAGTTGAAACACTGATTGAGCCCGAACCACCTTACTTATATTGACCAAATAATGGTCAACACAGTCAAATAGCCTAGGTCAATGCTCCGGGTAATATAAGGTATCACCAGGTCGTTAAGTCCCGTTGAAGTGTGAATTGTAACTTTAGCGTATTTGTGATCGGGTAATTATTCACAGGAAAAGATTATGATCAGAATTATTTGGAATTTATTAACAAATATAGCTTAGGAAAGCTACGCGATTGATTACGGGAATTTAGATTACGAAGATTTGAGCTAAAAACTAAAAACGTACGTTTTAATTAAAAAACGTATACAGACGCACAAAACAAAAAGTACAACTGAAGGACTGGGAGGGTTAAAAGTGTAAAATTGATATTTTTACAATCCTAATAATTAAAGAAAATTTTAAGAAAAATAAAAATTATTTTTACACTATTTAATTATTTATTATTAATTAATTACTAATTATCTATTTAATACTAATTAAACTAATTAGAATTATTAAAAATACTAAAAAGACTTAGAAAATTAAGAAAAATTTTATAAATCTAATTAACCATCATGGGAATCCTAAAAAAATTATAAAAAGTTAATTTTATGTATTTTTAAACTAGTTAACTAATTGTTATTCTATTTATTAATTAATATCTAATTAAACTATTTAAATTATGAAAACTATTAAATGAACAGTAAAAATTCTAGAAAAATTTATAAAAATGTTTTAACTAAAATACAAGCTAGAAAAAAATATAAAAACTAGGTTATACTGTATAAAAACTAATTATACTATTTAATTGATTAATATTAATTAAACTAAATTAAACTAAAAACCACTAAAAGACAAAATAAAAATCTGGAAAAATTTATAAAATTATTTTAACTTAAAATATAATTTCTAAAAATATAAAAGTGATATATTACTTAGAAATAAATTAAAAAGAAAATTAAATTGATAAATCCTATTAAATAGAAGCTATCACTATTTTTAAAATTGGTTTTTTGGATTTTTTCTTTTTCTAAACTAATAATAAACTAAAAACAACTATTTTTAACAAAAACACTTTTGTTTAAACCCAATAAATAAGCACTTGAAGTGCTTATTATACCCACAGTTGACTTTTGTTGACTGTGGAGTATTTTTAGCTCAAATGAGGAAATGTGGGGTCCACACTGATCAAACTTGGTTTCTCTGAGTATAATGAACAAGAATAAGCAACTTTCAACCAATAATGAGGCCTGAATAAGCCAAAAAGCTTCAATAAGCACTTTGCTATTTATTTTCTGAGGCAGTTATGGGACAAAGATTATGACCAATTTCAGGTGGGGTCCACTATCCTAGGGGTCAAACAAAGGGTTCAAACTTACTCCCTGGTAGGAGGGGGGTTGAAAGCTGCAAGGTTCATGGCCTGGGGTGTAATACTGAGCAAATGAGGGGCTTGTGAAGTGGCTTGGGCACAACTGACCCAGTGAACTGGTTCAGTGAGGTGTTGGAGTTCACAAGCCAAAGGTTAACTTCCACAAGCTCACAACTTAGAGATTATAGGGAACCAAGCTTGTTTGACTTCCAACTAAATGAAATGAGCCAAAATTTTAAACAATGCACAAGCTTATTCAAGTTATCACTCTCAATCAGTGAAGGTTTCTAAGCTTAAGTGAGCTAAATGAGATAAGCAGTTAAGCTAATTAAGCAAATAGACCAATATCAAGGCAAACACAAACCAATGCAAGCTCAGAAAATCCTACTAAACTAGAAACAAGCACCACTTGACATTGGATCAAATGAAACAAAGAAATGAGCAGGCTCCTATTCACACTGATGTACACTCAGGAACACAGGTCCAAGAAGCAGTTTTTAGGACTCAATAAGCTGAGCAGAAAAGCTACAAAGAGCAAACCAAGAGTACAACAGACAAGATAAACTAAATGGTTATCAAATGCAACAAGAATCAATCAAAATGATCTATAGCTGAGCAATGTAAGGTCCAAGGGATTTTTGGTCAACTGATGAGCAGGGGACATTGCTTCCCCTGCAGGCTTGTTTTGAGCTTCTAAAAATGCCAAGAGAAAATTCTCAAAAATAAAATGATTGTAGATTCTTGTAGTCTAGGTGGGATATTTTAAACACAACAAATTTCATGGTTTGATTCAAACTACATAAATCTAGAAAAATCACCCAAAAAGTGACATTTTGCACCACAACTGATTTTGACTTTTCCACTTTTTGTTCCTCAGTTGACTTTTGTGGATTTTGTTTATTCCTAATGAAGTATGAACATGATAATAAGCTGCATTAAGATTAAAATGAGCAAGCTTGGGCACTTTTGAACTGATATGATGAGAAGTTGGGTCAAAATTCTTAACAGTCAAAAAGGTATGAGACCAAGAAGTGAATTCTGACTTTTGATCATATGACAACTAGTTTTTAATGCTTTTCTAAGTCAATACAACCTAAAGAAACAAATTCCAATCAGAATTAACAAGAAAAGGGGACCCTGAACCTACTCAAATACCCTGACCCAAACACTCCTATTAGAACTGTTTTCAATAGATTTCAAAGCATATGATCAAATTACCCTAAGGAACTGATTTGCATTAATCTAATATGGATTAGCTAGCATAAATAAACATGATTGAACAGTCAATAAGCCATGAACAGTAGAACTAGAAAAGTAACAAAAAATCCTTACAAGAGTGCTTATCCAAGCTGAAAACATGTAAACCAAGAACCACAATCAACACCTAAGTGCTCCCATGAGCTCTAAACCAGGGCCATCCTTAACTTACCCTGCTCCTTGCAACTTTTTCACTTTCATATAATTTTTTATTTTTATTTTCTTCTTATTTTTTTCTGTTTTATATTTTTCTGAATACACTGAAGATTAAACTAAAAAGGGATCAATAAACTGAAAACTGGTATTATTGAAAAGGAAACAAATTACAAACTTGAGTTTTACTGAAAATTACAAATTACAATTAATTTAAATAAGCTGAAAATTAAACTAACTACTACCACCCAGTTCTGCTGCTTCTCTTCCTTCTTATATGAGACAATTAGGGTTTTGGAACCCTAAGAAGTGAATCCCAGAGCTGACTTGAGCCATTGGATGAGGGGGCTACAATCTCAGCCGTTTAAATCTTGGCGCCAAAACTTATCTTTGGCTGTTTCCTCGAATAATTGAAGCCAGAGGTGATTATTTTGGAGGGTAGTGTTTGGTTTGAAGTACCAAGGGGGGGGGGGGGGGGGGGGAAGGAGTGTGCAGGTGGAGAATAGGGGTGATGATCAGGGGGGTTTTGTTTGCAGGCTGAGGTGGAGGATGGAGTTGACCGAAGTCAAAGATGGAGGTAGTTTTATTTAAAACGGTGGGGTTTTGGGTGGGCTGTGTTGTGATGGGCTGAGGAGGTGGAATGGGCCAAGGGAGTTATAAGGTTGGATCAGTTTTGGTGTTGGGTTTAAGTTTTGGATAAACAAAACCAAGGGTCCGTATGGTGTTTTAACTAAATCACAAGGACCAATTTTGTAATAACATGAAAGTTAGGGGTCTGGTTTGTAACTTTATCCAAAGTATTAATAAGCACAAAAATTACCAAGTCCCATATTCCCAAGGATAAATGATGTAATTTTCCAAAATGAAATTTCCAAGGATTATTTTTGACAAAAATGAAACTTTAGGGACCAAATATGTAATTTCTTAAAAACTTCATTCCAAGGACCAAAGTTGACACTTGTGACTTTCTAGGGATCAAAAGTGATTTTCCTATCAAAAATATTCCATCAGGGACCTTTTCTGCCAAAAACTGAAACTCCAGGGACCATTATTGTCAATTTTGGATTTTGAGGGGTAAAAGTGTAATTTTCTCAAACTTTTTCACCCAAGGACTTATTTTTATAATTTTTGACTTTTCTTTGCCTTGGGTTGACTTTTCTTTCATTTTAAACTTCCAGGGACTAGTTTTGCCAAATTTTGAAACTTGAGGGACTGAAACTGCCAATTGTGCAAACTTTGTTCATTTTTCATTTGTTTTTAAACATTTTGCATCTAAAACATATAAAACACACTTTTGGGATAATTTGTGTATTTTGATGCGTTTTTGGGTGTTTTTGGATGTTTTGGCAGTTCAGATACGATAAAAATGATGAGTGTTTAAGCACTCATCAATCCCCCACACTAAGCTATTGCTAGTCCCTAGCAATCTTTTGAGAAAAACTTGATGGATTTTAAACTCTTTACCAAAAGCCATCACTTCTGGAGTAGCCAGGTGTAAGAACTGTGGCACACCTGATAACCGTGTGATTTTGAGCAAACCACCAGCTGTCAACGGATTTGATAAGTCTTTACCAGGAGCCGTTTGCTCCTGCACTAGCCAGCATCTTGATGGACCTAGTCGACATCTTGGTGAGCTGATTACCAATTATGGATTTTCCACGGCCTTTACCACGAGCCATAATCTTGCGGGCTAGCCAACTCATTTGTTTTCGGGGAGCTGATGAACCATACAATTTTGGGCAAATTGCCAGCCGTAAACGGATTTGAGTTGTCTTTACCAAGAGCCGTTTGCTCCTGGACTAGCCAATCCCTTGTGTCGTTTAGACAAGGCGGACTGATTACCACAAAAATTTTGAAATAAAGTGAAAAAAAATTTTAAAAATTTGGGCCAAAATGGGGGTACTTGAAAGTATTTGCGATAAAATTCGCTAGAATTTCCCCCCCACACTTAGAAATGAATATTGTCCTCAATATTCAAAGTCCCGGCTATTATACCGAATCTATGAACGTAAAAAGATAATATTCGAAGCTAACTGTGGAATTTTGTTTTGTATTTTTCACTTTATTTATCTGTACATACAATCACATTTTTTTTTTCTGAAACATATACATATATACATTTTTCAAATAGCGGGGGGTTGGCCATTCCCCCACACTAGGGTGGTAGAAAGTAGAAAGAAGTCAGAAATACGGGTGAAAACCCATATATGTTTGCTAATTTTTGTTCACCGAGTCACTAGCTTGACTCGATCCCCGAATTCAATTGTCCTTGGGGAAAGTTTGGAGATCCGGGACAACCATGGATGGTATGTCCTCTCCAAAGTAGTGCTTTAGACGATGTCCATTCACTTTGAAATTTGGACCGTCATTTTGAGATAATTCGACGGTACCATAAGGATAAACTTTAACGATAGTGAATGGACCAGTCCATCGGGTTTTGAGCTTTCCCGAGAAGATCTTGAGTCTAGAGTTGAAAAGAAGGACTCGATCACCAACGTTGAAAACGCGGTTTTTGATTTTTGAGTCATGAATCTTCTTTGTCTTTTCTTTATAGATCAAAGAGTTCTTGTAAGCTTGATCACGAAGTTCATTTAATTCATTCAGTTGAACTTTCCTATGATCACCCGTAGTTTTGAGGTCGAAATTGGCATGCTTGAGAGCCCAATAGGCTTTATGCTCAAGCTCGATCGGAAGATGGCACGCTTTCCCGTACACAAGTTTATAAGGCGTACACCCAATGGGTGTTTTATACGCTGTACGGAAAGCCCAAAGTGCATCATCTAATTTATCCGACCAAGATGCACGATTTTCCCCAACGGTTCTTTCCAATATTCTCTTTATGCCTCGATTGGAAACTTCTACTTGTCCACTTGTTTGAGGGTGGTATGCAGTAGAAAGACGGTGAGTTACACCATATTTTTGCATGACTTTATCAAATTTGTCATTGCAAAAATGCGTACCACGATCACTAATTATAGCACGTGGAGTTCCAAACCGAGCAAAGAGAGCTTTCAAAAATTTCACGACTACTCGGGCATCATTTGTGGGTAAAGCTTTTGCTTCAACCCATTTTGACAAATAGTCAACTGCCACGAGTATATACTTGTTTCCATGAGATGAGGGAAATGGCCCCATAAAATCGATGCCCCATACGTCAAATATTTCACAAACTTGGATTGCATTTTGTGGCATTTCATTCTTTTGTGAAATATTCCCGTGACGTTGACAAGCGTCACAGGATTTGACTAATTCTTGGGCATCCTTGTAAATCGTGGGCCAAAAGAAACCGGAATCAAACACCTTTTTGGCGGTGTAATTTGGATTGTGGTGGCCCCCCATGGGACCAGCATGGCAAGCCTTAAGAATTTCAGTGGCTTCTTGACCATACACACACCGCCGGATGACTTGATCCGCACAGATTTTGAACAAGTAGGGGTCGTCCCAGAAGTAATGTTTTACATCTTTGAAAAATTTATTTTTTTGTTGGGACGACATCCCTTTCACAATGAAGTTACCCGCAAGATAGTTTGCAAAATGGGCAAACCAAGGGGTAACAGAATCTCCACGAAAGGTAACCGCATTAAGTGTCTCGAGAGGGAATGTTTCATTAATTTCCTTCCTCTCGAAAACATCTTGATGGGGGTTTTCCAAACGGGAGAGATGATCAGCAGCTAGGTTCTCAGCTCCTTTTTTATCACGAATAATGATATCAAATTCCTGAAGGAGGAGAACCCAACGAAGAAGTCTCGGCTTTGCATATTGTTTTGCAAAAAGGTACTTCAAAGCCGAGTGATCCGTATACACTATGCTTTTTGTCAGGATCAAGTATGGCCGGAATTTTTCAAAAGCATACACCACAGCTAATAATTCTTTTTCGGTGGTGGTGTAATGGCTTTGAGCCTCGGTCATAGTTTTGCTGGCATAGTGTATAGGCTGAAAATGTTTTGTTTTTCGTTGCCCCAAGACTGCCCCAATAGCATAATGACTAGCATCACACATGAGCTCAAAGGGCAAGTCCCAATCGGGGGCAACAAGAATCGGTGCCTCGATAAGCCTTTTCTTTAATGTTTCAAAGGCTTCGATGCACTCAGGGGAGAAGATAAAAGGAGCATCCTTTTCGAGGAGATGGGTCATAGGCTGGGCGATTTTAGAAAAATCTTGAATAAACCTACGGTAAAAGCCGGTGTGACCCAAAAAGCTCCTAACACCTTTCACAGTTGTGGGATGAGGTAATTTTGCAATGACGTCCACTTTGGCACGATCAACCTCAATCCCGTTTTTTGAAATTTTATGGCCGAGGACAATGCCCTCTTTGACCATAAAGTGACTCTTCTCCCAATTTAGACATAACTTTGTGTCTTCACAACGTTTTAGCATGCTGTCTAAATGGGAGAGACAAGTTTTAAACGAATCCCCAATGACCGAAAAATCGTCCATGAAGACCTCCATAGTTTTTCCGATCATGTCAGAAAAAATGGCCATCATACATCTTTGAAACGTGCCCGGAGCATTACATAAGCCAAATGGCATACGTTTATATGCGAAGGTTCCATAGGGGCACGTGAAAGTGGTCTTTTCTTGGTCTTGTGGGTCAATGGGAATCTGAAAGTAACCCGAGAAACCATCGAGGAAGCAATAGTACTCATTCCCCGCTAATCTCTCGAGCATCTGATCCATAAAGGGCAGAGGAAAATGATCCTTACGGGTGGCGTCATTTAACTTACGATAATCAATACAGACGCGCCAACCCGTAACCAAACGAGTTGGAATTAACTCATTCTCCTCATTTGTTACAACAGTAATGCCACCCTTTTTTGGAACACAATGGATCGGGCTGACCCAAGGACTGTCTGAGATAGGGTAAATCAATCCGGCATCAAGAAGTTTTAAAACCTCTTGTTTGATAACCTCGTGAATTTTTGGATTCACCCTTCTTTGTTGTTGGACTGCAGGTTTGAAGTCGTCCTCCATTAAAATTTTATGAGTACAGAATTCAGGGTCAATGCCCTTGATGTCGGAGAGACGCCAAGCAATTGCTTGTTTATGAGACTTCAAAACCTTTATAAGAGCAGCCTTTTCCTCATCACTTAAGTCTTTGGCAATTATGACGGGTAATTTATCATCACCCTCCAGAAATGCATATTCAAGATGAGGCGGCAAGTCCTTAAGCTCAACCTCAGGGAAGTCATCAGTTTTCTCAACATTTTTTACTTCCTCCTTATGAAGTTGTTGTGGTAGAACAGGAAGAGGAGAGGGATCTTCGTTTAACAATTTTTCAAGCATGAGAATATCCCTCTCGAGGTCGATCTCTTGGTTATCGACTCCATCGGGAATCGAATCACTTTTGAGAAACGCCTCCATTTCTTCTAAGATGAAGTCACTTCCCTCAAACGGAGTGAGGGAAGGAGAAGAATTGGCTATGATGGGGTGAGAAGACTGAGTGAGGTTTTCACTCGAAGAATCATCAATGAAACCTAAAATCTCTTGAGCATACTCCTCAGCAGCAACATCGATGACATCAATTTGATTCACCGACTCACAATCATAATTGGAAGAGTATCTCGAAGTTTGATTTAGGTTGAAGGTTATGGCTTCCGTTGCAACACGTAATGTGATCTCATGCTCAAATACATCGATAAGAGCTCGCCCAGTTCTAAGGAATCCCCGCCCAAGAATGAGAGGGACCCTTGAATCGGCATCAAAGTCAACAATCACAAAATCTGCCGGAAAATGGAACTTCCCCACTTTAACGAATACGTCCTCGGCAATGCCAATGGGACGAGAAATCGAACGATCGGCAAGCTCTAAAGTCATGCACGTGGGGGTAAGTTCGGGAAGAGAGAGTTTCTTCCACACAGAATATGGCATTAGGTTAATGCTAGCACCTAGATCGGCCAAGGCGAAGCAATCAACCATACCCGGGAAAGTACAAGGAATAAGAAATTTCCTGGGATCTCCAAGCTTTTCAGGAAGCTTTTTCAAAAGAACCGCAGAGCAGTTCTCATTCAAAGGAGTTCTTGCCATCTCAAATAATTTTTCTTTATTACTCAACAGATTTTTGATTGTCGATGCAAACTTGGGCATCAAGAGAATAGCATCCGCGAAGCTGATATCAAAATGCAAATCTTGGAAGATTTGGAAAAATTTATCCATTTGGTGATTAGCTTTTTCGCGGAGCTTTTGTTCACTGAGACGTGATGGATAGGGAATAGAAGTTTTGGATTTAGGGTTGTCCACTGGAGTTTCTGGTGGTTCAAAGACAACTCCAGGCTTACATCTGGTTTCAGGAATAACCTGAGGTTGGACGTGTGCTGTACTTCGTGGGCTAGGATTTTGCACTTTGTCCTTTGTCACCTCAGGTTCACGATTCACTACCGTTTGAGGAGAAGAAGAGGTAGTAGGAATCGCGGGTTCATCATATGAAGCACCACTTCGTGTTGTGATCGCCTTAGCATCGCCCCTCGGGTTAGCGATCGTGTTGCTCGGTAAAGTAGTACCTGAGCCCGAGGGTCGATCATTTAAAGACTTCTTGATGTCAGAAATCTGGCTGACCAACAACTTGTTCAACTCTTCTTGGGACTTCATGAATTGTTTCAACAACTCGTCAGATGAAGGCCCGGTTGGAACAATGGCTTGATTCGGATTAGGAATATTTGGAGCTCGATTGTTCGGATTGGGACCTTGATTTTGAAAATTACCCTGATTAGGGTTGTTGTTTCCATGAAAATATCCCGGATTGAAATTACCCTGACCTTGGTTCCGATTAAAGTTTCCTTGATTTTGTTGTTGGAAACCTTGATTTTGGAACCCTTGGTTTTGATTTTGAAAACCGTGACCCTGATTGAAGTTACCTTGGTTTTGATAACCTTGGTTCGCTCTATTTTGAGTTTGGCCACGGTTTTGGACATTTTGGTTTTGATTAAAACCAGGAGGTCCAGGATAATGATGTTGAGGACGATAGCTAGGGTCCATAGGAGGGCGATATTGATTGCCTCCTTGATTTTGGGACCCCGCTAAAGCATGAGCTTCGTATGGAGTACCATCAGTAGCTGTGCAATTGTAGTAGGCATGCGGCCCACCACAAGTTACACAGACTTCCACTTTTTTAACCTCAACAGGTGGAGGATGTTGTGGAAATGAGACTTTCTTTGTTTGGGCGAGAACCAAAGCTTGGATCACTTCAGTGAGCTTGTCAATCTTAGCATCCGTGCTAGATTAACCCACAGAAGATGAAGTAGAAGGTCCAGCATTAATTTGGGAAACAATCGGTTTGCTTCGTGTAGAGCGGACCTTAGACTTGTTTTCTATGATTTGCAAAGCTTCTTTTGTGGTTTTACTCAAAAAGTTACCTCCCGCGGAGGCATTGAGTGAATCCTGATCAGCTTGGCTCACGCCATTGTAAAACGTATCGAGTTGCATCAACTCAGAGAAACCATGATGTGGACACTTGCGAAGTAATTCTTTGAAACGATCCCACGCTTCACCAAAAGATTCATCATACTTTTGAGTGAACTTGGTGATTTCGTTCTTAAGACTCGTGGTCTTGGAAGGTGGGAAGAATTTATTCACAAACTTTTTGACAAGATCTTCCCAAGTCTCAATAGATCGTGGAGGTAGTTTTTCAAGCCAAATCCGGGCTTGTCCCTCCAATGAGAATGGGAAGAGAAGAAGTTTTATTGCTTCACACGGGACATTCTTGTACTTGATGGTCGATGTGATTTTATTGAACCATCGAATATGAGCATGAGGATCGTCCCTCTCAAAACCGTAAAATTGACTTGAGGTTACAAGATTGAGTAACCCGGTTTTGAGCTCAAAACTATCAGCCACGATGGCTGGGACAATAATGGCATCTCCGTAACCCTCGATGGGTGCTTGGAGAAGTTCACACATGGGACGGTCTTCCGCCATGGTGACAGTGGGTGTGGCAACAGTACGGATCTCAGATCCGACTGTTGGTGCTGAACGTCTACGAGGTCTTCTAGGTTTTCGTACAAGCTCACGTAATGGGCTAGTAGACCTAGAAGAACGAGTGCGCATGCACTAGGAACAAAAATCAATCAAAACAAAGTCGAGACAAAACCACAGTGAACTTAAACCAATAATCACAAGTGAGTGGCTTCTTTAGAAAAGGTACACCACTCACAAGGATACAAAGGCAAGTTTTAATCTTTTTGGTTTGGGAACTTATTTGTTCACACCCCCAGTTGGCAGGTGTTCTGTCTTGATTTTCGACGGTTTATTTTATGTAGAATTATTATTCACAAGAAAAGACGGATGTTTTTGTGTTTTGTGTATGGGTTTAAAAACTTTTGGAAAATATTTTTGGTATCGTTTCGTTTACCAAAATCGTTTCTCTTTAAGAATCACCTTAAAAGAAAACCGAATCAGAAAACGTTATGATTTGTTTTGTTGTTTTTAATTTTTTTGGTGTTTTAACACTTTAGGAAAAGTGTTAATGACTTTTTTGTATTTTGATTATGAAAATATACACAAGTGGTGGTATTTATACAGTGAGTGAGGTGAGATAACACTAATCTCAAATAACGCTAAAGAAACGCGCACACTTCCCCGGCAGCGGCGCCAAATTTTGATTGAGCCCGAACCACCTAACTTATATTGACCAAATAATGGTCAACACAGTCAAATAGCCTAGGTCAATGCTCCGGGTAATATAAGGTATCACCAGGTCGTTAAGTCCCGTTGAAGTGTGAATTGTAACTTTAGCGTATTTGTGATCGGGTAATTATTCACAGGAAAAGATTATGATCAGAATTATTTGGAATTTATTAACAAATATAGCTTAGGAAAGCTACGCGATTGATTACGGGAATTTAGATTACGAAGATTTGAGCTAAAAACTAAAAACGTACGTTTTAATTAAAAAACGTATACAGACGCACAAAACAAAAAGTACAACTGAAGGACTGGGAGGGTTAAAAGTGTAAAATTGATATTTTTATAATCCTAATAATTAAAGAAAATTTTAAGAAAAATAAAAATTATTTTTACACTATTTAATTATTTATTATTAATTAATTACTAATTATCTATTTAATACTAATTAAACTAATTAGAATTATTAAAAATACTAAAAAGACTTAGAAAATTAAGAAAAATTTTATAAATCTAATTAACCATCATGGGAATCCTAAAAAAATTATAAAAAGTTAATTTTATGTATTTTTAAACTAGTTAACTAATTGTTATTCTATTTATTAATTAATATCTAATTAAACTATTTAAATTATGAAAACTATTAAATGAACAGTAAAAATTCTAGAAAAATTTATAAAAATGTTTTAACTAAAATACAAGCTAGAAAAAATATAAAAACTAGGTTATACTGTATAAAAACTAATTATACTATTTAATTGATTAATATTAATTAAACTAAATTAAACTAAAAACCACTAAAAGACAAAATAAAAATCTGGAAAAATTTATAAAATTATTTTAACTTAAAATATAATTTCTAAAAATATAAAAGTGATATATTACTTAGAAATAAATTAAAAAGAAAATTAAATTGATAAATCCTATTAAATAGAAGCTATCACTATTTTTAAAATTGGTTTTTTGGATTTTTTCTTTTTCTAAACTAATAATAAACTAAAAACAACTATTTTTAACAAAAACACTTTTGTTTAAACCCAATAAATAAGCACTTGAAGTGCTTATTATACCCACAGTTGACTTTTGTTGACTGTGGAGTATTTTTAGCTCAAATGAGGAAATGTGGGGTCCACACTGATCAAACTTGGTTTCTCTGAGTATAATGAACAAGAATAAGCAACTTTCAACCAATAATGAGGCCTGAATAAGCCAAAAAGCTTCAATAAGCACTTTGCTATTTATTTTCTGAGGCAGTTATGGGACAAAGATTATGACCAATTTCAGGTGGGGTCCACTATCCTAGGGGTCAAACAAAGGGTTCAAACTTACTCCCTGGTAGGAGGAGGGTTGAAAGCTACAAGGTTCATGGCCTGGGGTGTAATACTGAGCAAATGAGGGGCTTGTGAAGTGGCTTGGGCACAACTGACCCAGTGAACTGGTTCAGTGAGGTGTTGGAGTTCACAAGCCAAAGGTTAACTTCCACAAGCTCACAACTCAGAGATTATAGGGAACCAAGCTTGTTTGACTTCCAACTAAATGAAATGAGCCAAAATTTTAAACAATGCACAAGCTTATTCAAGTTATCACTCTCAATCAGTGAAGGTTTCTAAGCTTAAGTGAGCTAAATGAGATAAGCAGTTAAGCTAATTAAGCAAATAGACCAATATCAAGGAAAACACAAACCAATGCAAGCTCAGAAAATCCTACTAAACTAGAAACAACCACCACTTGACACTGGATCAAATGAAATAAAGAAATGAGCAGGCTCCTATTCACACTGATGTACACTCAGGAACACAGGTCCAAGAAGCAGTTTTTAGGACTCAATAAGCTGAGCAGAAAAGCTACAAAGAGCAAACCAAGAGTACAACAGACAAGATAAACTAAATGGTTATCAAATGCAACAAGAATCAATCAAAATGATCTATAACTGAGCAATGTAAGGTCCAAGGGATTTTTGGTCAACTGATGAGCAGGGGACATTGCTTCCCCTGCAGGCTTGTTTTGAGCTTCTAAAAATGCCAAGAGAAAATTCTCAAAAATAAAATGATTGTAGATTCTTGTAGTCTAGGTGGGATATTTTAAACACAACAAATTTCATGGTTTGATTCAAACTACATAAATCTAGAAAAATCACCCAAAAAGTGACATTTTGCACCACAACTGATTTTGACTTTTCCACTTTTTGTTCCTCAGTTGACTTTTGTGGATTTTGTTTATTCCTAATGAAGTATGAACATGATAATAAGCTGCATTAAGATTAAAATGAGCAAGCTTGGGCACTTTTGAACTGATATGATGAGAAGTTGGGTCAAAATTCTTAACAGTCAAAAAGGTATGAGACCAAGAAGTGAATTCTGACTTTTGATCATATGACAACTAGTTTTTAATGCTTTTCTAAGTCAATACAACCTAAAGAAACAAATTCCAATCAGAATTAACAAGAAAAGGGGACCCTGAACCTACTCAAATACCCTGACCCAAACACTCCTATTAGAACTGTTTTCAATAGATTTCAAAGCATATGATCAAATTACCCTAAGGAACTGATTTGCATTAATCTAATATGGATTAGCTAGCATAAATAAACATGATTGAACAGTCAATAAGCCATGAACAGTAGAACTAGAAAAGTAACAAAAAATCCTTACAAGAGTGCTTATCCAAGCTGAAAACATGTAAACCAAGAACCACAATCAACACCTAAGTGCTCCCATGAGCTCTAAACCAGGGCCATCCTTAACTTACCCTGCTCCTTGCAACTTTTTCACTTTCATATAATTTTTTATTTTTATTTTCTTCTTATTTTTTTCTGTTTTATATTTTTCTGAATACACTGAAGATTAAACTAAAAAGGGATCAATAAACTGAAAACTGATATTATTGAAAAGGAAACAAATTACAAACTTGAGTTTTACTGAAAATTACAAATTACAATTAATTTAAATAAGCTGAAAATTAAACTAACTACTACCACCCAGTTCTGCTGCTTCTCTTCCTTCTTATATGAGACAATTAGGGTTTTGGAACCCTAAGAAGTGAATCCCAGAGCTGACTTGAGCCATTGGATGAGGGGGCTACAATCTCAGCCGTTTAAATCTTGGCGCCAAAACTTATCTTTGGCTGTTTCCTCGAATAATTGAAGCCAGAGGTGATTATTTTGGAGGGTAGTGTTTGGTTTGAAGTACCAAGGGGGGGGGGGGGGGAAGGAGTGTGCAGGTGGAGAATAGGGGTAATGATGAGGGGGGTTTTGTTTGCAGGCTGAGGTGGAGGATGGAGTTGACCGAAGTCAAAGATGGAGGTAGTTTTATTTAAAACGGTGGGGTTTTGGGTGGGCTGTGTTGTGATGGGCTGAGGAGGTGGAATAGGCCAAGGGAGTTATAAGGTTGGATCAGTTTTGGTGTTGGGTTTAAGTTTTGGATAAACAAAACCAAGGGTCCGTATGGTGTTTTAACTAAATCACAAGGACCAATTTCGTAATAACATGAAAGTTAGGGGTCTGGTTTGTAACTTTATCCAAAGTATTAATAAGCACAAAAATTACCAAGTCCCATATTCCCAAGGATAAATGATGTAATTTTCCAAAATGAAATTTCCAAGGATTATTTTTGACAAAAATGAAACTTTAGGGACCAAATATGTAATTTCTTAAAAACTTCATTCCAAGGACCAAAGTTGACACTTGTGACTTTCTAGGGATCAAAAGTGATTTTCCTATCAAAAATATTCCATCAGGGACCTTTTCTGCCAAAAACTGAAACTCCAGGGACCATTATTGTCAATTTTGGATTTTGAGGGGTAAAAGTGTAATTTTCTCAAACTTTTTCACCCAAGGACTTATTTTTATAATTTTTGACTTTTCTTTGCCTTGGGTTGACTTTTCTTTCATTTTAAACTTCCAGGGACTAGTTTTGCCAAATTTTGAAACTTGAGGGACTGAAACTGCCAATTGTGCAAACTTTGTTCGTTTTTCATTTGTTTTTAAACATTTTGCATCTAAAACATATAAAACACACTTTTGGGATAATTTGTGTATTTTGATGCGTTTTTGGGTGTTTTTGGATGTTTTGGCAGTTCAGATACGATAAAAATGATGAGTGTTTGAGCACTCATCAAACACCTCTTACGCAAGACCTTGACGATGAATTCAAAGAACTTCACCTTGAACGCCCCGTCATTGATGTCTTAGCGCGTGCTCCTTACTATAGTGCCCTCCTAGAAAAATATGAGAAGTGTAAGCTAGGTAAAAATGGGACCGCCTTCGTTCAAAACAAGTTACCTAAAAAGCTTGATGATCCGGGTATATTTGTTTTGCCTTGTAAGATAGGAAGATCCAAAGCTTTCGACACACTAGCCGATTTAGGGTCAAGCCTCAACTTGATTCCCTTATCCTTATTCACCACTCTTAAGCTAGGAAAGTTAGAGGAAACGGAGGTATTGATAGGGCTAGCGGATGGGAGTATTGCACACCCGGTTGGAATGATTAAGGATGTAGTTGTTCACGTAGGAAAGTTAACTATATTAGCGGATTTTCACGTCCTAGACATGGTTAGTGACACTACATGCCCATTATTGGTAGGAAGAGGATTTTTAGCAACCGCTAGTGCCATGATAGATTGCAAGGAATCCAAGATAACGGTAGGTGAAGGCGATACTTGGTCGGTGTATGATGTTAAGAAGCATAGTTATGATTGTGATGATGAACCAACACCGCATTGGGTAGAGATGAATAGGAGACCGTCTAGATATGGACCTTGGATAGAAAGGAACTTTATAGGACCTCAATGCCTATTCTATCTAGAAAAAGACTTTGTTGAAAAGACACATTCGGTAGAACAACTCATAGCTAGAGATGAAGAGCTAGACCCCTTTGAGGACCCCTTAGTCTTTAGGAAGATGATTGAGTTATTAAGCGTAATGCCCATTAACATAGAAAGGAATAAATGGAAAAGAGAGGAAGATAAGTGTAAATGGAGGTGGGACAAGCCACCTAAAGAAGGTGACGGGTCATGGCATATTAGAATGACCTTGTATGATCCGGATGGAGAAAAGTTTGAAAGGTCATACCATACTAAGGAAACCGATAGAAAGTTGAAACCTAAGTTTGATCCCAAAGATGTCCTCAACGAGGAACTCACCCGAATCACGTAGTAACCCATGACCTTGAGTCTAGCTACAAGACTCGTAAATAAAGAAAAGCGCTTCTTGGGAGGCAACCCATGTTTTGTGTGATTTTATTTGTTTGTTTGTTATTTGCTTCCGTATGCATGTTTAATTTTTATTGTTGGTTGATCATGTTTCTCAATTAAAATGTGGAAATACTTTACTTTGTTGTTTAGCCTAGTCTTAACTCCACCTAGAAGTATTTTTGAAAAAGATAAGTGTAAGGGGAAACCCCAAATATGTTTTTAAGAAACAAACCGATCATGATTCCCCACAATATTAAATGAGCATGTATATTCGTATTTGTTAGAGTCAAATGCTTGTATTGAGTCATAATGAAGTTTTGCAGGATTTTCCAAGAAGTAGGACCAAGTTTTTCCAGAAATTTTCCGGAAACTTAACATAAGAATTTCTGCAGGTCCATTCTGACGGCGTCAGAGTTTTACTCTTGACGGCGTCAGGAGTTAAAATCTGGAAATTTTACCGGTTTTGTTTTTCTAACGGAGTCTTATGGTTTTTGTGAATTATTAAGTTTTATAATCTCCAGGAGATCTGCAAACTTCATTCCACAAGCATTATATCTTATCTTGTTTTCTAGGATTTAGAAACTTGTATAGGATGCCGCCGATTTTACGCGAGGTTGTCTTGTCTATTTTGTCAGGTTTTACAGGTTATGTATGACAAGGAGATGATTTATATTCTGGAAGGGAAGCTTTGATTGTTCATTTTCTTGGAGGAAGATTTAACCTGGCCACCTATAATCCATACCGAGCGAATCAGGGGAGTATTTGATTTCATTCTCTTTACTTTTTCACTTTTACATTCTTTACTTGAACATTGGGGACAATGTTCATCTTAAGTGTAAGGGGAGGGTAAAAAGATGATACCTTACATATGCACTTTCGCTTGAGTTTGTTTTGTTTAATAGTAGATGTGTAATAAAACTATGAGAAATACTTGTTAGTGCAATTTTAGCGCCAAATTTAAAATTTTTTACAACATTTAGGAGTGAAACTTTAGCCATAGCGAGCGTCACATGGATAGGAGATTGTATGACTAGCACATAACCGTATATTCAGAAAAATTTTCCACCCAAAAATGTGAGGTTCGCCTTTAGATTTGATAGGAAAAGCATTCATTATTAGTGCTTATGAGTGTACCGGTAGCATTTAGATTCTAGAACTTGCGTTAGTGATGCATCCCGAGACCGCTAGTGAGACTACATTCGTGTGGTAGGATTTACTACATGATAAGAGGCATTAGGATCACCCTTGTGTTAAACCCGTATCATAATTACTTGACCATTTAAGTCATATTACTTGGCTAGTTAAGTCAACTAATTTTTCCCACACCCTTAGCGTTGTACTCATTTTTAGTACACGATACCCCTAGTACACCCCTCCGAGCCTATCTTTTCGTTTCTAACTTTAAGCACTTTACTTAAAGGAAGAATTTGTTACACCCCACTTAAATGTACAACCAAATCGCCTTAGCCTTCCGTGTATGCGCAGGCTAAGGCGATTTCGTTGTACATTTAAGTGGGGTGTAACAAATTCTTCCTTTAAGTAAAGTGCTTAAAGTTAGAAACGAAAAGATAGGCTCGGAGGGGTGTACTAGGGGTTTCGTGTACTAAAAATGAGTACAACGCTAAGGGTGTGGGAAAAATTAGTTGACTTAACTAGCCAAGTAATATGACTTAAATGGTCAAGTAATTATGATACGGGTTTAACACAAGGGTGATCCTAATGCCTCTTATCATGTAGTAAATCCTACCACACGAATGTAGTCTCACTAGCGGTCTCGGGATGCATCACTAACACAAGTTCTAGAATCTAAATGCTACCGGTACACTCATAAGCACTAATAATGAATGCTTTTCCTATCAAATCTAAAGGCGAACCTCACATATTTGGGTGGAAAATTTTTCTGAATATACGGTTATGTGCTAGTCATACAATCTCCTATCCATGAGACGCTTGCTATGGCTAAAGTTTCACTCCTAAATGTTGTAAAAAATTTTAAATTTGGCGCTAAAATTACACTAACAAGTATTTCTCATAGTTTTATTACACATCTACCATCAATCAAAACAAACTCAAGCGAAAGTGCATATGTAAGGTATCATCTTTTTACCTTCCCCTTACACTTAAGATGAACATTGTCCCCAATGTTCAAGTAAAGAATGTAAAAGTGAAAAAGTAAAGAGAATGAAATCAAATACTCCCCTGATTCGCTCGGTATGGATAATAGGATGGCCAGGTTAAATCTTCCTCCAAGAAAATGGACAATCAAAGCTTCCCTTCCAGAATATAAATCATCTCCTTGTCATACATAACCTGTAAAACCTGACAAAATAGACAAAACAACCTCGCGTAAAATCGGCGGCATCCTATATAAGTTTCTAAATCCTAGAAAACAAGATAAGATATAATGCTTGTGGAATGAAGTTTGCAGATCTCCTGGAGATTATAAAACTTAATAATTCACAAAAACCATAAGACTCCGTTAGAAAAACAAAACCGGTAAAATTTCCAGATTTTAACTCCTGACGCCGTCAGAATGGACCTGCAGAAATTCTTATGTTAAGTTTCCGGAAAATTTCTGGAAAAACTTGGTCCTACTTCCTGGAAAATCCTGCAAAACTTCATTATGACTCAATACAAACATTTGACTCTAACAAATATGAATATACATGCTCATTTAATATTGTGGAGAATCATGATCGGTTTGTTTCTTAAAAACATATTTGGGGTTTCCCCTTACACTTATCTTTTGCAAAAATACTTCTAGGTGGAGTTAAGACTAGGCTAAACAACAAAGTAAAGTATTTCCACTATTTAGTTTAGAAACATGATCTACCAACAATAAAAATAAAGCGTGCATACGGAAGCAAATAACAATCAAACAAATAAAATCACACAAATAATAACACACGAAATGAATAATGTCACCACGAGCACCATTAATTATTTCAAACCAAACGTAAACAAGCAAGTAGATTGTTCAAGGCCAACAAAGGCCGCATCCTAAGCTATTACAGTACCAAATGTTTTAAATTACACAATCATCAATAAAAAGTTCAAAGACAGCAGAGATCAGGAGGAGTCACTGGGGACGAGGACCAAAGCGGTAGTCATAGCCAGGGGGAGGTGTCCGGTGTACCCGTAGGGAGGGTAGTCAGTCTCTCGGCCTGGGAAAGTGTCAATCTGCAGGTGAGGCTCTAGCTGATCTCAGGTGGAGAGGTGCTGCATCTGGCGGATGGTATGATCGTACATCCAATCAAAGCGCTGGTCAGTGGTGGCTCACCATGCATCCATCTGACCCATCCAGGCACCCTGGTGTGTGTGCCAGTCTCCCCGACTCATGTGTCGGTAGTAGTCAGCCGTCCCCTCCTCATACCCCTGGAACTGGTGCTGCTGGGGGTCTACCTCATCATCAGCATCCTCCTGAATATCTGGCCCCCCTTCCTCATACCAAGTATAGGTCCCATTCCTCTCAGGCATCACAATGCTCATCTGCCTGAGGGATTTAGCCCTCACTATCCTACAGTTCCCGCAGTCGCTCAAGTACCCTATGATCTGAGGAGTAAGAAGACCATAGGAACGAGCCAGCCGGGTCACGAACATCCCCCCATACACCTTGTCAATATCCCTCTCACCCACACTGGTCCTCAAATAACTGGCCACCCAAAATGGGATGTTGCAGTAGACATCCGCAGAAAAGATGGTGTACAAGTAGAACAGGTCTGAAGCAGTGACACGGTGAGTGGTGCCATGACGTCCTGACAGGTTGTATGTGATGCACCTGTGGACTAGCCTAGCTATGGGGTCCCTGATGGATGCTGCCCCGGTAGTCGAGGTGTAAACCCGTTCCCTATGGTCGGCCAAAAAGTGATACACCTCATCTCACTCCTCTGAGTCTCTCCATGTAACAACCTCTGCTGAAAAGTCCCATCAACCTCCTCACTAGTATATAACCTAAGCCTCCAACCAAACTCAGCCACTGAACATGACCTCAACTCTCCCCCTAGCCTAAAATACACAGTGGTGCCCCCCATATCTGTCCTAGCCTCAGCCTGATCAAAACGGAAGGTCGCAAAGAACTCCCTCACTAACTCACTATACACTGTCTCTCTAATCCTAAACAACCTCTCCCACTGCGGACCCGCAAACCCATCTGTGTGGATCCTCCCTAAAAATGCAGCCTCCAACCCACTGGCTCTTAGAAAATCCCAGTCAACCACAGCCCCAGCATCAATATGGTGGTTACACAACTCCGCATACTTGGTGTTAGCACCAACATCGTCAAACTCGCTCCAACTATGGACTAATTCTCCATAATTGACCCTTTGAGATCTAGAGGAACTGCCCTTATGTTGACGAGATCTTTTGCTCATTTTCCTGGAAAAAGGTGGAGTGAACGGAAACGATTAGAACGAGAATTTTGATGAACTTTATGCAGTCAGACACATCTGACGCCGTCAAGAGTAATCCTGATGCCGTCAGATGGATCAGAATCAGAACCATGCAAATGCGAGGGAAAAATAAATTTTCAAACTCTTAACCCATTACCCAAACGCTCCTTTAATCAGAAAACATGGGTGAGGGGTTAAAGAATCCGTGGCATGAGTGGCTTTCCCTAATCTAATGCATAATTCGAGAGATATAACATAATCAACGGGTAACCCCCATGTTACAAATCACCAATTGGATGGCATTACGATTTGTTAATAATGGGTTAAGAGTGGGGTTTTGGGCGAAAGGGGTTTTCCAAATTGATGGGTCCTAAGGATAATTGATCGAAAAAGGATGAAGAAAACTTACTTACAAAGTGGAGATTGGATGCGGAAGACGTCGAATTGGGAGGTGGAGAATCGGAGTAGCAGCAGCACCTTGGGTGAGATTTGTGGGGTATGGGTTGAAAGTGATTGGTTTTGGGTTAATATTGCTGATCCATCGAGCTGACGGAGTCAAGAGCTAAATCTGACGCCGTCAGATGCCCGTGTAAGGTGAGAATTGGAGTAGTTCATGTTTAGTCCCTGCACTTCGCGTGAATAGCTAATCATTAGTAAAACCCATGAGTAGCCATTTTGCTAACGAGGTCCACCAGGGTCGAACGTCTCATTACTGTCACGGAAAGAGGTGAAGTTGTAGAAAGGGTTGGATGACGTTTTGGCTAAGTCGAACCCTGTGCACGGGTCATTGGTGTGAAAAGAGAGATGTTGTTCCATAGAGGGTTTCAAATTAGTGGTGTTTTTGAGGTGCGACCTTTTTACACCGGGTTTAAAACCAAAAGAACGTTTTTTGGATGAGTTCGGGAATGTAGTTCGCAAACATCCAACGAAAATGTTATGGATTTGCGAACTTTTCTTTGCATGGGGGTGCTCATGAGAACGGGGGGTAGTTAATGGTAAAGCACTTGGGGAAAATTTCCCGCTATCCTCTTGGTCAAACACCACAGGGGTTGACACCTCGAAGACTTTTTCAATTTTTTTAGGTACGGAATTTTCTTTGATCTTCTCTTTGACCCTTGATATGAATTGGTCTGCGAAATTCATAAAACCTTTATGAGTGCTTTCCATGCGTGCCTCTAGGTGCTGGATTTGTTTTTCCTGATTATTCATGAAGGTTACCATTATCCCTTCGAATTCCTCTTGTCGTGAGCGTTCAGGAAAATTCTGGCTGATAACCGTATTCCTACGTGGATTATGATTCCTCACGGGTTCAGCAGCAAGTTTCTCAATGCTCATCAATTCTTTTACCTGCTTCTCGATGCTTTCTAACAACTGTTCTTGGGTGGCACATGCATAGTCAAGTTTTACCTTGCTTGGGAGCATCGGATCCTCCCATCCTTCCTCTTCGTATTGTGCCAACCCCTCGAGAACTTTCCAGCACTCGTCAACGCTAAGTCTATTTAACCTACCCTTGGCTGCGTAATCAATGGCTCTCCTTGTTTGATAGTCAACCTTATCGTAAAAGATTTGGATTTGGAGCCACGGTTCGATGCCATGATGAGGAACTTTTCGGAGTAGGTCTTTATATCGAATCCATGCTTCATAAAAGGTTTCATTTTGACGTTGTTGGAACGTCAAAATGTCATTTCTAAGCTTAGTAGTTCGCCCCGGTGGGAAAAATTGAGCAAGGAAACGAGTGGTGAGATCATCCCATGTGGTGATGGATCCCGCGGGTAAACGCTCAAGCCATTGACTAGCTTGATCCCGTAGAGAGAATTGGAATAGGCGTAAACGGGTTGTCTCTCTAGTTGCAACATCTAGGTCTATGGAGTCTACGATTTTGAGAAAGTCCTTAAGATGTTGGTTTGGATCTTTGGAACGAAGTCCATGGAATGCACATCCGCTTTGCACCAACCGGATGGTGTTGGATCGCAGAGGGGTCACATTGGCTCCCGTGAGCTCAATGGTGTTTCGGTAGCCTTGGTGGCTAGGTCGGGAATACTCTCCTAAGGTTCGGGGCCTAAGGGGTTCTAATGGTGGGTTTTGTTTTGGTGGGATGACGAGTTCAAAGATGTTACCACCTTCCATGATGTCAGATGGTAAAGAGTTACGAACAAAGGCACAAAGAAATAAGATAGACTAAAGAAAACCTAAAAATAAAAAATAAAATCTTACTAGAAAGGAATCTAGCAAGTAGACCTAATAAAAAGAAATCCTAACCTAGACAATAACTATTCCCCGGGCTGCGGCGCCAAAAACTTGATGCGTGGGAATCGCAACAGGCTTTACCTCTCGAGGGATCTCGAGAAGCTTACAACCCCCACCAGGCAGTGTACCTGATCGTTGTAGTATAGTATAGTGACAAGTACCGGGGGATTGATCGTTCAGCTTAGGAATAGTGTCGCTAGGATTAGAAAGCCTAAATACTAGCTCTAACGGTGATGGGTGATTATTTTTGTATTTTTATATTTTTTAGAAAGCAAATAAAAATCTCGGGTTTTGGAAGAATGGGCGGAATTAGTTGCTATTCAACTAACCCAAAACTAAGATGCAATCAAAATAAAATACTAAAAATGAAAATAAACTAATTTATACTAAGGTTGTGAGCAGTAATTGGAGAAAATGTGTTTACTTAGATTTCACTACTCCCTAGATATCTTTTACACGTTCATTACTTGTTATAATTGCATGGATGACGGATTGTATTCCTTAATACCATTCATGGGGTGGCATACATAACTCCCCAATTCTATGAGCTCTTATCTCCTCCTACACCATGCCCAGCACAACTATAGGGATTGTAAACAGTGGCTCATGCATTAAATACAACCAATAAAGACCTAGTACGCCTCGGTTCATGTTTCTTAAGACGTTCAAGCATGTTACCATTTGGAGATCTGCCAGTTTTCTTAAGCCTAACATATAAATCATTCATCCAAAACAAGAATAAACAAGTAATCAACACATAATCAATATCTAGGTTTCATTAGATCTAAGCAAACACAAAAGAGATCTAGCCTAGCATAATGGAATTGAGACAAGAACAAAATATAGACAACCAACACATAGACATATTGATTGAATTAGAAGAACACTTATCTCAATTACAATGCAAGGTATCAAGGGTTTGGAACCCTTGAAAAACCTGTAAAAGTAGCACCAAAATCGTACTTAGGGTTTCTCCAAAACTTCTCTCCTTAAATGTGAAAAATTAGAAAACTATATATAGAAAAACAGGTCTGACGGCGTCAAGAGTAATCTTGTGACGCTGTCACCTCGCCGCCAAAACTCTCCTCGGACTGCCTAGATCTACTTCTGACGCCGTCAAGAGTTAGATACTTCCAGGCCGTCATGACTCTTTTACTCTTGACGCCCTTCTCTCGTGACGCCGTCAAAACTCTACTGGGTCGTCATGGAAATTCATGAGATTTGCTCTTGACGCCGTCAAGGATTTGCTCTTGACGCCGTCACCTACTGTTCCCAGCATGGAAAATAAAGACTTTGGCGTTTTCTTCACTTTTATGCTCCAAAAACGTCCGAATTGCTTCGTTTTCCAGATTTCACTCCCAAAGTACCTAAAATCACAAATGGAACGATTTAGGGCAATATTTGATCAAATAAATTCGGATTCGGGCTTAAATGACCCCCTAAAAACGGATCATTTTTCGCCTCATCAGTGACAATGATGCCTAAGCATGCCTCAAACTAATTTGTCATTAGCCAATAAAATGAATCCAACACATTTCATGCCTTATCATGCCTAACCATTTATTTTTAGTGGCAATGATGCCTAACCATGCCTCAACCATTTATTTAATGTGGAACGGTCAAAAAATTGTGTTAGGTCACCATTTTGTAAACACAAGTATAATAATGATAGAAATGAGATGAGAATGAGAGATGGTTGATTATAAGATTATGAAGATTGTAAGAACAAGAGTTTCATTAAGATATTCAAATAACCAACAATAATAAAGTGTACATGAGCTTGGTATTTATAAGGGGAGGAGTAGGGCAACACTCCCTTCCTCCCTCCTTCCTTTTGGACGTGGGCTTTCAAGCCCATTGGACTAGCTTACTTAAACCTAGTAATAATAACATAGTGAAATAAATAACTAAGCAACCTATTACAAAAGGTAATGACCGAGACTTGACTAAAATACAAAAGTATGATCCCAACAAATTGAATGTTATACACTATACCGAATCGGTAAACATCACCGATTCACTTGCCGATTCGTCCATGCCGAATGGCTGGCAATGAGGATACCGAATCATGCCGCTTATGCCGCTGCCTTTGCCGATCACGTTGCCACCCCCTAAGTTTTTATGCCGCTTCCTCCATTTGTGTTCCATTATCAATATTAGTAAGCAGTAAGCACAAGTAAGTATAATATACTTCACTCTAATATACTGCATAAATTATTTGAATAATAAAATTTTGAGACTTCATACGAGTAAAAAAGTAGGAACTAATACTTGAGATTATATAAATGGCACAAACCCGAACCCGACTTGACCCGACTCAATTTGACTCGAACCCGACTAACCCGAGTTCAAATAGGGTCGGGTTCGGGTATGATTTTTTTAGTCTTGACCCGACTTCGACCCGAACCCGACCAACCCGACCCGATTGACACCCCTATATATATATATATATATATATATATATATATATATATATATATATATATATATATATATATATATATATATATATATATTAAAAGTGTGCGGGAGTTATGTCTACAACATTGTTTTTATATAATTTATTCATGTCAGGTTAGTCGGGTCAACCTGAGTATCCGAATACTATAAAGGGTCGGGGTCTCGAGTTAAAAATATTTGGCTAACTCAAGTTTGGGTCGATTTTATTGACATGTTTCTTATAATTTTATGAATTATATGTGTATTTAATGTATTAGGCAATTTTTTAAATCATTTTACTTATATTCGTGTCGACCCGAATAGACCCGAACCCGACTAACCCAAGATTTTATTAGAGTCGGGGTCGGGTATGGTTTTTTAGCCTTAACACGACTTTATCCGACCCGACTAACAACTCTTATTGGCGCAATTACTGTTATTGTTGGGGGTTGAATCTATGTCCCTGTGTCGGTTTATTGCATTGGTTTCCGTCATGACATATGTGAATATGTATGGTTTACGGAAGTTTAACGGTTCATTCTATAATAAATGTGTTGATATCCTAATTAATCTTAAAACAATGCTCGGCCACAACAGAACCAATCAAAAGAGTAATCGAGATGTGGAACAAGGATTGAAGATCAAATTAAAAACGTAACAGCGTAATGATAATTAATAAAAATAGCATAAATACCTACCAGTTAGTATGATATAATAAAATGGTGGTGGTTGTTATTCGGGAGTATGATTTGTGAGTTGTAAAAAAACCGGGGGGGGCGAAATTTATAAGATGGTTAGGCGGTTTGGAGTGTGTCTCATTTTCATCCGGGTCGGGTCGAGTCTGGTCATCCGTTTACTAACATAAATACTATAGTTAATTTCATAAATGGTCCATGTGGTCTGTCGAGTTTAATAGAAATAGTCCTTAAACTTTTTTTTAACGGATCCTCTCCTTGTGGTTCTGACCCGTATCGGGTTTGGTCCCTTGACCACTATTTTGTTAGTTTGACCGTCAAGTGGAACTGAAATGACAAAAATACCCTTAAAAGCAAGGTCCTTGTGGTTTGTTGGCTACAACTAATTTAGTCCCTAATTTTTTAGAGTAAATTACACCGTTAGTCCCTAAACTTATGCCGGATTTCATACGACATCCAAAAACGGGAATTGTTGCCTTTTTGGTCCACGATCTAGAAAATATTACACCGTTGGTCCAAATTTCTAACGCTCGTTAATTTTCCCAGTTATCTCCATCCTCACGTGCAGGTCACACGAGGGCATATGTTGTGCATTGTTTAAGTCAAGTAAATGCACAGTCCTATGAAATCTCATTTAAGGTTGGCATTTAGAGTTTTGAGATATCCAAAAAAAGAGCCTGGATTGGGTATCACTTTTAATAGAAGTGATAATGTTGATATAAGAGTCTATGTTGACTCAGATTGGGCTAAGTGTAAGGTTACAAGAATGTCTATAACTGGGTACTCTGTGTTTTTGGGAAACAGTCTTGTTTCTTGGAAAAGTAAGAAACAAGCTGTTGTGTCCAGGTCCTCTACTGAGGCAGAGTATAGGGCAATGTGTAATGTTTGTTGTGAAGTAATGCGGATTACTAAGATCTTAATTTATCTACAAGTGAATGTGAGTTTACCTGTAGAAATGAGTTGTGATAACAACTCTGCCATACAAATTTATGCTAATCCGGTGTCACATGAAAGAAGCAAGCATTTTGAAATTGATCTGTTTTTCCTACGGGAAAAAATTTGCTAATGGTTTTATAAAGCCTATAAAAGTGAAGTGTGAAGATAACATTGCAGACTTGTTCACTAAAGGACTTTCTATTACTGACCATAACAAATTTTGTGCAGCTCTTAGTTTGCTGAATGTGTTTCAGGTTTAGTTTATGGGGGAGTGTTGGAAGATATAAGCTGTATCTGATAAGCTCAAGCACATGTGGCTGAAAGTCATTCAAAGATAGTTAAAGCCAAATATGTCCCCGCCCAATTCTAGAAGGACTAAATCTGGAATTGTCTAAGAAGGGCATGGACTCAAGTTGAAGTCATGGAGGGCTAAAATGGAACTTTTGTTTTAGCTTCTATATAATGCCTTATACCTGTATTCACCTGATTAATTACTATGTGAAATCTTGTGATATTCTCTCAGAGTTGTTTCAGTTGTTAGAGTTAGGTTTTGATCAAGAAATCTTTGTTTTCAATTTTTCTCTTAAGTTTTGTAAAGAATAATCATTCAAGTCTTTTGACTAATAATAATAAGTGAACCAAGGGGAGGTTGGATGGGTTCATACTCAAATCTTGTTGGTTTTAGGCTCTGGTTTAAATGTTTTTACTGGATAAATGGTAAACATATCGTTCAAGTTATGTATTATCTATAGATGACGAGCCTTTCGATAATTCGATTAGATGTGCGTGCCTCAAAGGAAACATCTAATAGCTGTTCAAATTCTCAATTAAGTCAAAGTGAAATCATTTTGAAATAACATAAATGGATTATATGGCTTTGTTCAATATTATGAAATATATCTCTTAATGATTTTTCTAAATAACATATATCCGCATCTTCATCTTATAACCATTATGAAAATTGTCTTTTGGCCATTTCTAAGGGTGCATTTATTTGGAGAAATTTTTTCTTGTTTTCTATCTCTAATTTTGTAAAAATTTGGAAGGGAAATTTATCTACATAAAATACTTGAAAATATAGAAAAAGCATTTAGTTGATGTTTTTATTTTCTATTTAAATGAGAGAGGGAGGGTTGTGGGTTACAAAGGAAAAACAAGGAAAACAACTAAAATTTATTTTGTAATTTTCCTTGTTAAGTTAGGAAATAGTGGATTTTGTGTTTTGCAAAACATTTTGTTGGAAAACGCTTTTTTAAAGGCTATCTATGTTTTTCTTGTTTTCGACAAAATATTTTATAGTAAACATGGATGTTTTCGCGCAACTAAACGCACCCTAAATTGTTTTGGAAAACAAATTTCCTCACTATCACCTGAATCTGCAAAGTCTTTGATACAAACTCATTCCATACAAGGCCACATCAAGCCACAAGCTAAGTGTATAACTCACTCCAAAAAGATAACTTAAAAAGAAAATGACACGTAATTTTATAAGCCACCAACCAATCTCATATTTGGCCAATGTAACAATCTTGGTTAACTACTTTTGTATATCTTGGTTACAATCTTGGTTAACTACTTTTGTATATATTGGTTAACTACTTTTGCATCTCTTATACTAAAACTATTGGATAATCATGACCATTATTGTTTATTCAATCCATGTGTAATGTTGTAGTATGTGAAGAATATGCCTTCATATATTTGCGTTTGAGAAAAACATTGACAATAAAGCATCAAAAACTATAATATTCTGTCTACAAATAAATGTTTCCTTTAATCGAGCCTCGTTACAATGTTTCTCTGTCTTTACATCGGCGCTATTTAAAAAAACTGTAAACTATTTATAATTCCAATCATATCGATTTCACACATACGTATGTGCCTACACACAAACGTGTATGATAAGTACGTTTGTATATACCCACATATATTAATACACACACACAAATTCCCATCAAAAGTCCTCGAAACAGCAGCAGATGTACTTTGTATAGTCTCGTAAAAAAAGCCTTACAGCATACAGGCACATTAGGTCCTAACTCATGTACACGAAAAGAAAAAACTCAAACTGATAACAAATGTAACAAATCTAGAACATCCAGACAGCCTTTTTTTTTTTTTTTTTTTTTTTTTTTTTTTTTACCTCTCTTTTTTTCCTTTTTTTTCACTTTTCTTTTCTTTTCTTTCTTCTTCTTCTTCTTCTTCTTCTTCTTCTTTTTTCAATTTTTATTTTTGTTCTTTTTTCAATTTTGGGATATGCAGAAGACACAAGATAATCACTACAACAGAGCTAGTATATAACAGATGCTAACCCAATTACGCTATCCTTCATTTTTTCAATCCCGGAAATTTCTTGACTCATGAATTGTTAGTGCTTTACTTCTTTCTCCACAAAGACCTACTCTGGAGCATAAAGCATCTAGAGTGAAGTGTAATGCAAAAAAAAAGGCCCTGTTACACTCACTGATAACAAAGACCAACTATGGAGCTTAAAGCGTCCAGGCTGGAGGCTATGCAAGGAGGTGGTATCCATGACTCAAACCCATGACCTTCTGGTCACTAAAAATGAGTAGAGGTGGAAAGCACATTTACTTATTTGTGGACCATCAAACGAGTGAAATCAAAACATTTACGGATAAATGTAAAACTAGTCAAACGGGTAAAAAAAGCATGTTAAACGGCTTGGAAGTCGTCCATAACGCTTTTTTATGCCTACAACATCCTAAATAACTTTTTAGTCAAAGATCTAAATTTGTATTGAATTGATCTGCAAACATGTGTTTAATCTGATATATGAAAATATTATTATCTATATTTATCGAGTTAAATATGATTACAGAAACAATATTGTGACCGTAGTCAAATATTTCGATTTGTATTGTGACAATATTATTTCTGTAATCATATTTAACTAAACACATGTTTGCAGATCAATCCAACCAGACCCAGCCCGTGCTATAAAATGACCCGCTTCACCATGAACCCATCTCAACTTATTACCCAACCCGCATATCTCATCATCCTTAGAACTGACATTAGCAGTTCCTCCAAGGCTTGCCATTGTATCCTACCACGTATTGCAAGAACTTTTGTTACTCACCAACATCAAGCATCTCTCATTGGTCAATGGCAGTAAATCGCTTGGTCGATCAGCGGAGGAATTTATTTGATTTCGGTTCCAAGCTCCTGTTCAATCCTATACCTGTATCATCACAAAAACACATTAGCATATGTGATTTTCACAGGCATACATTGCCATCACACGTTACATGAACATAACTATTTTCTTACAAGTTAAAGCGGTCTTCGTAAGTTATCAAATTCACAGCCAGCCCCAGATGTCCAAATCTTCCAGAACGACCCACCTACAATCAGAAGGTAAACATATTTCATTCAATGAACATTCAAACACTTTGTAGAATAAAAGTTCAACTCACCCTGTGCAGATATGTTTCAGCGTTCCTGGGAAAATCAAAATTAATCACGACGTTCACTGCTTGAATATCTATACCTCTGGTAAATAAATATGGGTCAAGGCAAAACAAATTATACATTAGTTAATAAGGTATATCAGTTTTTATAATGCCTTATTCATAAAACAAAAGCATCAGAAGTATACCAGAGTGTATTGAGGCAGTGGACCTTTTGTCTTTCTTCTACAAAGGCATAAAACTGTGTGATACCTTTTAGAGTAAGCTCATCCATTAAATTAACAACATAAGGCTTCTTCGTCTTTGAAATCTTTGACAGTAAGTGGAAACGTGGCTGAAAACATCAAAATTTGTCGCTGCTCAGGAAGAAATCTAATCAGCTGTTCAACTGAAGGTTGAAACTCCGGGGACAACAGTTTATCAGCCTGCATTTAGCAAAAAACCATATTATCATAGATATTGCAGTTTATGAATCCTGATCTTAATACTTATAACATTTTCACTATGGAATATACAACTTTGCTTACCTCATCCATGACTAGCATTGCACAATCATTCAATTTGCATATTTCCTTCTTGGTAAGATCAAGAATTCTTCCAGGAGTACCAACCAGTAAATGTACAGGTTGATATAACCGCATTATATCATCTTTCAAACTTGTTCCTCCAGTAGTGACCATAACTTGAATCTTTAAATGTTTTCCAAGTTCCTTGCAGACTTGTGATGTTTGTAAAGCCAATTCTCTTGTTGGAACTAATATGACAACTGTATTCAATGAATTAAGACACAAATTATTTAGATTCATATAACTGATAATGCATCTCTTTCCCAAAGGATTACAATTCAACATTGAATCATTTTGTTTTGCAACTACAAAGGGCTACCATGCTTATAGTTCAATGACGTCATAAGGACGTAGAGGTGGCAATTTCAACCATTTGCCTAGCAATGATGGTCTGGCCATATCTTATCTCAAGTGGGTCAAGTGGGGAAATGATCTACGCAGAAAATTGGGTCAAATGGGTTGAAAGTCACCCAAAGTGTAGTCAAATGCTTACAAAGTGTGTAAAAGGGGGTGTGTTGGTAGTTCAGAGCCCCAAAAATTAGATTACAAAGTTTTCTCAAATCTAAATCTAATGTATTAGTAATTTATAATCTTTAAACGAAAAGGACAAAAAGATGTCCGTAGGTCAACCAGACTGACCCGATTCAACAAGTACAAAATATATAATGCTTTAACCCGCACCTTTTAACATGTTGCCCAACTCCCTCATTTTGCACCTCTACTAAAAAAAACCTGGCCAAATATATCATACAGCAAATTAAAGAGCCATTTTGACGGTCTTGAAACGAGCCTCCGCTCAAAAGCTTTCTAATGTTTTGAGCCAGTGCCCTACTTCAAACAAGACCCGCATATAGGATACCTAATAGCCTATTCCCGTTTAGTCAAATAACTGCTATAAATATGACGGAGGTTATCAACACATTGGGTGGATAAAAAGGGACAGGTTGTAAAAAGTTAACCTTGAATTTTATTAATATCTGTATCAATCTTTTCAAGGGCTGGGATACCGAAGGCGGCTGTCTTTCCGGTTCCAATTTTGGCTCTTGCAAGAATATCGCTTCCAGTCAATGCAATAGGAATACTTTCTTCTTGTATAGGTGAAGGTCTTTCAAAACCCTTTTCATAGATTCCCATAAGTGGCTCCCTTTTTAGAAAATAGTTCTCAAATTCATTTCCTTTCGTGGCAGTGACATCTTGTAAAAGAACAGCGGAATAACTATCTCATTAAAAAGTTCAATGCAGATGCAGATTTCCAGCAATCTGATATCCACTATAATCATTATATCTTTTGCTCTTTGGGGCATCATATTTGCCTTATATTCATTAAATTCAGATAAAAAATTACTATAAATTTCAGAGGTAAAAAAGAGCGCGTCTTAAAATATGCACATTGGTACACATGTACCTCAGTTCTGTAACGGGTGTCTGCAGCAGGTATGTTCAGTTGTGCCTTCCAATCTTGAGAGCTACAAAAAGATGCAAAAGCACAATGGCCTACAAAATGCATACAGATTAGACAGTATCAAACATTATTCAAAGAAAGCCTAAAGATGGAGGGAATAGACCAACTATATAGGGAAAGATTCAAAAGAAAAAGAAGAATCTAGCATAATTGGAGGATGCAAACAATCAATCTAAATACCAAATTGGTGTACAGAAAAAGCAAGTACAACTGGTAATCTGGTATCATGTAGGTCGCATTTAGAAAATCCTATATGATTCATGAAAATGTATTTAGGAAGTTTTTTTCCTGCCCAACAAAAGGATGCCCATAAAAGGATGCAAATCCACATGTAAAATGGCTCATTGCTAAATAACATTGGGTGGGTGGGGGTCGTTGCTAGCATTTGTTTAAAGAAAACATAACATTTGGCGATTTGCTAATAGGCAGCCGTAAGTTGGGCATATATAAGTTATATTATATCCGATATGGTATAAGAGAGAGATAGAAAATAGACGGCATGAATTAAAGGATTGAACCATGTCAGCTTTGAGGTACATACTCCACTTGCAGACATAGCCTGATAGAAAACAATGGCAACAGAATCCGATAGTCACATAGAGAATCATCTACCAAGTAGCTCAAAAGTAACACACAACAGCCTATATAATATATAACAATTTCCCGTTAGTCAAAAAAGCATGCACTTTTCTAGAAACGCTCTTAATCCGGTATCTATAATTATATGATCCACTTAAACTAGGTAACACGTATTAAGTTATTAACTAGTCTACGTGCTAATCCCTTTCCTCGACAGTCAACAAGTCCTTCTCTCTAGTACATTACCTCCTCAAAGCATACGCATCGTATTTAAATCTAAGGTAAGGAAGAGAGCAGAACTGATCAAAACATTGTCGTGGCTATATGAGGACAGACACAAATGAAAACGATCAAATAAGTACACTTTATGTATTGTTTACACTTCTGAGTATTATTTCTTAATCTTTGTTAAATCTAAAGACACGGATCAACAAATTCTTCTCTCCAACGGAGAGCTTTATTTAAATAGATAGAAACATAAATGTTCCAAAACAGACAAACATTTACATACAGTCAATAACTTCTTGTCGAACGAAATAAGAATCAAATACTTTCTCTCCTACTTCTTCTCAATACCATGCGGAATTAAATGCTACTTGTCCAAACTCAAATAATTGTTGTCCATAGCAATCAGAATCAACTACTTGTTCTCCATACCAATCATAATCAACTACTTCTTCTCCAACGGAAGTGTGTATTTTTGCTTTGCTGGGGCTGTGGAGGATTGGAGAGCTTGATATGTGGTGAGAGAGAGAGAATCCATCGTCTTCAATAAAGTAAAAGCTGCTGTCCTTATTATTATTATTATTATTATTATTATTATTATTACTAGTTATAATACCTGTGCACGCACAGGGTTTTTAAAATTTTGTTTTAATTATGTATTATTATCGATTAAGAAATGAACCACTTAACATGTTTAAAATGATTTTACTTGATGGACTAAAAATATACGTATATGTTATAACCTACATATTATATTAGGAGAATGCTTTTGGATTAAAAATTATATTTTATTATCCAAGTAAAATCACATAATAATACTTGACTTGCATGAGATGTTAGTGATATATGCTTTTAGTTTTGCAAACCCGTGCTATCAATTTACGATGTGTTTTGTAATTCTGCTATTTCTTTTACTTATATTTTTGTTAAAATATGTAGCATATTTAGATAGCTTTGAAGATTGATTCATTTTCTTAATTATGAATAACTATCACATCATTTTTATTAATGTACATTTTTGTTTGAAAAGTTGTATTTTCATAAGTTTGTGTTATTTACTTCTCATATTTGATCATAAAATTACCAAATTAACATAGATGTTTACACTATAGCTTCTTTATTACATAAAGAGAAACGAAAAAAAATATGTAATGGGTAGAACTCAAATTTAATCTTACGTTTATGTATAATGTATAAGAATAATTTTTCTCTAAGCCCGAACTATATAAGGAAATTATTATTACTTGTATAAATAAATTATAAATGCATGAAAAAATGACAAAAAGTATATTCGCAAGTCTTTTAGGATTGTTTGAATCTTTATCGACCTTTCACTTTAATGCAATTTTCTTTACAATTGGTCTAAATCATCAAGGTAAAAGACACCCATATTTTAGACCGTTGGTTGACACTTATAGTGTTATCAATGATAGCAAACACCTGTTAAGTTTCATTAACTCATTCAAAGACAAATTACACTCCGAAAAGAATTTCTACCATAAAATTCCCTATACTGGTACTAAAACACATCTTTGGTACATTAAAATACATTCATGTATTATCTAAATCAGCAACTCAACTAAATTATACATTCATAACTTGAGCAGGCATAGAAAATCATTTCACGACAATCAAGTGTTGATACTTAATCCTCCTGTAAAAAACGCACACAACAAATTGCATTACACTTTAGTTTGTGCGATAAGATAATAAAACTGCAAAAACCACTAATGTGTTGCATTATAGCGAGGATAACAACAAAGTTAGTTATAACATCAAATAAGAAAACTTCGTATTAGAACTAAATGGGTGTTTGGTTATGCTTATTAAAGGTGCTTATTGGCTTATTCAATTACCATAATACAATAAGTATATGATAAAGCTATAAGCTTTTTTTAGAAGCCTAGTGAAAAACCCCTGAACTCACAACTAATTCTATTATAGCTTAGAGTGTTTATAGTAAAAACACAAATATTAAATGTAGAAGTTTTCAACAAAACATAAAAAAGAGTTACAAAAAGTTGGTGTGTATAACAAAAAAGTTAAACCATAAAAAAATTTACTAAATACTATCAGCTAGATAAGGTATAAGTCAAAGTTCCGTTGAGGTCTCTTTCGAATTCTATTCAGAAGCAAAAAGAGGTTTACACATAAATCATAAGTTTAGAATAATGGTTGTATCTCACATATGTGATTACCAACTCAATAACATTATCGCAGTATAGTAACGTAATAATCTGATTAAAACTATATATTATTGCTGAATAATTCTCATGTACATATTTTTAATTCGTTTACAACAGTCAACTATTACGTTTTTTTTTTTTTTTCTTTTTTTTTTTTTTTTTTGTTTTTTTTAATAAAACATCACGTCAATGAATAAAGTTAAGGAAAACACCAACGTTTTTTTTATTTTATTTTATTTTATTTTATTTTTTTAATTTTTTAGGAGGTGATTGTTATCAAATAAGAATTGTGATGCATTTTTTAATATAATTTAAAGAAAATACATTCTGTATTAAACAATGACTATCTAACCCAGGTGTTTGTTTGTTTTTTTTTTTAATAATTAGCTTTGTATAACGTTTTTAACTGACAGACATGTTGAGGTTCAGGTTGATTTTGTTGTTTAACTTTGACTATCGATATCATGTTCTATAAAATGTGTGAATTTAGTAGCACATAATGAGCGATGATGAAGTTAAAATATGCTCCGTAAAGTTTTTAAAATGTTTTTATGGATATCCATATACAAATTTTAAATAACAATTTCATGAGTACTTGTTATAAGTAGAATCGTGTATATTTATTTTCATATCACAGTATCGTGCTTACTATTTGATATTTATATTCCCGTTACTAATAATTTAGCCGTATTTCAAACCCGTGTACGTATAAATTAAACTTTTAAATAGTAACATGAGTCTTTATTTAAAAAAATATTCTAATGGATAAAAGTTTAAAACTAACATTAGTTTAAAAAAATATTTAACGTATATTAAAACTAATTCGCATATTTACCAAATGAGTTCTTATTTAAGAAAATATTCTAATGGATGAAAGTTTAAAACTAACATTAGTTTAAAAAAATATTTAATGTATATTAAAACTAATTCTCATATTTACTAAATTTTATAATTTTAATGGATGAAAGTCTCATGTAATTTTAAACAAAGTTACTATTATAAAGTATGGGGGTATAAAGTGTAAGGGGTTATTTGTGTTTTTTATAAAGTTATTAAAAAACATGGGTGCAATTTTACACTTTACTCTATATAAATTATTTAAAATTCAATCACTAAAGTTTTATTAATTACTTCCTCTTTTTTTAAGTTTTTGTTTTCATAAATTTGACACCTATATTTTTATGCATTTTTTTCTTAACCAAATTTCTCCACAAAATTTATTAAGTTTGACCAAAATCAATTTAATTTTGACTTTTTATTGACCAATCATGTTGCTCGATTTCGCATACGTGGCAAAATTGAGCTCTGCTATTGGTCCAATTTTTTTTTCAATGAGAAGGGATTTTCAAAATCACTCTGAAATGATGTAATTCTTTTATTATATAAAAGATTATTATTTTTATTTTTTTTATAAAACATCACTTTCATTAGAAACAAAATCGTAGGATTACAAGAAATTAATGGGATGCCTCGAAATTATTATTATTATTATTATTATTATTATTATTATTATTTTATTTTTATTTTTTTATATAAACATCACTTTATTGAAAAACAAATATGATTTTACAAGAAATTGGTGGGGAGCCGAGAAACCAACTGGGCCCCCACACCTCTAGCTATAGCAAAACCAATCCTACTAAAAATATGTGGAGCAGCACGCGCTCCAATATCTTGGGTCATGGAGAATCGTCGAATGCGCTTTAATAATGTCACTGCATCCTTTTCAAGTTCTCCAAAAGAAGATAATGAAAAGGGGAGGAACCCATATCCGATATCAGCGCATTTACCCGCGTATTTGACACGTTTACATTGTGCGGCTTCAATAACTGCCCGACCGGGCATAAAATCAACCATACACGAACGCGTCAAAGGTGACGATCCTGTAAGATCAACACAAACATCAAGGCCACCATCCCAAGAATAAAGTAACAAATCAGCTGGACGTAAGGTTTTGTCCCTCTCTCCATGAAGCCCAATATCCACCTCCTTACGAACTGAAACTCCAGACCGAGAACATATATCAACAAGAACATCCCGCACAACATTATGCCGATGTTTAATACCAACTATACCTGCGCACGATACAACATGATCTCCAAAAATATCTCCAGAAAAAACCTTAGAATAAGCTGAACATGGCATCTGGACAGTAAAAAGAGGAACACCCAACCGATAACACAACACACATTGGTAAGTCCTGGCATTCATAGTTTGTCCCAATCCGGATATCGGTGCCACCCTAAGCCAATCTGACGTGTAATACTCTTTTAGTGAGTTCCATAAAGCCATCTGTCTAGGGGATAAATGGAAGGTGGATTCAACCGTTTGGGCAACACGTGTGAAATGTATGTCTGCCAATTTCTTCATAAGTTTGGGGGCAGCGATCTCACTAGGGTTACTCAAAAGGTCAATATCCATATTCACATTAAAAGTACACAAAGCATCATCAAAAGAGGGACCAGTAGTCACAATACCAGAACTACGGAGAAGCTTAGTCTGTAAGCTGGCAGATTCAAGTCTAGAAGCAAGGAAGGCATAGTTCAAGACATCACCTGCAGAATACACACCAAGTCCCCCGAAAGCAAAAGGTAAGGTGGCGAGTCTCCATTGCCAATCACCAAACCCAGGTCCAGAAGCAGGGACAATACGTTCCAAAGAAAAGCGAAGTGCTGCATCAAAATAAACCTGAGCACCCTCAAAGACCCGAGGAGGACATGTGCGCATAGAAAAATACAACTTGGAAATACCCGCACATGCACGAAGTAGCAACAACTCACACTGGGGATCATTAAGCTTAGCAACAGCATCCATAAGTTCAATAGTTTTAGCAACCCTTTTCATAACAAGCTTACTACTAAACTCAAAATCCACACTGGCGGGCCCCCCTAATAATTTAACACCATGCGAAGGTCGAGAAATATTAGGGGGAAAAACACCAACATACCTGCTCCTGGGGTCTTCCTTCGGCCAAAAAACCTCAGTTTTATCAACGTTGAGGTGTAAACCACAACTAGGTCCATCCATCATAATCAGCTCTAAAACCTTCCCCACAACCAAGGTATCCCCAATAATAGTACCATCATCAAGATACCAAGCTTGAAGAGAAAGAGTAAAAGAGTCTCTAATCTTACATGCCAAAGGATGTAACACTAAAGCAAAAAGAAGAGGCCCAAGCGGATCACCTTGTTGCACCCCTTGGTGCGACCATAAAGTATGCTCACCATAATATAATCTAGCAGGACTAGAGTAACAGAATTCCACCCAACGTGAAATAGCCGGAACACGAAGACGAACTTCACGTAACATAACCGCACGATCCACCATATTGAAGGCGTGTTTAAAGTCCACCAACAACATCGATAAACCCACATCGCCCCCACGGTCTTCAATCAACCGATTCATAGCATGAAGGATAGCCTCCCCACCCCCCAAAACACCCACGCCAAATTGCAAACAGTCAAAATAACCATCCAAAGAATGGCCAATCATAGAAGCACAAACCTTGGAGACCAAACGCCTCCAAACAGTCCCAACGCCTTGAGATTTTCTTCGCCCTTAACCAATGCCTTGGACAACATCAACAACCGCACGGCTCTTTTTTAAGAAATGAACAAATAGCCCCACATCAGAGTCATCAGGTAAAAGAGGACTGAAAAAAGAAAAGAAGAGGATATAATAAAAAGTAAAGTAATTAGAGTAAACATAGGTACAAAGTAATTAAAACATACCCTGCAGAAAACACAAGAACCCGCTTTTTCATCTGTTGGTAAGGGTCCCAGGCAGACCTACAAAGACCGCAAGTATCTTCCTGATGCTTTCAAGATCATTAGTAGGATGAACCACAACATCAGAAATTGCTGTACCAAATATAACTATGCCAACAAGATTATCGGGATGAGCCTGTAACAACAATTAATAAATTAATTAATACTTATGTATAATAAAAAAAAAATAATACAACATCAATCAACGACCTACTTTGAGTTTTCTTTCACAATAGATTTCAGCGGCATTGATTTGATCATGAAACCAACATGATGTATTCCAATCACGCAACCAATAAAAAGTGTCGAGAAATATCATAGTAAGCTCGCCCTCGTCCATCCCTGAACAACAACAACAATTAAATAGAATAATAAAACCGCTAAGAAACGATCGTTGCTGTGAAGAGAAAAGGTATTAGGGTTTTGTTAAGATGGAATGGTGAATAATAAAAATGAGGCACTCCTTCCCAAAAATTTGCGATTGGTAAAGGGTTTGATTTTGCTAGATTTAGGTCCAAAACTTTAATACTTTTATATCTGTCGATCCTTGTAGTTTGTGTAACACCGAAATTCTAAAAAACTCTAGTCAGTTATAAAGTAACTTGTTATATATATATATAGCGTGAATTGCAAAAATCATCCCTGTGGTTTGCGAAAATTGCATAAAAAGTCCCTGGTCTTCAATAAGTCCAGGCGGCCCCCCTAGGACGAAACTTTTTGATCAATTTGGTCCTTGACACTAACGCTTGTTAGTCCCTATCCGTTAGTTGGTAATATTTAGAGGGTACTTTCGTCTTTTTGTTTGTGGTCCCTTTTAACTATCCAAATCCATCTATTTAATATGTGTCCATTTGTTTTTTCCCCAAAATCAAAATCATATACAACCCTAATTCCAAACTAATTTCTAAAACCCTTCAAACCAAAAAAATTCACTAGCAATGGTTAATCGTTTTTCTTCACGGTTACCAAACACGGGAATTGAATTTTAATTTCTTGACCTATTTCATTTCTCTAAATTCTATTATCTACTTCATTTCTAATTTCTAAAATTCTCTCTACCAAACATGCCCTAAGTGTTTATATAGTGTGTAAAATGGTTATTTCTTCATGTTTTTCTTCACGGTTTTCTTGTGGTAGCGGCGGTAGTTGTGTTTGCTGTTATTCTTGGAAATGCGGTGGATTTCATTGAAGATGTTGAAATTTTCGGTTAAGTAGTTGTTGTTGATGAAATAGTTGTTCAAGTTATCCATGGACTACTTATTTATTGTGGATAAATATATAAGTGAATAAAAGGCAAAACACAATCCCTAAGGATGTGTGTTCGGCCGAAAACCCAATGGACGGGGTAGTTTGACTTCTTGACAAACTTGTGTTCAGTTTGGATAAATACTAAGGGTTTCTAGAATGTCCCTTGCACCCTATAAATACAAAGAATTCTAGATACAAACCATAAATTTCCTCTAAACCCTAAAAAACTTTGCCCCTCTCTATAATGGGTTGACCATCAAAAGGGAATAAACCCTTTGAGTCGACTTCACCAAATTGACTTTAGTCGATTCCTGGATCGACTAATCCCTAATCGATCCTTTACCCACTTTCGTACTCTCCTAACTCGCATAGGTTCGTAGCCCTAGTCTTACCTATGCAGTACCGGTGGATACATGACGCAACCTACATGGCATACTTCCACCGAAATGGTGTGTGCCACTACTATCACCCACACTTGACCTTAAGTGTGGGAAGACTCCCCCTTTTATCTATTAACTAAAGGTAGAGTTAGGCTTGTAACTTGAACAAAAACAAGCGTCTCTCGGAAGGCAACCCGGACATATCTCATTTACTTTCTTTATTTGCTTTTTAATATTGGTTTTAGGTTGTTTGCATGCTAGTCTTTGATTCTGAATTGTTGCATGATTGATTTGTATGTAATTATTGTAACACCCCCAAATTCTGGTTAGCGGAAGCATTCGGGTCATGGGGTGCTACGAAATTGGTAATCACAACACATCAGATATAGAGAATGGATTATCAAATCTGTTTTAAAAAGTTTACATTACCAAATTCAAATTGATTTACAAGAAGTTCAATTTAAAGAAATAAGGCCCATAAAACATGTCAGTCCCAATAAAACATTTCAGTTATTGTGTGAAAACACTTCAGAGTAGTTATGATCGATGCCATGCCATGCCTTCAATAGTATCATACTCAAACACTTGAGAAAAACATGCTAAAAGATTAGCTAATGCTGGTGAGTTCATAGGTTTACAGTAAATAAGCACAGATGGAGCACAACAAATATCAACAGGTACACACTAACTATATGCTAACACTAAACTCATGCAACCGAAGCTACGACAGTTCAGTATGCCAGACTGACATATAATAATAATAATAATAATAATAATAATAATAATAATAATAATAATAATAATAATAATAATAATAATAATAATAATAATAATAATAATAATAATAATAATAATAATAATGTGGAAAACTAGAAGGGGGGTTGAATAGTTTTACGTCTTTTTACTTCGTTATAAAAATTAGTTTTAGAGTTTTGCTTAGCTTTTAAAAACTTAGATTCGATAATATGTGATCTCAAGTCATGTACAATATAAACAATTAATACTACACAATATATTATAAAGATAAGTAATGAAATAAGTAAGAGATGGAAAGATCGAACCGCGAGACAAGAGATTTATAGTGGTTCGGCTACAAGGACACCTTCCTTGCCCTACTCCACTCCCCGAGCACCTAACTCGAGAGTTTTCTTCACTATATCAACAAGCTCCCTTATGGCGGAGAAAACCGTACACACCAATATACACACCAATCTACACACCACAACTTCGTCACACCTAAGTCACAACTTCTTCAAATCAATCTACTTCACAACTAACTACTCCACACCTATCTTCTTCACACCAATCTAGTACCTAGCTTATCTTCTTCACACCAAGCTACTAACTAATCACACAATCTATATCTAACACAACTAACTACAATCAAATATTCACAACAATCTTCACAAAGAATAATGTAAATGATCTTTGATGATGCACCAACAACTTGGATGTGGAGATCACAACAAGTTGTAATACTTCTTGTCTTGAGGGATAGAAGTATTCTTCTTTTGCACTTGAGAGGATGAAGGTTGGATCACTTTGAAACAAAGAATTTATATGCTTATGATCAAAGGATAAAAGAATGGAGATTTGGATCTAGATCAGAAAGTTTAGTAGTGCAAAAGGTGAGGAAAAAATCCAGGTTTAAGGTGGTATTTATAGGCAACAAATTCTGACAGAGGAGCGTGGCCGGTCCCCTTAAATCATGGCCGGCCCCCTTAAAATTAAGGGGACCGCCCTTTATAATTAAGGGGGTCGCCCAGCTGAAACGGCCAGATTCTTTGTCTTTTAGTGGGGAAAGTTTATTTGGTGAAAAACTAACTGATTTTGGTTAAAATTTTGAATTCATATATTTAGTATGAATAAAACATTTTTCTTTATTACCAAAAGTGTTTTTCAAAAATATATAATATGTTTATATAATTAAATAAACTTTGTATTAGTTAATTAAATACCCCTTTGATCATAAATTGCACTAAACACTTTGTTTATTCTTACCTTAAGTGATTTGGATGTAAAGAGAAATATTAATCACTAAATACTTGTTTATGTCACAAGTTTTAGTTCTATGAGTTTATATTTTGTGATAATTAAAACATAGAGATATTGATAACATGTTAATAATGTTTTTAGGCATTATTTATGTCAACAATCTCCCCCTTTTTGATTATTACAAAACCTTAAACTCAATATATCTAAAACTTGTTTTTAGACAAGTATTATAGAGTTTACATTTCTCTTCTCCCCCTTTTTGTAAAATTAAAAAGGTTAAGCCGAGTAAGCTTCGCGAGGGAAGTTTAAACGGGTAGAATGCTCCCCCTTGATGTATGCTCCCCCTCATTTGAGAGCACCAAGGGAACGAGCTATGGAGATCTTTGCTACAAAAATATTTGAAGAGAGCAAGATACACATATATGCAAGGCAACAATTATGCAACTAAACATAGATTCATTCAAGCATTATAGAAATGATAAGCATTACAACATTCAATATGCTTGAAGCATATTGATAAAAATAACACAAAATAAAAGACATAGTCCTATATTGCCTAAGAGAGCACTTGGACTTGCTTGCAACCCATGGTTGATTGTTTTATTTGCTTGAAGGGAAACATAAGCATAAAGCGTAGATGTTTGATTGAGAGGGATATGGAGTGGAGTGTGGAGCGGAAGAATTGGATCTCACGATGTTGTATCGTGTCAAGGGTGGTATTGGATGATTACGAGTGAGAAGATATTCAATCCAAGAAATATCTTCACTCAAGTAGAGGATTTGTTTTTGAAGGAATATGCAACAAGGGCAAAAGTGAGTGTGGTTTGTAACTTGATCCAAGTTGAGAGAGTGGGGAAGGCAATTTGCATAGGGTGATGATGGAGGTTGCCCTTTGTTGCGTTGTGCAAGATCCATAGCAAGGAGATCACTAAGATCATGGATTTGGTTTATTTCATCACGGAACTTTTGTTTTTCCGTGGCAATGTGGAGGGGATCATAGGTTTGGTATGGAAGAGTTGGGTTTGTGTAGTTGGAATAGTAGTTTGATGGTTGATCAAACTTGTATGGATCATTATAAGTGGTTGGAGGTTGAGATGTGTAGTTTGGCTTGAAGGAAGATGTTTGGCCAATGTTGTATGGTTTGTAAAGAAGATCAAATGAATGACCTTGTTGGTTTGATGCAAAGTTTGGGAAGTAAGAAGTTGGGGGTGTGGAATGACTTCCAACTTCATTAATGATGATGGATTTGTTTCGAGGGCTTTTTCTTCGCCAAACGGGTTTTTCCGTCATCCTTGCTAGCCTTGAGGCTTTTGATTTTGGTTTGTTTGGAGAGTTCATGATGGGATGAATAGAGAGTTTTGAGGATTGGGGATATTTATAGTGTAAGATTTGTGTGTTTAAGGATGGATAAGGTTTGTTTGGGGGATTAGGACAAAATGTGTTGGTGAAAAATGGGAAATGTAGGTTGAAATGGGCTAAAAAGCAGAAAAGATTCTGTAAACCCGACCATCAGATGGCCGGTCCCCTTAATTAGGGGGCGGTCCCCTTAATGATTAAGGGGGCCGCCTTACAAAATTAAGGGGGCCGCCCATCTGGTGATTTACAGGTTGCCAGAATTGGATTTTTGGCAAAAAATTTGCAGAAAGGTTATGTGTTTGGATTAGAATTCAAGCAAGTTCAATTCTCTTAGGCAATATAGAGTCTAATCTAATCAAGATATAGCATGCATGTAAAAACACATAAACACAAGAGCAAATAATCAACATATAATAAGCAAGAGGAGGCAAATAAAGGTAAGCACAATTAAGCTTCCTAAGGCATCTATCTTAGATTAAAGGCAAGGATAATTAGTGAGTGAACAACTAATGATGGATCAAGATGACACCATTGTTAATGAATTTGTCCTAGTGAGTGTCTATATGCAACAAATGTGGAGTTGTGATTGTTTCGACTCCTAGAAGCAAAAAGAAAAAAAAAAACGATCCTAAGAAACAATCCAAATAATCTCCTTGATTCAATTTTTGCTCGATCATGAATGTCAAAGGCATATATTAGATTATATATCTTGACAATTTATGTGAGAATTTATGCATGATTTTGAAATAGAATTGTTTTTAGGATTAGTCAACAATGCAAGGAAAATGATTTTCATGGGGTTCCTAGATTGTGAGAATAATTTTTAGAGAAAATTGATTGAGTTTTACAAAACGGTTTATGCAAAGAAAATAGCTTTTCACAATCTTTAGTTTAGTGCGAAATAGATTCCTAGACTCAGAATAGGTGAAATGGAAGAAAAATGAATTTCATGCAAGTATAAATTTGAGATAATTCAATATAATTTAGTCAACTTGTTCCATCATTCCTAATCCTAAACGCAAGTGGTTGAATAATTCACGCTTAAGAGGTTTTGTGAATATATCCACAATGTTGTCTTCCGATGCAACCTTTTCTATAGATATATTTCCTTTTTGTACATTATCCCTAAGAAAATGGTGACGTATTTCTATGTGTTTAGTCCTAGAGTGTTGCACCAGATTTTTACTTAAATCTATCGCACCTTTGTTATCGCACATAATGGGGACATTTTCTAACCTAATGTCATAGTCTACGAGAGCTTGTTTCATCCATAGTGCTTGTTGACATGCCTTTCCGGCGCTTACATATTCGGCTTCGGTGGTAGAAATAGCAAGAGCGGTTTGCTTCTTCGAAAACCAAGACGTTAGACAACATCCCATAAACGTGCAAATACCGCTAGTACTCTTTCTATCTACGTAGTCTCCCGCATGATCCGAATCCGCATAGACAATGGTTTCTATGCCGGATTCCTTAGGATACCATAATCCTAAGTGTATAGTGCCTTTAACGTATCGGAAGATACGCTTAACCGCTTCTAGGTGAGAGGTTTTGGGATCCTCTTGAAAACGGGCACAAAGGCAGACACTAAACATGATATCAGGTCTACTTGCCGTCAAGTATAGTAAACTACCTATCATTCCTCTATACTTGATGTTATCTACGGACTCACCTTCATCGTCCTTTGTGAGCTTTACCTCCGTAGACATGGGTGTTTTCATGGGTTTTGAGTCTTCTAGGCCAAATTTCTTAAGCATTTCCTTAATGTATTTAGATTGGTTAAAGAATATTCCATCTTCTAATTGTTTTATTTGTAATCCTAGGAATCCATCATACTCATCTCAAACTCATCATGCATAATTTTGGCAAATTCATCACACATGTCTTGACAAGTTGATCCAAATATAATGTCGTCAACATATATTTGGACAATGATGAGATTTGGGTCTTTCCTTTTAGTGAAAAGAGTGTTATCTACCATTCCCATGGAATAATCATGTTTAATAAGAAAAGCTTTTAATCAATCATACCAAGCTTTGGGAGCTTGTTTGAGTCCATACAAAGCTTTCTTTAACTTATAAACATAATCAGGTTTTGCGAAGTCAATGAATCCTGGAGGTTGTGCCACATATACCTCCTCATTGATAAAACCGTTAAGGAATGCACTTTTCACATCCATTTGGAATAACTTAAAATCTAGGGCGCAAGCATAGGCAAGTAATATCCTAATCGATTCTAGTCTAGCTACGGGGGCATAAGTTTCGTCATAATCAATTCCTTCTTGTTGATTATAACCTTGGGCAACTAACCTAGCTTTATTCCTAGTAACTATTCCATTCTCGTCTAACTTATTCCTATATACCCATTTGGTTCCTATGATGGTCATATCCTTTGGATTTGGGACTAATTCCCAAACATCATTCGCCTTAAATTGATTTAATTCTTCTTGCATAGCTATAACCCAACTTTCATCCTTTAAAGCCTCGCTAATATTCTTAGGTTCTATTGCTGAGAGGAAACAAAAGAAATTGTTTTTATCTTGGGCTTGTGACCTAAGGGTTCTTTGGTTAAGATGTCCTATTATATTATCTAATGGATGTGATCTAGATTCTTTAATATTAACAGTTTCGTTATTTCCTAAGTGAATGTCTTCATTATCATTTCCTATGGGTTTTGTTTTACTAACCTCAATAGCTTCATCTTCGACTAAATCATCATCTTCTAAAGGTAATGTTTTAGGAGGTGGTGGTGTTTCATCAAATGTTACATTTAGTGATTCCTCTACTTTCATGGAGTGTTTGTTAAGTATTATATATGCTTTGCTATTTTGTGAGTATCCTAAAAATATTCCTTCATATGATTTTGGATCAAACTTAGTGAGGTAGTCCTTAGTGTTTAAAATATAGCATTTACTTCCAAATACCTTAAAGTAGCTTAAGTTTGGTTTTCTACCTCTTAATAACTCATAAGGAGTTTTTCCTAGAATTCTTCTAATTGATACCCTATTTAAAATATAAGTTGATGTATCTACGGCGTGACACCAAAATTTTTGTGGGATGGATTGTTCATTTAACATAGTTCTACTCATTTCTTGTAGTGACCTATTTTTTCTTTCTACTACGCCATTTGATTGAGGAGTACGAGGAGCGGAGAAATTGTGAGATATTCCATTTAACTCGCAATATTTTCCGAATTGTACTTCGTTATCAAATTCTCTACCATGGTCCGTCCTAATGGCAACTATTGAGCATCCTAATTTATTTTGAATCATTTTACTAAATATTTCGAATTTTTCAAAGGCTTGGGTTTTGTCACTTAAAAACCTAGTCCACGTGTATCGTGAGTAATCATCTACTATTACTAAGGTATATTTGTTTTCTCCATAGCTCCGCACAGCGGATGGACCAAAAAGATCCATATGTAATAATTCTAGGCACCTAGTAGTGGATACTATATTCTTGGCTTTGTGACTAGCATGAGCTTTTTTTCCAATTTTACATGCATCACAAAAATGCTTGTCATATTTTAGATTAGGCAAATTTCTAACTAATTCCTTAGAGGCCAAAGATTGTATTTGTTGCATGTTAGCATGTCCTAATCTCCTATGCCATAGTGTAGAGTTTTCATCTAGGGTCGTTAGGCATATCCTATCCTCAGGTTTGTTTCCTAGTTTCATAACATATATGCCACCTTTTCTAATTCCTCTACCTATAATTTTTCCATTCTTAACTATTTCGCTATCATCTTCGGTAAATGTGACTCTATATTTATTATCACATATTTGTCCTACACTAAGCAAATTATATGTTAATTTATCTACATGCTCTACATTTTCAATAGTAAGTGAGTCTTGAGAGATCGTACCTTTGCCAATGATTTTTCCACGTAAGTCACTACCGAAAATAACGTTACCTCCATTGTATGCCTTGTATGTAGAGAATAGATTGCGATTCCCCGTCATGTGCCTCGAACATCCGCTATCTTTAATCCATTCGTCAGGTTCCAAGTCAATTCCTAAACATATTTCGTCGGTTTCTTTTGCCATAAAACACTTTTCGTCTCTTGGCTTTTCGACTTCTTCTTTGTCATTATCACTCCATGTTCCACTAACAAAAGCACCTTGATTTTCATAACCCGGTGGCTTTAGACATTCGCCAATGAGATGATTTGGACTTCCACATCTAAAGCACTTTCTTTTCCCGTAGTTGTCACTTCTATTCCTTTGGAATACTCTTCTTTCGTCTCGTGATGATCTAGTGAATCTTCCTCGTCTCTTGAAGAACTTCTTGAATTCTCTTACGGCCATTGCATATTCTTCGTCTTCACTTTCGTCACTTGAATCATCATCATCACTAGATTCCTTTTTGGCTTTTAGAGCAATGGATTTGGTTTGTTCTTTCTTGACTTTGACCGTTTCCGAATCTCTTTTTATGATTTCTTCATGAACCTTCAAGTTGCCAATTAGTTCATCTAGTGATAACGTCATCAAGTTCTTTGATTCTTCGATTGCCGTGACCTTAGCTCGCCATTTTGGATGCAATGCCCTAAGAAATTTCCTAACACAATTTTTACTAGAAAATGTCTCATCAAGTGCTTTTAAACTTGTGATGATAGTGTTAAACTTAGCAAAAGCATTATCAATTGATTCCTCTTCCGGAATCGTAAATTGTTCATATTGTTGTACAAGAAGATCTATTTTATTATCTTTGACTTGGCTATTACCTTGGTGAGTAATTAGTAAAGAATCCCAAATTTCTTTGGCGGTTTTACACATAAAAATTCTTTCATATTCTTTGCGTGGTAACGCATTATAAATTACCATTTTAGCCTCATTATTTTTTGCTAATTTCTTTTTCAAATCATCATTTTGTTCTTCAAAAGATACAATTTCATTCATTTTAGTTTCAACATTATATTGAATAGGAGGAAAATCACCAAAGGTAATAATATGCCAAAGATCAAGATCTTTTGATTTCACATAAGTTTCGAATCTATTTTTCCAATATAAAATCCGTCACTTTCAAATAGTGGTGGTCTTTGCATAGATTGCCCTTCTAAATATTTTAAAGATTCTATAGATCGTTACAAGTTTTAAAATACAATATATTTTAAAGATCTTGTTAGACGTGGCTCTTGATACCAATTGTGGAAAACTAGAAGGGGGGTTGAATAGTTTTACGTCTTTTTACTTCGTTATAAAAATTAGTTTTAGAGTTTTGCTTAGCTTTTAAAAACTTAGATTCGATAATATGTGATCTCAAGTCATGTACAATATAAACAATTAATACTACACAATATATTATAAAGATAAGTAATGAAATAAGTAAGAGATGGAAAGATCGAACCGCGAGACAAGAGATTTATAGTGGTTCGGCTACAAGGACACCTTCCTTGCCCTACTCCACTCCCCGAGCACCTAACTCGAGAGTTTTCTTCACTATATCAACAAGCTCCCTTATGGCGGAGAAAACCGTACACACCAATATACACACCAATCTACACACCAATCTACACACCACTTTTCACACCACAACTTCGTCACACCTAAGTCACAACTTCTTCAAATCAATCTACTTCACAACTAACTACTCCACACCTATCTTCTTCACACCAATCTAGTACCTAGCTTATCTTCTTCACACCAAGCTACTAACTAATCACACAATCTATATCTAACACAACTAACTACAATCAAATATTCACAACAATCTTCACAAAGAATAATGTAAATGATCTTTGATAATGCACCAACAACTTGGATGTGGAGATCACAACAAGTTGTAATACTTCTTGTCTTGAGAGATAGAAGTATTCTTCTTTTGCACTTGAGAAGATGAAGGTTGGATCACTTTGAAACAAAGAATTTATATGCTTATGATCAAAAGATAAAAGAATGGAGATTTGGATCTAGATCAGAAAGTTTAGTAGTGCAAAAGGTGAGGAAAAAATCAGGTTTAAGGTGGTATTTATAGGCAATAGATTCTGACAGAGGAGCGTGGCCGGTCCCCTTAAATCATGGCCGGCCCCCTTAAAATTAAGGGGACCGCCCTTTATAATTAAGGGGGCCGCCTAGCTGAAACGGCCAGATTCTTTGTCTTTTAGTGGGGAAAGTTTATTTGGTGAAAAACTAACTGATTTTGGTTAAAAATTTGAATTCATATATTTAGTATGAATAAAACATTTTTCTTTATTACCAAAAGTGTTTTTCAAAAATATATAATATGTTTATATAATTAAATAAACTTTGTATTAGTTAATTAAATACCCCTTTGATCATAAATTGCACTAAACACTTTGTTTATTCATACCTTAAGTGATTTGGATGTAAAGAGAAATATTAATCACTAAATACTTGTTTATGTCACAAGTTTTAGTTCTATGAGTTTATATTTCGTGGTGTAGTTGGTTATCACGTCAGTCTAACACACTGAAGGTCTCCGGTTCGAACCCGGGCGAAGCCACTTTCATATATTTTTGTGTGAAGTTCAGGCATAATCTGGTACGTGACATTCTTGTTGATATATGTTCTAAGGTCGGGATCATGGTGCGTAAAGAAGTTCCTATGGGGTTCCTTTCAGAGGATGGTAAGGACCTGCGACCTGCAGACTTGCTATTATTTAATTGGCTTCAAGGTAAAGATGCATGTTTGGATGTAACCGGTATCTCTCCATTTGCTGGTACTGGTGTGACTTCATGGGCTCCCGGGGTAGCCTTGCATAATGCTGTGGAGAAGAAAAGGAGAAAGTATGCGTCCAAATGTGAGGATAATGGATACAAGTTTGTACCTTTTGCTTTTTCTACTTTCGGGGAGTTTGACACGGAGGCTTTGGAGATACTTTCCCGTATTAAGTTTATTACTAGTAGCCACTCAAATAATGCTAAGAGTGGTATTTTTATTTTTCATAGAATAAGTTTTTGTATACAGAAAGAGGTGGGAGCCCAACTTGTGTCTAGACTCCCATCCAACTTTATGTAAATTTTCTATGAATCAATAATAAATTTTATTATAATAAAAAATAAAATAAAATAAAAATAATAATAATAATAATAATAATAATAATAATAATAATAATAATAATAATAATAATAATAATAATAATAATAATAATAATAATAATAATGGGGCCCAGTGAGTGTTTATCCCAATACACTCGGCAATTCCGATATGGTATACGCTCGCATTGACCCGTCTGGCCAACAGAACGGGGGAGTCACCCCCAATTGATCAATCTATAACATTCGCGCTTCCCGCAGAAACTGATGGTTCATGATAGTGGGCATAGTGGTATCATACATACTTAGGTTATCCGCATACTAGTGTGTAAAAATAAAAGTTCAGTTTTAGGTCCATGAAAACAGTTTTGCATGTTTCTCACCCCCAAAGTTTATAAAACAGTTCATATAAAAATGGGGCTATAAACTCACTTCAGAAATAAGTCCTCTAAAATGATAAGCTAAGTAGCAAAAATGTGCGGCACCGACACGCGACCTAAATTAGTATGGCAATTTTTAGTTTACAGTTTTGTGCACTCACGACTGAAAGTGTTTAAATAAATTTATGTGTTTACAAGTGGTTGTGTTTAATGTTGCTTGTGTGTGGCAGAGTTTACGTTTAAATCATTTTAAAGTGTTTGTAAGTATATATATGAATATGTATGTCACATGTATAGCTTTTAAGAAAACACATTTTCTAACATATGCATGTAACTCAAGTTTAAGCCAAAGTTTAAAAAAAGTTTGGAAGTAGTTTAACCTTACAGTGAGGTTGAGGAGATGGTGTGTGTGTCGACTGAATGAGCAAGACCGAACCGAAAGAAAGCCAAGTACCCTTGAACCAAATTCGACCCAAGTGTTTCCAACTTAACCCAAGTATGTTCCCAGTTTGCAAATAACCCAAAGTTTCTTTTTTTCCTTTCTTTCTTGTTGGTTCGAATGGTATATTGAGTGAATGAGTGAGTACTTAGTTTCTAGTGTGGGTTTACTAAGATCAAGAGTCCCCTTTATATACATGAGCTTAGGTATGGTCTTGGGTATCATTAGGATGAGACTATACTTACAAATTTCTTATTCGTTGATATCTTCGTATAGATATACTTATAAACCATATTCATTGATACCTTCTTAGATATACTTATAAACGATTAGCATCACCCGCACCTATTTTGAAGCCTAGTTACCACATATGTTTTCCGTGTTTGGGACTAAAGTTTGGTACTCATCGACGTAAAGATTAAAATGAATCGAAAAAAATTAAAATTTTTTGGGATTGTTCATTCCTAAGTGTTAATCCATAACTTATTCCTTGATGTATGTCGGCATAGTGTATTGCCTACCAAATGCCGGAAAAGTGGGTTGTTGTGAGGAAGATATTGATTGTCCGGATTAAGGTGTAGGAGGGTTCGACGAAGATAATTGTTGCGATATACCAAAAAGATTGTTGAAAACGGAATATTTGGTTGTTGAGACATTTTTTTTTTATATAGTTTGTATAAGGAAATAAAAATAGAAATTGAAGTAAATATTTGTTTGTACGTAAAAATAGTTGTGTATAAGTGTTTACATAGTGTGTAAAATGGTTATTTACTAGTTGAAGAAACAAAAACGTAACTACGTAATTTAGAAGAAAATATTGCAAAACGAGGAAAAGTTTCATGTTTGTCAAGAGTTGTCAAGATAACCAAATTAGCAAAATATTCCAAATCTTTTCCTTAAAATGTTCACACACCAGATTGCTGGACTTTGATTGCATGTTGCAAAGTATGGTATTTTAGATGGCACAATACAAATAGTTTCTAGTTGACTCGGGTAAATGATAAACAGATCGTTCAAGTTATATGTTATATGTAGACGACGAGTCTTTCGATTTAGATGTACGCACGTCAAAGGAAACATCCCATAGCTCTTCAAATTCTCAATTAAATCAAAGTGAAACCATTTTGAAATAACATAAATGGATTATATGGTTTTGTTCAATATTATGAAATACTGAATGATTTTTCTAAATAATATATATCTGCACGTATAATACCACGATATATCTTCATCTTATAAACATTATGAAAATTGTCTCTTGGCAACTTAAAATTGTTTTTGAAAACAGATTTCCTCATTATCACCTGAATCCGCAAAGTCTTATACAAACTCAATCCATAGAAGTCAACATCAAGCCACAAGCTAAGTGTATAACACATAAACCATGTAGAGTTAGTATGTACCAGATGCTAAGCTTAAAATAAAATGGAAAAGAACCTAAAATTTGTCCTCAGTTACCAAGAATAACCAATTGCGCCATCATCATTTCTTCAACCCCGGAATTTCTTGATACATGAATTGTGTAATTTACTTCTTTCTCCACAATAACTTTGGGTTTGTTTGAAATGCAGAAAAGGGTTCTGTGAGTGGAGTATACTGCAAAAAAAAGGGACCTGTTAGACTCACTAATAACAAAGACGACTCTGGAGCATAAAGAGTCGAGGTTGGAGGCTATGCAAGGAGGTGGTGTCCATGTCTCAAACCCATTATCTTCTCTGGTCACTAAGAAAATGAGTCTAGATTTGGCAAGCCCATTTACTTATTCATGGTTCGAATTGGGTTACTTTTTATCAAACGAGTGAGATGGAAACATTTACAGATAAAAAGAAAAATTAGTCAAACAGGTCAGAAAGAAGTAGCAAGAAAAGTATGTTAAACGGTTTGGATATCGTCCAAAGTGCCTCTTTATGCAAACAACATCCTAGATCACTTTTTAGTCAGAGATGGAAATTTCTATTCGATTTATCCGCAAACATGTGTTTAGTCTAATAGTAAAAAAACAATATATATCGAGTTAAATATGAATACAGAAACGATATTGTAACGATAGTCAAAGATTTTAATTTGTATTCATTAATGTATTGTGATAATATTGTTTCTGCAATCATATATAACTAAACACATGTTTGCGGATCAATCCAACCAGGCCCAGCTCATGCTATAATATGGCCCGTTTCAACATGAACCCATATCAACTCATTACCCAAAATTTAGAAGTGACAATAGCAGTTGCTCCAAGGCGCCATTGTCTACTACTAGGTATCGCAAGAAAACTTTTGTTACTCACCAACATCAAGCATCTCTCATGGGTCAATGGCAGTAAATGGCTTGATCAATCAGCGGAGGAATTTGTTTGATTTCGGTTCCAAGCTCCTGTTCAATCCCATACCTGTATCATAGCACAGTAACACATTAGCATATGTGGTTTTCATACGAAAACATTGCCATCACACGTTGCATTAACACAACAATTTTCTTACAAGTTGAAGCAGTCTTCGTAAGTTATCAACTCACATCCAGCCCCAAGATGTCCAAATCTTGCAGAACGACCCACCCTACAATCAGAATATAAACATATTTCATTCAATGAACATTCAAACGCTGATGACTATCTTGTAGAATATAAGTTTCAACTCACCCTGTGTAGATATGTTTCAGCATTCCTGGGGAAATCAAAATTGATAACAACATTGACTGCTTGAATATCTATACATCTGGTAAATAAATCTGGGTCAACGCAAAACAGATTATACATTAGTCAATAAGCTATCAGCTATTAGAATGACTTATATTACAAAGCAAACACCTAGAAGTATACCAGTACAAACAAGGTTCCTGCATGCACTGTTGCGGATATCATGGAAGACCCTATTCCTGTGATCTTGTAACATTTTGGCATGAATATATAAGGAGTAACCAAGCTCCGTGACTTTCTTAGCTAATAGCTCAACTAATAGATTGGTTGATTTGCAGCTGTAAATGAAACATCAAATAAATAAAGATTGTTTATTATCTAGCTAAAACAAATATCTAATAAAAAAAAAAAAAAAAAAAAAAAAACATATTCTAGAATTTGACCTAAACTTGGCGAAGAGTGTATTGAATTGTGTCTTTCTTCTACTAAGGCATAAAATTGCGTGATACCTTTTAGAGCAAGCTTATATTAGAGTAACAACATAAGGCATCTTCAGGTATCTGTCTTTAAAAATCTTTGACAGTAACCGGAAACGTGGCTGAAAACATCGAAATTTGTCGCTACGCAGGAAGAAATCCAATTAGATGTTCAAAAGAAGGTTGAAACTCCGGGGACAACAGTTTATCAGCTTGCATTTAACAAATAAACATATCAACTATACTTTAAAGTAAAGTAATCTGACAGATACTGCATTTTACCTAATCTTAACACTTATTTCATTAAAATTTGCTTACCTCATCCTTGACTAGCATTGCGCAATCATTCAATTTGCATATTTCCTTCTTGGTAAGATCAAGAATTCTTCCAGGAGTACCATTCAATTTGCTTATTAGAACATTTGATGGGCATATGTTGTCGTGTACATCACTCCATTGTCGTGAAGATGTACTACCCTTATAACTACGTCTTTTATTAAGCTTTTCATAATTATTTGTTTTCTTGGCAAATCTCTACGAAGTTGCACGCGCATTTTTCCACTGCAATGTTTGAAGTAATCTTCATCGAATTTGGTCTCATAAATTCTTACAACATTATTATACTCGCTACACTCGCTACACGATCTTAGTTCCGTGGCTACATAAAAGAAATCAAAACGATAGGTAAACACGTTTCACGACATAGTCACGTCCATCTTGTGTTTCGTATAACACAATTGTCATAAGGAACACAAGATGGACGTGACTGCTGTAAAAAGTGTTCACGTTTTCGTTCTAATTTCTTTTATGCAGCCACAAAACTAAGAATATGTAGCGACCATAATAATGCCGTAAAAATTTACGAGACAAAATTCGACAGACATTACTTCAACATTGCAATGGAAAAATGCACATGCAACTTCGTAGAGTTTGACAAAAAAACAAATAATGTATCATGTGTTAAAAAACTTAATAAAAGACATAGTTTAAGGGATAGTGCATCTTCACGACAATGGAGTTATACATGACAACATACGCCCATCAAATGTTTTAATAAAATCGAACAAGTGTAGCAGCACGATTGTATGGACTGAGCCGAAGCAGATACCACAATTCAGGTGATATTTCAAACATTTTAGGATACGGTGAAAAGATAAACATAAAACGCTCGTGCAAACCAAAGAAATACCAAGTAGTGTACTAAAATCTACACGCAGATAAGTGATCTATTTCTCATAAACATATCTAGAAGTCTATGGATCTACATTTCAACTATTAAGGATATTTTGCTAAGATTATGTCCAATTAGGGATGAGCATTTCGACCCAAATCCCGGAACCGTACCAAAACGGTACTGATCCCGATAATGTGAATAAAAAATAGGACCACTAATTCGGTACGGGACCCATACCAAATCGGAAAATTCCAAAAAAAAAAAAAAAAAAAAAAAAAAGGAAACCCCGATTTTCTGGTACCGATATCCGAATCTCGTTCAGTACGGTACGGGTACCACTAAGTTATGCTTGGGAAAAAACCGGTACCAATAATTCGGTACGGACCGGTAGCGTGCTCATCCCTATGTCCAATATATTATATCTAGAATGGTAAAACAGGTTCGGATTAGATTAAGATGCTTCTAAAAGGAAACACAGACTTGATCAATGATGTTAGTGACAAACACAAGTTTCTAAGATAAGACTAGCGAGTGTTGTTATTTTTTAACCACTAATTCACTAATCAGGCAAGACAAATAAAAATAAATAAATAAATAAATAAATAAATAAATAAATAAATAAAATAAAAAAAAAAAAAACTATATGAAGGATAACGTGACGTGACTGATAGTTTGTGAAACTGCAATTGGGGTGCGATTTATATAGGGGTGGGTGGCGGTTTGTGTTTTTTTAAGAGGCTTTGTGACCGTTGGATTAAAAGGGTGTGGGTGAAGAAGGGCCGTTGGATTGTGATCCATGTCATTGATATAGAGTGTTGCGTAAGTATGGATTAACTTTTGTGATTTACAGTTTTACACTATTTTTATTTTATTTTTTATTTTTTTATTTTTTTTAATTTGGTGTTTTTATAGAAATTATTCTTTTGAAGTTTAAAATTTTTTAAGATGTTTCTAGGATAAGTTTTCATTTAAAGCTTAACAAATATTATAATAGTAATCCGTATCTTGTAAGAATAATCGTAGTGAGACCAAACTATTTGGTCGGTCTTGCCATTTTGAATGCGTCTTTCCATTACGAAGACCAAACTTGACGCATTCCCTCCCTCTAAAAATGAAAGTTTGGTCTGTCAGGCGACCGAAAGAATTGAAATGATTTGTTTGTGTGCGCTTATTTTTTAATTTATTTTGTGGCATTGTTTTTGTTGTGATTGCGATCTCCTTAATACAAGGGTACGTTTGGTAAGACGTAATGAAATATCAAATGAATAGAATAAACGACGTAATGGAATAAATAATGTAATGTAATTATTCATTACAATTATTAATCATGTTTGGCTTGTTTGATAACACGTAATAGAATCATAACAGAAAGACTAAAATGCCCCCATGAATGATAGAAAGTTTATTTAATATGGTTAATTATTGATGGGGTTTTATGTAATTTTGATTTTAGTCATTAAAAAAAATGCAGTAATGGGTCATTCCTTGTAATGAACCATTACATTCCATATATATATATATATATATATATATATATATATATATATATATATATATATATATATATATATATATATATATATATATATATATATATATATATATATATGTAAACAACATTTTATAATTCAAACGTAATCATCTTTTTTATTTACCCTTTGATTTACAATGTACCAAACAATATGCAAATGTTGGCGCTCATATGACGTTGTTGTTCTCTTTTTTGTGGTCTCATTACTATTAGTTTAACTATCTAGGTTTATTTGGGTATTAATTTTGATAGTTAATGGCGTAATTTGCATTTATTTTGATTAATTAATACTTGTGATGTTGTTGTAGAGTGAGGACGAGGTGAATTTAAAGATGTAAAATGCAAACCATGAAAACTGTCCGACTATTCTCTTTGGCGATATTTTAGATGAGTAACAGTAAAAAAACGCTTCATTTTTATTTAATAGATAGTAGAAATCTACCGGGTACCAACTATCAACCCTCTTGATCCAATCTCCATCTTTACATTACAAGTCGATGTAATATCTTTAATCAAAGTTTGATAACCTTATGTCACAGTTAGGTATATTTTTCATGACAACATCTAAGTTCCATTTGTATGTTTACACTCAATTAAACAGTAACACAGTACAAATTTTACCTTATGTGACTCATTGAAATCCATTCATGCATTGTTGTAAGTTTTTGTAACATGAGACAAGTTCCTTCTGTTAGTTATAAGTTTATAACCTTATATGCTTGTATTGATACCATGTCGAACTATGTAATTCCCATAAACATAATGAAATCTCAATAAATGCTTGTATGGATCATTAGTCATAACCTTAATTTCTAGTTGATTGGTAAACAAATCGTTCAAGTTATATGTCTATAGACGACGAGTCTTTCGATTTAGATGTGTGTGCCTCAAAGGAAACATCTCATAGTTGTTCTGAAATCTTTTTGAAATAACGTAAATGGATTATATGGTTTTGCTCAACATTATGAAATCTATCTCTTAAATGACTTTTTTCATCATATAAACATTAGGAAAATTGTCTCTTGATGATTCTAAATTGTTTTGGAAAACAAAACTATCACCTGAATCTGCAAAGTCTTTGATACAAACTCATTCCATACAAGGCCACGTCAAGCCACAAGCTAGGTGTATAACTCACTACAAAAAGATAACTTTAAAAGAAAAGGACACCTAATTTTGTAAGCCAGGGCGACGGCCCAGGGCATCACATGAACAAGGGGCATTTTTTCCTTCTGATTTGTATACATGAGAGAAATGGAAAAAATTTAAGCTCAATAAGAAAGAACAGTAGCAGGTTTAAGTTTAGTAGTTTGGGAAAGATGAAAAACCAAGAGAGAGAAAGAGCAAAGGACTTTTGCTTTTGTTATGTAGTTGTGTCACACTCACGTGGGGTGATGTAAATGAGTGGTTTGTGATTATTATTTTTTATGAAAAACAATTAATATTTTTCTCATTTTTTCTTGACAAAATTTCACCGTTCGTCCCTAAACTTGTCGCGTTTCTCTCGTTTCGTCCATAAACTATTTTTTTGTCATTTTCGTCCCTGAACTTGTCAAACGATGGCTCGGTTGATCATTGGGAGCGCGTTTTGGCAGACGGACGTTATGTCCGTCCGTTATCTGATGTGGCAAGGTTGGGTTTTTTCGTCTTTTCACTTATTTCATATTCTCACTGTTCGTCCCCAATGCCGTTTGTATATTGTAGCAAACACTTTGCATGTTTCGTCCCTAACAAAAATGATGCGTGTTGTGTAAAAATTCGACCGTTTGCCAGAACTGAACCATGTAAATACCCGAGCATTGTGCATATCATAAGTATGTAAAACACACATCTTCCCAAAAGAAAAACAGAGCAACGATGGTGGTCTGCAGTTTTGGTAAACCCTCTGTTGTCAAAACTTCTTGGACAAACAGGAATCCAGGTCGCCGTGTCTTTGGCTGTCCGACAATTGTAAGTTTGGTCATTGTGTTGTTTATTTAAAAAAAATGTCTAGCTTATTTACACTCTGTGTTGTTTCAGGGATCAAACTGTCCTTTTCTGGATTGGTTGGATCCTCCGATGTGCCCAAGGTCAGTAGACATTATCCCTGGTTTGTTGAAGAGGATTAATGCTCTACGAGGTGTTGTTGAAGAGCTTGAAGAACATCGGTCAAAGTACAAGAAGTATATCATCATCAGTTGGGTTTTGTGCTTCTGTCCTCGTCTCTTTTCACATCAGAATATGCAACCACCAGGTTGTCTTCCGGTGTTGATCCATCATCACAATCTTCAGTGACAAAGATTTGTGATTTAGGATTTGATATTACATTTTCGGATGCTTCCTGAACTCTATTAAGATCATGCCACTTCTCCCATTCTTCGACCTCCTTAGCGCGGCCCATTGAAATCGCCAATTTTTTCAATAGATCCATAATCTCTTCATGTTGACGGGCTAATTTAGCTCTCATAGCCTCCATTCTTTTCTCGAAGTTACTCATGACTAGTCTGATGATGAGCAGTAACTCCGGAATGAACAGTAAATCCGGTGAACAGTATCCGGTGAACAGTAACTTCGATTTTTTTTAACCCTAGAATCGATACAGCTCTCATACCAATTGATACGAACCGAGTCGATAATGAGGTAAAAGAACTATAAAGATAGATGATCAACTTTCGAGAGGCCGATCTCTCTCCCAATAATGAAATCAAATAACTAAACCATTAATAATCTTCTGCATAGTCCGGTTACAATCCTAATGACCACTTAAATACTTGAATATTCCTATACTTACCATAATACTTTAACTTGTTCACTAAAACAATATAATAAAGGCAACTAAATAAACTAATTAAATAATTAATCATATCAATCAAATAAATAAAGATTGTTTACTATCTAGATGAAACAAATATCTAATAAAAAAAACATATTCTAGAATTTGACCTAAACTTGGCGAAGAGTGTATTGAATTCTGTATTTCTTCTACTAAGGCATAAAATTGCGTGATACCTTTTAGAGCAAGCTTATATTAGAGTAACAACATAAGGCATCTTCATGTATCTGTCTTTGAAATCTTTGACAGTAACCGGAAACGTGGCTGAAAACGTCGAAATTTGTCGCTACGCAGGAAGAAATCCAATTAGATGTTCAAAAGAAGGTTGAAACTCCGGGGACAACAGTTTATCAACTTGAATTTAACAAATAAACATATCAACTATACTTTAAAGTAAAGTAAAATGACAGATATTGCATTTTACCTAATCTTAACACTTATTTCATTAAAATTTGCTTACCTCATCCTTGACTAGCATTGCGCAATCATTCAATTTTCATATTTCCTTCTTGGTAAGATCAAGAATTCTTCCAGGAGTACCATTCAATTTGCTTATTAGAACATTTGATGGGCATATGTTGTCGTGTACGTCACTCCATTGTCGTGAAGATGTACTACCCTTATAACTACGTCTTTTATTAAGCTTTTCATAATTATTTGTTTTCTTGGCAATCTCTACGAAGTTGCACGCGCATTTTTCCATTGCAATGTTTGAAGTAATCTTCATCGAATTTTGTCTCATAAATTCTTACAACATCATTATAGTCGCTACACGATCTTAGTTCCGTGGCTACATAAAAGAAATCAAAACGATAGGTAAATACGTTTCACGACATAGTCACGTCCATCTTGTGTTTCGTATAACACAATTGTCATAAGGAACACAAGATGGACGTGACTTCTGTAAAAAGTGTTCACGTTTTCGTTCTAATTTCTTTTATGCAGCCACAAAACTAAGAATATGTAGCGACCATAATAATGTCGTAAAAATTTACGAGACAAAATGCGACAGATATTACTTCAACATTGCAATGGAAAAATGCACATGCAACTTCGTAGAGTTTGACAAAAAAACAAATAATGTATCATGTGTTAAAAAACTTAATAAAAGACATAGTTTAAGGGATAGTGCATCTTCACGACAATGGAGTTATACATGACAACATACGCCCATCAAATGTTTTAATAAAATCGAACAAGTGTAGCAACACGATTGTAGATACCACAATTCAGGTGATATTTCAAACATTTTAGGATACGGTGAAAAGATAAACATAAAACGCTCGTGCAAACCAAAGAAATACCAAGTAGTGTACTAAAATCTACACGCAGATAAGTGATCTACTTCTCATAAACATATCTAGAAGTCTATGGATCTACATTTCAACTATTAAGGATATTTTGCTAAGATTATGTCCAATTAGGGATGAGCATTTCGACCCAACATGTACCACACAATACGCAAATGTTGGCGCTCATATGACGTTGTTGTTCTCTTTTTTATGGTCTCATTACTATTAGTTTAACTATCTAGGTTTATTTGGGTATTAATTTCGATAGTTAATGGCGTAATTTGCATTTATTTTGATTAATTAATACTTGTGATGTTGTTGTAGAGTGAGGTGAAATTAAAGATGTAAAATGCAAACCATGAAAACTGTCCGACTATCGTCTATGGCGATATTTTAGATGAGTAACAGTAAAAAAAAACGCTTCATTTTTAATTAATAGATGGAAATCTACCGAGTACCAACTATCAACCCTCTTGATCCAATCTCCATCTTTACATTACAAGTCGATGTAATATCTTTAATCAAAGTTTGATAACCTTCTGTCACAGTTAGGTATATTTTTCATGACAACATCTAAGTTCCATTTGTATGTTTACACTCAATTAAACAGTAACACAGTACAAATTTTACCTTATGTGACTCATTGAAATCCATTCATGCATTGTTGTAAGTTTTTGTAACATGAGACAAGTTCCTTCTGTTAGTTATAAGTTTATAACCTTATATGCTTGTCTTGATACCATGTCGAACTATGTAATTCCCGTAAACATAATGAAATCTCAATAAATGCTTGTATGGATCATTAGTCATAACCTTAATTTCTAGTTGTAACACCCCCAAAATTTGATACAACGGAAGACTCAACAAGCTTTCGGGGTGCTACGGGGATTGGTATCCATTCAAAGTCATGAAAGAACGAGATAAAGTAAACATAAGAAAAACACAACCAAAACGGGTTTTAAAGTTTACATTTATCCCAAGAATTATCCAAAGTAAGGCCCAAAAGAAATAAACATAGGTCCACAATAGTTTATCAGAGTTTAGAAAAATAGATCCATAACCGGTGCCATTGCCAAGCCTCCAATCCCAAGCATCCATAGAGCATCACTTAATTACCTGAGAAAACGTGCTAAAAGTCAGCTTTCGCTGGTGAGATCATAGGTTTAAATTCGTAATTCAATATAGTGGACATATATGCAAAACGCTTGCTAGCTAGACTAGGCCTCAATAATCCAACCAAAATAATCCATCCAAGACAATCCAACCAAATCAAATCAACCCTATAGGTGCACACTATAGTCCAATAACCAAATCCAATCAAATCAATTTGTATGCGTAAGGATACGGCATACCCAACATGCGTAAGGATACAACATGTTCAACTTACCTAGATCTAGTCTAGGCCTCGTTGTATAGCTTACCTAGTTCTTGACTAGGCCTCGCTCTATAACCAAATCAAATCAATATGCATTCCCAAGGATGCGACATGCCTAACATTCGTAAGGATACGACATGTTCTTGCATTCGTAAGGATACGACATGTGCTGCATTCGTAAGGATACGACATGCTCTTCACTACCTAGTTCTATAAGCATAGCAAGTTTTAAAGCATATAAAAGCGATAATAGTCCACATAAAACATTTGCACATTTCTCACCCCAAGTATTGAAAACAAAGTTCAAGAGTAAAAAGTGGGGCTATGACTCACCTCAAGTCCAGCAAATCCTCAAAAGAAACCGATAAATGAAAGATGTAAGCCAACTCAAGCAACTCACGTAACGGCAACTACAGACTCGGCACTTCCTAACAATATCAAGCTCGTTCAGAAATCATTTCTTCAAAAATCAAATATTCCCATTCCCGAACGTATTCCATTTTACTTTCCAAAAATATCCATTTCTCGAATTAACTTCATATTAATTTGAAATTCGACGTTTGGTATCCATATGGGTGAAGGGTCGACACAACTCAAACCAAAAAGCCACAACAAGCAAAATAATAAACCAACTATAGGTCTAATATTAGCCCAACATATTATTTAAATAATCATCGAAGCTTATCAAATCCGTCGATTTGATAATCTCCCATATTTATTTACATAATATACCGCTCCAAGATTATACCCAACCTAAATCACATTGCACAAAGGATACTATATGGTATATATCGTAGTCCAATAAATTCCCTATATATATCGTCAAATTGGCCAAATTCGTCAATTTAGCCAACTCCACGAGATATATAGTAATTTATTATCCTAATACACGTACCACAACCTATGGGCGTCGTAGGATACGATGCCCATTAATATACTCATTTTATATAGCTAAATAACTCGATTTAACCCGTCGATTAAATAAGTCACGTAGTTATATAAGATGGATATATTAATCGTCATATATCCGTGACAACACAAAAGTCACATAATAAAGCCCACTTGGACTTAAGTAACCACAACTCGTATAACTCGATAAGTTTTTCTAAATTTATAAAAAGTCATCATGTTTTTATTTATTACTTACCCGACATATTAGTTATCGACATTGTTTCTAGTTATTTATTTATAATAATATTTCGACATTTATTGCACTATTCGCATAGCATAATAATTATCGTTATATTATTATAACGTTTACTCGTGATCGTTTTATTATTAATATACGCATTTATATATATATACATACGTTTATCACGTCTATATACGTATATAAACGATTATATTATCAATAATATTATTACGAGTATCATTATTAATGTTTGATTTTTAATATTTATCGAGTCATAAGAATTTGGTCACATGTCCGAGTCATCACTCTCGGCTCATAGTCCAAGTCCACAAATAGTAATAACCAAGTCATAATAAATAAATCAACTCCGTCCAAAATCAAACCCAAATCCACGTGCTACAACAATAGGGTCCGACTACGGCACCCAACTAACCTATCTCCGTTAATCTAGTGTGACCGTCTCACAAACGGTCCCCAATCAAACAATACACTCGACAACACTTCATCAAATCCATCACATACTCATTGTCGAGACCACGAGGTCTCAACCTAAGAGTAACTTTCGACCGAAACAAATAATACAACAACAACAACAACAACAACAACAGCAATAACAGCAATAATGGACTAACAACAAGATGGGCAACAAAAATATATCCAAGTTTCGGGTTGGTTTACCAAGCCAACCCGTGTCTTACTCCCCACTTGGGTCTCGGCAACAACTAGGAGTCAATAGACTCGACACCATGACCACTTGGGTCGCGGCACCAGCTCACGTGGAGCACACCAAAACTGCCAAACGGACCCTCTTGGGTCACGACACACAAGAACAACAACAAGCATCAAAAGGGTCAATCAAATCCAAACCAAAACAACTCAAATAATCCAAACCCTCGCTAACGTGAACCCGAGGTCAAAACCATCAAAACATAAGCCATAAGGCTCGAACCAAAACCAAGCCATGAGCTACGGCTCATGGTTCACTCGACCTCCACATGAAATCCACCAAAACCCGGATACCAAACGAATTTTTATTATCAAGACTTCATTTCCCATCATTATTTTACAAAACCCATTTAAGAAAACTAGTGTACCCACGATTTTGGGTACCAAATCGAGACAAACGAGTTGAAACTCGTGTCACTCACCTTCAAAAAGACTCCAAAACTATGTTTCTTCAAAAACAGAACAAGAAAAAGATGAAAAGGATGGTGTTTAGGGGCGGTGGTGATGATTTTGAGATGTTAGAGTGGTCCAAATCGCGCGTGAGTTGTACCAAAAGATAGATCGTGAAGAGATGGTTAAGATGGTGGTGTTATTTTTGTTGTAGGAGTGGCGGTGGTGGCTGTGGTGATAGTTTAAGGTGGCGGTGGTGGTGAGTAAAGAAAAGAGAGAGAGAGTTAATGTAGGTGAAGGTGTTGGTGTGTTGTGTTGTTACCCGATCCACAAGGACGGTTGCAATTTACTCTTTTTTAAAAAAAGACTCTTTTAGTAATAATAATAATATTGATGGGTATAGTGGGTTAAGTTGCCCGGTGTAAATACACGGACCAAACCCGAAACCTTAAATAATCAATCAACTTTCTCAAACCGAACTCGTTCCAAAATAATCAAAATCTCGCGATACGTTCCAAAAATATATATATCCGAACCAATATTAAAATAATAAAAATTGTTAGGTTATCCTAGTGCCGGAGTCAATGTAGCGCCAAAATAATGATCTCAAAAATAAATCATCACGAATGAACCAAACCAAACCATTAATAAATAATCGAATTCCATAAATAACGTACGATTTAAAAATCACTTTCCAACGTTCACAAAATCTCGTCACAATAAACTTTTCAAATATTCCAAAAATTATAAATTTTAAAGTAATGCGGGTTTTCAAAACGGCTCCCTAATTTACCAGTTGTCACATCCTCCCAGCCTCAGAAGAAACCCGTCCCGGGTTTCTCTCGGAACAAACCATCTACGAAGTAAAAAGCTTCGGATATCTCTTTCGAAACTCATCCTCACGTTCCCACGTGAATTCCGGTCCATGCCGCGAATTCCAACGAACTTTGATGAGCGGAATACGACTTCTCTTAAGTCGTTTAATCTCTCTATCCAGTATCTCAATCGGCTCTTCCACAAAATTCAAACTCTCATCCACACGAATATCCTTAATTGGTATAACCGGCGGTTCAACCGAAAGACACTTCTTCAAATTGCTAACATGAAACACATCATGAACTTTACTCAATTCCGGTGGTAATTCCAACCGATAAGCCACGGGCCCAATTCTTTCCAAAATGAGAAATGGTCCAATGTAGCGGGGGTTAAGTTTCCCACGTTTTCCAAAACGTATTACACCCTTCCAAGGCGAGACTTTCAGCATCACTTTGTCTCCAACCTGGAATTCTAGGGGTTTACGCCTCTGATCGGCGTAACTTTTCTGCCTATCTCTAGCTGCTTGCAATCGATCTCGAATTTGCGTTACTTTCTCAGTAGTTTCCAAAATAAGCTCAGGGCCTGTGAGTTGGCTATCTCCAACTTCAGCCCAACCAATAGGTGAACGGCATTTACGACCATATAAAGCTTCAAATGGTGCAGCTTTAAGACTTGTGTGGTAGCTATTATTGTAAGAAAACTCGTAGATACTTCTCCCAGCCTTTACCAAAGTCTATTATACATGCACGAAGCATATCCTCCAAAGTCTGAATAGTTCTCTCACTTTGACCATCGGTTTGGGGGTGATATGCAGTACTCATATCAAGTCTTGTCCCCAAAGCGGTTTGAAGTGATCGCCACAATGCCGACGTGAAGCGGCTGTCGCGATCAGAAATTATCGATATCGGAACTCCATGACGAGAAACAATCTCCTTCACATACAACCTCGCAAGTTTATCCACACTATCATCTTCACTAATCGCCAGGAAATGAGCAGACTTAGTCAAACGATCCACAATTACTCATATAGCGTCGCAACCGCTAGCTGTCTTCGGTAATTTGGTAATAAAGTCCATCGTAATCCGCTCCCATTTCCAAACCGGGAGTTCTGGCTGCGTCAACAATCCTGATGGTCTTTGATGTTCGGCTTTAACCTTAGAACATGTCAAACACTTACTAACATACAACGCTATATCTGCCTTCATATTTGGCCACCAATATAACTTTTTCAAATCCTGGTACATCTTGTCAGACCCAGGATGAATAGAGTACCTTGACTTATGCGACTCATGCATAATCAACTCTCGGATTCCTCCATAAAATGGTACCCAAATCCGATCTCCACAACATAATACTCCATCAAAACGCTTAACAAATCCTTTCTCATTTTCAGCCATCCCAAATATATTCTCAGCAGGTCGGTTTTCTGCTTTCAACGCTTCCGTTTGAGCTTCAAATATTTGAGACGGTAACTGCGATATGATAGTCATTCCCAATGACCTAACTCGTAACGGTGGTATCCTCTCCTTTCGACTAAGAGCATCAGCAACAACGTTTGCTTTACCAGGATGGTAGCGAATTTCACAATCATAATCGCTTAGCAACTCAATCCAACGTCGATGTCTCATGTTGAGCTCTTTTTGATTTAAGATGTGCTGCAGACTTTTGTGGTCAGTGAACACTACACACTTGGTTCCATACAAGTAATGTCTCCATATCCTCAAAGCAAAAACCACAGCACCTAACTCCAAATCATGGGTGGTGTAGTTCTTCTCGTGCTTCTTAAGCTGTCGGGAAGCATAAGCTATCACCTTCACTCGTTGCATTAACACAGCTCCTAAACTTTTATGAGAAGCGTCACAATAGACGACGAAGTCCTCATTACCTTCAGGCAACGCCAAGATAGGAGCACTACACAACATTTCCTTAAGTAACTGAAATGCTTCCTCTTCCTTATCTCCCCATTCATACTTAACGCTCTTTTGAGTCAATTTGGTCAACAGTTTTGCTATCTTCGAAAATCCCTCAATGAATCTTCGGTAATAACCGGCTAATCCCAAAAATTGACGAACTTCTGTTGGGGTCGTAGGTGCAGCCCAATCTTTAATCGCTTAAATCTTAGCAGGATCTACATGGACTCCTTGTCTATCAATCACATGACCCAGAAATTGTACCGTCGGAATCCAAAATTCACATTTAGAAAGCTTGGCATACAGTTTCTCCTTCCTGAGCAATTCTAAGATAAGCCTTAGATGCTCCTCATGCTCCTTCTCACTCTTCGAATAAATTAGAATGTCATCGATGAACACAATCACAAATTTATCTAAGTAAGGCTTACACACCCGATTCATGTGATCCATGAATACCGCCGGTGCGTTAGTCAACCCAAACGGCATCACCTGAAACTCGTAATGCCCGTAACGGGTTCTGAAAGCCGTTTTCGGAATATCTTCCTCGCGAACTCGAAGTTGATGATATCCCGATCTCAAATCGATCTTTGAATACACACTCGATCCTTGAAGCTGATCGAACAAGTCGTCGATCCTCGGTAACGGGTATCTATTCTTCACCGTTAACTTGTTCAACTCTCGATAATCAATACACATGCGAAATGATCCATCCTTCTTCTTCACAAATAAGACCGGGGCTCCCCAAGGCGAAGAACTTGGTCTTATGAATCCCTTTTCAGCTAACTCCGCTAATCGTTTTGACAACTCTTCCAGTTCAGTAGGTGCAGGAAGATAAGGCGCTCGTGCTACAGGTGCAGCACCAGGTATCAACTCAATCTGAAACTCTACTTGTCTAGTAGGCAGGATTCCCGGAAAATCATCGGGAAACACATCCGAAAAATCAAGAACTATAGGCACATCACCAATGCACATTTCCTTCTTCTCCTTCCCTCCTTTCTCAGAAATTTGAGCTAAGAAGAGGCAACATCCTTTTTCCATTAGCTTCGGTAATTTAGTGCAAGATATGACCGCTAATCTAGATGGGCCTCTCAATTCCTTTCGATCTCCTGGTATGTTCAGAATCTCCTTGCCGTAAGGCACACGCACGATCTTCTCATCGCAAAGTATATGAGCATGATACTTCGACAACCAATCCATACCAATAATGACATCAAAACTTCCTAATGTGACAGGTAGAAGATCTATGTTGAAAGGACGATTCAGAAAGTTTAACGTGCAACCGCGAATGATAGTCCTAATCCTCTCTATGTTCCCATTAGCTAACTCTACATCATAACCAATTCCTAAGGCCATCGGGGGTTTCTCTAGTAAGGGTGCATACTTAGTGGACACAAAACTCTTATCGGCACCAGTATCAAATAGTATAGAAGCATAACGATTATTGAGAAGGAACGTACCAGTAACGACGTTCGGATCTTCTCCTCTCTCGTTCCCAAGTGCATACACTCTTCCATGAGCGGTTCCAGCTTCCACACATTGGTCCCCATTATCTTGTCGTCCACGGTTTCCTCCAGCTCCACGGTTTCCATTATTGTACCCATTACCATCCGATCCTTGATTTTCTCGGTTCCACGATTCCCTACACTCATTCCTATAATGTCCCTTCTTTCCACATCCATAACAAGTAACATTTGTCTTACTCATAGTTTCAGGAGTAGCTTGAACCATAGCAAGTGGTCGAGCTCTACAGTCCTTAGCTATGTGTCCCATCTTAGAGCAATTCTTGCACACCACAGTACATCGTCCAGAATGATTCCCATAACATCGGTTACACTTGGGTGCATTTCCATTGTAGCTCTTCTTATCTCCATCTTCCATAGCATAAGCCCTAGTAGTTGTTTGTCGCTTGTTTCAACGATCATTACCCTTAGAATGATTATCCCTCTTCCTCTTTCCATTCTTGTCTTTCTCAGCTTCTTCCAATACCAACGAGTCCATCAATTGTTGAGCAATAGTGATAGCCTCATGAATGTTTGCAGGCTTAGCAGAAATCACATCGTTCCTTGTAGCTACCGGCAACCCATCGGTATACCTCTCAATCCTTTGTGTCTCAGTCCTAACCATAACGGGGCAAAGTAAGGCTAACTCTTGATAACGGCGATTGTAAGTTGCCATATCGGTACCTTTCACCTTATGGTTCCAGAACTCAATCTCCAGCTTCTTAACCTCATTCCTTGGGCAGTAAGTCTGAATCAGCAAAGACTTAAATTGCTCCCAAGTCATAGCATAAGCCACATCACTCCCAACCGAATTACGGTAACTGTTCCACCAAGTTAAAGCTTCATCATTGAAAGTAAAAGAAGCAACTTTACCTTCGCATTCTCCGCACAACCACTGACATTAAACACTGACTCAGTCTTCTCCATCCACCTGACCAAGTAGACCACTCCTTCAGTTCCACCAAACTCAATGGGTCCACAAATTTTAAACTCCTTGTAGTTACATCCATTAGCACGAACAGGTGGAAATGTTCCAGCAGAATTGTTGGAATGATTTGACTCAGCTAGTAGCTCAGCGACTCGTTGCTCCACAAGTTGGTTGATCATTGCTTGATCCACAGTAGGTGCATTAGGTGGAACATGATCATTGTCTCCCTGGACGTCAACATTTTGATTCATGTTGTTGCGATTGGTGGTGTCCAGGTTGTCAGGAGTAGGGGTTTCAATATTTCGAGTAGGACGGCGTCCTCGGCGACCAGGGGTAGTCGCTGTCGTACCAGTTCGGGTAGCTCTGACAGGGTTTCGTCGTACAACCATTAATATAATACCAACACAATATCAACCATGTAAATAGGAACACAATTCTCCATGTACGCCAAAAACCGTAGAATATCACACGAAATCACCATCATCCATACAAGTAGCGATCGATACTTCGTCCCAAAATACCAAAAGACATAATAAATACTAATCGTTCCATACGAGACAAACATACAATCCGGATAACATGACTTAAGAGATAGAATAACTAGCTCTCCTAACCAAGTACTCCTTGGCTTAAGAAGCAACACAACAACAACACAAATCCAAATTGATCTAGCCATGATGCTGGCGTAGACTCCTCAACTCTGATCTCGAATTATCCAATTCTCTCCATAATGATTCCAACTCAACACTGTGAGTATCACTATCCCTCTTGAGGTCTGCAACCTCCTTCTCTAGCTCCGTGTTCCTCTGCCACAGCTTGCGATCTGCCTCGCGAGCCGTGAGGAAACCTCTTTGCAGAATCTCTATCTGCTCATGTATCTCAATCATACCTCTCCTAATCGCGGTCGTCCTTCCCACGATATTAGTCAAATCAACTCTCATCTCAGCAATAACCTCAGCAATAATCATCTCAAGTCGGTCAGACATCCGCGAGATCCACTCGCCCTGTGCAGTAATCTGAGTCCACATCCTACCAAATTCACCCAAATCTGCATGCTCAGCAGAAATCTCAGATGGCGCGTCCGACGCCATGGGACTACCAGGTGGTGAATCAAACAAAAACGGATTATCAGGTGAAACCGGCTCTAACGGATGTATCGGGGAATCGGGCTTCGCAGAATGATCTGAATGTGCTGGCGACCCATCATCATCAGACATCTCCTCCTCCTGAGGATCATCATCCTCCTCATCATCCTGAGGGTCATCATTCTCTTCCTCATCTTGAGGGTTATCATTCTGCTCACCCTCGTACTCTTCCTCATACTCCTCGTCGGGGGGTACTCCATCAATCGTCATCTCTGAGCAGGTGAACCACGAGGCGATAAAATCGGTGACTTAGGGCGTCAATGAGACGATAAAGTAGTGGCCGAACGCATGACCAACACGTATGGGTCATCAGGGGCCATAGTGATATACGAGGGGCGACGCGTACTAGCACTAACAATTCTTAATAACAACACGTGCAAAGGAGGCTATGATTTGTGACAACGGCGTAGGGTAGGTGTAAGTGTTTCAAAACAACTAAACCGCGAACTCAAAATACCATATCAAAACTCATCATATAATTCCCAATCATATATATCAAGAAAGATTTAAAATACCGCATTACTAAAATCATTCGTAAAACAATTAAGCCATATAATTCCTCAAAATGCATATAATTCCTCAAAAACGCATATAATTCCTCAAAACGCCATCATATCACTAAATCAATAAACCTCAAATCCTCAAATCATCTCAAGAATCCCATATCTAATAATCATCTCAATAATCTCATAATACCTCAATAATAACAATGATGCTTCGGCTTGGCGGGCTGGTGGGCAATGGTCGAGGATCGTTTTCTATAAAATCAGTTATAGTTTAGGTGTCTATTTACCTAGTTCTCTATAACCTTGGCTCTGATACCAATCTGTAACACCCCCAAAATTTGATACAGCGGAAGACTCAACAAGCTTTCGGGGTGCTACGGGGATTGGTATCCATTCAAAGTCATGAAAGAACGAGATAAAGTAAACATAAGAAAAACACAACCAAAACGGGTTTTAAAGTTTACATTTATCCCAAGAATTATCCAAAGTAAGGCCCAAAAGAAATAAACATAGGTCCACAATAGTTTATCAGAGTTTAGAAAAATAGATCCATAACCGGTGCCATTGCCAAGCCTCCAATCCCAAGCATCCATAGAGCATCACTTAATTACCTGAGAAAACGTGCTAAAAGTCAGCTTTCGCTGGTGAGATCATAGGTTTAAATTCGTAATTCAATATAGTGGACATATACGCAAAACGCTTGCAAGCTAGACTAGGCCTCAATCATCTAACCAAAATAATCCATCCAAGACAATCCAACCAAATCAAATCAACCCTATAGGTGCACACTATAGTCCAATAACCAAATCCAATCAAATCAATCTGTATGCGTAAGGATACGGCATACCCAATATGCGTAAGGATACGACATGTTCAACTTACCTAGATCTAGTCTAGGCCTCGCTCTATAACCAAATCAAATCAATATGCATTCGCAAGGATGCAACATGCCTAACATTCGTAAGGATACGACATGTTCTTGCATTCGTAAGGATACGACATGCGCTGCATTCGTAAGGATACGACATGCTCTACACTACCTAGTTCTATAAGCATAGCAAGTTTTAAAGCATATAAAAGCGATAATAGTCCACATAAAACATTTGCACGTTTCTCACCCCAAGTATTGAAAACAAAGTTCAAGAGTAAAAAGTGGGGCTATGACTCACCTAAATCCAGCAAATCCTCAAAAGAAACCGATAAATGAAAGACGTAAGCCAACTCAAGCAACTCACGTAACGGCAACTACAGACTCGACACTTCCTAACAATATCAAGCTCGTTCAGAAATCATTTCTTCAAAAATCAAATATTCCCATTCCCGAACGTATTCCATTTTACTTTCCAAAAATATCCATTTCTCGAATTAACTTCATATTAATTTGAAATTCGACGTTTGGAATCCATATGGGTGAAGGGTCGACACAACTCAAACCAAAAAGCCACAACAAGCAAAATAATAAACCAACTATAGGTCTAATATTAGCCCAACATATTATTTAAATAATCATCGAAGCTTATCAAATCCGTCGATTTGATAATCTCCCATATTTATTTACATAATATACCGCTCCAAGATTATACCCAACCTAAATCACATTGCACAAAGGATACTATATGGTATATATCGTAGTCCAATAAATTCCCTATATATATCGTCAAATTGGCCAAATTCGTCAATTTAGCCAACTCCACGAGATATATAGTGATTTATTATCCTAATACACGTACCACAACCTATGGGCGTCGTAGGATACGATGCCCATTAATATACTCATTTTATATAGCTAAATAACTCGATTTAACTCATCGATTAAATAAGTCACGTAGTTATATAAGATGGATATATTAATCGTCATATATCCGTGACAACACAAAAGTCACATAATAAAGCCCACTTGGACTTAAGTAACCACAACTCGTATAACTCGATAAGTTTTTCTAAATTTATAAAAAGTCATCATGTTTTTATTTATTACTTACCCGACATATTAGTTATCGACATTGTTTCTAGTTATTTATTTATAATAATATTCCGACATTTATTGCACTATTCGCATAGCATAATAATTATCGTTATATTATTATAACGTTTACTCGTGATCGTTTTATTATTAATATACGCATTTATATATATATATATATATATATATATATATATATATATATATATATATATATATATATATACACATACGTTTATCACGTCTATATACGTATATAAACGATTATATTATCAATAATATTATTACGAGTATCATTATTAATGTTTGATTTTTAATATTTATCGAGTCATAAGAATTTGGTCACATGTCCGAGTCATCACTCTCGGCTCATAGTCCAAGTCCACAAATAGTAATAACCAAGTCATAATAAATAAATCAACTCCGTCCAAAATCAAACCCAAATCCACGTGCTACAACAATAGGGTCCGACTACGGCACTCAACTAACCTATCTCCGTCAATCTAGTGTGACCGTCTCACAAACGGTCCCCAATCAAACAATACACTCGACAACACTTCATCAAATCCATCACATACTCATTGTCGAGACCACGAGGTCTCAACCTAAGAGTAACTTTCGACCGAAACAAATAATACAACAACAACAACAACAACAGCAGCAATAACAGCAATAATGGACTAACAACAAGATGGGTAACAAAAATATATCCAAGTTTCGGGTTGGTTTACCAAGCCAACCCGTGTCTTACTCCCCACTTGGGTCTCGGCAACAACTAGGAGTCAATAGACTCGACACCATGACCACTTGGGTCGCGGCACCAGCTCACGTGGAGCACACCAAAACTGCCAAACAGACCCTCTTGGGTCACGACACACAAGAACAACAACAAGCATCAAAAGGGTCAATCAAATCCAAACCAAAACAACTCCAATAATCCAAACCCTCGCTAACGTGAACCCGAGGTCAAAACCATCAAAACATAAGCCATAAGGCTCGAACCAAAACCAAGCCATGAGCTACGACTCATGGTTCACTCGACCTCCACATGAAATCCACCAAAACCCGGATACCAAACGAATTTTTATTATCAAAACTTCATTTCCCATCATTATTTTACAAAACCCATACAAGAAAACTAGTGTACCCACGATTTTGGGTACCAAATCGAGACAAACGAGTTGAAACTCGTGTCACTCACCTTCAAAAAGACTCCAAAACTATGTTTCTTCAAAAACCCAACAAGAAAAAGATGAAAAGGATGGTGTTTAGGGGCGGTGGTGATGATTTTGAGATGTTAGAGTGGTCCAAATCGCGCGTGAGTTGTACCAAAAGATAGATCGTGAAGAGATGGTTAAGATGGTGGTGTTATTTTTGTTGTAGGAGTGGCGGTGATGGCTGTGGTGATAGTTTAAGGTGGCGGTGGTGGTGAGTAAAGAAAAGAGAGAGAGAGTTAATGTAGGTGAAGGTGTTGGTGTGTTGTGTTGTTACCAGATCCACAAGGACGATTGCAATTTACTCTTTTTAAAAAAAAGACTCTTTTAGTAATAATAATAATATTGATGGGTATAGTGGGTTAAGTTGCCCGGTGTAAATATACGGACCAAACCCGAAACCTTAAATAATCAATCAACTTTCTCAAACCAAACTCGTTCCAAAATAATCAAAATCTCGCGATACGTTCCAAATATATATATATCCGAACCAATATTAAAATAATAAAAATTGTTAGGTTATCCTAGTGCCGGAGTCAATGTAGCGCCAAAATAATGATCTCAAAAATAAATCATCATGAATGAACCAAACCAAACCATTAATAAATAATCGAATTCCATAAATAACGTACGATTTAAAATCACGTTCCAACGTTCACAAAATCTCGTCACAATAAACTTTTCAAATATTCCAAAAATTATAAATTTTAAAGTAATGCGGGTTTTCAAAACGGCTCCCTAATTTGCCAGTTGTCACACTAGTTGATTGGTAAACATATCGTTCAAGTTATATGTCTATAGACGACGAGTCTTTCAATTTAGATGTGCGTGCCTCAAAGGAAACATCTCATAGTTGTTCTGAAATCTTTTTGAAATAACGTAAATGGATTATATGGTTTTGCTCAATATTATGAAATCTATCTCTTAATGGTTTTTTTCATCTTATAAACATTATGAAAATTGTCTCTTGATGATTCTAAATTGTTTTGGAAAACAAATTTCCTCACTATCACCCGAATCTGCAATGTCTTACTCACTACAAAAAGATAACTTAAAAAAGAAAAGGACACCTAATTTTGTAAGTCACCAACCAATCTCATATTTGGCCGATGTAAGATCGTAATAGTCTTGGTTAACTACTTTTGTATCTCTTATACTAAAACTATTGGATAATCATGACCATTATTGGCCGATGTGAAGAATATGTCTTCATATATTTGCTTCTGAGAAAAACATTAACAATAAAGCCACAAAAATTGTAACCTGCTGTCTACAGATGAAATGTTTCCTTTAATCGGGCCTCGTTACAATGTTTCTCTATGTATTTACATTGGCGCTATTTAAAAAAATTGTAAACCATTTACAATTTCAATCATATTGATTTTCACACATGGATGTGCTTTACACACAAACATATGTGCATTACATGTATATGCATAGATACTCGATGTATGTTGTATTATATGTACGTTTGTAAATACCCGAGCTGTACTTTGTATAGTCTCGTAAAGAAAAGCCTTATAGCATATACAAGCTACATTAGGACTCATGTACAGGAAAAGAAAAAACTCAAACTGATAACAAACGTAACAAATTTAGAACATCCTCAAGACAGTTTTTTTTTTTTTTTTGGGATGTGCAGAAGACACAAGATAATCACAACAACTACCATGCAGAGTTAGTATATACCAGATGCTAAGCTTAAAATAAAATGGAAAAGAACCTAAAATTTGTCCTCAGTTACCAAGAATAACCAATTGCGCCATCATCATTTCTTCACCCCCGGAATTTCTTGACTCATGAATTGTTAGTAATTTACTTCTTTCTCCACAATAACTTTGGGGTTGAAATGCAGAAAAGGGTTATGTGAGTGAAGTATACTGCAAAAAAAAAAAAAGGGACCTGTTAGACTCACTGATAACAAAGACGGACTCTTGAGCATAAAGAGTCCAGGCTGGAGGCTATGCAAGGAGGTGGTGTCCATGTCTCAAACCCATGACCTTCTGGTCACTATGAAATTGAGTCTAGAGGTGCCAAGCCCATTTACTTATACATGGGTCGATTTGGGTTTTTTTTTTTATCAAATGAAGTGAAATCAAACACTTACAGATAAAAAGAAAAATTAGTCAAACAGATAAAAAAGTAGCTACAAAAGGTCAAAAGTATGTTAAATGGCTTGGAAGTCGTCCAAAGTGCCTTTTTATGCATACAACATCCTAAACAACCTTTTAGTTAAAGATCTAGATTTGTACAGGATTGATCCACAAACATGTGTTTAGTCTAGTATAGAAAAAATAATTAACTCGAGTTAAATATGATTACAGAAACAATATTGTGACAAGTCGGAAACAATATTGTGACAAGTCGGAAATTTCGATTCGTATTGTGACAATATTGTTTCTGTGATCATATTTAACTAAACACATGTTTGCGGATCAATCCAACCAGGCCCAGCCCGTGCTATAATATGACCCTTTTCAACATGAACCCATTTCGACTCATTACCCAACCCGCATATCTCGTCAACTTTAGAAGTGACGATAGCAGTTGCGCCATTGTCTACTACCAGGCATTGCAAGAAAACTTTCGTTACTCACCAACATCAAGCATATCTCATGGGTCAACGGCAGTAAATCGCTTGGTCGATCAGCGGAGGAATTTGTTTGATTTCGGTTCCAAGCTCCTGTTCAATCCTATACCTTTATCATAACACAGGAACACATCAGCATATTGTTAGTTCCTTTTACCCTTTAAGACCGGGTGTAATAGTGTTCTTTTGCAAGCGTCTAAGATATCATATAGGCAAAGAGAACACGCATTCCTCCTTACGGAGGACATGAAGCACGCGTCTTCAAGCAAGAAAAATAAAGACTCGGTCTTGTGGACAATCGAGTTGTGAATGCGTGTTTTTTTGTGTGTTTTGGTGGGGTATATATGTAGGGTTGTGCAACGGGTCAAACCTGAACCGAACCGACCAAACCCGTCCCTAATCGAAAACCGATTTTGAGGAAAACATGAACTGAAAACCGAACCAAAGTTAACCTAGTGAAACCGAAACCGAACCGAAGCTAACCTAGCGAATCCGAAACCGAGTTGAACAGATAGTTTAGGTGTATTTTTCTTGGTTTTTACCCGAACCGAACCAAGTTAAACCCAAACCGAAAACCATAATTATATAAAACCAAAAACCGAACCGAATAAGGTCGGTTCGGCTTGGTTTGTCGGATTGGTTTTCTGTTAATTTTGCTCTATATATATGTGTTTAAGTGAGACATATTTTGATAGTAAAGTTGGTTGTTTTATTATACACTTAGTTTCAAAAAAAATTAAGTTGTGACTAATTGATTGTATAAAAAAAAGTTGATAAACCCGGTCTAAAACTTATCTTATTGATAAATCCTTGGTCAATCAATATTATAGAAAACCGGCAGAGTCAACACTGAACAACAAAAGCCATTGCCTAGTAAAACCTTAAAAAGAAAAGAAAAACACACACACACACACAATCATAATAATTGTTCATCATCTTCTAGATCCTTCGACGACCAATCTTTAAGGAGTCAATCAACCCTTCTTTTTCTTTTCTTCTTCACATTTTCACCCATCACATCTCTTACCTTAACCCTCTTTGTAAGTTTTCATCTTTTTATCTTTTTTTTGGTTCTTTAAGGTTTCTTGATTTATTACTGTACTTTGTTAAGTCAACTAGTCAACGCCCTAAATTCCCCCAAAAAAATATATTAGGTTTTAGATTATTTGATTTTTTAGATACTTTTTTGTATGGTTTTTGAGTGTAGGAGATCTAGTTGTAACTGTAAGTTTTGAATTTACTCAATTTAGGGTTATGGTGTACTATGTGACTATTTAGCTTTTTAGGTGTTGGATCGTGTTGTTTCGCGCTTTTGGTGTTAAAAAATATGGGTTGTGTTTTGTTAGGAGTGCGAGAAAAATGATCATAAGTGAAAAAGCATGCTAATTTACATATGTGTTTATTTGCTTGACAGAGTTTACAGTAGAATGTGCGAATTACTTAAATTAAGGGGGTGTTTGTTTAAGCTTATATGTGGGCTTATTATGACCTTATTTGATTTCGGCTTATATTTCATAAGCCCCAATTTTTTGGCTTATTTTGAGACTTGTAGGTTTATATAAGTTTATTATGATATGATAAACTTATATGAGCTCGTAAGTCTCAATATAAGCCGGAAATTTGGGGCTTATGAAATGTAAGCCGAAATCAAATAAGCTCATAAGCCCATGTTTAAGCTTATACAAACACCCCCTAACTTGTTATAAGGAGTGCAAACATTTTGTCCTTTTAGTTACATGTGAAAGTAGCATGCTAAGAGGGTGTTTGTTTCAGCTTATATAGCGGGCTTATGACTTATTTGGTTTTTGGCTTATGTTTCATAAGCTTACGTTTTGTGGCTTATTTTGAAACTTTCTTGCTTATATAAGCTTATTATGACATGATAAGCTTATATAGGCCGACAAGTTTCAAAATAAGCCACAAAAAGTGAGCTTTTAAAACATAAGCCCAAAACCAAATAAGCCATAAGTGAAAATCATGCTAATTTACATGTGTTTAGTTGCTTTACAGTAAAATGTGCATATTACTTGTCGTGGTGTTAGATTAACTTGTTATGAGGATTGTTAAACCTGGAAAAAACTAGAAACTTACACGATGATTAGTACTCAGTTTTTTTTTTTTTTTTTTTTTTTTTTTTTTTTTTTTTTTTTTTTTTTTTTCATATTAGTATTAAATTTTGAAATCTGAAATTTGGAGGTTAAAGATATGTTGTTTTTAGGTGTGCGTATGATGGACGATCTATAGATTTTTGGTTATATTAAAACGTGCAATGTGAGTATTGACTTCTGATTATGTTTTTTTGTGTCTTGTTTCAGATTTAAGTATTCAATGGCGGATGAACATGTGAGCACGAGCAATGCTACTGGTGAAAGCTCTGATTCAACGGTGGATATCCATATCAAGACTCTCGAGTCACAGCTGTACAACTTCAGTGTTGATAAAAACGTATGAATTGTTCTCTATCCCTCTCAGTTTCTTCCTAGAATTATCTCATTTGCATGCTAAAAGTTGGAACCTTTAACTCGTTTTATCTCAGTTCTTTACGCTAGGTTTGCTTTCAGTTTTTTTAGTCTTGTATTTGACATTTTCGATATTGTTGTCAAAACTTACAGATGCTAGTTTCGGCATTCAAGGAAAAAATATCTGGTGAAGTTGGCCTCCCGGTTGCACAGCAGCGACTCATCTTTAGGGGAAAGGTTTTGAAGGACGAGCATCGTCTTTCTGAATATCGTATCCTATTTACTCATTTCTTATTATCATATTCTTCTTTATCAACATTGGTTACCTCAAAATGTTAGCATTAAAATAGATATTCGGTAAAGTTACATATGGCTTTACATAGATATTCACAAGTTAAATAGGTTAAACCAGGTTGCTAATAAAATAAACCGATCAGTATTTAAACTTTAGCAGTAAAATGTGCTCCCTGTTAAAAAAAATATGGCTTAAACACGTTCTTAGTTGAAAGCCTTAACGATTTATAGATGTTGAAAATGGAGTCACATTGCATCTAGTGGCTAGACAACCTTCTGAGTCGCAACCATCATCTGGTTCGTCCACCGGGACAACAACTGCAAATGGTACTAACACAGGTGTGATTATCTCTTTATACTTCAATGACCCATTATATAGTTGCTACAAAGGCCATTCATTAATGCTTTTTATGAAATAATAACATAAAGTTTGCATTTCTATGACAGGACAAGATGCTAATGCTGCTGGTCGACGTCCTCGTGTCTCCCATGTTTCACATAGTGTACTACTTGGTTCCTTTGGTCCTGGGGACCAAAATAACGGTGGCCCCCCTGATATTAGTCGGGTGTGTTTGCTTGCTGGTTTTCCATAGTATGTTGTTATATAAACTGATGGTGATTTGGTTATGTAAACTTTTTATATTCTACCGATTCCAGGTTATCGGGGCTGTTTTAGATTCCATTACCGGTGGGCCGAACTCCATGGGCGGGATGGGTGGAATTCCACCAAATATGCAGGTGATTTTTCTTTGCTCTTTTTGCCCTTTCAAGATTATAGTTAACGACATAATAAATATTAAAAAGAGATAACGGGATTTTCTTTGATTTTTTTGGTTGTCTATTCGTTTACAGTTCAATATGCCTACGCAAGCTACTCAAGGAAATGAAGCCGGAGCTAATGCCAACAATCAAGGTCAACCAGGAAACCCCAATCAATCTGCACCTCAAGGGACACATATTCCTTTTGGAGGAGGAATACCCATTCCAACACTTGCTACGGTACTAATACTTACAAAGACATTTTTTACAGTTTAAAAGGTTCCTTAATTTCTATATTTTCTTATGTTTCATTATTGGTTGAATGTTTTTTCTTCTCTATATTTTAGCCAATTCCCGATTCATTACACACACTCACTGAGTTTATGGATCACATGGAGCAAGCATTGTCAGAAAATGGTACTTTTATTACAAATATACATTTGCTTTTTATTTTCTGAATAATTAGTTTATATGAAAATTAATTTGGGAACTGTTCACAGGGTATCAGCCAAATCAACCTTCAAATGATGCTGAACATCCGCCGGCTGTGGAATTGCCTCCTAGTGCTCGTGGTGTACCGTTTCCTTCAGCTCTCGCAGTTGTTATGCGACATGCACAACGGCTTCTTAGTGGCCCTGTTATCGATTCTCTATCGGTACTTACTATCCTTTCACCTGATTTTGTGTTCCTTTTTGGTTTTTGTTCCTTTGTTTTAAAAATGTATTGGTTGTATTATTTGTTGTACTAGTAACATCCAAGGTCTTGAAAGACACCTACGTGTTAGTGGCGCACTAAGTGCCTCGTAGAAATTTTGTGATCTGTTACATTCTGATATACACCTTTATATTGGAGTCAATGAGTTATTATATTTAAGAGCTCAAATGATTTTTTTTTTTTTTTTTTTTTTTTTTTTTTTTTTTTTTTTTTTTAAATGTTAATCTGAATTTGTGTTATTTACAATATGCCGCAACTTGTAGCATACTGCAGGCCGACTTGAGGAAGAGGCGACTTGCACTGACCCAACAGTCAGAGCCCAGATTCAGTCAGAAGCCATGCAATCAGGGCTTGCTATGCAACATCTAGGCGCTCTTCTGCTTGAGCTTGGTCGCACAATGCTGACTTTGCGTGTCGGACAGTCTCCTGTATGTTATCGTCTTCTTATCTTTTAAGTGCTAATTGTCTTCTGATGATAATTCACTGACAATTGACTATGGTGTGCATGTTGCAGGCTGTAGCATCTGTATATGCTGGGCCTGCGGTCTACATATCTCCATCTGGTCCTAATCCTATAATGGTTCAGGTCTGTTATTAGCACTTCCATTATTTATTTATTTATTATTATTTTTTTAATGTATTTTTTCACTTGTAAATGTGAAATAAAAATTTAAACCAAAATAAGTGCCACAGGCCATTCAGCAATTTAACAGTGACACCATTTTTTCTCGTGCAGCCCTTTGCTCTACAAACTAATTCACTGTTTGGTGGTAATGCTACTTCCCCCAATTCTGCTTTCGGTCCAGTCGGTATTGGTGCTGTTCCAAGACACATAAATGTTCATATCCATGCGGGTATGTGAATACAGCTTATTGGACCAATTTAGTACTGGTCTTTTTTGCTAACATCCCGTTCATTTTTTATTTATTTTTTTCTTTTCTAGGAATTAGTCCAGGAGGGACTAATGCTGGAACAAACCAAGGAGGACGTGCTAATGGGTCACCTAATGTTCCTGCAGGTAATTTTACTGCTATCACCTTCCACACAAACTTAGTATTTTTTGCATTTGCAAATTGCAATGGAGATGTTTGACCGTATTTTATCATATCGGTTATTGTAGCTGCTGGTGGAGTTAATTCGCAAACTGATGGAGTTAATTTGCAAACCAGAGGGGTTGATGATAGCACAAGGACTGAACATCAAGCTTCTGCAGGCCAACCAGAAGGAAGCGTGTCTGTATCTGAGGGACCTAAAGTATGTTTCATGCAATTTTTATTAGTTTATTGTCTAAGTATTGGGTTTTGTGTTTGTTTTATAAGAGTGAGAATACTACTAAGCTACAGTATTATTTAGCAGGAAACAGCAGAGGCGGGAAACACAACATCAAGTAGCAGTGCAACAAAACCTGCTAATGAAGTAGAAGGCGCTTCATCATCGAGTCCAGTTACTGATAATTCTGGAAGTGCCTCAACCGTTCCTCTTGGACTTGGCTTAGGAGGGTTACAACCAAAGGTGTGCTCTTGTTCCTTATTTTATAAATGGGTAGCTTAAAAGGAAATGGGCCAAATGGGTTGAACACGTCCAATGAGGCAATAATGCATAAAACAAAGTCCCAAGTCATTGTATTTAAAAATCTAACTAATTTTTTGTAAAAAGTTTTGGACAAATAGGGTTTACAAGTCGTCAACCGACAATTCGTTCTGACCTATACAAAAAAAGTACTCATTTTAACTTTTTACCTACCGTGTTTCACCCACCCATTTTGCAACTTCTAGTAAGCTTTGCCATTATATTTATATCATTTGGTGCATGTCGTGTATGCTAAATTTGTCTTTGGATGTAATTTAGAAACGGAGTCAGCCAAAAAAACAAGAGACCACTAGTAGCAGCGTGCCTCCTGTTAATGCACCTACTTCTGTTAGTACTTCTAATCCTGCTGATGGCCAATTGGATCCTGCTGCAATGATGAATCAAGTTATCGCAAGTCCTGCTCTAGATGGTCTTTTATCTGGAGTTTCAAGTCAAACTGGAATTGGATCACCAGATGTCTTGAGGAATATGTTAGGTCAACTAACTCAGAATCCTGCGATGATGAACACAGTGAATCAAATTGCTCAACAGATTGACGGTAATGAGGGTTTGAGTAACATGTTTGCTGGTATGGGCGGTGGGTCCCGTGGTGGAGGCGGTGGTTTTGATTTGTCAAGTATGATGCAACAAATGATGCCAATAGTTGCTCAAGCTTTCGGTGGTGGGGGTTCGGGCCCAAATATGTTTCAACAACCACCTTCAATGGATCGTGAACCTCAACCCACAAGTGCTACTGATCTTTCAAGTGATCGTGAGGTTTGTTATTGTCCCTATGAAAAAGAAGTTTCCTTAAATCGCAAAAAGGTTTGATCTTGATGGAGTTATATATTGCTCTTTTTGTTTGTTGTAGGTGAATATTCAAGATTTGGTCGAGAAGATTGAACACGAGGAGTCGCCAGAAGAAGTCTTTTCATCTGTAGTTGAAGCAGCTGCTTACTTGAACGACGATGCTAGCAATGCAGATGAGCTTTCTGAGATGTGTTTTGAAGAGAACCTTACTAATGTTAGTACTTTTTTTTTTTTTTTTTTTTTTTTTTTTTTTTTTTTTTTTTTTTTTTTTTTTTTAGCATACATTGTGGGATATCAAAGACTAATGCATTTCTTCGTGTGCGTGTCAGGAATTTATGGAAATGTTGAAGCGGGATATTTCACGACGTGCTGAAGAAGAGGGGGAATGATGGTCGTGTTTCTTGGTTGTTTATGAGTATCATAGTTTTATGAAATTATTGTACAAATTTACCCGAATCATGAGGTACTGGTCTCTTCATGTGATTGCTTGTGCATCGAAATTAAAATGGTATATTTGGAACTTACTAGACGCCTGAAGGTTACCCTAATATCTTTACTGAGAATGAATTTTGATTCTGGTTTTGGTCAAATTTGTTTGGCATTTTTCGTTTGACCATTATTTTCCGGAAGTTAAGCTTGATACGACTGTAGTGTTTTATTTGTTCAAAACATGTTCGATTTTTGGTAGGGCATCAAACTTATATGAAGCTCTACGGAAGTCGCAAACTTGCAGCATTATTTGGTTAAGAAGAACTAGATTCTAGAGTTAGGAGTTGCTAGAAAGCATGTTGCATATTTCGCACAAAATGTTCAAAGCAACGAACATTATTTCAAAATCAAGGGTGGATCGGAATAAACAAATTATGTCTCAACTGGTCGACGTCGATTGTTATACTGCCTAATTCGCCGGGTCACCAAGTTAAATGATCCAATGATTGCAAGTTAATTTTCAAAAACTTAATGTCATTTTTGGTCTTATGTACTGAACTGTACTGAGCCTGAGCTTTTGAGAGGTAGTCGTTCTTGGCTATCTCAAATGGGCTTGAGATCGATCTCTTTTGGGATTCTGCAATCAAAACATCTAACGCTATTTGCTCATGTCTAACGATCAACACCACCGAGTGAAATAAAATGGCAATGATATCTTGAAAATAAACAAGTAAACAACTATCATCGCAAAAATATGACAGATGATATGTAATTATGTATTCACATTTGTTTCTTGTATTTGGTCTAACATTAATTTGGTCATATACTCGTATGTTTCAAGACCTATAATTACTATGATTATCAAAGTGGTCATATACTCGTATGTTCAATTTTAAGTTTCAAACAATTATAAACTTCTGAAAAATAAGGTGAAATCTTAAGAGATTAAAGTGGAATTGATGCAACTCTCTAAAACTACGTGTTAAGTTGAAAACCGAGATTTTTTTTTTTTTTTTTTTTTTTTTTTTTTTTTTTTTGTTAAACATGGGTTTCCGACTCGACATTGCGAGCCGACTAATCCCACGGCGACTACCCTTTTTGGATAGCCCGGAGTCGGCGCATGTGAACCTCCGTGGCCACAAGGGGATTAATTTTCTCCTCGTTGGATTTGAACCCTTGACCTCCTCCTTGGAAGGCTGATATTCTTACCGCTGGGTCACCCCTTTTGGTTTCGACCTTTTAATAAACTAATCCACGAGGTCATAACGCAACGTTACATAGACTCAATCGAGTAAAACTCAAACTCTAATTTTTTAAGAAGTTCGCGCAACTATTTTATACACATTTTGAGTTTTTTGAGAAAATATTATTGTATAATAATTAATACTAGTTATAATGCCCGCGCACATGCGAATTTTTTTTAAAAGATTTTTTGAATGATATATTTTTATTTCTTAAAAAACAAATAATTTAATTTTTGTTTTGTTTGATTTATGATTTTTAATTATATTTATTTATTATTAAAGATAATCATTCAAAAAATTTAATCCTATTATTAGTTGCATATTATCTATATTTTTGTATTTATCTTTTACTTATATAGTATATCAACAAAACAAATTTTTAAAAATTTAAATTAAAATATTACATAATAAAAAAATATTCTTTTTTCAATACAAAAGTAGTGTTTAAAAGATATTGGTCACCTATAGGAATCAAGAAAGCCCAAATAAAAGCAGCCTCAAAATATAAACAAAGCCCAAGCACCTGTTTAAGAAAAGACGTACAGTACACACCAAAAAACCCTAACCAGTAAAGTTTACTACAGTCAAAAAGGTTAATCTCTTCTTCTTACCAATTTTATTGCTATTTCTTAAAGGGTTGTTTCATTGTTTGTGTATGTTTATATTTCATTTTATAAGTTTATTTTACTTACATTTATATTTTATAATTCAATTTCTTAGAATAAGCTTATTTTTTTATATCATTAAGGGGTGTTTGGTTAAGCTTATTTAAAAGCTTATGGGTTTTTGTTATATCACTTTGTGTGCTTTTATAAGTTTATCATACTTTTCACTTGAAAATAAGCTGTATAATGGGTCATAAGCCTACAAACACCCCTAATTTAGTTTATATGCCATTATTGGATTAATAGTTAATACTCTTGTGGTTTAGTGGTTGTTTGTTTAAGCTTATTTACGGGCATACGAGCTTATTTGTTTTCGACTTATGTTTTATAAACTCAATTTTTCAGCTTATTTTGAAAATTTGTGGGCTTATATAAGTTTCTTATGACATAAGAAACTTATATAAGCCCATAAGTCCCGAAATAAGCTAAAAAAATGGGGGTTATGAAACATAAGCCGAAAACAAATAAGCTCATAAGCCCGTAAATAAGCTTTAAACACACACCCCCTTAATACCTAGGATTTGTACTTATTAGAGAAATGAAATTAGAAGAACACTTACACTATTGATATAGTAAGTTTAGTGGTCTAGAGTTGGTTTTGTGGCATGATTTGGTCAAATGTGCCATATATCTAATTAAAAAACTTATGTAGATTCGAGTTATACCTTCTGACTATTAAAGTTATAACAACCTTATCCGGGGCATTGTTGCTTGTTCTCTATTCAATTTAGCAATCTATTGCATTAGTATCTAATATTAGTTTTTTTTAGGGTGTTAGAGTTCTACAATGGGATGGTCGAATATGTTACCTGAGGTACTTGTTGTAATAGCACGCAAACATATCGTTTTCTATGAAGATTATCCTTCTTTCGCCGGGGTTTGTAAGTCTTGGCATTCGGCAGCCTTACAAGCTGCCAAAGGCAACAAACCTCCTTCACGCTTCCCATCTCTAATGCTTTCAGAGAAAATAGGAGATGAAGAGTTTCGTGAATTGTTCCTCCTCTCAAACAAGACCATCCGCAAGATACGGCTCCCAGAAGTATATGGTAAGTTATGTATGTCTTCAGGTGGCTGGCTTGTAACCGTGGCAGATGATCACTCTTCACAACTCATCAATCCATTATCGCGTAAAATCTTCAATCTTCCAAAGATCAACACCATTCCTAGATTTGTGGAGACTTCAATATTGCATAATAGCATTAGTAAGCTACTTTTCCTAGCTCATTTGTCGTTGGTTGTAGTAGTGTGGGGATCGGGGGAGCTAGGATTTTGTCGTGTTGGAGATAACAAGTGGACAACTTTTGATGATGATGATGGTTGGGATGGGAAGATAATGGATATCACTTACTATAACGGTCGAGTTTATGCTTATGATTGTAACTACTATATCCGAGCATGGGATGTTTATGGGGAAGATCCAAATCAAATAGTTGATGTTACCAGGATGCCATTAGATGAAGTAGATGCTTATGCTGATGGAGACCTAGGCGGGGCATATATTCTAGGATTGGATGACGACGACAAGAAGAGGTTGTTGGTGGTTATCAGAAAAGGCGTGGTTGATAACAACGTGGTCGATTCCGGTGTGATCGATTACCACGTGGTTGATTACGACGATGATTCTTTAGGTGGTGTATTTTATGAGACAGAGAGTTTTCAAGTTTGGGGATATGAGTTGGGAACTCGGAAATGGTCGAGAGTTAAAGATTTGGGTACCAAAAGTCTGTTTGTGGGACATAGCTCGTCGTTTTGGGTAGAGCAAGACACCACAGGAGTGATAAAGGGCAATTGCATTTACTTCACAGATGATGTTACCGAGTCATACCGTGCAAGTGAAAATGGAGGAGGGAGAGACATGGGGGTATACCATTTATCCGGCGGAATCATTGAACCGCACTTCAAAGGAGAATCACGTAACCACCTCACCCCACCAATATGGCTTGAATCAATGTGATCTTTAAATCCAGTACATGTTTTGTGTTTGGTTACGTAAAGGCAATGCTATGAATTTTCGATCATATGTTAGCGAAGATATTATCTAATCTAATGAAACTTATTTGTTGCTTTGCTACTGTATATCCAATTTGTCTATTTCTCGTATACTCATGCTTTTGTACCTTATATGAATCTTGTTGATGAAACAAGATTAAGTTAGCAACTTCCAGTAATGAATCTTGGATCGTTACAACTTTATAAAACAAGTACATCAGCAACATATTGATTTTATTTTTCACTTATTTGTCATTTAAAATTGAAACAAGCAATAAGTAGGATTTGAGACTTGTACCAGTTTATTTTTCGTTTAACGACCTGGCCTTAGGAGCTGTTAGTACCCATGATCTGGGTTTTAAGGCTTTGGATTTAGCGAGGATTATTTACCCCGCACTTAGTGGCAGGGTGCAAAAAACGTATTTTCTACGGATTATATTTGACGCGGTATCGAGTTGAAGACTTGAAGAAGAGGGGGAATGATTGTTGTGTTGTTGGTTGTTTATGATCCTAGTTTTATGAATTTGTTGTACAAATTTTGCGGAATCATGAGGTATTGATCTCTTTATATGACTGCCTATTTGGAACCTATTAGATACCTATACTGACAATGAATTTTGACTCTGGTAAAGATCAACATTGTTTGACATTTTTAGTTTGACCATTATTAGCTGGAAAATGAAGAGTTTGATATGACTGTGTACTGTTTTATTTGTTTAAGAGATGTTTAATTTTGGTAGCACATCAAGCTTTGGCCTTGGGCAAATGAGAAAACAGTGCCCGCCCTACCTTTTGCCGCTAAATCTTCAATCTTCTTCCCTCGCGGCAGTTATGCCGAGCTGCAAATAATTTTTTTTTTTTTTTTTTTTTTTTTTTTTTTTTTTTTTTTAATGAGAAAAATCGAGAGGAATAAGAGAAGGTGATCCAAACTTTTCTGGCAAAGCAATGAAAGGAAAAAACTGATCACTGATGTAGCGAACTCATTCCCTCAACCCTCAACCTTTTACTTGATTATCAATAACTAAATAGCTAAAATAACCAAGATGTATGACTTTTAACTCAGATGTATATATATGATTAACAATAAAACAACGTAAAGATAAGAGACAATATTTTTCAACGTTTAATTCTTTATTAGAAGTTAATCAAAAAAAAAAAAATCATACCCAAATGTTTGCGGAATAACACTTGGAATTGAAATGACAAGTGTGGTATTGACTCCTCTCTAAACTCAAAACAATGTTTGAGTGACAACTGAGGACCCACTGAGCTATCTCAGGGGCTATGTTGTTCTTTAGAGGAGTAAAAGTGGTTTGTGAATGCTTTGCATTAATTGCACAAACTTGTCAACTTTTACTCCTCACTTATGTTCCCTATTTATACACAAGTATGAACAACTCTAATATACAATGGACCTAAGTGTTCCTTAATAAAATCTTGATAGATTTTATTCTCTGGCAAGGGAAACTTCTTTGAGTTAAGTCCAAAAGGTTCTTTCTGATGACAGACTAGATTTAACCATTTGGGGAAAGTTTTGACTTTAAAGTGATAAAGCACTTTAGTGAACCAGTTCAAACTTTCCCGCCCAGTCCCGCCAAATCTTCAGTCTTCAGTACCTTGATCGTTGTTGAGGAGTCTTGGGGTTCAGTGAGTTATTGTCATCCTCACTGAACCCATCACCTTCTTCTTGGCTTAGATGCCACTCACTGAGTTCCGCCTCACTGAATGGAGAACCTTTCTTCATAGGCTCAGTCTAAGCATCCTGAAGATGACTCACTGAGTTACTGTTCACTCAGTGACTTGTTTACACTTAGGTATATTTTACGTTCAAATCCTTGTTAGAAGAAGATTGGGGAATTCAGTGACCCAACACAAAATCATCCACACGTTAAGATACCTAAACAATCCACCGGCAAACAATCCACCCCACTACAATCCACTGGCAAACTATCCACCACAAAACCAACCCAATGGACGTGCGTTGACTGATAAAAAACTGTATGAGCAAGATATGCAAGAAGTGTTACGGCGATGGGGATTGGGATTACCCCGTGTGCCATCGAGTGAGGACGATTCCATTGCCTCCGATTCAACTGACGAGGGCTATGTCAAAGACTGAATCATTTACGTGATTCGTAATTTTATTATCGTATGCTAGTTTAGGGTTTTTAATTTTCGTTTCTTAGTTTAATGTTGTAATCGTTGTTTTAATTTTTGTTGCTTAGTTTAATGTTTTAATTTCCCATGTTTAATATGCTTGCATTTACAACACAATTACATATTATGTTACATTTTCACAACTTACATTTTCACACAGTTTTTAGTAAAATTCCGGAAAAAAACGAACCGGTAAATAACCGATAAAAATCCGAATCCGAACATTTATAACCGAAAAAAAAGAACCGGTAAAAAACCGATTCCGAAAATTTATAACCGAAGAAAACCGATTCCGAAAAACCGAAACCGAACCAAAACTGGTTATTCGAAAAACCGGTTTTTTTTATAACCGGTTATTAAAAAACCGAAAACCGAAAAAAATTGATTTTTTTGCACCTCTACTCAACATAAACCAATTGTAAAACACACTTAAACTAAATATTCGGATAAGAGGCCCAACTGAGATTACACCCGCCCAAGTCCAACACAAAATTTTATTATAACCCTAATTAATAACCTAACATGTAGCACTCATATCCCTAATTTCTTTCACTTACAAACGCAGTCAAGCTACCCTTTCCACACCGAATATCAAACACACTGTCTTATACTTTTCTTGTTGTTCGGACCAGAACACAAGCTCAAAGTCACTCTATCTTGAAGTCGGCTTCGAACACAGGTAGGTTTTTTCATTCTTATTTTTTTTTTCGTTTCTTGTGTTCTTTGACCCGAAAGAGAGAATGAATAAAACAATTGTGTTTTGTTCTTTCTTTTTAATTTTCGGATATTAAAAAGAAGTTTTGCTTCGAAAAAGATCAATGATGATTTTCATTTATACCTTTGTTGTTACGAGCAAATTTGTGGGTATTAAAAGATAAAACTGAGATCTTTTTTTTCCCCGAATCTTGTGTCCATATGGTTTCATTACTATTCGACACTTTCTTTCTTTTTGTTCGTTATCGTTTTTTTGTACCCGTGAAGAAAACAAAATTCGTCCCTTTTTTCTTGACCTAATCCGAACAAAAAAGTACTATTCGAAACTTTCTTTCTTTTTGTTGTTACAAAGTGGTTGATGTTTGTTGCTTTAGGCTATGTATTGATGTGATGATGGAATACCGAAACAACCAAAACCATCGCGATATGGGAAGATGGCAGCGATGAAGGAAGCATGAACATATGGATGGGTTTTAATGGAGGGTTGTACAATATGTTTAAATGAAGGTAATATTGGGTGTAGGGGTGTTTTTAATGCTATTAATGTATAATTTTAAGGATTTTGGTCTGAATTTCGATTCATGCTTGTTTTTGTTGTACACAATGCTTTGCTTGTTGTAATTATGAAAATTTCTTGCTTTAAAGTGTTGTAAACCTTGTATCCTTTTTTTTACATCTTAATTTTTTGGAGATAGAGTCATTCCTCCATTATAAGTAATATAGATTATTCTAAATTTCCAATCCATTAATTATACAGTTTTCTTATGAATGACGAATATAGGGTGCGTTTGGTATCCCACTATGGGAATGAGACTATCACTATGAAAGTGATTAAATGTGTTTGTTTAAGATGAAGGGGCCGACCACTATGGTAATGAATGACAGAAATGTTCCATACTTCATATACCTCAAAGGGGTAAGGTATGGATCTTTCATACCGAGGGGCCTACCACTACTATCAAAATCATTCCCATTGTGATTCATGGCGGCATACCAAACACACCCTTAGTTCTATAAGTTGCGATAACGATTAATTATAGTAACTAGCTATATGTAAATTTTTGCAAAATGAGTTGGTTGAGCTTATATTATAATCTGAAAACTGAAGTTTATATTTTTTTTAAAGGCATTTGGCAAATTAGTTGTAGCTAAAATTTATTATTGTGAAATCACATTGAGCTTTAGAAGGACAACATCATCGGGAGAGACCCTTCATCGGCATCTATTACCTATTTTCTTAATTCAGCTTCTAGTGAATCGAAAAAGCCTAGTTATTTATCTTCAAAAAAGCCTAGTTGTTTATGGGTCTATCGGGTTATCGGCTTACATATTAATCTCATCCTACAATTTGCTTCATTTATTAAAATATCGCTAAGTATGAGATTAATTTGAAAAGAGGACGACATTTGTATTTCCTTGAGCCTAATATATAACGAAAAAACAAGCAGTTGAAACTTCAAAGTATATTACAAGTAGCCATTTTGGCCTGAATTTTTTTTATCAGTAGTTATGTCCTTTTTTTGCCTCTTATAGCACCAAATTATAAAATAGAAAAAAAGCAACTAAGGTACTGATGCAAATATACAAATACGCTAGAACCAAGTTTAAAGATGCAATTTATAAATTTGTTTAAAAATTGTGACCAGTTGACTATACTAAACGGGTATTAGTTTAAAAATGATAGATTGGTTAATGGGTCATTATAGCTTATCGGGTCAACTGATAACGCGATAACGAACCGATTAAAACCTAACCCAACCTTATTTGGCTATCGGGTTTATCGGGTTGACCAGATAAACCCGATAAGCTTGGTTGGACCCGAATCAACCCAACCCTATAAGCAGGGATGGATTCAGGAACATAGATCACCGGGTGTTCTCCAAGACCTTGAGAGGATCAGAAGTAAGTTTTTTATAGGTGCTAACCATTCTGACAGGAAAATGACATGGGTTGCTTGGGATCAGGTTTTGGCTGCGAAAAAATGTGGGGGTCTTGGGATTTCGAGCTTTTATGCTCTTAACCGGGCTTTACTCCTTAAATGGGTTTGGCGCTTTATATCTCAAGATGGGTCCTTATGGTACCATATTATTAGAGCTTTGTATGGTACCTCGATTGACAATCTTGGTTCCAGATCTTCATCCTACTGGAGTTCCATCATTCGGGAAGTTCGTGTTTTAGACGATAAAGGTTTTAATCTTTTATCTCATTGTAAAATGCACGTGAGTAATGGTGTTCGGACCAAGTTTTGGCTGGATTTTTGGTCTTCGGATATGGTCCTGTGTGATCGATTTCCTCGTATCTTTGCTTTAGAAACTGTCAAGGATATTTCGGTAGCTGCTAAGATGGATGCTAGCTCTTTATGTGCTTCTTTTCGCAGACCGATTCGGGATGGGGTAGAGAGACAGCAATGGCTTGATTTCTTACACGTTATTGATTCGGTTAAATTATCTTCGTTTCCATACAGATGGTCGTGTGATCTTAACGGTGAAGGTACGTTTCGTGTCAAAGATATTCGGTTAATTCTTGATGACATCTATCTCCCTTCTTTGAATGTGGAAACGCGGTGGGTCAGATTTGTTCCTATTAAAGTTAATGTGTTTGGTTGGCGGGCTCGCCTTGATCGGCTTCCTACCCGTCTTAACTTGAGTAAAAGGGGTATCCTTACGAATTCCATTACTTGTCCAATTTGTGATTCGTCTAATGAAGATGTTCATCATTTATTTTTTGGCTGCTCGATGGCTCAGGAGCTTTCGTCTCTGATTTGTCGATGGTGGAATCTCCCATGGACAATGATGGGCTCTTTTTCTCGGATGCGTGGTTTCTTTCAACCCGTCTTTCGCCTAAGCTTAAATCTTTATTGGAGGCTGTGTTTCTTATAATGTGGTGGCTTATTTGGTCATTTCGGAATAGGCTTTTATTTGATGAGGTTCCTCCAAGGCGTTCAAGGATCTTCGACGACATAGTCTCTTGCTCCTTTAATTGGTGCTCCTATCGGTGTTCTAGTTGTATTTCTAAAGAATTTTGGTATAAGAACCCTTATTTAATTTCGATGTAATTTTTCTAGCGCCTTGCTAGTTTTTAATAAAAAGTTGCCGTTCAAAAAAAAAAAAAAAAAAAAAAGATCACCGGGTGCACAATTTTTTTTAACCATAACATAATAGAGTTTAAGATGCTAACTAAATAAGACTAAAAACACATTTCAATGGATCGGGGTCATACATTTGGAAAAAATCGATGTTTTTTCTTAAAATTAACATTACATCAAAAAAATCCATAGGTGTCCCGGGCACCCACGGGACCGCCTAGCTCCGTCCCTGCCTATAAGGACTTATTGGGTTCGGGTCGACTCATTTAAACTTAGGAAATTTATTTTTTATTAATAAATCAAAATATAATGGCAATGTAAACTCAATTTCAAAAGTATATAAAAATATATTCTTCTATCCTAAAAATAAATTTACTTTAAACACACCAACTTAAACTTAAAATAAAGCAGACGACCCACCTTGCAAAATATATAACCAAAACATAACAGAAAATCCCAAACACGTTGATAACTTTGCCGGGGAAGAAAAAAAAATCAAATGGAGGGCGGCGGAGAGAAGATGTTTAACATACATTACCAAAGAAAAAACCCTTCTCTTAAACGATCTAAAACTCTTCCTCAAGTATATTTTTTAAATTAGTTTTAACAAGTGTTGGATTATTATTTTTATTCTTATTAGTTGCTTGTTTTTTCTTTTTGAAAAAGACCAATTGACTATCTCGATATTTTATATACAACAAATTTATGCTTATTAGTTGCTTGTTGGTTCATTCTTTTATTTATTTTGATTCAGGGGTGTTTGTTTTGGCTTATATAGCGGGCTTATGACTTATTTGGTTTTTGGCTTATGTTTCGTTAGCTCACTTTTTGGGGCTTATTTTGAAACTTTTCGGCTTATATAAGTTTATTATTATGTCACAATAAATTAGTTCCAAATAAACAAAAAATGTGCTTAAAAAGCATAAGCCAAAAGCTATAAGCCCGTTATATAAGCTGAAACAAACACCCCCTTGCGAATACATGTGTTGTTTGTGGTCTTGAAATATATGTTCTGTAAGTCTGTTACTTAGTATTTGACCATAGAGAAAGTCAAACTTATGATAATGATGTTATGGTAAGACTAGTAGCAGTGGTTCACTAAACCCACCGCCCCATCACCTTCCACTTCCACCACTAAACCCCGAGAACACACCACATGCACAAAGTGGCCAGCTTAACACAAACATACCCACCACCCATGAAACATGAACAAAACGGGGGACCACGTGTTGGAACACCCCATCACTACTCATTAACTAAAAGAGTTATGCGTTTAGTTTTTCTGTCGATGCAAAAGGTTGCTTCTTGTCGTAAGGGATAGCTCTTTATCAGAAAATGCAGCTGACTTTGCCAATTTTTCGAGTTCTCTTTAGCCATTTTTTTGTGCTTTTATACAAGTATACAACATACTTATGAATTGTGTCTATTGTGTGTATTTTGTGACCTATGACTCATCCCTATTAGTAGGTTAGTAGGAGGGTTGATAAATAAATGGAGAAGTAAAATGGTCATAAAATACACATAACAGACGGAATTCAAGATTCCCAAAAAAAAAAAAAATAAAAAAAACAAAAAAAAAAATAATAATAAAAAATAGAAATAAAAAGAAAGATGGCTACACAAAATTTGAAAAAGTGAGAAGTTAGCTAGATTTATAGATAATTATCACTTGTCCTAAGCATAAATACGTTTAATTTTGCTATATATGCAAAGTTTGCTTCTTGTCCTAAACATAAAGACGTTTTCGTGTAAGATTCACATTCGAATTCTTTAACCATGGCCATTCTTACAAATGAAAACAACAACGGTTGTAGTCTTGTAGAGTGAAACTTCTGTGAGTTATAACTGTCTCCATTGCCGGTTTCTTATATTTGTTGGTGTTTTTAGTCTATGGCAGTTTGGTCGTCTAGTGTTAGTTTTATGGCAAGATTTGTTCACATGTGCTATATATCGAAATAGAGAATCCTTGTAAATTCGAGTTATACATTCAGAGTTCTGATTAATAAAGTTATAGTCACTTAATTTGGCTATTGTTGCTTTTCTTTTGCTATTTAACTATCTATTTCATTAGTTTCTAATATTAGTTTTTTCAAAGGTGTTGAGTTCTATAATGGGATGGTCGAATATGTTACCTGAGGTACTTGATGTAATAGCACGCAAACATATTGTTTTATATGAAGATTATCACTCTTTCGCTGGGGTTTGTAAGTCTTGGCATACAGTGGCTTTAAAAGCTGCAAAAGAAGTTGCCAAAGGCAATGGACCCCCTTCCCGGTTGCCATCTCTAATGCTTTCAGAGGAAGTAGAAGATGAAAAGTGTCGTGAATTATACCTCCTCTCAAACAAGACCATCCGCGAGATATGGCTCCCAGAAGTATACGGTAAGTTGTGTAGGTCTTCATGTGGGTGGCTTTTAACCGTGGCAGATGATCATTCGTCACAACTCATCAATCCATTATCTCGTGAAATCTTTGAGCTTCCAAAGGTTGATACCTTTCCTAGATCAGATACTATAACATGGTATGACAACATCAAGAAGCTACTTTTCATAGCTGAGTTGTCATTGGTTGTAGTAGTGTGGGGATATTCAGAGAAGCTAGGGTATTGTCGTATTGGAGATAAAAAGTGGACCTCTGTTGATAACGCTGAGAGTTCGATAATGGATATCACTTACTATAACAGAAAAGTTTATATTTTTAATTTTTCATACGTAATCCAAGTATGGGATGTTCATGGGGAGGATCCTACAAAAATAGTCGTCCTTCATTCACATGTTCCTTTTGATTTTTATGCCGATGATGCGGAAGACCTAGGCATATCATATATTGTGGGATTGGATGATGGCGAGAGGAAGAGGTTGTTCGTGGTTAGCAGAAAAGGCCCGATCGAGGATGAGGGTGATTATGAGACAAAGTATCTTCAAGTTTGGGACTTTGATTTGGAAAATAGAGAATGGGCAGAAGTGAGTGATTTGGGTAACAAAACTTTGTTTGTGGGACATAGTTCGACGTTTTGGATTGAGGACACTACAGGGGTGATTAAGGGCAATTGCATATACTTCACAGATGACGTTGTCGATGTATACCGTGAAAGTGAATATGGAGGAGGGCGAGACATGGGGATATACGATCTATCTGACGAATGTTTCATGAGACGTCACTTCACAGGAAAATCACGTAGCCATCTCAGCCCACCGATATGGCTTCAATCAATGTAAACTTTCGGGTGTTTTGTGTTTGGTTTTTTGTAAAGAGGTCAATGGAATGAGAACCTTATCATATATAAGTACTTGCTACTTTGTTAGTATCTGATTTGGCTTTTGTTCATATGCTGATTCGTATCCTATAAATATTGTTTCATGGAAACAAGATAAATTCACCAACTTCCAGGTAATAACTTTGCAAACTACAAAGTATATCAGCAACTCATAGATTTTTCCTAATAAAATCACTAAACTTTTTTCTTGACTAAAAATGGAAACAAGTAATAACTAGCAAATCTTTGAGCCTGAAACCGATTTTAGGGTGCGTTTGGTTTGTAAATCGGGTTGGAATCAGATTTGGATTTAGGAAAGGTATGAAAAAAAAAAGATAAGGAAAATGTAAAATTATATAAAAAATATATATTAATTATAAGTTGATAAATATTAAAAATATTATTTGTAAGACATGAAAAAGAAATATATATATATATATATATATATATATATATATATATATATATATATATATATATATATATATATAAAAAGAAAATTGCAAAAAATTACATTCATTCATATGTGAGACTATTAGTGATTGTTATATCTTTCACACGAAAAATACCACTTCAGAGTGGAGTGTTTTTTTTTTTTTTTTTTTTTTTTTTTTTTTTTTTTTTATTATTTTATTTTTATTCCATAATATTATTTCAAAATTAGTGTACAAAACAACACTTTTAAACTATCAATCCATTTCAAGTGTCTAAAACCCTCCTACTAAACTGTACCTTATTTTTTTGATTAATGACAAAGCCTTAGGATTTAATGTTGTTTTTGAACAAGACCTAGGCTATGTTTGGCATACAAGATTGTTGAGAGATTATGCTTATTTTTTCAAAAAATAAGCTATTTAAAAAATAATCTTTGTTTGGCAGACATAGCTTATAAGAGATTCTAAAAAAAATAATCTTCTATAATCTCTTAAAACCAAAGGTTACTTCATGTAGCTTATAAAAATAATCTCTTTTTATAATCTCCAGCACCAGCACCATCTCCAGTTCCAGCAATAGTTACTTTCGCTAAACATACCCCTAGTATGGGATCAATATTAGAGGACGAGTCTTCTCGGGTTATTTGGAGTAGAGGCCTGTGTCAAACCTCTACATCGGAAAGCCACATTACTAATCTGGTCCATCAGCCAACTTTATAAAGTCAAATAAAGAGTAATGCTATCTTGTTACTGCATAAGTATCATCCAAGTATGCATTCATTCTAACTATATATATTTTGTCATATGTTACAATTATATTACTAAGATTATTGTTAGAGTAGCACAACATCATTCTCACTCACATCTTTCGGATATCGTTGCCAAATCAACAATGTTTCTATTTTATAAAAACGAGGTGGGCAACGGTCTGCCGCATTGCGGCGGGTCGTTGTTTCATGTCGTTCATTATTGCACAGTATTTTTTTTTTGTTAAGTAGAAAGTGGGTCAGGTGTTCGGTGCGGGGTTAAAAAGTCCCCAAAAAAAAATTTGAAACGGCGTGGTTCTTGATGGCGTTTTGCAGCGGGGCTCGCTAAATATATGTTAGATAAAAGTTTAAAGTAGTTTTCGCAAGTCATTATATAGTATGAGGTATGTTTCGTAAATAATGTTTTGCGCTGTTTTTTAACATATTATATAGTAGAGGGTATGTTTTGTAAATAATATTTTGGGCTTTTACCTGGGCCAAAGTGAGCATGTTGTTGGGCCAAAAAAAATTTATGCAGCCCAGATGACGTCACCTTGCGTCACTTGTCACCGAATTACTATATATAGTAATAAATAAGTAGCGCGCATCGTGTAATATAAATACGAAGTATAAATGATCCACAAAAATCTTTAGTCTAGTGGTATATGAGTTTATTCACCGAGCAACACATTTTTTCAAATTTCGTCATTTTTACAAATTTGGTACAACGACACTACCTATGGTTGACAAATCTTGCATCTTTCGTCATTTTACAAAAAAAAAATCCCTCAAAAGGACGAAAGATGCAAGGTTTTTCAACCATAAACACTTCCGACGTACCTATTGTGTAAAAAAGATTAAATGCGCGATTATACGTTAACCACAATGACGAAGTTTTTAGTAACTCTAAGGTGTTGTTTGTTTATTAAGAGACTCTAAATCTAAATCTGATTCGCACATCTGAATCTGAGGTGTAAATGTCTGTGAATCTGAATGAAATAATATTGTTTGTTTTTTTGCAAAAAAATATCTGAATGATATGAATATGATGCAATTTTATTCTTACGACAAATAAACATTAAAAGACATTAAGAGGCAACAAGACATCCCCTACACATCTTGTTGGTTAAGAAATTTGAGCCTTTAACTACCTCTGAACGAGAAGAAAAAAACAAACACACTTGATGACTCAACTGTCTGATCACGTCTGAACGAGTCAGATTAAGAGGGTATTAAGTGACTACAATCTGACCAAACCATAGGGACTATTTGTGCAAGTCACTCTAACTTTACACAAAACACAATTCCAAACACTCTTTTGAAAAAACAGGAAAGTTGAAAACCTTAAAAAAGAAAATCAATGGAGGGTGGCGGCGGAGGAGAGAAGAGGATGATGAAGATGTGTTGTATTTGCAACCAAAGAAGACCTGCTCTCAAAAGACCCAAAACCCTTCAACAAGTACTTCTTTTTTTTAAACCTTTTTTATTCACTAATTTAAACCCTTTGTTTATTTCTTTAGAGGGTCTTTGGGATTGCTTATATATATATATATGGGCTTATGAGCTTATGTGATTTCAGCTTATGTTTCATTAGCTCATTTTTTTCGGCTTATCTTGAAACTTGTGGGCTTATATAAGCTTATTATGTCATAATAAACTTATATAAGCTCATAAGTCTTGGAATAAGCAAGAAAATTTGAGCTTATGTAACAAAAGCTGAAAACGGATTAGCTCATAAGCCCAAAAATAAGCTTAAGCTTATTTTTGGGCTTATGAGCTTATGTGGTTTCGGATTATGTTTTATATGCTCATTTTTTTTGGCTTATTTTGAAACTTGTGTAGGTTTATTATGTCATAATACGATTATATAAGGCCCACAAGTTTCAAGATAAGCCGAAAAAATTGAGCTAATGAAACATAAGCCGAAATCACATAAGCTCATAAGTCCATATATAAGCTTAAGCAAACACCCCTTAAGTACTTGTGAGATGCTTAAAATCAAGTACATTTTGAAACAGTTTGAATAACACAAAATAAGCAGAAGAAATAAGCAATACCAAACACCCCCTTAGATTATCATTAGAGCTATTAACTTACAGAAATAGGGGCGATTTGATTAAAGTTGAAAAATACATTATCAGCATTATACTAGTAAAGTAGTAAGACATGTTTTTTAAGGATGAGGGCAGATATGGGAAATTGGATTGACTGCGAATAAGTTAAAAGATAAAGTATAAGTAAATGAACCATCTATCCGAAAGTCGAGATTCTTGGTAGTATTTGAGGGAAATTGGATTTGTTAAAGATTTGCAGGGAATGCTTCTATGAGGTATTTGAGGAAGAGATTCATAGGGTAATTATCGACAACAACCTCTTTAAGCGTGGTGAGCGCATTGCCATCGGTGCTTCTGGTGGAAAAGGTGAAGTCTCTAAATCCAAACCCCTTCTTTTAGAAGGGTGTTAAACATATACATAGTTTGGTTTAGAATAACTTGTTTTTCGAGAAAGAGTCATAAAGCTCTCGAATTTCAATAATGTATGTTGGTTGCATTATTTTGGGGTAGAAGAAGTTGGTCTCTACCCTCGGGTAGGGGTATGCCTATCTATATCCTACCTCCCCCATACCCTGCTGACCTGCTCTGGCGGGATTGGGTGGTGTTGATGTTTTTATTGGTTGCGTTATTTAGCAATTGCTATGGGCTGAAAATAATATTTTCTGACATTTTCTTTGGATTTCTATGCAGATTCCACGGTTCTTGCATTTGTAATGTCAGAATTAAACCGTCGCCACAACTATGGCTTAGATCTCTTCCTCTTATCAGTCGATGAAGGGATCACAGGCTACAGGGATGATTCATTGGAAACTGTAAAAAGAAATGAGATTCAGGTAAAAAAAACAGAAGCTATGTTTATCTTCAAAGCAGCTGTCATCAAAATAACTCCCGTAACTTTTGGCTTCTTAATGTTTATAATTTGTATTTTTTGGTGATATACAGTATGGTTTGCCGCTCAAAGTGGTTTCATATAAGGATCTGTATGGATGGACAATGGATGAGATTGTGAAGATGATCGGTCTAAAGAACAATTGCACATTTTGTGGTGTTTTTCGTCGCCAGGTCAGCTATTTGTAGTAAAGTGTTATAAGAAAAAAAAATTGACATCTTTTGATGTCATCTGTATAGCCTTAAAAAAAATGAAACTGATTTTAATGATTCTAATTTTTATTTTAAGGCTCTTGATCGTGGTGCTGCTTTGTTAAAAGTGGACAAGCTAGTTACTGGACATAACGCTGATGATATTGCCGAGACAGTTCTTTTGAATATATTGCGTGGTGACATTGCTAGGTAACTTGATCAAAATTGTGACATGTATTGTTTTCTAATAGATTAGTTATATCTCTATGTGATCATTAATCTACTTGTGGTTATTATTGTAGGTTAAGCAGATGCACATCTATAATTACCGGTGAAGATGGGCCGATTCCGAGATGCAAGCCATTTAAATACACATACGAGAAAGAAATTGTTATATATCCTTTTATCTTGACTTTTCTCTGTTCCTTGCTAAGTTCTTTTGCCGTGTGGTGATATATACTCGTTCACTTGTTAATTATTGTTTCAAAACCTTAACTATTGGTTACGTACGCATACTTCAAGAAACTGGACTACTTTTCAACTGAATGTAAGTTTGTTATTCACCCTTTTGTCAGTATTTGTTTCCCTTTGGTCTGTCCATAAAAATTGCAACAACTCTTATATTTGAATATTCTAGGTGGTTTTTGTTCTGGTTGTTTTGTCTTGGTTGTCTTGTCGTTTTGCTTTGTTTGCTCCTTTACTTGTTGTGTCGGTTTGCTTTTATGTTTGCTTATATGCATGGTGTGTCGTATTGCCTATCTGTTTGTTTTTTTTGCTTTTTTGCTTTTCCTTGTTTTGCATTCTATTTCTCGTTTTATTTACTTCGAGCACACTTTGCACACACTTGCCGGAGGTCTTTCTGGAAGCAGTCTCTCTACCTGCAGGGTTCCCTGGGGTAGGGGTAGGATCTGTCTACATCCCACCTCCCCCATACCCTGCCTAGGCGGGATTGGGTATGTTGTTGTTGTTGTTGTTGTGATTAAACTAAACTGAAAATAGGCTTACAGGCCAATATAGTACACTGTACACTATTTTCTTTTTCGTTCTCTTTTAAGATCTCTGTTTTGTCAATGCAGGCATATATTCACCGAATGCTTACCGTGGGTTTGCTCGGGAGTTCATAAAAGATCTAGAGAGAATGAGGTTCGTACCTGGGACTGTGTGTATTCTTTAAATGTGTTATTTGGTGCAAACTAGTTATCGTTGTCAAAATGAATGAAGAAGGATATACTGTCACAAATTCTGGATATGTAAACCTAATAATTACTATATTTTTGGTTATTATTTGAGTAATAATCTACTTTTGCTCTGTAAGCTGTTTCTTATTTAAATTACCCAGAGATAAACCATAACCCAATTAGACCCATCAATAAGTAAACGGGTTGAAACTGTAATTCTTTAATAACTACCTTGTGTGGAACAATGGCACTTGCAAAGTGATGTTTTTCCAATCTATTTTAGCCATAATGGTGGTTTGTTGTTTGCAGAGATTATTATTCTAAATTTATGATATTTAACCTGTAACTGAATATTGTCATTAGTTTTGTTTAACCCCATTGCCTTTTTACAATGTAGACCTCGAGCCATACTCGACATCATCAAATCAGGTGAGGATTTCAGAATCGCGACATCCACAAAAATGCCAGAGCAAGGAACTTGTCAACGCTGTGGTTACATTTCTAGCCAGGTTAGTTTGTGACATTCCATTATTCAAGACATTTGACTAAAGAGTAGAAGAGTCAAATGGGTCAGCTAAAAAATATAAGACTTATATGGGTTAAAACTTAGAAGTCAACCAAGGTGAACTTTGGCTCAAATTTTTATTTCAATAGTTTTTGTAATCATATTGCATTCGGTAACTATTCTTAGAAATTTTTTTTAGAAGTGGATAAAAATGTTTGTGGGTCAAACCTAACTCATACATAAAGTTTACCTGTTTTGACCCATTACTCAACCTACTCATCATGGCCTCATGCGTAACATTTTTAGTTAGCGTTTTGTTTGTTTTAAATGTGCAGAAATGGTGTAAAGCATGTGTTTTGCTGGAGGGGCTAAATCGAGGTTTGCCAAAGCTGGGAATTGGAAGAACTCGAGGGGTAAACAGTGAGCCCAAAAAAGATGATTCGCAAATTGGCGCTAAGAATATACAAAGCAAACCATGTGGAAGTCTTGACTTTTAAAGACACAGTTATCTCGTCATTTTTACTTCTCACTTGAAGCCAAATGGATTAGAGGTTTATTATTTGAGAAACCGATATTTGCAAACTAGTTGTAAAATTTATATTTTTTACTCTGTAAAAACTAATTATATGTTTAGCATAATGTAAAAAACATGATTTTTTTGGATTTTCCGAAATATTGTACATGTTTTGTTTTACTATTATGTTAAGGTGGTTTGTTTAAAAGATTATTATTGGTTGATGCACATATTTTACCCGGTTGAATAAACATAGCATGAATTGACCGATCACTTACAAGTCGACGGGCCAAAATAAAATTGATATATAACAAAAAAAAGTACCTGTGTTAGGACAGGCTTCAAGCTAGTAATATTTGTACTAAGAATGCCTAGCACTACAAAACATAAGTGTTAAAACTGTACTTGTGGCTAAAAATTTAAGGGGCACACAACCCCTCCCATTCCTTACTAAGTTCCGTCTTTGCAATTTTGCATATACGCATGGGTTTATAAGCTTGGGGTTATGAGCTTTAACAACAATAGAAATATTTAAGCTTGTAACAACAATAATAATAAATCTTAAGTAATTGTAGCAAAGACAATGATTCTGAATATAAAGCTTTACATATCAGAAAAAAATAATCTATTGAAGCCATATTGGAGGGTTAAGAAAGCTATAAGATGCTCTGGTGAAGTGAGGTTCAGTGCTTCATCGGCTAAATGGTATATTCTCATGTCTCTCCCTCCTCCATTTTCAGTTTCAAGGTACCACTCAAGAACATCATCCGTCAAGTATACGCAATTGCCCTTTATCACACCTGTAGTATCCTTTATGCAAAACTACGAATTATATCCCACAAACAAAGTTTTACTACCCAAATCCTTCACTTTAGACCACTCTTCAGTTTTCAAATCATATTCAAAAAAATTTGAAAACACAATGTCTTGTAAGTTTCGCCACATAAAGAAGTCTTTGTCGTCTATATCATGGTACATTTTTCTTAAACAAATCCAGAATATATGCTTGAGTGAAGTGATTGTTAACAGCATATTTGTTAGAGCATGAGGAATCATAACTTGAGTTATTACATAATTTAGCGCCACGTCAGCGCCACATCATCTCGACACTAAATAACATAACATCAAAAAACACCATGAAATTATAACACCCAATAACACTACTTTTTACAAATTTACAAATTCTACCCTTAACAAATTCATTTATTAAACATTCAAACATTTAATTAATAAAACTAAACATTACAATACGAAATAAAAACATTACAATAAAAAAAAAACGACATAAAAGAAATTACGAAATGAAACATACGAAATAAAATACGATAAGTAGATAATTTAAACTAGTCGGTTGGCGGATTTTGCAACTTATATTTTTCTTTGATTCTCTGATTTTCCATTGTGATCGAATGCGCCGCGTCCGGATCGACTTCACTCATTTTCAAACCGAGAAATTTAAATTCTTTCAAATGCGTAGCCGTCTCGTCTTTCACTCTAGCCGCGTCGTATGCTATTTGGGCTGCTTCCCGTCTAAGTCGAAGCTCGTTTGTCATAGATTCCAAGTTGCTTGACGCACTTCCCCCGGTGCTAGTTGATGTACCGGACTTTTGTTTTTTGGAATTTCTTGGTTTCCCGGCAGGACGTGGTCGTACATCATCACCGAATAGCTCTTGGTTGCTTTGACCGGGGACGTCTCCGGTTAAGTCAATCGGTGCCGACGTATCCCATTTTGGACACTTCTTCAAAATTAACCACGCTTCCTCTTGAGCAAACACAACACCTTTATGCTCGTCACGATACATTTTTCTAGCATGCCTCATATCATCAACTTCACTTTCACCACTTTTTGTCAAACGTTTAGCACGTTTGTAAACCGCTAGAAACTTTTGACAATTTACATTCAACGTATGCCACTTGCTTGTTAGCATATCTTTGTTACGAACTTGAAAATTTTTCTGGCTGAACTTGTTCATAACACGATACCAAAAAGTGATGCCTTTTTGAGAAGCTCCAACATTCTTATCCTCGGAAACGGCCACCCAATACACGGCAAGTAAAACTTCCTCTTCCGGTGTCCAACGTAACGTAGTCTCGCTCACATCGGGATTTTTTTCATCATACACCTCGTCGTCTCGTTGTTTGCCTTTTTTTGCCATACGTTTACCTCAATGTTTGGATTTTCCTGGAGATGTAGCTTCGGGTTTCACAGACGCCGCTTGTGAGGATTGAGTTTGTGGTGTTGGCGGTGTTTGTTGCTCCACGTTATGATTTTGTTGCCACATAAACATCAATTGTTGTTGTTGTTCGAGTGTCAAATTAGCAAGTGGGTTATTGTTGTTCGGGTTAGGATTTGAAGAAAACCTGGCGTTCGGGTTAGCGTAAGCATTTAGAACACCCCTCATGTTTAAAAAACTTGGATCGTCACGTCCCGACATGGTTTTGTTTTTGTGCGAATATGAGTTTTTTGTTTTTTTTTTTTTTTTTGTTTTTTTTTTTTTTTTTTTTTTTTTTTTTTTTGAGAATATGTTGTATATGAGTTCTAGTTATTGTTGATTTATAAAGGTTGATTTTTTATTTTTTATTTATTTATTTATTTATTTATTTTATAAAAAAGCTAGCCATTTACATTCAAAAGGTAACTTCCTTTTTCCCCCCAAACTAGCCGTTTGAACAAGTTACAACGCGAGGGGTTTGTTTGGAAAACTCATGAAATGCTACATCTTGCGTTACAACGCAAGTTATTTCAATAACTCAAGTTACAACGCGGGGTTTGTGGAATTGGAAGAAACGCTGTTGTTGCGTGATTTGATGGCACATCGACAGAAACGCAGGGGAGGCGTTATTACTCCCCAATCCCCATGCTCTTATAAACATGTAGCAAGCTTGTAACTTCAACTACTTCTGTTGTATTTTCACCGTAGATATCACATGCTTGGATATAGGAGGACCTAGAATCAAATGTATAAACTCGGCCACTGTAAGTGAACTCGTGACCTATTTCTTCAAAACTCTCATTAACAATCAATTGAACGTTTGCGGACTACTGATAAGAGTTTGATGTAAAAATTATATTCAAACAAGAAATTATAAATATGTCCTTGCGGGTACGTATAGATACGCTCTATGACCTACCACTAAGAAACAACATGTACAATAATATTTCCGTTGAAGGAAAAAGACCTCAACTTTGTAGCAATTTTTTTTTCGACTTTGCACGTCACCTATCTATCAAAAGTTGCAATGCATGATTCACATAGTATAGTAATAAGCAGCTTTCGTTAAAACAGTTGCAGTAACCTTCCTTTATTGTATGTATAGTAATAGTAGTATAAGCATCTTTCGTTAAAACAAAATGTAGTATATAGTATAGCATAATATTGATATGACCTTCCGTTAGTTATATGCAATCACCACGTGTCCACGCGTATGAAATAAAACAAAATTAACAGAATAAAGTAACTTGTAATTTTCACACGCTCAAGACAAATATTTGTCCCTATATATATAAAGATATTTCAACATTCTAATATCAATAACTTAAAACTCAAGCAATCACTTAACTGATAAGTGATAACTTACAACTTCATACTACGTAGTACGTACGAACACAAAAAACCTACTTATGAACATGCACGAATCTTATAACTATTTCCCGTCTTCGCCGTCGTCGCCCACTGAAACACCTTTAACGTGTAGGTTTTCATCAGAACTTGAAGTACTTATGCTAGCTTCAGAGAACCCGAAGAAGAGAGCTGGAAGGAAAAAATTTAAAGAAACTCGACATCCGGTTTACAGGGGAGTAAGGAGTAGGGGTAAAGGGAAATGGGTTTGTGAGGTGAGACATCCGATCACTCAGTCGAGGGTTTGGCTAGGGACTCATCCAAATGCTGAAATGGCAGCCCGGGCTCACGACGTCGCGGTTTTAGCCTTGAGAGGGCGAAACAAGGCGTGTTTGAACTTTGCTGACTCCGCATGGCGACTGCCTGTCCCAGAGTCTAATCATGTAAAGGATATCCAAAAGGCAGCAGCCCAAGCGGCAGAGGCTTTTCGACATACCAAGGAAGATGATGAGTTGCTAGGGTTTCTTGATAGCATGGCTGAAGAAGCACTCATGCTACCACCACCACCTCAGAGTAGTACTGTTGGATATGGTAACTTTTTTGATGATGTGGAATCATGTGCTGACATGTCGTTATCGAACTTTTAGTTTTATTTTCTCCCAGGTCATACTTGGACTTAGCCTTTTGTAGACAAGTCGATCAAGGAGATATTATTAATATCGACTTGTAAAAGGCTTTTTAATATTTGTGGACAATAAAGACACAATATTGCTACGTGTTCATTCTTGATGTTTTTACTGCTGTAAGTAGTACGGAGTATTCATTTATTTAATATCTACCATTTATAGTTTGTCACTCTTTCTTACATTGCCACGTTGCCCCTTAATAGTTTGTCACAACACTTCAATCTTCATTTAAAACTTAAAAGCCTCAAAATTGGGAAGTATTATAAGGTGGGAATAGAAATGATAATGAATAAGCATGGTGGATTAAGTATAATGCGATGCTTCATTACCCACTAATAAGTAATCAACCATTACTTAAGATATTGGGGGACGACCGATTGTCAAATTGTTTTGTGTGGTTTTATTTAATTAAAAAATAATATTTGTAGGGTATGCTTTTTGTAGTGTATGTCGCCTTACTGTGACAATCAATCGCAGGAGAGAGAAAGCTGATGTGACGGATAAAATCAATCCTTCCCCTTACTGTGTACATCCTGAGATCAACAAAGAACATTTTTTTTTTTAAATATGGTTAAATCCTAGCCATTTATTTTTTCATAAAAAAAAAAAAAAAAAAAAAAAAAAAAAAAAAAAAAAAACCATTATCCACTTTTTTTAAATTACATATCTTGCAAAATGGTAAATCTTCAAGCTACGAAAAATACACAATCGCGGCGAGAAATAAATTATCTTTATATAGATATACATTTCTATACACTTTCGACGAACTTTATTTTTTCAAAATTTCCGCCCAGAAAAATCACACGTGATTTGTAAAATCACGTGTGATTTGTTATTTTTCTTATTTGTAAAATCACTTGTGATTTTTTATTTTTCACAAGTCACATGTGATTTTTAAAGTAATAAATCACATGTGATTTTTTTGACGAAAATTTTGAAAAAAAAAAGTTTATCGAAACTATATAGAAATGCATATCTATAGAAAAATAATTAAATTCTCGTCGCGATGGTATAATTTATTTTATGTAACAATAAACGTTTTGTGAGTTATTTTAATTTTAAAAAAAGAATGGGTTTTTTTTATTTGATGAAAAAATAGTTGGCTAAGATTGCATGATTTGTTACGTAACTTTTGTCAACTTGACATACAAAAGAAACAAAAATCCTACCTTACAATATTACTCACTTGAAATAATATTAAGGGTGTGCCTAGTTAGTAGTGGAGAAAGGTAAAAGGAATGCAAAAAAATAAGTGATAATGGGTAATCAATCCCTTATCCATCAATTTACTTTATAATGGTCCATTACCATTATTGGGTAATCATTATATTACCCCTTCCAAACAAACATCTTTTAATTAATTCCTTTCCCATTCCTCGCTCCGTTAACCCCACCAAGCACACCTAAATTACAAACCAATTGACTCTTGAATATGGTGACCACTGATGTACTATGAAGAGCAAGAATCCAAAATTTTAACTGCCATGAGGTTACGTGAGAGCCACCAATTTTGTGAGTGTACTAAAATAGAAACCAAGGACAATAGAGGTTGTCCCACATCACATTTGGATCACAAGATACGAGTGACATAGATGCTGCTGTTGTTGACTTGTTTCCATTCTTCATACCCCACATACATCCATTATTTTTCCCATAATATCCCATACAGTATACATGTAATATTATAAAGTATCAAAATCCATAATCATCTTTGTTTTTCCTTCTAACAGTTACACACGATTACATGACATCATCGGGTTAACACAGAAACTCCTCCTCCTCCCATCATTATTATCTCGTTGCATGTTTGTTCCATAAACAAACAACCATCATTTTTCATCTTCCCACATTTGTCACCATAAAATAAAATAAAATTGGTGGATCTTTATATTTTTCTAAAGAAAAACAAGCCCCGTTTGTTCGGAAGAATCTTTGGAGATTGAAGTTTTAGAACCAACATTTGTTTTCTCATATTTTCTTTTGATGTTAGTGAATGAGTATTAGTTGTAGGGAATACTTTGAGTTATCCCGTTTGTTTTAGTTATATGGGATACTTTGGGTTATCCAGTTTGGTCAGGATACTTTGGTTTATCCTGTTTGGTAAGAGATACTTGGTTTATCTCATTTAGTCAGGATACTTTGGTTTATCTTGTTTGGTTCGGATACTTTGGTTTATCCGGTTTGTTGCGTGTTTATGTATGCTGCTGCTTGAAGATGTGTTTCCGCTTGCTGTCGAATGTCTTCTTCAACAATCAGTTATTAGTTTTCCTTTATTGTTTATTAGCTTTTACTCTCCAGTCCGAGCTTTCGCGATTTCGCCGTTCGGACTGCAGAGGAGTATTAGCCCGGTTAGCAATTAGTTGTATATTAGTTAATGTGATTGACTAGAGATAAGCTTGCATTTATGGGTGATTACCAATTTACCTTAAATAGCCTATGTATATACTATATATGTATCTTCTTATTGATGAATGAAACACATAGAAAACCAATTCACAATTATCACTGACAATTATAGGTGCAACACAAGACAAAAGAACATCTACATTCTACACATGGTTGGATATACACACTAACATGATGTAAAAGCCTCCTATCCCCACTGCAACCCAAGACCAAACACATGGTTAGAGTGGTTACTTACCCCTCATCTTAAACTTCAGCGCCACCTCAGCTCTCTCTGCTCTCACTTCTCTCACTCCCTCTCACCTTTCACCCATTTTGGTCATCTTCCCCTCACCTTTAGACCCATTTTTTATTTAAATACTTATTCATAAACTAAAAACGTAATTGTGACTTAAACGTAAACGTACGAAATTAAAAACTTTTATTCATAAATTAAAAACATTACATAGAATTCGTATATTAAAAATATAACATTTAAAACTGAAATTAAACATTACGAGACAAGTGTTCGACCAAACCGGCACGAATGTTATGATGTGCTTGTGACTATTTGATTTGGCTCATAAATCGTCGCACTTCCGGTTGATGTGCTTACCAATCGGGAGGTATTGCCTTTCCTTTGTTTTTCGAACCATGTTATGTAATATGATGCATGTATACATCATATTCATTATTCTTTCTTTTTCCATCGCTCATGCGGAATTGGCTAATATAGTCCATTTCTTCTTCAGAACATCAAACGCTCGTTCAATATCTTTCCTTACAGATTCCTGCATTTGCTTATACCTTATTCACTTGTAGTCATCATCAGCTGGTTCTAGAATCATCTTAACAAGTGTCGCCAATTTTGGATATATCCCGTCAACAAGATAGTATCCCATGGGTAAGTTACGCAGTTAACCAAAAACAGAATCTCTAGTGCTTTTCCTTCTTTGAGATCTGTTAATACAAATATCGCCTAAAAACGTTATTTATATTTTACGATCTTCGCTAAGTTTTGTTAACGACAAAATGTAAACTTTAGTTTCTAAGCAAAACATAATCTTAGTTTTTAAGACTTGCATAAACTAGACTTTTGCTACATTTTACATTTCATAAAACACAACACAAGTTTATTTCTTAAATTAGAAATTGTCACATCACATTTATGGCAAGTTTTGTCATTATGTATTTATGGTAAGAAATGTGTTTGACTAACTTTGTTGTTGCTTACAAGTTTCATGTTTGACTTGATTTAAGTGATGTGACATTGTTTGGTTGCTAGGAGTTATGAGACAAGACCTTGTTTGGTTTGAAGAGTTATTGCAAAAACCTACTGCAGACCCGGCGGTACCCTGGGGGTACACGGGCGGAACCCATCTGAGGGTTCCGCCTGATCCGCCAAGCATGCAGAATGTTGTGCTATAAATACCAAGCCATAACTTGATTTTTGGCTAACCTCTTGAGATCATATTTTACACACACACTCATATTTTCTTCTAACCTCTTAACATTGTTAATGTGAAGTTTCTCTTTGTAGCAAAGAAGCTCACAAGGTCATCAAAAGTTACAAGTTTCCAACACAACGTTGCAAGACTTGTTAGCTTAGTATTGTGTAAACTCTTATTGTTTACACGTCTTTTGTTTGTGTATATTCTGAAGTGAGTGGTTAGTATTTTAGTCCTCAAAATACAAAGAGTGTTGAGAGTTGTTGTACCCTAGTAAAATAACTAACGGGAGTGGTTGTGCCCTTGTAAAAGAACTCGACATTTAGCTTTGTGTCGGTAAAAGTATAAGCGACGTGTAAGGTTTTCTCCGCCGGTGAAAGGAGCTTGTTGACTAGTGAAAGAAACTCTCGAGTTGGATACTCGGGGCGTGGACGTAGGGAAAGGAAAAAGAGTCCTTGTAGCTGAACCACGATAAATACTCGTGTTGTGGTTTGATCGTTTCTTTCATTTACTTACTTGTTATATATTGTGTTTGTGCATATATCTTTGATCAAACGGAAAATTTCAAAGCTAACTTAACAAGTTAAAAAGATTTTAAACGGTAAACTATTCAACCCCCCTTCTAGTTTTCCACAATTGGCATCAAGAGCTACGTTATTCAAGCTTTTAAAATATATTGTGTTTTAAAACTTGAAACGATCCATGGATTTTGAAAATTACAAAGAAAGGCAATCTATGCAAAGACCACCACTCTTTGAAGCAAATGGTTTTATATATTGGAAAAACCGTTTTGAAACTTACGTGAAATCTAAAGATATAGATTTGTGGTATATAATTATTGATGGTGATAACGTAGTTACTAACATCAAAGATGATGATCAAAAGAAATTAATAGGTAAAAATAATGAAGCTAAAATGATGCTTTATAATGCTTTGCCTAAGAAAGAATATGAAAGAGTCTTTTTGTGTAAAATCGCCAAAGATATTTGGCAATCTTTAATTGTCACTCATCAAGGAAACTCACAAGTTAAAGATAACAAAATTGATCTTTTTGTTCAACAATATGAACAATTTGTTATTTCCGAAGATGAGATTATTGATAATGCTTTTGCTAGATTTAATACCATTATTACTTCACTTAAAGCACTTGACGAATCTTTTTGTAGTAAGAACTTTGTCAGGATATTTCTTAGAGCACTCCATCCGAAGTGGAGCGCAAAAGTGACGGCAATTGAAGAATCCAAAGATCTTTCAAGCATGTCACTTGATGAGCTAATTGGAAACCTCAAAGTTCACGAAATGGTAATGGAAAAAGATTCGGAACTAGTTAGAGGCAAGAAAGAAAAAGTTAAGTCCATTGCCTTGAAAGCTAGAGTCCAATCAAGTGATGATGAAGAATCTACTTCGGATAGTGATGATGAGGAATATGCTATGGCCGTGAGAGACTTCAAGAAGTTCTTTCGTAGGCGAGGGAAGTTTGTAAGGCAATCTAAAGATGACAAGAAAACCTTCCGGAAAGATCGTGATGATCGAAAAGGAAAAGTTGAAAGAAAATGTTATAGGTGTGGAGACACAAGTCATCTTGTAGGAGAATGTCCAAAACCACCCAAGAGCAAACCTCAACAAGCTTTTGTGGGTGGTGCTTGGAGTGACTATGAAGGAGATGATGATGAGCCAAAGAATGATGATATTGCTCTCATGGCTCATAACTCAAATGAGGTACTCTCCGACTCATCTTACTCCTCTATTGATGATGATACTTTACAAAATGAATATAACAAACTTTGTGAGTTAAGCTTAAAAATCATAAACAAAAATAAATTTTTGAAAACTAAAAAGGAGTTTTTAGAAAATGAAGTTTATGAGTTAAAAGAAAAAGCTAAGAGATTAGAAAAGGGTAAAGGTATTGACACATCATGCAAATCATGTGAAGAACTTAAACTTGAAGTTGAAAAACTTAAAATTACTCAAAATGATCTAATCAAACAAACCACAAAGTTCAAAAAGTTCGATAAGAGCATTTCGTGTGCGGATGAAATTATGAAACTTCAAAAGTCACCCTTTGATAAAACAGGTCTAGGGTTCAGGAAAGTAGAAACCATTAAGGGTCAAATGAAACAAGAAAAGAATGCACATGATACAAACAAAACTGTTACAGCAACCTGCGGATCAGACGGAACCCAAAATAGGGTTCCGCCCGTTGGTCCCGAAGGTTCCGCCAGGTCTGCTGCAGCAGTAACTCCATCCACTTCGGATCGTTCAAAATTTGTTAAAGTTACATACAAAAATGGAACAAAACCTGTGTTTAAAACTGAAGTAGGATTTAGTAAAAATGTATTTAGAGCTAAAACTACTCAATCAAGACCTAAGACTCCTATTCCCAAACGTCCCTTTCCAAAGAGCAACTTCAACGCTCGACCAAACTACCCACATGTTTGGAACCAAAACACTCCTAGACATTACCAAAATCAAAACCACATGCCATGGAACCCTTATGCTCTATTTTCATACTTGGAACAAATTAATGGCATGCTTAACCAAAATGGACCCATGAGAAATTGGGGACCAAATGTTTGAGTGTTTTTCATAAAATAGGTGTGCCTCAAAGTTTGTTTAGAACCGGATGAATGGATTAAAGATAGCGGTTGTTCAAGGCACATGACGGGTAATAAAAGCCTCTTTTCAACATATCACAAATGTGATGGAGGTAATGTTACGTTTGGTAGTAATGCTAAGAGCAAAATCATCGGAAAAGGTACAATCTCTCATGACTCCCTTTCTATAGATGATGTTGCTCATGTTGATAACTTAGGATTTAATCTTCTTAGTATTAGTCAACTTTGTCGTAATAAGTATAATGTCCTTTTTAGTGAAAACGGTAGTAAAATTCTTAAAGATGGTATAACCGTAGCCAAAGGTGTCCTTAAGAACAACGTATACGTCATGAAGTTGGATTCAACATCTAGAGACAAACTTTGTCTTACCTCATTAGATGAATCTTCAACCTTATGGCATAGACGTTTAGGACACGCTAACATGAGACTAATCCAAAACCTCTCCTCCAAAGACTTAGTTCGAAACCTACCCAAGTTGAAATATGACCAACACTTTTGTGATGCTTGCAAAGTCGGTAAACAAGTCCATAGTAGCCATAAGGCTAAAAACATGGTGTCTACATCTAGGTGTCTAGAACTTTTGCATATGGATTTATTTGGTCCATCCGCTATACAAAGTTATGGAGGTAACTTCTATACTTTGGTCATAGTAGATGATTACTCACGTTATACTTGGACAAAGTTTTTGAAAAATAAGAATGAAGCTTTTGATAAATTTGAGATTCTAAGTAAGAAAATTCAAAATCAAGTAGGATCTAATATAGTGTCTATTAGAACGGATCACGGTCGTGAATTTGATAATGAATTTCAATTTCGAAACTTTTGTCATAAAAATGGAATTACTCATAACTTTTCGGCTCCACGTACTCCTCAATCTAATGGTGTAGTAGAACGTAAAAACCGGACATTACAAGAGATGAGTAGAACAATGCTTAATGAACAAACTATTCCACAAAAGTTTTGGTGTAATGCCGTTGACACATCAACGTACATTCTTAATCGAGTCCTAATTAGACGATTTTTGAATAAAACTCCTTATAAACTTTATAGAGGTAAAAAGCCTACATTAGGATACTTTAGAGTGTTTGGGAGTAAATGCTTCATTCTTAACACCAAGGATTATCTCACCAAATTTGACCCAAAGTCTTATGAAGGTGTATTTCTTGGATATTCACAAAATAGTAAAGCTTACATTGTTTTGAACAAAGAAACCTTAAGAGTCGAGCAATCGTTAAACGTAACATTTGACGAAAGTCCACCTCCCTCTAAGACATCACCTTTGGTAGATGATGACTTAGTTGAAAGCCAAGCAATTGAATGTCAAGAAATCTTAGGTAATGACAAGGAAGATGAACTATTAAACAAAGAACTTGTCAATGTCAAAGAATCTAAAAGTCATCCATTAGACGGTGTCATAGGCAACATTAACGAAAGAACACTTAGATCAAAAGTTCAAAATGAAAGCAACTACTTTTGTTTCGTGTCAACCATTAAACCGAAAAACATTAATGAAGTCATTAAAGATGAATCTTGGGTAATTGCAATGCAAGAAGAATTAAACCAATTTGTTAGGAATGATGTATGGACATTAGTTCCTCAACCAAAGAGTCAAACAATAATTGGAACGAAATGGGTCTTTCGTAATAAAATGGATGAAAATGGAATTGTGTCTAGAAACAAAGCTAGGCTAGTAGCACAAGGATATAATCAACAAGAAGGCATTGATTACGATGAAACTTTTGCTCCGGTAGCTAGGCTCGAGTCAATTAGAATATTACTTGCTTATGCGTGTGCACATAATTTTAAACTCTTTCAAATGGACGTCAAAAGTGCATTTCTAAACGGAGTCATTAATGAAGAAGTGTATGTTGCTCAACCACCGGGCTTCATCGATTTTGAAAAACCAAATCATGTTTACAAACTTAAAAAGGCTCTTTACGGACTTAAGCAAGCTCCAAAAGCATGGTATGATCGACTTAAAACATTCCTAGTTGACCATAAGTATACCATGGGCTTAGTTGATAATACTCTCTTCACTAAGAAGAAAGATTCACATATTATCATAGTCCAAATCTATGTTGATGACATTATATTCGGATCAACTTGTCAAGAACTATGTGTGGATTTCTCAAAAATCATGCATGACGAGTTTGAAATGAGTATGATGGGAGAACTCAACTTTTTCTTAGGACTCCAAATCAAACAACTAGAAGATGGTATCTTCTTTAACCAATCTAAATATATTAAGGACATGCTTAAGAAATTTGGACTAGAAGATTCGAAACCTATCAAAACTCCCATGTCCACAGAAACTAAACTCACCAAGGATGAGGAAAGTGAATCCGTAGATAGCACTAAATATAGAGGTATGATTGGTACTCTACTTTACCTAACGGCTAGTAGACCCGACATTATGTTTAGTGTTTGTCTATGTGCTCGTTTTCAAGAAGATCCTAAAACTACCCATCTCGAAGCTGTTAAAAGGATTTTTAGGTATATTAAGGGCACTACACATTTAGGTTTATGGTATCCCAAAGGAACGGGAATAGACACCATAGTGTATGCCGACTCGGATCATGCCGGTGACTATGTCGATAGAAAAAGCACAAGTGGTATTTGTACTTTTGTTGGACATTGTCTCACCTCATGGTTCTCTAAGAAGCAAACGGCTCTTGCTATCTCAACAACGGAAGCCGAGTACGTTTCGGACGGAAAGGCATGTCAGCAAGCGTTTTGGATGAAGCAAGCTCTTGTCGACTACGGAATTCAACTCAACGACATCACAATTCTTTGTAACAACAAAGGTGCCATTGATCTTAGCAAAAACCCGGTTCAACATGCTCGTACCAAACATATTGAAATCCGTCATCATTTCCTTCGTGACAACGTCCAAAAAGGAAATATCTCAATTGAGAAAGTTTCTTCCGAAGATAACATAGCCGACATTCTCACAAAACCTCTTAAACGTGAACCCTTTAATCTTCTTAGGATAGGCTTAGGACTCATGGAACCTACATTGTAGTTCTGGACATTAGACAAAAATCACAAAAATCTAAACAAATCCAAAACCATGTTTCTCAGCAGGGTCGGCGGAACCCTCAGCCATAACGGACGGAACCCAACCCAGGGTTCCGCCGTGTCCGTCGACCTGCAGAATCATTTTCTTTGTTTATATTTAACAAAACACCCATTATCTCATACCATCACTTCAAGGCTGATACTATTCACTTCACCACTCATCCACACCTACGAATTCTTGGTCCTCCATTCATTTACATTGCAAATCAATCATCATTGTAAGTATTCTAAACATGATTACAATCCTGATCTGAGTCTAGGAATTCTATTTCTTGCACAAAAACAAAAACTTGGGGTTATGCATTAACTTAAGAAATTCATGCATGAGATTAGGTAATTAATAAAACTAATCATGTTTCCCATAGTTAGGAATTGCATATTTAATTAGTATAAACATGTTTGCTAAAACACCCCATGTCAAATCCTTTCAAAAATTTCTCACAAGTAGGACAAATATTTTTTCGTCTCGCATTGAGAATACAAAATCAAAACGTTATGTTTAAAACATTACTTGCATAATGTTTCTTGAATGCTAAAGGGAATACATAACCAATATGTATTTTCGGGTACATTCAAACGAAGCTACATTGAACTAGGAGCGTTTGGGTTATCTTTTGTTTTATAACAAAACTTGCATAAAACGATTTTGAAGCATCAAAATGAGTCAAGATAACCGCACCTCCACATTGTTTTCATATAGGCACACACTAGAACTTCCACATTATACTAGTGGTTTACGTAAACTAAAATGTGAAATTTTGTTGTTCTAGGAATCATCATGCCTCCTCTAACCCACTACGATCACAAGGACACCATTAAGTACCTACCAAAACACCACAAAACCAAAGGCCTTATTGCAAATCAAGTAAACGTTTTCAAAGCCCTAGAAAAACACTATGTCCATGAGGGTAGAACCATAGACCCATCTTTCCTAGAAGGCACAAACCTTTACGCCGATTTTGCCACAATAAACTTTGAGTGTCTTTTGAATATCGACGAGCCTATTTGTCCTAGGTTCATTCTAGAGTTCTATGCATCATGCGTCCTCTCAACGGATGATTATGGTCATATGTCTATCCACTTTAGGGTTAGCGGTCACCAATACTCCTTCACACTTGAGGAGTTTGCTCAAATCCTAGGTGTTCCAAACCGTGGTACTTGCCTCTATTCCGACTTGCACTCCCTCTCAACTCTTGACAACCTCCAAGACCGTATCCATCCTTATGACACACCCCTTGTCTCAAAAGACATACTCCGTGACCACCTCTTTGTTAGGACCACCACCACTAGGAGAACCCGTTCGGGGAATGAGGTCGATAAGGACCCATATGGAATGGAAATGAACGAACTCAAACCCCAATTCAAGAAATGGGAGGAAGTCCTTAGAGCAAATGTCATTAGCACAATAGGGAACCGTGACCATATCAACCTTTGCCTTTGCTACATGCTATACTCATTGTCCGTTAGGCAACCCTTCAACCTTGCCTACTACATGTCAAAGAGAATGGCCGACATTCCCGTGCATGGCACAACGGCTATGCCATATGGAATGCTCTTGACCCGTCTCTTTAGGTTCATCTCACCCATTCCACCAACTTCAAATGGTCTTCGCCTTGACTACACTCTCATTCCACACACCTTTGTTCCACTTAGTGATAAGAGAGTTTACAAAGCTCAAGGAAAACGTCCACATCCTCCTACCTCATCATCTTATTCCTCAATTAGTGAAGATGACAATTTGCCAAACTCTAGGCTCCCACCTCTAGAATACCTTTCCCAACTTCCGGATATTCCAAATGAGTCGGAGGAGTTCAAGCAAACAAAAGGGATGTTCAAAAACATCGGGAGATTCCTCGGGAAGATGAAGAAGAAGATGGACCGTCAATGAGTGCGGGTGTGTTAGGAGTGTTTGGCACAAGGTGCTATTGGAAAATTTTGGTAGTTTAAACAATCTTTGTGATGTATTTGTGTGTTAGTACAATGTTTGATACACTTTGGAACATGTTTCAACTAACAATGTTGCAGGAAGACAACTTTTGGAGAGTTGTCAAATTTTCATGGTTATGGAATTTTCACTAAGTATGGTGAAATTCTCGACCTCAAGGTCAAACTCCTATGATATGTGTGTTTAGGTGTCTAATTTTTGCATTGCCTAACCAGAAATGAAGTATCTCTTTGAGTTTAGGGGTTTTCGAAAATTTTGAAAATCGTTTCGCGGGTCAAAAACGCGGACTGTGAACTTTTTCAGGCCTGGCGGATCCGGCGGATCCCAAATTTGGGTTCCGCCAGTACAAATTCTGGTTAACCCAGAATTTGCCCAACGGACCAGACGGTACCTTCATTTGGGTTCCGCCTGTGTCATCTGAGGGTGCCGCCAGTAGCCTGCAGATTTTTTTGTTTTCTTTTTCGCCAATTCAACATTGAAACACCAAAATCCAAACCTTTTAGGTAGAAACCCATTACTTGCAATGTGTTTAGCATGATAGGATACTCCTTCTTCCATGAACTTAACCAAAACTAATTCCCGCCAAAATTCAAATTTAACCATAACCACCTCAAGGACCCCTCAAACATAAAGGAAGGAACCCTTTTAAGGGATCCTTGAAATCCCTGAGATTTATACAACCAAAAATCCACCAAAACCACTATGCATTTAGTGCAAAACTTGTCTTCTCACTTCACCATTTTCATTGGATTGACTTCCATGACATGACAACCCACAATTAAGTCTTCCAAATCATTAGGAACCACCATTTTTGTATGGACTAACATCAAATCCAAACACTCCTTCCCACAAATCTTCATCACTATAAATTAAACCATCCTAAACACTATCAAACCACACCTTCTTCATCAAAATTTCTGAAACTTTAAACCATTTTAACCATGACCAAGTCAACAAACACCTCTCAACCATCACGACACATCCGGAGAACCGCCCGGATAAGTGTGAAACCACTATGGTGCAATCAATCCATCAACCTTAGCTCCTCATCGTCGGAGGAATTCACATCACCCATAAAAAATGAACATTTTTTGAACCTTGCATCTCCATCTCCATCACCCAAACAACCAAATGAGCACACTCCACCACCTACTAAATCACCTATTGACCCAACTCCACCAAGTGCTCCAACCCAACCATCAAAGACTCCATCACCATCACCATTACCAAAAATTGAACCTATGGAGCTTTTCGGGTCTCCTCCAACATCACCACACCCGTATGTCCAAGATTTAAATGATCTTCCACCAAGACATACCCAACCACCACCTTTTGCAAATCAATCACCAAGGTCAATTCTTGACCTTGATAAAGATCTTGAACTTACCCAACCACCACAACAAGTATACCAACCACCCAAACCGTTGTTATTTCATCCAATCTACCGTGAAATCCATGGTCCTCTTTATGGAGAACCGAATTTTGAACACCATGATCACCAAACTCCCCCACCCTTTCAACCCCAAACCTTTGAGTCTTTCTTTCCCTCTTATGAGGAAATACAAAGCATGGTTGACAACCACCTTCATCAAGCAATGGAATTTCAAACCACTTTGCTTGACTCAATACCAAATCCATCCTCCACCCAAGAACCAAAAACCAACCCATTTCAAACCACTCATCCCCATGTTTGCTCAAATTGTGAGCAAATGGGTGAAACCATCAAAACATTGCTTAACCAATTCCAAAACGAAACCCGTTTTGCATTCCAACACGTCATAGAACGTTTGGATGCACTTTCCCACCCCAACAAATCCTAAGGCCGTTTTCCCCAATCTAGGAATGTAGGATTTTAATTTATTTTTCTTGATTATTTTTTAGTTTTTGTGTACAAGTAGAAGAATAGTTCTCATTTTTTGTCTTTCGACTTTTATAGTCAAAATTTTACTTGGAATGAAATTTCTTTCTACTCACTTTAGTACATTGTTGGTTGATCATGTTTGTGTTGTGGTTGCAATGTGTGTGGAAACTACAAGCTTGACTATATATATCACCAACTAACCATTTTTTTTGTAGGTCTCAAAATCCATGTTTCCCATATTGGTACTCCATTTAGGGGGAGTATCGATCAAGGGGGAGTATGGCCATTATTCCGCTTCGCTACTCTACTTTTTGTTTCGACAAAAAGGGGGAGAAATATATTAAACCTTCAAATACTTGATATGCTTTTTCGTCTCTTAAGTAAAACAAGGTTAATATAATTTTTTTTTAAGTCTTGAAAACCAAGAATTTGCGTGTTACTTAAAAACAAAGTTTATGTTTTGTCATCAACAAAAAGGGGGAGATTGTTAATATAAATATCGCCTAAAAACGTTATTTATATTTTACGATCTTCGCTAAGTTTTGTTAACGACAAAATGTAAACTTTAGTTTCTAAGCAAAACATAATCTTAGTTTTTAAGACTTGCATAAACTAGACTTTTGCTACATTTTACATTTCATAAAACACAACACAAGTTTATTTTTTAAATTAGAAATTGTCACATCACATTTATGGCAAGTTTTGTCATTATGTATTTATGGTAAGAAATGTGTTTGACTAACTTTGTTGTTGCTTACAAGTTTCATGTTTGACTTGATTTAAGTGATGTGACATTGTTTGGTTGCTAGGAGTTATGAGACAAGACCTTGTTTGGTTTGAAGAGTTATTGCAAAAACCTACTGCAGACCCGGCGGTACCCTGGGGGTACACGGGCGAAACCCATCTGAGGGTTCCGCCTGATCCGCCAAGCATGCAGAATGTTGTGCTATAAATACCAAGCCATAACTTGATTTTTGGCTAACCTCTTGAGATCATATTTTACACACACACTCATCCTTTTCTTCTAACCTCTTAACATTGTTAATGTGAAGTTTCTCTTTGTAGCAAAGAAGCTCACAAGGTCATCAAAAGTTACAAGTTTCCAACACAACGTTGCAAGACTTGTTAGCTTAGTATTGTGTAAACTCTTATTGTTTACACGTCTTTTGTTTGTGTATATTCTGAAGTGAGTGGTTAGTATTTTAGTCCTCAAAATACAAAGAGTGTTGGGAGTTGTTGTACCCTAGTAAAAGAACTAACGGGAGTGGTTGTGCCCTTGTAAAAGAACTCGACATTTAGCTTTGTGTCGGTAAAAGTATAAGCGACGTGTAAGGTTTTCTCCGCCGGTGAAAGGAGCTTGTTGACTAGTGAAAGAAACTCTCGAGTTGGATACTCGGGGCGTGGACGTAGGGCAAGGAAAAAGAGTCCTTGTAGCCGAACCACGATAAATACTCGTGTTGTGGTTTGATCGTTTCTTTCATTTACTTACTTGTTATATATTGTGTTTGTGCATATATCTTTGATCAAACGGAAAATTTCAAAGCTAACTTAACAAGTTAAAAAGATTTTAAACGGTAAACTATTCAACCCCCCTTCTAGTTTTCCACAAGATCGTTAAATAAATGGGGTTGTTGTAAAACGTTGATGTCGTTGTTCGACCGAGAAATACTAAAGAAAGCATGTCATATCCATAAGTTTTGTGACGCAACAGCTTCCAACAAAATGAATGGATACGGACCATGATCACGTCTATAATATTTCCCTTTATATGCGTTCGAATAACCAAACCACTCCCGGTATGTACAATCAAAGCTTCCTAACATCCTTGCAAACCCATGTGTTTCTTCGTGATGCTGATAAAGCTTTACAACATCAGTCATAATGGGTTACCCTGGTCCAAAAATTTGCATAACAGAATTACAAAAATGATCAAGAGATAAACGAGAAGTTTCTCACTCATTTACAGATATCTGTCTAAAGCATCAGGAACCGTGTCGTGTGCCAATTGACGAATCGTGGTGCTGCACTTCATCAAGGGGAAAATGTCTTCCCTTCTGGCACAATCAATATTATTAAGAAAGAATGGACAATGAATAGGTACCTCCCGAACTATCCAGTTGAAAAGGCGGCGACTCATTCGGAACCTCCTCCAGCCAAAACGACTCATCGCCCACAAACAAAGCTTTGGTTCCCAAATCTTTCACTTTCGACCATTCTTTGCTTTCCAAATCATATTCAAAAACTAGAAATCTCTTTGTTTTGAAAATATTATCCCACCGATGGTTACCTTTCTCTTCCCTAACAACCACCAACAACCTCTTCCTCTCGCCATCGTCCAGTCCAATAAGATAAGCTACGGTCACAGTTGCTTCACGATAAAGATCCTCCGGCATCGTTGAAACATCAACCATGACTGTTGGATCTTCCCCGTGTACATCCCATGCCCAGATCTGGTTTTTATAGTCAAAACAATAAACTCTCCCATTGTAATAAGTGAAGTCATATATCATATCGCGCTGAAGACTTTCAACAGCTGTCCACTTGTTGTCTCCAGGCCAGAAAAACCTTAACTTACGAAACCATCCCCATAATACAACAACCGATGGCACTGCTAATGAAGATTGATTATTATTAGTTATGAGGAGTAGCTTTCTTATATGCATTTCTGGATGCCATTCTGAATGCTCCTTGAACTCTGGATCAAGGGTGTCGAATTTTGGAAGATTGATAATTTCACAAGATAAAGGATGGATGAGTTGTGAAGCATTATCTTCTCCCACAGTTACAATCCATCTACATGAAGTCATAAATACCTTATCATAGATTTGAGGCAGTCGCATCTTGCGGATGCTTTTCTTGTGTATGCTCTTGTTTGAAAAGAGCAACAATTCACGAAACTCCTTATCTTTGCTTTTCTGAGCAAGCATTAGAGATGGGAACCGCGAGGGAGGTCCATTCGGGAACTTGTGTTTCTTTGCAGCTTCTATGGCTGCCAAATGCCAAGACTTACACACCCCGACGAAAGAGTGATAGTCTTCGTAGAAAACCAATATGTGTTTTTGTGCTATTATAGCAAGTCCATCTCAACTTAACTTATAAATAAATGTTACCACCTGCAAACTCTCTTAAAATCCATAAGAATAATTACTTCTAGACAAATGCTTAAATAATCGAAATCGTACGCTAATTACTACAAAACATGTTATTGAATCAAAACCTACATAACAAAAATAAATGGAATCTAACTTAGAATCATCGAACTCATAATTATTGAAGCTTTTTTGTCACAAAATTTTCCCTCAAATTATTCTAGCTAATTTACATCACGAGAACATGAATTAAAAAAGTAGCCAGTTTATAAATTTCGCTTAGGAACTATCATACCTCGATGTTAGGATGGACAACACTACAAAAAATCAACACGATAGCCAAACAAAACACCAAGGAAAGCGATTTGTTTGATAAATAAAAAAACCCTACACCATAATATTAATTTATAGGGAAATTGGAAAAAAAAATGTATCATACTTGTCACTTTTTGTCATTGTATGTAGCATCTTTTTTTTTTTTTTTTTTTTATTGTAGCAATAATCTTTTTAAATCGTGTCATTGTGTGTATCGGTGACCTGCTTAACTTGTTGCAGCAGGTTGAGTTAACGATCGTTTGTTCTATTATTGCAGCGTTAGTCCTTTATACTAACGACCGTTTATAAATAACTAAATGAAGCCTGTTAACTTAACGATCGTTTATTTTATTATTGCAACGTTAGTCCTTTACACGTTTCCGCACGTTTTCGTCCGTTTTACACGTTTTCATCCTTTTTACACGTTTTCGTCCATGTTCGCACGTTTTCGTCCGTTTTTACACGTATTTACACGTTTTCGTTCCTTTTCGCACATTTTCGACCATTTTCACACGTTTTAGTTCATTTTCGTTCGTTTTCGCACTTTATCGATCGTTTTCGCACGCTTTCGTCCATTTTCACACGTTTTTTTTACTGTTTTTGCACGTTTTCGTCCATTTCACACGTTTTCGTCCGTTTTCACATGTTTTCGTTCGTTTTCGCATGTTTTTGTTCATTCTTGAACGTTTTTACACGTTTTCGTCCGTTTTCGCACGTTTTCGTCCCTTTTTACACATTTTTGTAAAAACGTGTGAAAACGGACGACAACGTGTAAAAACAGTTGAAAACGAACAAAAACGTGTAAAAACGTGCGAAAACGAACAAAAACGTGTAAAAACGGACGAAAACGTGTGAAAACCGATGACAACGTGTAAAAAGGGTCAAAAACGTGCGAAAACGAACGAAAACGTGTGATAACGGACGAAAACATGTGAAAACGGTCGAAAACGTGCGAAAACGAACGAAAACGTGTAAAAACGAACGAAAACGTGTGAAAACGTGTAAAGGACTAACGTTGCAATAATGAAATAAATGATCGTTAAGTTAACAGGCTTCATTTAGTTATTTATTAACGGTCGTTAGTATAAAGGACTAACGCTGTAATAATAAAACAAATGATCGTTAACTCAACATGCTGCAACAAGTCAAGCAGGTCACCGATACACACAATGACACGATTTAAAAAGGTTAGTGCTACAATAAAAAAAAAATGACGCTACATACAATGACAAAAAGTGGCAAGTATGATGCCTTTTTTTGTCAATTTACCAAATTTATTTTACTTGAACAAAACCTTTTCCAAATTTGAATACTACATTACCAAATCAATAATATATAATTACTTGCTTCCTAAGGTAACTTAGCGATTTGCATATAAAGTTTAATAAAAACTCTTTTATACTTAGGTAAAACAAGCCCTTCATACTGTAAATCAAGATCTTATTGTGGTAATTATGGAAAAAATATCATATTTTTTAATTTTATATAAGGCAAAACATTGAGAATATAATGTTACTCCCTAAGATATTAAAGGATTTTTCTTAAGAGCAAAGTCTACACTATCCTATTTGATCAAGTTTTACACTATCCTATATGATCATCAAACGAGACAACATGCATATATCTTTCATATTAAAATTGCATGCGTTTATTAGCAACTTTAAGTAATTAAAGATTTTTGAAAAGTGGTTATTTTTATAACTTGCGTTTATACGCAGGACTTAAAACTAGTTTTCTACTTTGGGTTTTTTTAACTTGTGCCCAGCACACCAAAAGTACACAAGGGCCCACGAAAAAGTACACAGGGATTTACATAAAAGTATACATGTCTGTACTTTTATGTGGGTCCCTGTGTATTTTTGATGTACTTTTTGTATTCTTCTACTTTTTACAAAATGATAATGGGTTATGTGTATTATTTCCTAATTATTCTCAAATTTCTTGATTCCCAACACCAAAGCATGCATATAGCTCGACCTTTAATGCCAAAACAATTTTGTCCACTCAATAGAATCTCAAAAAAATACATTTTGGTTTAAGGTTCTTCATCCATATTGGTTTTGGTTTCTTTCTTTTTTCATAAAATCGATCGAGCAAGAAAAGGTGGTGAGAAATGTCATTCAGTGGGACGATACAGAAATGCAGGGCGTGTGACAAAACTGTTCATTTCGTAGAAATGATCTCTGCGGATGGAATCCCATATCACAAAACGTGCTTTAGATGCGTCCAATGCAGCGGAAAACTCGTGGTATACATGTATTTTCGTATATGTGTCTACAACAAACACAAGATCTCACATTCTAAAAACCTTATAGAAACAAAATATAGTTTGTTATGTTCACAATAATATGAACACGTCGTCATTCAGAAGGTCACACTTTATCGAGGCTTATTATGATTTTTTAGACCTTGTTCTGAATCGAATATGATGTAGCATTATATTAGTTTTAGCTTATTGTTCTTATGTATTCGAGTTCCTTAAGAACATTACACATAAGATTAAAACAATTTAAAGATAAAAAAAGCGCTGAAATCTATTATTATATGATCAAACTTGTTTTGCAAAATGTATGTGTTAGATGAGTAGCTACTTTCAATTGGATGGATCACTCTACTGCAAGCCTCACTTTGATCAAAAGTTCAAGGAGATGGGAGGCATCTCAAGAATACCATGTGAGCTTCTTCTATGAAACATATTTTGATTGCTATTTTTCTTGTTAATATGTGGTTTTCTAACTCGATTTTTTTTTCTTATTATCAGCCGCGAATAAAGCTAGTGAAATGGTATGTAAGAACTACATTCTCAAGGGCCATTTCGGTTTCACATATGTATGAATCCCGAATGATCTTGTTTATGATTTTAAATGTCATTAACAGGGAAGAAGCCCTAGTAAACTCTCTTCGATGTTCTCGGGGACTCAAGAAAAATGCGCAGTTTGTCACAAAACTGTGTATCCACTAGAAAAGGTTAGCTTTTATGAAACAATAAGTTTCACAACATATATAATTGGTTCCTTATTGTTTAGGCATACTTAGTGTAACGAAATAATATTAGCAAAGTTTATATGAATTGATACATCGTCGATTTAAGTAGAAGTAAAAGGAAAACGATTTGCAGGTAACCGTGGAGGGTGAATTTTACCATAAGCAATGCTTCAAATGTGCTCAAGGAGGTTGCAAACTCACACCATCTAATTACGCGGCTTTGGATGGTAATCTATTCTGCAAACCGCATTTCTCTCAACTTTTTAAAGAGACGGGCAATTATTCTCACCTCTCAAAAACGGCCTCAATGAAGAAGAACTCTGAAGTTGATAAAATAGTAGCGGAAGTGATAGCCGAAGAGACTGAGCCACCAGCCACTGTATAATGATGTAAAGAGTAACACGAGTTACATATATGGTTTGAAAACAATAGGTTTTCGTTGTTGTATTATCATTTACCCGAGTTAAAGACACTTTGATCTTAATTTTAATCTAAGACGAAATTGTAATTATTTTTTTGTCTTTCTATGTTTTGTGAAAATGTAGGATAGATCGATTATAGAAAATAAGGTCAATATCAAGTGACTTGTTTTGTTGCTGTATAGTAGATATATAGTCTCTTTGAGATTATAGGATGTTGTTCAAATGTATTCTTATTGTTGATATAAACTTTTGGTTTGATTTAAATTGGGAAAAATATTTAATAATGTACCATACTTGTCACAAAAATTATTTTCGTGTAGCATACAAAAAAAATAACTTTTTGATGTACTGAACTTTCATTTTTGTCATTTTTGATGTATTTTCGTGACAAAAATGTCCTTGGATTTTCAATATTTTGAGGGGCAAAAATGCCAATAGTACATAAAAAGGTCAAAAAATGAAAGTTCAGTACATCAAAAAACTATTTTTTTTGTTCGCTACACGAAAGTAATTTTTATGACAAGTATGATACATTATTAAATATTTTTCCCATTTAAATTTGTTCTAGTAGTTAATGTCTTGTATATGTTACCTATGCTCAAGTATTAGAGGGTTGTGTATGGCAACGTTATATGCGTGTGCATGTTTTAGTTGTAACCAGTTTTCAAAGTTGTAACTGCGAGTAAAAATGACTTACTTGTTAATCTTGGTAATCTTGGTAACTATCAGGGGTTCAATCTGAGTCAAATCGAATACTGCCAAGCTTGAACTCAGTTTAACAACTAAAACTCGAGCTCAATCCAGCTTTAAATTTCAAACCTGACTCGTTTTCTAAAACTCAAGCTCGTATGTGCGTACCTTTACTTTTAATCTCGAGCTCGTTAAATAATTGATGTATCTAGCTCAACTTGACGTCTTGACTCCTTCATATACATATCCTTTTAATCAATACCCGCTTGCGATCCTCACTAGATTCTAAAACTCGAACACAACTTGTTTCCTACTCGAGGCCTTGATTAAAATCAAGTCATTTTTAAGTACTTTGCGAGTCGATCTCGAATAGCTCACTTCCGTAGCTATGCTGACATGGCAAATATCTTGACCAAGATGTTAACCCCTAGTTGTCAAACCGAGGGACGGAGCCACGATTTTTGAGAGAGTGTTGCACAATTTTTTTTCATAAGTACCAAAAAAAATTTCAATGTTATAGAAATTATAAAAATAAAAACTAGTCAATAAAGTACCAAAAAAGAATTATCGGGGGTTACACATATCATGAAATGACAGTTTTCGAAAAAAAATTACACTTTATGACCTAAAATAGGGTGTAGCCCATGCCACGCACCTGTACTAATTTGGTCTGTCAATGGTCAAACCAATAAGCTGAGTGTGACAAATATTTTACAATTTAAACACTCAACTATTATTTATAACAAAAAAAACCCTATCATCACCATAAACTCATCAGTTGCTACTTATCTGGTCAGGATGTGGTTCGGTTTTTTTTCTTTAAAAAAGACATGGGCAGTCTTTCATTAACAACCACCAATGTTTCAAACTTCAAAACATTAAATCCATGTTTTATAAACCCCAAAAATCTTCATTTCCCTCATAATAAAAAGCTTGTAGCTTTTGATGCTAATCATGATAATGCTAATCATGATAAAGTTGGAAATTGGGACCAAATTGAGCTTTAAGTTTGGTAAATTCATTGGTCAAGATTCAAACTTTACCTTTTCCAAGGTTTGATTTTTAATTCTCTTTAAGTAATTATGATGATATATTGAGAAGATTAGTTCTTTAAAAAAGTTCAAAGCTTTTTGGGCATTCTTGATTGAGAATCTTGCATTTGTGCTGTTTTGATTAATGTGTTTAGTTCTAGTGGGTGTTTTGAATCCGCCAAAATAGTTAATTTCCCCGTATGTACTAACATGTCCTTTATTATTCCTACCGGATAAGCAACACTTCCATCTGCTAAACCAATCACCGCATCCGTTTTCTCTAACATCCCTAAGTTGAGATTTCTACAAAGGAACAACGGGAGTAAATTCATGCTTGATCCTAGATCGGCTAACATATCAAAGGCTTTGGAACTCTTAATCCTATAAGGTAAAACAAATATGCCCGGATTATCTAACTTTTTTGGAAACTTGTTTTGAACAAACGCAGTCCCATTCTTTCGTAACTTAAATTTCTCCTTATACTTCTCCAAAAGGGAATTATAGCAAGGAGCACGAGCTAAAACATCAAGTACCGGGCGTTCAATGTGATGTTCCTTGAATTCATCGTCGAGATTATGATAGGATTCATGTTTGGTTGGTGTTTCAATATATTGGTTGACCAACATGTTAGTTGGTTTATTAACTTCTTGGTCTGTTTTAAAAATTTGAGTTTGTTTGAAACACGTTTTAATTGCATTGACCGAGTAAAGTTGAGGACAAGAACTAGGAGACGAAAACAATGTGATGGAGTTAACATTTAGTTTTGGGTTCTTTACGGTGTCATTAGGGAGTGCTCCCAATACTCGATCATTGAGAACCTTTAACATGTTGTCAATTTTATTTGTCATCTCGCTTTGTTGTTGTTTAAAATCGGCTTCAAACTTTGACAAACGAGCTTCTTGAGATAACATAAAATTAGACATCAACCCTTCAAGATTGTTGGAATTGGTGGAAGGATTGTTGTTGACGGTACGGTTTGAGGACGAACCATTTGATTGGAAACGATTAGGTGGGTTTGAAAAATTATTTTGAGACGAATTTTGGTTTTGTCTCCACCTAAAGTTTGGGTGATTTTTCCAAGAGGGATTGTAGGAATCACCAAGAGTGTTTTGCTTGGGTTTGAAAGTGAACCACTTCTTTGCCGCTCCGTCGATACGCTAGGATGCATAATCTGCAAAAGTTTGTTTGGGGAGTTTAATGCAATCACGAGTGTCATGGGGACCATTACATAATTCACACAAAGAAGTGATTTTGTTCACTTGACTTGAAGGTTTAGGAGCTTCGTAGGATTTTATGAGAAACTTGACTTAGTCTTCAAGTTCCATCATCCTACGATTGGGAATGCTTGAGTTATTCGAAGTCAAGGATATTGCCTTGACCGTTTTGCTCAACTCGCGGGGGTCATTCCAACATTCATTGTCATAGAGAGCAATATCTTCTATGATTCCCCACGATTCTTCCGCATTATAGTCACGTAGCTTACCACCGGCTGCTTGGTCAATGGTTTGCCTTGTGGATTAATTGACATGATCATAGAAAATTTAGATTTGAATCCAAAGATCAATGCCATGATGAGGGACTTTTTGGAGTAAGTCCTTGAAACGAGTCCACGTTTTGTAAAGAGTTTCACCTTGACGTTGTTGGAACTTAAAGATGTCATTTCTTAGCTTGGAAGTTCTCAATGGTAGGAAAAATTAAGCGAGGAAATGAGAAGTAAGATCATCCCAAGATGAGATAGATCCCGCGGGTAAACGCTCAAGCCATTGACTAGCTTGGTCACGTAGAGAGAATTGGAAGAGACGCAATCGCTTTGTCTCTTGAGTGGCAACATCAAGGACTATGGAATCTACGATAAGGAAATCCTTGAGATGTTGATTTGGATCATCGGAACGAAGTCCATGGAATGCACATCCGCTTTGCACCAACCGGATGGTGTCGTATCGCAAGGGAGACACATTGGCTCTTTGGGGGAGCTCAATTGTGTTCTAATAGCCTTGGTGGCTTGGTTTGGAGTACTCACCTAGAGTACGAGCTCGAGGTGGGTCTTGGTATGGTTGTTCGGGTGGGTCTTAGTGAATTGGTGGGTCACGGTTATTTGGTGGGTCTTGGTGTTGGTGTGCGTGGTGTTGTTAGGGTGGGCCAAAGGGTTCAAAGATGCCTTCATTCACCATGATGGCAAATGAAGAGAATTACGAAGAAAAGATATACTAATGAAAGAAAATAAAATCTCACTTAATAGGAATCTAGTTAGTAGACCTAAACGAGATAGAACTTAAACCTAAACAATAACTATTCCCCAGCGGCGGCGCCAAAAACTTGATGCGATGGTTGCGACCTTCACAAAAGGTTTTACAATACTCTAAGTGTACCTAACCGTTGTAGTGTAGTATAGGTATGTCTGGGGGATTGATCGTTCTCTAGGGGAATAGTGTCGTTAGGTTAAGATGTATGACGAGATAGGTCTAGAGGAGAGAGATGATTCTTTTTGTATTTTTATATTTTTTAGAAAGCAATTAAAATATCTCGTGTTTTGAAAGATTGTGCGGAATTAGTTGCTAGTCAACTAACCCAAAACTACTTATAAAAATAATAAAACTAATTAAAAAAACAAGAAAATTAACTGTGGTGACTTCTTATGATAGGGAAAACGTGTTAAGTTAGATTTAATTACTCCCTAGTTATCTCCTACTGATTTGTTGAATTGTCATGTCCTTATTTTATTTGAAGCGTTGTATTCCTTAATATTGGTCGTGGGGTGGTGCCGAAGCCCCCAACTCTATGAATCTTAATCTCTTCTAAAAACCTTAAAGTCTATTAAGTTTTCTAGGATCTACAACCGCAATTCACGTAATAAATACAACGAAAAAAACCAATAGTGCACTCTACAGTTTCGTTTCAAAGACGTTCAAGCTATTTACATATAAGAGGTTAGCCAGTTTTTTTAGCCTAACGCAAAGCAATCAAGTAAACAAGAGACAACAAATCAATATTCAATTACTAGGTTTCATTAGATCTAAGCAAACACTAATTAACTTAAGCTAGCATGTTAAAGCAATTAATCAAACAACACATAGACATATTGAATGATTAAATAAAATACTTATCTTCAGTAGAATATGGGTTTTGGGGGCTGAAAAACCATTACAAAAGCTGCTAAAATCGTACACAAAGTTGTCCCAAAGATGTTACCCCCTTTTACAATGAAAAATATGCGAAAAAATATATAGGAATACAACTCTGACGGCGTCAGCTTATGGGTTCTGACACGCCGTCAGCTCGCCACCATTAGGATTTCGTCTTGTGCACGTTGTCGTTATGACAGCATCATGTTATAGCCTCTAACGCCGTCATGATTGGTCTTGGCGCAGTCCTTCTATCAATGTTCTGGGGCGTCTCTTGTTGTCTTAATACGTGACACTCATCTCCAAAATACACCTTACACCATCAGGTGTAAAATCTTCAAAGTTCTCTGAAGAGAAGTGTGTTAATTTCTTCCAGCATAAATAACAAGTGACGGCGTCACGTTTTATCCTGTGACGCCGACAGACGCCCTTTTCTGATGGGTTTTTGCGACTTCATCATTTTTTTCACTTTTTCGTCCAAATACATTCAAAAAGCGCCGATTTTCAGAATTCTCATCCCAAGTACCTACAATACAAAAATAAGCGTTTTAGGCAATATTTAATCATGTAAATACGATTTTTGGCTTAAATGACCCTTGAAAAAGGTACCAAATAAATCCTTATCAAACCACCAATTGAAAGAATTTTAATCTTCTATTTTAATAAGCGAGAAGACAATTTGCATGTAACCTCATCCCATGATTTAATTCTAGACATAACATACCCACTTACCCCAATGTAATTAAAAGGAGAAGTGAAAGTAGAACAACCCACAATACTAGCAACAGATTCGACCTCATTTGAAGAAACGCCAATCCCCATTAGCTTGCTTTCATGCATATTTATTTTAAGACCCGAAACCATGAAAAAACACTTCAAGACCGGACCTTAACAATCGTATTAAGGTTTGAAGCATCCCATTCGCCTACAAAAACAACATCATCAGCATAAAAAGATGCAAGCTTTCCATTAAAAAAAAAAAGGATCCCCTGTTTTAAACTTTCTGAAATTGGAACTTCGAGGTCGGGCTACCATTAGAGAGAACCGGTCTCATTGCAGATTTGAGACAACCATTGATCCACCCACACCATTTGTTATTAAATCCAAACGATTTCGGAACATCATCGAAATAATCCCATCAAAATCAACCTTAAAGATCATGGCTTTTAACTTTTTACTTTTACACAAGGAAAGAAGTTCATTTAAAATGAAAGGTCCATCAAGAATTTGACGATTAGCATGCAACAAAGGCCGACTGGACTTCACTAATGAGATCCGAAATAACATAGCTCAATCTATTAGCCAAGATCTTGGCGATAATTTTAGACACACTTCCAATTAAACTTATCGGACAAAAATCTTTAATAAGTTTTGCGTCATGAATCTTTAGAATCAAAGCTATAAAAGAAGAATTACAACCTCTTGAAAATGATAGCAGAGGAAAAGAAGCTTGTAACAGCAGCCACCACATCTTCTGGTCAATAATCTTCCAATATCTACGAAAGAATTCAAATGTAAAACCATCGGTACCCGGCGATTTATTTGTGCCACAATCTCACACCGCACTTTTAATCTCATAATAGGATATATATATATATATATGGCGTTCCAAGTCAGCAACCTGTTCCAATGACAACTTTTACTAATCTTCAGTTACCTTATTAAACGATATCAAGCATAAACTATATAAAATGTATCTTTGGATCAGTATGGGCTGTGCTTTTGCACAACCATGAACCTTCCTAGCTTGTATTTAAATAAATGAATACTAATTTAAAAACATCAAGAATATGAACACGTAGCAATACTGTGTCGATCTTTATTGTCCATAAATATACTATTAAATAAGCCTTTTACAAATCGACATTAAATAATATCTCCTCCATTAACTTTTCTACAAAAAGCCAAGTCCAAGTCACCTGGGAGAAAATAAACAAAAAATAATTCAATCTTGTTATACATGACATGCATGCTTGTTATATATGCATGTCATGTGCATGAGTCTTTCTTTCCATTGTATTGTTTGACAGATGCAAGTTAAAAAGGGTTCGAATATATATATATATATATATATATATATATATATATATATATATATATATATATATATATATATAGAGAGAGAGAGAGGGGTGTGTTATATGCAGTACCATTATTAGATACAGTACTTTACAGTACCAATCTAGACCAATAAAAATTTAGTACTATTAAATATTTTTATTTAATTCAAAATGATAAAATAGTAAAACGTACTTTCTTTTTTGAATTTTTTAATAAAAAACGTTTTTATGCCCCTTAATTTTCGGAATTATTTTATTTTATTTTTTTTACTTTTTTTCTTCTTCAAAAAAAATAAGGTGCATATGTTTTTTTTTTTTATTGTTGTAAATTTACATATATTTATTGTGTATAATTTTTCTGGCATCAAACTTGGTTTGTTTATAATGTTAATTGCACATATGTTACTAGTGTATATTCCTTAATCTTCGAAATTTATAACATAAAATAAAAACATATATGTAACCTCTACATTTATAACAAACCAGAAATATAAATAGTATACACAAATTTTGATATAAAATGATATATAATTCTAATACAAATGCATCTTGCTAAATATGGATGTGCACGTCATCAAAAACTATGTGCACTCTTCCAAGAACATACGTGCACGCTTCACTTTCTCATCAAATTTATTACAACATATGAGTACCGTTCCAGAACATATGTGCACGCTGCATTTTGTCGTCAAATTCATTAGAACATAGGTGCATGCCTTCTAAAAACATACGTGCACTCTTCACATTTATAGATGATATAATATCAAATTTGTTAGAACATACTAGTACCCTTTCAAGAACATATATGCACGTTGTGCTTTCTCGTCAACTTCATTATAACATGTGTGTACACCTTCCAAAAACATATGTGCACATGCACATTTTTTGAGGGTACATGGTCTTGCATTAACTGCAAATTGAAAGGAACATACATGATTATTATAATCGGGAAATCACATATTTAAGTTTCATTTATCAACCATATTATGTCATATTAAATTAGAACTTTAGAACAGTTCTCATATCCATTAACCAACTCCTACGTGTTGTGTATTATCAATCTTAAAACACGTATGCACACCTTCAACAGAGTATTTGCTAACACAAATTACAATTTTATACTAGCCATAAAACACATATGCAACCTTCTATTTGCTAACACAAATTACAATGACGGTAACAACCGGGCATTGTTAAACTCATGGCAGAGTAAACAAAATTTTTTTTTAATCAAATAAACGTTAACTAATAAACAAATAACAACAACATCAGAATAGATCAGATCTCAAGTATAGATTAGAGATAACACAATGACATCACCACTATCTTTTATCAATTTATTAAATATAAATTAATGTTACTTACTAAACTTTAACGTAACGAATCACATATTCTACAAAATTAGATAACAAACTAAATAAACCAAATGACAATTAAATGTAATGATTCTATGAAATAAATAGATCTGATGAATATTTTTTATTTATACCTGAAACATTAAATTGTATACTAATAGTGGATTTGGAAGGTGATCATCGATGAGATGATACTGAAGTGAGATTGACGCTATTGTAATAGCACCACATTTGATTCTTTATTTATTTAGCAACCGCCATCAATGGAAAAAAGGCAGTTCGAGGTACCGGTTTCACATATCAGAGGTTTAGGGTGTCAGATCTGGTGGGAAGTTTTCGTTGTCGTTGTAGGTGGGAGATCTTCATGGATCAACGGGGGTTTGGGGATCGATTACACAAATCGAAAGTTTGGGTGTACCGGTTACACAGATGGGTAGAGCGATGGTGATCTCTACATAGATTTGAGGAAGAAGACAAGTTATGGAGATGAAGAGAGCATGTGAGAGAAATAGAGAGATATTCTTTTATTTTTTTTAATATGTGTCCTACGATTCTACGAATATGGCATTGAACTAGGATCAGTTTATTGAGAAGTTAGATTCGAAATTACATTATTACCCTTTCAGCCTTTTTTTAAATTAAAAACGAAACCCTTTTTCTTTTAGTTAATTACAATTTTGGCACATTTAATCTTAACCTTTGATTAAATTCATCCAATGGCCCAGATTCATTTTAATGGTACTGTAAAGTACTGCATAGAATACATCACTATATATATATATATATATATATATATATATATATATATATATATATATATATATATATATATATATATATATATATATATATATATAGAGGGGCGCGTTATATGCAGTACCAATATTAGATGCAGTACTTTACAGTACCATTCTAAACCAATAAGAATTTAGTACTATTAAATATTTTTATTTAATTCAAAGGGTATAATTGTCAAAACACATTTTCACTTTTTTTTTCAATTTTTAATTAAAAAAACGTTTTTAACTTCCTTTATTTTAGGAATTTTTTTTTTCTTTAGTGTACATGTTTTCAAGTAAATGAGATGCATAGGTGTTATTTATATATTTTTATTACTTTTTTTAAATATTGTTATTTTACATATGTTTCTTGAACAATTGTTTAGACATCAAACTTGTTTTACTTAAAATGGTAATTGCACATATGTTTCTAGTATACATTTTTTAATGTTAAAAAATTTATAACAAAAAACATAAAAATATACATGTAACTTCTAAATTTATAACAAATCAAAAATATAAATAGTATACACAAAATTTGATATCAAATGAAATACAACCAAATACAAAATATATCTAGTTAAATATAGATGTGCACGTCATTCAAAAACATGTGTGCACTCTTCCAAAAACATATGTGCACTCTTCCAAAAACACATGTGCACTCTTCGCTTTTTTATCAAATTCATTAGAACATATGAGTAACCTTCCAAGACACACGTGCACTCTTTATATTAGTCATCGTCTCCATCTTTATCAAAGATGTTCAATACCTGAAACTACAAAACAATTGTTATTTTATTTTATCATAAATAACTAGCAAACACATATTCATAATTAGAACATGTATGCATATATCTTTCTTTGATTTTATTTCAGCTTCAAAACACACACCAGTTAATCGAGTATACCCAGTTACCAACCATAAAACACATATGCACCATTTCATGTAAACCTAACTGATACAAACGATAAGTTATTAGCAACTAATTTGTGACCACCTCATACAATAACCAACGACAACCAAATCTCTACACCACGTCTCATATTTAATTTTCATATTGCACAACTCTAATATCTCATGCTTAATCCTTTCACAGATTGTTAACTATTGCTTACGTGCATATGTGTTTGCTTACTACTCCTATAAAACTATTGGTGTATGAACAATGATTATAAAAGCCAAAAGATTTAGAAGCAAGAGAATGACCAGAAAACCACCTTAGGCTCACAAAACGCAACCGAAAAAAATTATATCTTCTTTGTTAATATGTCAAATGATTATGCGTTAGATCAATCTACGAACCCAACAAATATCACACTACATCTTATTATATGTAATTCATCTACAAGAAGACATTCAAACTAAGATGGAAAAAAATTAAAAGATACTTGAAATCAAACCTCGATATAATTAGATCTATGCTTTTCGATGGAGATATGACCACATATCAGAACTTGTGATCGTCACAGCCATTACTTCTTCCTAAATACTAGGCTACAATATAAAATACAAAAGGAAGTTAATAATAAATAAAAAGCATCCATGAATCTGAGAAAAGTTTAGGCTAATCAATGGCAACCGTGTAAACAATAATATAATAAAATAAAAACTAATTAATATCAAAACCCTCAAAAGCAAAGTGCATCCAAAACGTCAATATTAACTTATTGATTTTTAATTAAATTCAATCACCATTAAATTAAATTAGGATTAAAACACATATTAATCAATTTATGAGAAAGTAGATCTGGGATTTATGTAACTAACCGAATTATTTTCTTAGTAATTCACCATACTTTGAAGTGCGTAAACCATGATCCATCAGTCCTGCTCGACGTGGATGATGAAAATGATGGCTGTGGTAGTCGTTATCAGATTCAAGATCGCACCTTAACATCCATTATTTATGTTTTTGTTTTTGTGAATGAGAGTAGATCAATTTTTAGGTTAAAGATGATAGGAGATGAGCAGAAACGGTGATTGTTGTAGATTTAGAATAAAGGGGGAGAAAAAGTATGTGTATACCTGTAAACATGGTGCGGTTTTTAAGAAAAATGATTATTTGAAATTCCTTTAATGCCCCTGACTCAATTATAAAAGTTTACTTGACATTCCTTCTAGTTACACATAATTACACAATTGGCACAAGTCATCTCATTCATTGATTAAATGATCTAACGGTTTATATTGGTACTGTAAAGTACTGTATCTAATATTGGTACTGTATAGAATACTACACTATACATACATAGTGTGAGGTTATTTTCAGAACCAAATGAATTGCGAGAACTGCGAGAACTAATCTACACCTTTGATTTTTTGATCAATGGTTAATATGAGTTGTGGCATATCTGTAAATAAACCAAAAATAAGGCATTATGTAATATTAAATGGAGGGGTAGTACAGGAATTTTGTGTTAAAATCTTTTAAAAACCGTCTATCTCTACCGATCCTAATAGATCTAAAATCAATTTAGCATTTCATTTTCATCAAACATCCTTTTCTCCCCAAACCCTAGCGGCACCCTCTCCAAATCTCTCTACAATCCGTAGTTCTTCCTAACCCCAAAAAGATGATAAATTAATCAATCTATTTCAATATAGATCTAACGTCCTCTCTCACTACCGCCTCTAGTAGTGATGGCCAGTTGCGGTTCGATTTGATCATCGTAATAAAATCAAGGTAATTGTTTGATCGATCAAGGTATCCTTGTTTTTTTAATTTGCTTATGTATTTTATTAGATGATTCGTATTATTTTCAATCAAAAGTTTGTTTAAATTTTTTTTCGATCTTGAATATTTCGCATTGCTCGATCGATCATTAGATCGAATCTGGATTCATTTGTCATTCCTTATGTTTAAATGGATTAAAGCACGAATCGGTTTTTGTATTAAAGTATTAATTTGACAACACATGACGCAATCAGTTTGATTCATTAAAAAACGTTATTGTATTAAAGTAAATATTTAGTGTTTAAATCGTTTTAAACTAATTCGTGCCAACCGAAATGATGAAATCCACCGTAAAAAGTAAAAACACTAAATATTGTTCACATGTGCTTTTTTAATATTTTAATTGTCTCTGATTCATATAAAACATTAAAATGATTAATTTAGTTTTCACAAGTCAAATGATATGTGCTATGTTATTTCAGGGCACTTTTGTTTATCCATTTAAGAAACACTCGTATTCATCATGTAATGGTGTTCCTTTACAGAGACGGAGCCAGTAGGGGGGCTGGAGGGTGCTCGGCCCCCCCTAACTGCCTCAAGTAGCCCAACTTGTTTCTTGATTAAGCTGATTTTTGTTTATCTTTTTCGTTAAAATTGTGAAGTTTAGGGATAAGTTGCAGGTTTTATTTTTATGATGAAGAAGAGGAAGAGATAATTAAAATGAAAAGAGAGAGAGAATGAGACAAGATAAGAGGTACTCAGTAAATGTGTGGTGTACTCGTGTATATGCGTGTATGTTTGGCTGTTTGCTTGTCAAGTCAAATAAGACAATTTAAGATTCCACTATATGATACTGAAATAAACACTAAAATACCAAATAGACATCATCGTCCTTGTTTCATTTTGTTTTTTTTAATATACTTGTTTCATTTTTACAATTTTACTACAATACTTGACTATTTTCTACTTCGTGGTCCGTATTACCTTCAGAATAATTAGAATATACGTAGAACATGTTTATGTTGTTTCTATTTCTTTAGATAGCATATTATGTAATATACGAGTAATACTTTGTGGTCAAATTAGTAGAACAATAAAATTTTCTAGGATTTTAAAATTCTAAATATTCACATGGCCGCAAATTTAAGATTTGGCGCCAAATTGTAGTTGATTATAGGTATGTGTGAGTTCTTTATTTGTGGAGATCATTGTTTCACGAACAAGAAAAAAATGATCGATTCTTTTCTTTGAACCAAATAACATCATTATCAATGACTAGAAGTCACATTTACAACCATAAACACAAGCTACAAAAAAAATGCAGGACTTTGTAATTTCATAGTACACTACACGAAATAGTATGGATACTGTTATAAGACAAAGTAACGAGCCGACCCCCCTAACCTCAAATCCTGGCTCCGTCCCTGTTCCTTTAGGTGGTGTTGGGTAAGCTATTATTTTTACATAAAGACCTCTTATGTTTATTTTATTTTTTTATTATTTCGTAGATCAGTGGTTATTTAGATTACATAGAAGTATAAAGTAGTCACGAATTTAGTTTGTGTCTATTGATGATATCTTCATGAGTATGGAATGAATATATGTTTTGAATTGTGCACATGTGTTTAGATTGCTTATATGCGTTTTATGTTTGGTGTCACTTTTGTCGTTTCTATTGTTATTATACTATTTTTATTATTTTTTCATGGTGATGGGTGGACTAAATATTCTTGATGTGGTACCATGATATAGATTACTTTGTGATAATAATTTACTTTGTTACGAGTATGCATATGTGTTTTAAGGTTAGAGCGCACGTGTATTTTTTGGTTGGTAACAATTAAATAAAAAATTGTCTTAGTGTGCATATATGTTAGTGAGAGTCCATATGTGTTTTTATAATTTTTGGTGAATTTGAAGCCTTCTATGCATATGTGTTTTTACATTTTCATGAACTTTTTCCTTTTGTGCATATGTGTTTTGTTAGTTGTTATGATTAAATAATTCGTCAATTATTTGTTTGTGGTTACAGGCATATGAACGAACTCAAATGCACATATGCATACAAAGAGATCGAGAGTGTCCAATGAGGAAAAACACATGTGCATATGCGGCAACATGTATATACAAAGATCACAAGAATTTCTTATTGCATTAATTATTATTAGTGTACACATGTATAATCAATATATTGTACTTTCGTTTTCTTTTAGACATTTGTATAGTGTTTATGTTATTGATTTTAAGTTATGAATATTAAAGAATTGTACTTTCGTTTTCTTTTAGACATATGTATCTCACTTAAAAAAAACAAAAACATTGAACCCCCCAGCTCCCCACCGACCCCTCCAAAAAAAAAATCCGAAAACCAAAGATTTATGCGATTGAACACTAGATTATACGAAAAAAACACATATGCACCTTACATTCTCAAATCATGCATCCTAAAAAAAGAAATTATTTAAAAAAAAAATCCTAACAATTAGGAAACAAAAAAACTGTGTTTTTATTAAAAAATCAAAAAGAAAATACAAATGTAATTTTACTATCATACCCTTTTGAATTAAATAATAAAAATAAATACCCAAAAAAATCTGATTGGTTGATATTGGTTCTCGCAGTTCTCGCAATTTATTTGGTTATATATATATATATATATATATATATATATATATATATATATATATATATATATATATATATATATATATATAAGCTAAACCTTGTTTGCTTTGTGCTTTACTTGTGACTTGAACTAGCATTCTAATTTAATCGCTAGTGCGTACATGATCGTAGAGAAATCCTACTTTGGATTTTTAGTGGTTGCCTATTCGACTTGTTATAAGCTCGATTTGCATAAACCCTAATTTATTAAGGTTTATGACCTGATCTTTAATTTGGGGGTTTTATAAACAATAATTGCATGAATTGCTAAAAGGTATGCACTTTCTTTATATTTTAGTTAATTAATTTACTAGTATTATGATCCTTATACTACTGTTGTATGCTTTGATATTTACTTGTTTAATTATATGAGTTGTCATGATATTTAAATTCCAACATTATCTTCAATAGAGCATGGGTTTTGGGGGCTGAAAAACCCTTACAAAAGCTGCTAAAATTGTACACAAAGTTGTCCCAAAGATGTTACCCCCTTTTGCAATGAAAAATATGTGAAAATATATATAGGAATACAACTCTTACGACGTCAACTTATGGGTTCAGACGCAGTCAGCTCACCGCCATTAGGGTTTCGTCTTGTGCACTTTGCCGTTATGAAAGCGTCATGTTATAGCCTCTAACGCCGTCACGATTGGTCTTGACGCAGTCCTTCTATAAATGTTCTGGGCCATCTCTTGTTGTCTTAATTATACGTAACGCTCATCTCCAAAATACATCTTACGCCATCAGGTGTAAAATCTTCATAGTTCTCTGAAGAGATGTGTGTTAATTTCTTCCAGCATAAATAACAAGTGACGGTGTCACGTTGTATCCTGTGACGCCGACAGACGCCTTTTTCTTATGGGTTTTTGCGACTTCATCGTTTTTTTCACTTTTTCGTCCAAATACGTCCAAAAAGCGTCGATTTCCAGAATTCTCGTCCCAAGTACCTACAATACAAAAAGAAACGATTTAGGCAATATTTGATCATGTAAATACGATTTTAGGCTTAAATGACTCTTTAAAAAGGTACCAAATAAATCCTTATCAAACCACCAATCGAAAGAATTTTAATCTTCCATTTTGATAAGCTAGACATAACACACCCACTTTAACCCCAAGGTAATTAAAAGGAGAAGTGAAAGTAGAACAACCCACAATGCGAGCAACAGATTCTACCTCATTAGAAGAAACGCCAATCCCCATTAGCTTACTTTCATGCATATTTATTTTAAGACACGAAACCATGAAAAAACACTTCAAGACCTTAACAATTGTATTAAGGTTTGAAGCATCCCATTCGCCTACAAAAACAACATCATGAGCATAGAAAGATGCAAGCTATCCATGACCAGAATTTGTAAGAAAAAAAAAATGGAGATAGAGGATCCCCTGTTTTAAACTTTCTGAAATTGGAACTTCGAGGTCGGGTCACCATGAGAGAGAACCGGTCTCATTGCAGATTTGAGACAACCATTGATCCACCCACACCATTTGTTATTAAATCCAAATGATTTCGCAACATCATCGAAATAATCCCATCAAAATCAACCTTAAAGATCATGGCTTTTAACTTTTTACTTTTACACAAGGAAAGAAGTTCATTTAAATGAAAGGTCCATCAAGAATTTGACGATTAGCATGCAACAAAGGCCGACTGGACTTCACTAATGAGATCCGAAATAACATAGCTCAATCTATTAGACAAGATCTTGGCGATAATTTTAGACACACTTCCAATTAAACTTATCGGACAAAAATCTTTAATAAGTTTTGCGTCATGAATCTTTAGAATCAAAGCTATAAAAGAAGAATTACAACCTCTTGAAAATGTTAGCAGAGGAAAAGAAGCTTGTAACAGCAGCCACCACATCTTCTTGGTCAATAATCTTCCAATATCTTCGAAAGAATTCAAATGTAAAACCATCGGGTACCCGGCGATTTACTTGTGCCACAATCTCACACGGCACTTTTAATCTCATCATAGGATATATATATATGGCGTTCCAAGTCAGCAACCTGTTCCAATGACAACTTTTACTAATCTTCAGTTACCTTATTAAACGATATCAAGCATAAACTATATAAAATGTATCTTTGGATCAGTATGGGGCTGTGCTTTTGCACAACTATGAACCTTCCTAGCTAGTATTTAAATAAATGAATACTAATTAAAAACATCAAGAATATTAACACGTAGCAATATTCTGTCGATCTTTATTGTCCATAAATATACTATTAAATAAGCCTTTTACAAATCGACATTAAATAATATCTCCTCCATTAACTTTTCTAAAAAAAGCCAAGTCCAAGTCACCTGGTAGAAAATAAATAAAAAATAATTCAATCTTCTTTTTAAAAAATGAGATATGAATTGGGGAGTACTAAAACTAAGGATATTATTGGCGCTGAGCTTTTTGAGATGATGAACCGTAAGAAATAAGTTTTTTGATTTTTAGTGTTTGCTTGGCAAAAGAGCGGTGAGCTTTACTATTTTTAGGAAAGCTCATTTTTCTAATGCTTCTTTAAGAAGCTGTGAGCAGTGAGCTGCAGCTACAGCTCACAGCAACTGCTCACAGTTCACAGCTACTTTTGCCAAACATAGCCTAAAAGTTCCATAAAGACATGTCAGCAAAAGATTCCACATCATCAAAAAAGTTACCATATCCAACAGTAGGTGGTGGTGGTAGCATGAGTGCTTCTTCAGCCATGCTATCAAGAAACTCTAGCAACTCATCATCATCATCATCATCATCATCATCATCTTCCTTGGTATGTCGAAAAGCCTCTGCCGCTTGGGCTGCTGCCTTTTGGATATCAGCTACATTATTAGACTCTGGGACAGGCAGTCGCCATGCGGAGTCAGCAAAGTTCAAACACGCCTTGTTTCGCCCTCTCAAGGCTAAAACCGCAACGTCGTGAGCCCGGGCTGCCATTTCAGCATTTGGATGAGTCCCTAGCCAAACCCTCGACTGAGTGACCGGATGTCTCACCTCGCAAACCCATTTCCCTTCACCCCTACTCCTTACTCCCCTGTAAACCGGATGTCGGGTTTCTTTAAACTTTTTCCTTCCAGCTCTCTTCTTCGGGTTCTCTGTAGCTAGCGTAAGTGCTTCAAGTTCTGATGAAAAGCTACCACTTCCTTGATCGGTACACGTTAAAGGTGACGACGTAGACGAAAAAGAGTTATAACATTCGTTGGAGGCCTTCTTATCCATGTTAATTAATAAGTTGTAAGTTATCAGTGAAGTGAAGTGATATATTGCTTGAGTTTTAAGTAACTGATTTATATATATAGGGAGAAATATTTGTCTGAGCAAGTGAAAATTACAATTTATTTTATTATTTTTATTTTGTTTTATTTCAAACGCGTGGACACGTGTTGCTTGCATGTAAAGGAAGATCATGCATGTATTTGTACAGCAATTGTTTTAACGAAAGATGCTTATTACTATTACTATATACTAGTATAAAGGAAGGTCGCATTTTTATTGCAACAGTTTTAACGAAAGATGCTTATTACTCTATACTAGGTGAATCTAGAGCTGGCATATCGTGTTGACACGACACGATAAGACACGAACACGATAAGACCTAAACACAAACACGACACGATAACAAATCGTGTCACTTTTTTCGAACACGAACACGACACGATAAGTTAACAGGTTACACGACACGAACACGAACACACATAAAAACTTGCGTTCTGATTTTATCAGCTAGTGTCTTAGGCTGTTTTTATGCTACAAATACTTGTGAGGGATAAATTTGGTCAAATTTAGACTCAACAGTATCCATGGTGTGTTGGATACGCCGTATAAACATCTTGTAGAAAATAAATAAGTACTAATCAGGGTCCAATATGCCATATCCTCAAAACAGGGATACACTGTATCCTGAAAAAAACAATACTCCGTATCAGAGGACAAGGCAAAAATCCAAACAAAGTATTAAAGTACTAAAAAAGAAATAACTAAAAGTTTAAACAAGTCCTGGTAGTCGAATAAAATTATGGGTTTTATCTTACTAAACGGCAACTCTTCATCTTTTACATGTAAACCCACATTTATATCACGTTTTTAATCAAAACCCAACAAAAAGAAAGAAATATAACGAGGTCAAAAGAAAGAAATATTGGCGCGTGTAGTAGTGGATCGAGAAGAGGAGGTGATGGGGAATCGAATGGTGGTGGTCGTGTGGTGTGGTGACCGGCGGTGAGGTGATGGCGGCCGGAAAAAGGGTCCGATGCTAGGGTTTTTGGTTGAGAGAAAAGAAGAAGATGTGTGGTTGTGTTAATGTGTTTGTGTTGTGTTTGTGACCGACTGACCATATATCCATCTTATGTTAATATCCATATGTAAACCCCACACAAGTACCAGGTCTTTATAAGCCCACACAAGTACCATATATCCATCTTTAATAAGCCCACACAAGTACCATATATCCATCTTTAACAATATTGTAACAGTAACTGGTCTTTATCGTGTCTTAACAGGTCCGGACCTGTTAAGACACGAAACCTGTTAATTTCATTCGTGTCTTAACAGGTCCGGACCTGTTAAGACACGAAACCTGTTAAGACCTGACACGAAACCTGTTAAGAACAGGTCGTGTCGTGTCGTGTTAACAGGTTTCGTGTCAAAATTGCCAGCTCTAGGTGAATCATAACTTTAGGGTGGTGTTTGTTTAACCTTATATGTGGCTCTTGAACACTTTTGGTGGGGTCAATTTGAAAAATATTTATTTTAAGGGGGCCGATATACACTACACTAAAATTTTTGTATTAAAAATTACTAAAACATATATAAAAAGGTATAAAATGTACATATGGTCAAAAATTTTGGGGGATGAGCTTATTTGTTTTTCGGTTTATATTTTATAAGCCTCAATTTTCAGATTTATTTTAAGACGTGTGGAGTTATATGAGTTTATTATGATATGATAAACTTATACGTAGTATAAGCCCATAAGTTTCAAAATAAACCGAAAAATTGAAGCTTATGAAATATACGCCGAAATCAAATAAGTTTATAAGCCCACATATAAGCTTAAAAAAACACCCTCTTAGATGGATAGTCCGGTGACGTACAAAGTTCGGAAAAAAATTGCTACAAAGTTCATGTCTTTTTCCTTTAATGGTAATATTATTGTACATGTTGTTTCTTAATGCATGGTAGCTAGGTCATAGAGCGTATCTATACGTACCACTTTAAATCTAATGGTTAACATCAAAATGTTATAAGTAGTAGCGGCAAACCTAACACGACTGACAGATAAGCCGACGTTAATTAAACTAGGAGTCTAATTTGGTAATGGGCGGTTCATTTTTCTAGTTCATTTTAGGATCGCAACTTCCTGTGCAGTCCGTGCCAGTAGTGATATCTTAATTCGGTTACCTCTCCCATTCATCAATGCAGAATATTAGAAAGGTAAACTATTGCCAAGAGAGACCGGGGAACGTTCTGCCCCTTCACCTGCAAAAGGATCCGTTACCAGAGTGTTGCGCTTCTCAGGGCCGCAAATGTTCAATTGAATGTTAATAAGAGTTTTGAGGAAGTAGATCACGAGTTCAATTTCAATTTCTAGTTACGGATCAATGAAACATTTATCTATTGATTGGGGCTTGAGGAAAAATTAGTCGGCACCTAAAAGAAGCGTCTGATGTCAATACTCCCCTACTAATTTAAACCTTATGAGATATTTGTTAATGTCAAAATCTTCATTTGAAATGTTGTTGTTGTTGCTGCTGATGCTTTTGTTGTTGTTGTTGTTGTTGTTGTTGTTGTTGTTTTTGTTGTTGTTGTACAACCGAATTGTCATAAAGATGTGTGTAACATCAAGGACGGAGCACGATTTAACAATAAAAGGGGTCAAAATTCTTTTTCCCAAATCAACAAAGTCATATAACTTAAAATTTAAATGACAGGTTTTAGTGATCACACACGCCAATATATTCGGATTGCAAACTTAATATTTTGATAAGAAAAGCAAATGAAAACTAATCAAAAAAGATTAAATGAAAGCCTTGTGCATGAAACGATGTTAAGTCTCTCTTAATTTTTTTGTCGTCTAAAGGTTAGGGGTCATTTTATCGATCTATAGTTAGGCCATGGACTTAAATTTTATAAAATAAATAACAAACTGATAGAATTTGTTAGAGGGGGACGCGCACCCTTCAACTCCCCATGCCTCCGCCCCCGTGTAACATGTTTATCAAATGTACATGTGTTTCTAACTTTGTATATGTAGTTATACAAAGTATTAAAGAAGAAAAAAGTACTCCGTATAAAATACAAACAACAAAATAAGATGGATGCAATAAACTTTCTCTACACGATTGCCAAACACTATTTTCATTCTTTAAAAAAAAAGTAAATTTTCTTCTCTCTTATGGAGTATCTCTCTCATCACACAATCTGAATCTAGATCCGAGGCGTAACAGGTTGTATAATACTATAATAGCATTTGAGGTTCATTGGTGATTACAATAATAAATTGGTGGAGGGAAAAGTCCATAAAAAAGGGTAATTAGTTACGTGGATGGTGTATTTGATTTTCTTCATAAACAATTAGGGAAGCTCGTGTGTGAGTAAAGATGGGCTAAAAATATGATTTTGTATAAATATTACTAGTAGATAGATATTATAAAAGAAGGTGGTAAAGTGATAACCCTATAAAGGAAGGTGGTAAACCCTTGCCCATGCTACCCTTTCTTTTACCCACTCTATTGTCTATATTATCTCTTACTATTATAAAGTGATGGTATATATCTTCTTGAGCGAAGTAAACTAAAAACCTGTTTCTTCAGCCAATAGTAATTCACAAAGCCAAATAAAAAATTAGCCAAAGAATAAAAAAATAAACAATCCCATGGGAAACAAATATTTTGTGTGGCCCAAAATCTTTAGCAAAATAATTTTACAAAACACACCCCAAACTTCTTACTATTTACGACTTTTCTAAATAACAAACTTTATTTATCAAGAATTTAACAAATATCTAGCGATATCTTGCAAAAAAAAAAATACCGCAAAAAAAGTCTCTTGATAACGATTAAAACGAGCCCAATATTAATATGCTTTCGACCTACTTACCATTTTATAAAAAATATTGAAGTTTAATATATATATATATATATATATATATATATATATATAGAAAATATTTTAAAATGCACCCTCAAGCTTTCAAATGGTTTTAAAAAAGTATCATAATATTTGTTTAAACTACATATAAAAGTTTAAATTATATATATCCAATTTTTTTTATATATATAAAATTTTATTTACCGAATATCTGACAAATATTTAGCGATTTCATCGATAAAAAATATACTGCCAGAAAAGCCTCCGGATTACAAATAAAACGAATCAAATATTGATATACTCTTGACATAAAACAATTACGAAAATACCCGCTGCAACGCAGCGGGCACCTCCTCCTTGTATACTATTATAGAGCATCAGTTTTAAGTATTTTCCTTGAGCAAAGAGCAGCGAAGAGAATAAACAAATCATATTCGAATAAAAAATGTAGAAAATCAACAAGTAGCGACATGCAGAACAAAAAAGTTTTGTTTATTCGAATATTAGTACAAACAAATAAAGGAAATACAAATCGCACCATGAACTTTTCATTATTTACGACATTTTTATAGCGGTTTCTTGAATAAAAAAATACTACCAAAAAGGTCTGTCGATAACGAATAAAACAAGCCCAATATTGATATACTTTTGACGTGCGTACGGTTTTATAAAAAATGTTGAAGTTTAAAATATATATAGTTTTTTAAATAAAAGAACTTTCAAAATGCACCCTTAACTTATTAAATAACTTTAAAAATTATCTTAAATTTTCATGAAACCATAAAGGTCAAAATTAGCCGCGCCGCAACACTTTGGTGCCCGACACAACATTCATTGCAAAAAAGACGTAGTACAACACTACAAATATAGCTTGGCACAACATGTAGAACCGTAGAGGAGGGGGTGAATACGGTTTCTTCGGCTTTTAAGACGTTTAAAAGTTTTAAGCCTCAAAGAAAACCAAGTGGTTGTATAATCAATCCAAACAACCACAAACATAACCAAAGTATATAAAGCGAGTAAAGAGAGACACCACGATATATACTGGTTCGGGATGGGGGGGTTTATACCATCCGTACGTCCAGTTGCGAATCCACGACTCCGATACTATTCACTAGTATAATCCTTTCGGTGGACTACAAACCGTTACAATTCACTCCACCAATATTCAACAATATTGATGCTCACAAAGAAGGAGTTACTTCCCAACGGTATTCCACCCTCGAAAACCACCCAAAAGAATCTCACGATTCGACTTAACCTAAGGGTCACCAAGACCACTACCAAGACTTCCCACGGAAGTATCAAACCCCAACTAGATCCTCAATGATCTAGGCTTGGTCACCAAGACACAAGACTTCCCTTACAAATAATTGAATGAATGAATATAAGTTTGTTCAACCAAGTCCTAACCTAACCTAGAGACTCGATTGTAGTAGAAAGGGTAAAGATAAGAAGACCCTCGACACAATCACAAGAGTGGATTAGGTTCTTGTGATTCTTCCCTTACAAAGAAGATGTGTTCCTTCAATAGATGTTAGTGTGAAAGATTAAGAACACAAGAGATAGAATTAAAGGATTAGAGAGAAAGAATGTAGAGAGAAAGAATAATGACAAGGGGTGAGGAATACAAGAGGCAAGGCATGGTATTTATAGGCAAACCCCAAACTTGGGAATATTTTACCGAGGCCGGCGCGTCACCCACGCGTTGACGCGTGGGAGGCACGCCAGACACCCAGGGAAAATATTCCCGAGGCTTTGGGTGTTTGGCATTATAAATGTCTTATCTTGCTAAACCCCCAATTGTACTTCACACTAAACCTTAACATTAATCAGTCTAAGGTTTACCAACTCAAATAACCAATTTGAAAAATCATTTGTGAAGTGTTTATAAGAAAACCAAATACCAAGGGTAGAAGAGTAGAAAGGGTAGTTTGGTAGGGGTAGAAATGGTATTCCTCACATGGCATAATAGAGAAGAGAATATGCCATGGGATATTCCACAAGGGAAGGGTTAAGGTGTAACTATGGTTAGGTTAAAGGTTTAGAGGTTAACCATGGTTAGGTATTGAAAGGATAAATGTATAGAAGTAACCATGGTTAGGTTTAGAAAGGTTAAGTGTATAGAAGTAACCATGGTTAGGTTTAGAGAGAAGTGTATAGAGAATGAACCAAGGTTAGGTTAAAAGGTTTACCCAAGGGAAGGTTTCATCCTTGGTGTGGTTAAGAGTTAATCATGGTTGGGTGTAGAGAGGTAACCATAGTTGGGTTAGGTTGTCTGTTGGTTAGGTTAACCAAGGTTGGGTTAGGGTTGCATGTTGAGAACTAACCATGGTTAGATGAGGTGAACCATGGTTGGGTTAAGAAGGGAATATTCCAAAGGTATATTCCTTTGCTTGGGGGGAAAGGTTGGATGAAGGGTTGAGATTGTTTTGGTTTGAAATAGATGGTTAAGATGTGTTGTAAGAGATTGGATGATTGAGATGGTTTTGATTTGAAATGGATGGATGAGATCAAAGGAGCCTTTTGCTTGGGGATGAAGTGTGATCCAATGGTTGAGATTGGTTTGGGTTTGAAATGGATGGTTGTGATTAAACACATGTGTTGGAATAAAGAGGAGATTGGATGGATGGTTGAGATGTGTTTAATTTGAATTGAATGGTTGAGATTGAAGATGTGTAAGGAATATAAGATATGTGTAAGAGATGTGATGTTGTAAGTAAATGAATGGTTGAGATGATTTGGATTTGAATTGAATGGCTAGGATTAAAAGTAAGGGAATGTTGGAAAATGATATTTGGGAAGGATTGTGGGAGATTAGGTGGTATTGGGTTTGATGGTTTTGGGTTAAGTGGTATTTTGATGAAGAAGATAATTAGGAAAAGTAATTAAGAGGAAAATAATCTAATTGTCATTAAGAGGAAAAGGTTTAGACAATTAAGATTATAAGTTGAGAAAATCATAAGTTACTTATTCGTTCAAGTAACACAACGTCGAGAATCCATAGTTTCATATCTCGTGACTTTTCACGACTTCGACGTTCTCAACTAATACCTTGGTTCAAACAAGTTAAGTGATTTGCCTCAA